>CM050649.1:95361598-96561598 GCA_027574665.1 Rhynochetos jubatus | reverse complement strand
ATAGGAAAGAAGAACCCAGAGATGGTTATTATCAACTTGATAGCAAATTAAAGAGGGGGTGAAAGAGATTTGCTGTGTGGGCTCAGATATTTCAGGTAATTTATTTTGCAGCATATGTTTCGTATAGATTAGACTTTCCAAAATGAGACCACAGGAACTGTCACTTTTTTCAGTCTTGTCTTTTTGTTGCCTTTTTCCCCTTGATTGTCGTGTTTACCAGCCTAAGACAAGCTCAGCTGAAAACTACAAACTTAAAAGCAGATCCTTATTTAAATATGCCTAAAGCTGTGAATTAATTATGCCCTAAATAAGTTATTAGAACAATATTGCCACTAATGTATTATTTATGGATACTTGTTGAAAAGTTTGTAACAGCAAAAGTACAGAACTGACATTTCTAAAGACATTAACATGAAAACGAGGTGAATTTGAAGAGAAAAAATGTTCAATGAACAAGCTTTTACCAAAGTACTCTTCAATAATGCATATACTAGCCATGTTGGTTTTTTTTTTTACTTCTCTACACATGTAATATTTATAAGACTACTTTAAAATTTCTTTATATTAGTTTGCATGACAAATATATTAAAAAAACCCAACAGCTCTCCTCAGTGTACATTTATACTTTAAGAAAAATATTTATTATCATTGTCATCTCATAATGTAAACCATAATACATTTTGCTAGTACATAAACACTGTACAAGACAAAGGGAAATCTGACATATAATTCTCACCTGCATTTGAGGATTGAATTTCTACCTTTTGTTTTATAATGAAAAAGGTATCTACTTTCAATGGGTTCCACAAGGAAGGCCTTGGGAAGAAGATGCTGAACAACTATGATTTTGTGAGTTTCCATCCTCACTCTTCAGTCCAGTAACAGAGAATGCATGAAAATAACACTTCCATGAATTTGGCAGAGAAGTTTCATGCTGCACACAGGTAATTTTAGGTTAGGTCTGTCTGTCATTCAAGGAGATTTATCTGAATTTTCAGACACAAAAACATTTTTACACTTCAGGTCATTACTATAGAAAAAGAATGAAGAACTTGAAAATAAACATCAATGACAGTTTTAAAATAGCTTATTTTCAATAGACTAAATCTTAATGCAAACAAAATTATGGTAGAAATTTATTATCTCTATCATATTTTGTTATTCTCTCCTTCCAACCACAAGTTCATTCTTGTCACTATCCCTAGGCATCACTCTTAAACTACTTGTTCAGAGTAAATAAATCATGCTAAACTTAGATGCAGCCTGAACCTGAAAGTTTATCTTTGTGTTATGTTAAAGGATCTTCTCCATTTACACCGTGTATTGGAAAAGAGGTATTTATTTAAACTGAAGGAATGTAGGCTAGATAATATACATACACACATACAAACACCTTTCTACTTGAAAGATAGTGGTTTAATGCATTCCTATGTAGAGGAAGAGTGGAATATCTGATACTGGATTAACGTGAATTGGTATCAGCCAGAATGTACTCTGGTGGTTCTGAAGCCCTATTTTCTATAATTCTCCATGGAATTCTTCTGCGATTATCTAAATTAAGTCATTGTAAATACATGCTGATTTGACTTGAAAACTGTATTTGGAGAAATAACTGTAAATACATTGGAAAACAACATTAAATTTCAGATAACAATGAGAAAAAATATTGCGGAGAAACAGATTAAACTGTCAGGAAAAATACAAGGGTCTGTCTCTGTTGAGAATAATAAGATCTTGTAGAATCTCTGACACTCCATCTATTCTTAAGAACAGATCAATGTTAGAATATTGATGTATTTAGTGCTTTATTTAGTATAATATACTGTTTAGTATATTGATGCTTATAGTCAATTCTTCATTGAAAGGGTTATAAGGCATTGGAACAGGCTGCCCAGGAAGATGGTTGAGTCACCATCCCTAGAGGTATTTCAGATGTGTGGATGAGGTGTTTAGGGATATGGTTTATTGGTGGACTTGGCAGTGTCAGGTTAATGGTTGGACCTGATGATCTTAAGAGTCTTTTCCAACTTAAATGATTCCATGAATCTATAATCTTCCTAGGAATTGAGGTTTGGCTGACTGACCTGTAGTTTCCTAGATCCTCCTACTTGACTTCCTTGAGGATGATAGTGACAGCTGGATTTTCACCTTCATGAGGAACTGTCGTGGTTTAACTCCAAACTGTTGAGATCTTTCAAAGATCATAGATGTAATCCTAACATTGGAGTTGGATCAACAGATGAGATGACTGGGGCCTAGAGCATATGAAGTTCAAGTAGAGGCTGAGGTATTCTAACATTCATTCTAACATTTATTCAGAACATATAATAAAAGGTGAAGCACAGTTGTGTCTTGGAGTACTTAGGCTGAACATCAGGAGAAAAAGTCAGCAGCAGAATACTGCAGTAAACAAAAGATGTTATGAAGAAAGGTGATGGGATCTCCTTCCTAGGAGGAATTCAAGATCTTGCTAACCAAAAAGACACATCTGTGGCTGTGTGTGGTGGCAGTAGGTGAACTTCAGAGATACCTTCAAACCAACTTCTTGTCTTTTTGCAGGTTTTCATTGCTTATCGTCTTTATTACTGCTCCAGGATTGGTTTTACTTATAATCCTTTTTAGTCTATTTATGACCAAATAAAAAATATTTTTCTCATATATGAATTTGCAGGCACTTAGACTGCAAGTGAGAGGAAGGAAAGCTGTTAGCACTATGATTACATTGTATCCCTGTAAAATAAGTGTAATCTTCTCCAGAGCCACAAGTCCATGCTTTTCCTTTTCCAAGCAAGTAACTTTGGGTTACACAATGTGGAGCTCAAGTAGGTGAATATATAAAACTCTTTTTTTGTTTTTAAGGATCTCAGGAAAAGATACTGACCCTAGAGAAGGCTTGTAATTTTGGCCTTTGTAATTCTTATTACAGTCCACAGAGAGAGATATCCCCAGCTATATGGACTTGATTATCCTTTTCAGATCCTGAAAGGTGTCATATATCCAAGTACAGTTTATCCATGACTTTTTGAAATTGAATGAAAAACCACTTCTGGAACAACACATACACTACAGATTTGCAACACTCCAATAGCTTCTTGTTGTTGTTTTCCTTTTATTAAATCAATATTTTATACTTTCCATTCTTTTATGTCTACATATTGCTTTCACTTCTGCCTCCCTCAGCACCATCTACCAACTTTAAATAAATAACATTTTAACCTTGAAATTCATCCTCTTTTAATGCTGGTCAAATACTATATAGTTTAGGAATTCTCAGTTTAAAGTGTTTTCAAAATTATTTTGACTACCTTTTTTCTTTTTTTTTTTTTTTTTAATCTGGAAAGGCCTTCAAGCCCACCAGACTTAAAAAACCTCTAGAAATATAAGTGAAGAAAGACCAAGATTATTGAGAGGCCAGAATGGGAAAAGAAAATGTTTGGGTCTGACACATGGAGATAAAAAAATGCCTCCTCTCCTCTCCTCTCCTCTCCTCTCCTCTCCTCTCCTCTCCTCTCCTCTCCTCTCCTCTCCTCTCCTCTCCTCTCCTCTCCTCTCCTCTCCTCTCCTCTCCTCTCCTCTCCTCTCCTCTCCTCTCCTCTCCTCTCCTCTCCTCTCCAAAATTTCCAAAATTAGTATACCCTCTAGATACTGCAAGAGATTAAGAAAATGGTATAAATAAAATAAATACCCGAAAGTTGATGAACAGCAAGATTAAGAGACTTTGACAACTGTAACTGTGAGAAGTAAGTGCAGGTACTGTGAAAAACAAATATGGATAGCATGACAGAAACAAAACAGAGAAGGTAAGTGACAAGTACATCTACTGAACTGCCACGAATAGCGATTATGTCATAATGATCAAAAGACAAGCTGGCAAACATAAGGAACAATGCAGCACTGAAGTAAACAAAGGAAATGATCCTGATGCAAACTCAAAACCAGACCTTGGTTTCAGAGTAAATTGTAGCAATAGCAGAAGCAGCAGCTGTATTACATAAAAGTGTTCTTGCCAGTAGCAAGTATAGTGGTTTACATAGCACACAAGTGGGAGATTAAAAGAAAATGGAATAGAAAATCCTTCAAAACATAGGCTATAGAAGTGTAAGGGAATAATAAGGTAAAGAAATGTGTGACTCATAACAGCAAAATACATATGAGAGTTCATGGTGTGACTATGGCTGTTTCCTTCCAATATTGCCTTGTCAATGATGATTTTTTTCATCTACAGCAATTAGATACAACCTATTAATTTTGTCATAGTAGAGGAATGTTATCACAGTTTTCAAATGTTCTATCATTATTCATCTAAAAAATCCATTATGGAATAGAATTCCAAACAAGAGGTTATGTTTGTCTTCAGTAAACTTTATAGCAGCCCACAGAATTTATAACATCTGCAGTATAGGAAAATCTGGATTGCTTATTTTGGGTTTCCAACTAAAAACCTAAGCATCAGTAGAATGATCCAAACAGACTATGTAAGTGTTTGCTCATTGGGTCCATGGAGAGAGATAAACACTTGTACAGAAGAGAACAGTAAACCTGTAAGAAGATGGGCAGCTGCTTAAAGCTGGCAAAATGAAACCCCAGCTATGACAGCATGTCCAATTTATTGCTACTCCACTGCCTAGGCTCATGAGTCCATTTAGGAGATAAAATCTGTTATTTTTCTCTGACACTATATAAGCTTCATTATTTTTAAGACAGAGGAATTAGATGAGACCAGATTTTGCATACAAATTTAGCAGTGAGACTACTCATAAAGGCAATTAGATATCTAGGTTTAAACTTTGTCCCCAGGCAGAGGTTAGTGGGGCTGCAAGGCTATATCCTGAAAGACTTTTCTACTTGTCCAGGCCCTGAGGAAACCCTCAGGCTTCATGGTCCCTACCCAAGCTCCCCTGAGGACACTCTCTACTCTGTCGATAGAACAGGATCCCATTTCAGCTCATCCCAGAGCCATCAGTCTCTGCCCCAGAGATGCTGTGTGAGTGTCAGTCTTCATCACTATCTCTGGATTTGCCTTATGATGGACCTCAGATCTATATTATAGTACTGACTCTGGCCCTGACTCCTTTTATTTCTGACTCGGTGCCCAGGATGCACACTGGCCCTGGTGCACTGCTTACTGTGTCGAGGTTGTCAATGGACCCTGTCACCACTCCCTGGCTCTGCACACTGTGCTCAGGTCCTCTGTGACTGTGGCCCATCATTGGAGGCACTTCTTGCACTGAGATCACTCTTGGCTCACTCTATTCTTGGATCAGCCCCTTTCTTACTGCTCCCTGAGTTAGTCATTACACTGTAGATGAGTTTGAAAAGTGAGTGATCTGTCTTTTCTTGTAGAGTCTGATGTGCAGGATTTTCTGTAAAATTGTCACACTGTTTCATAGCACGAGCCTGTCTAGTACACTACTGTCTGCATTAAACACATACTACTCTTTTCCCTGGCTTCATTCTGAAGACAACACCCTAATTTTTTCAAGAGAAATTACAACACAATCAACAGAATAATGTGCACCAGCATCTTCTTAAGAGGGATAACCTTATCTCTATCTTGTATGGGATGCATCAACACAACTCTTAGGTGGACAAGAGACTGAATGATATAATATGGTATATGCTTACTTTGCCCCAGGTTTGTCTTCTCTTAAGCAAAGTGGATGAACTATGCCTTTCAAATGTAGATTTCCTTTGATCCAACATGGTGGGTTTATGGCTCAGAGACATAATAATTATTTTTAATGAGTGTTTTTGTTCATTTCTTTGTTTTTTACCCTTCATGTGTCTGCAATTTTGTGAACGCTGTGATGCACCCCTGCAAACAGTATTTAAAGCATCAAAAATAGATCTGTTACATGCCTTGAGATCTGGTGTTAGGGTTTGTGGAGGTATTAAAAGTTACAGTGCTGGATGAGGTAGATTTGATAATTGTGAAGAGTACAGGTGTTGTGGTTTAGCCCTGTCACACAATTAAGCACCAGCAGCCACTCTATCACTCCACACACACCCCCCCCCACTCCCAGTGAGGAAGGGTCAGAGGAGAAACAAGGGAGGCTCCTGGAAGTTGAGATAAGAACTATTTAATTATATAAATGAAACTTATGGAGTTACTAACAGTGCTACTGCTAATAAGTAGCTAAAAAGAACAGGAAAACAGAACAAATTATACAGGATCTCACCACCTGTGGACAGACACAGCCAGGTTCTCGGAGAGCAAGGAAAAATAAATCCAAAACCCAGAGGAGAAAAAAACCCTCCCTGAGCCAGGGAGCCAAGAGCAGGGGGAAAGATAACTTTCAACCCCCCTTTCCCAGAGCAATTTCCTCGACAAAAAACTAACTGCTTGCTAATCACCTGACAAGAGGTCCAGACAAAGACCATTCTAGCAAAACAAAAAAACCCAAACAAACAAACAAAAAACCCAAACCAAACAAAAAAACCAACCAAAAATTAAAACCAAAAAACCCCAAACCAAAACGTGCTATTGGGAAAAAAACGTGCTGCCAGCAGGAACCTCTGAGCCGACCCCCCCACCCCAACACCTTCCTCTCTAACCTTCCTCCCGGCCCACTCCCAGCACCACTGATACAGGAGTAACTGTTACCACTCAGCTTGAGGTATTATGGAATGAAACAAAATCTTATAGACTGGAACCACTACAACAGGAAATTACTTGGCTATAGTGTCATTTATATTAACTTTTTTAAGTGCTCTCTATAGAGTTACCTACCTGCAAAGTCACAGCACTAGTTTTCTTTCAGCAAAATTAGTCCACTCTAAACAAAACCAAACAAATCAGTCCTGTAGAAAATTACTATTCTTGCAGATTTCAATAAGAACATATATAAAATTAAGTTAGACAAACACAAGACCAGTGTTTTTAGATACCTTGTTTCATCTCTCCTTTTCTACAAGATAATTCCTGTCTTAAAAATATCTAATTCTTTGCATCACTATAAGGAAGCCTAGAGTGATCACATGAACTGCAGATACTGACATTTATAATAAGAATTCCACCCAAAATACACATTTCAGTTTATTTTTCAAGTTTGGTAAAACCTTAATAACTTAACACAACATGGTAATTAGCGATGACCTGGTCTCAGAAATAAAATTCTACAACTTTCATTGTATATAGATTTAGCCAGCAAACTCCTTTCTCCTGCTGCAAGCCTAACAAAGCAATTTCCCAACAATTTTTCCAAATTTTATGCAAAACCACACAGCCTTGTTTTTCTAAAAGAATCTTTTTTCTGTCAAGTATTTTTCTCAGACTTCATATGTAATAGAGACCAAAGAAATACAGTGCATATGTCTTTGATATCTGCATTTCTAGCCTTCTAAATAATATTCTCCATTTTATGCCTTGAATGGAGCTAATCTACTCGCTCTATTTAGGACGTCTAAATTGCTCAAATATTAGATTCAATGTGTATTTTACTGTTATTCCTTTCTTAAACACTGCCTCTTTCTGGTAAACATGGCAAACTATTCCATTAGGAAAGAAAAAAAGGCCTAGAATTTGCTCCAGGTAGAAATTGTCATTATGCGTGTAGACCCGTAGAAGGACACATGCTGAATATAAATTACACTTCCTGAGGCCTTTAAGAGTTTTAACAATCCTAAATTATCAAAGAAACTTTCAAGTTTCCTAATGAGTAGTAAATATCTGTTCTGTTCTCCCTTCTTTCCTTTCACAGATACTGGAACATTATGTAGTCAGTTTTGGATTAAAATGACTGTTACTTCCAATAGAAGTAGAATTGTTATAGCATTTATTAGACACTGCGGTTTTCAGCTTCTTAATACCTTTTAATTACAAGACTTATCCTGCTAACTGATTGAAAAAGTAGGCATTAAGAAACTGATTCTCATTTATGCTCAGGCTTCTTTAGTTCATTTTGGTTATGTAAAGGGACCTATCTTCTTAAAGCCTCACCCAAATCACTGGTTTTTTTGGTTGAACTAGTATTTCCATTATCATGTTATTTTACATTCAGTTTGAATATATATTCAGCAGATTTGATATCAGAGTTCTTTAATTAATATAATCAGTATATAATTAGAAAATCCAAATAAATACTGAGATACTTGAACATTTAAGAAAATTTGTCCTTGAAAATTATTTTTGCCTGTGGCTTTTAAGTAATCCATTGATCATTAATGCTTTGTAATACTTAATTTGATGAGATTTTTTTTTTTTTTTTAAGTAAACAAATGATTCCAACAAGAGAATATAAATCAGTCAAAATTTAACCATTACAACAGATAAATTGGTTCAAATAAGGACAGCATGCTCATTTTCTAATAAGATAAATGTTCTGGTAATTGCCTTCAGCTTTCTCATGGAAACATACATTTCCATCCTTCCAGGTATAAAACTGTAGTTTTAACCACCTGACATCTCTAAGAAATATTCTGTAGTGTTATCCATTAAGCCAGAAGCAAGGTTTATTTATAAACTGGGTAAACATATGTTGTCCCTATTTACTACCTTCTAAAGTAATAGAAATATTAATAACAGCTATGCAGGGTAGTACCAAACAAATTAAGGACATACTGTAAATAAGCATTTTTCTGAGCTGGAAAAAAGTAATATTTTCATATCTATAAACAAATATTTTCCTGGTTTTAATTCTAAAACTTTTAGAAGTTACAAAATATTTTTTAGTTATACAACTTAAGAAACAGATAGCTACAATCCCATTATAGATAGGTTCAGCTCAGATATGTGTCTTTCTTTTTTCCCTCAGTCCTAACATCTGTACACAGAAGAGAGAAAATAACAGTAATTAACATGGGAATGGAAACTTCTAATGTAATAAATGAATAATGGGAAATTAATAGCAGACATCTTTGATTGTGTCTAGATCACAGCAGAACACATGACAGTGCACCATTAAAACATGGTTATGCATTCATATGATACATAAACATACATAGCTGAGTACAGCACAGGTTCTGCCTCATCTGTGTGCCTGTCCCTTCACATGAAACCTAGGACATCATCTGGTGTAGAAAGACAGGCCTGATTTTCACTCTGATTTGAAATCAACTATGATATATCAGAACTGAGATTTTTTGGTGAATTTCCTAATTTTGAAATTCTTCCTGAATTCTTTCTTGAACATCACACTTGAAAGGAGGTTCCAGATTGTCTTTGAGTTGAATCTTTTACTCAAATTAAGTTAAAACATTTAGAAGTTACTAAAATTTTCACACAAGAATATTTTTCTTTTTAAGTCAGATCTGGTACAAGGCACCATAGAAATTGAGAACAAATATCTACATAAGTAATTTCATATTTTTCTTTTTTTTTTTTTTTTTAAATACCTCTGAGTACGTAATTGTTCACATTTAATAAAGTTTATTGTATGGACTTCCAGCAGATAGAGCCAGTTTTGTCCTGTAATGAACAATTCAACTTTGTACCTGTTAAATATGAAAATACCAGGATTTCTGTGGTTTAACCTTGGCCAGCACCTTGTCCCCATGCCATTTTCTCACTCCTCCTCAGTGGATTAGGGGAGAGAATTAGAAGAGTCAGTGAAAGTGTCAGTGAAAAGTAGTAGAAGTGAAAAAACTTGTGGATTGCATTAAAAACAGTTTAATAGGTAAATATTAAATATAATAATTTAACATTTAAATATAAATAAAATAGGTAAGCCACACACGCAAGCAAAGCAAAACAAGAGATTCATTCACTCCTTCTCATTGGCAGGCAGGTGTTCAAGCACCTCCAGGAAAGCAGGGCTCCATAATATGTAACAGTTGCTTGGGAAGATAAACACCATAACTGTAAACGTACCCCTCTTTGTCCTTCTTACCCGAGCTTTTATTGCTAAGCATAAAGTTATATGGTATGGAATATCCCTTTTGTCAGCTGGGTTCAGCTGTGCCAGCTGTGTCCCCTTCCAAACCCGCTCCCAACCTCTTGCCCACCCTCAACTTACTTTCTGGGCGGGGTGATGTGAGAAACAGAAATGGCCTCGACTCTGTGTAAACACTACTCAGCCATAAATAAAACATCCCTCTGTTGTTAATATTATTTTGGACACAACCCCAAAACATAGTACCATACAAGCTACTATAAAGAAAATTAACTCTACCTTCGTCAAAACCAGTACAAAATCCTATAAACTCAATGACAGCTGAAGAATAACTTCTTCAATGTTATATGATTCACAGGGCAAGTTGCAGGCCTACAGCAACTTGCAAAGGGCACGAGACTGTGGGAAGAACTTCAAACAGATTTCCTTAGTGCCATGTATTTAAGTTAATAAGAAAGAGAAATGTCATGTTTCTAGCATCTTCAAAGATGTATCTGTTTCACAGGACTATGAAATATACAATGAAGAGGGAGATTTTGTATGACAGTCTGCAATTCAGTAGGGTAGAGCTGTTTTGATGCTGCCACCTTACAAAACACCTGTTGTTTCTCATACATATCAAAATCAAGACTCAACTAATACGTAAGTCCTCCTCTTGTACCTCTCTGAACAATGGTAGTGAATCAAATGGAGGGATTGCTGCCCTATGAAAGTGGTTTTTTCTCTACCGATTTTGAAACAAACAAAAAGTGTCATTTCTGTTTGCATGAGAGTCATGGCTGCTGTGGACATTATAGATTGCAAGATGATTGTCTCCCTCCTTTTGAACCCGAGGAACAAATTTCCTTTCTTCTTGAAGGAACGATTTTAATTCATTGACACCAAGACACAAAGAAATGTATATATCTGTGGAGAAAATAAGGCAATAGATGGTAAGGACAAAAAGACTTTATCCATAAAGATAAAAAAAAAAAAAACTTGCAGAGAACATCTTATTTCTTAACACAATACAAAGGAAGATCTAGAAAACAGAGCAAGACAAGAATATAATGACCACTTAAAAATAAAAGTTAGAGACAAAAATGATCTTAAGTCATACATGTTGCAACATTAATTCCAATCTATGATCCTACAACCCACTGAGGAATTGAGAAGCTAAAATTTATCCCTCTGTGATAGACATCCTATTATACTTCAGATTAGTTAGCAGGCACAATTCCTTGCCATTTCTGAAGCTCTCATCAACATAAATCCGTGGGGGAAATGCTACATGGTAGCAATACAGTATCAGGGGTTTCAGGTATTATGCTGTGTGAAGCTGCTTAGAGAACTGGAATGTTAGAATAAATCCTGGTGGACAGAGTTCAGTGGATACAAAGCAGGTGAGGTAGCCACAGTTGCATAGTAAATGTAATTTGCCACATGGTTCTGCAGTTAACACATGGGTAGTTTCACACCATAAATAGTACAAATCCAGCCACACATATAAAACACCAGCTTGTGCCAGCCTAGCCATTAATGAAATCTCCACACAAACATAAGTCATTAAACTTACTAAACTTAAAATACAAAAGTATTTAAATGTAACTAAATGAAATTACACATATAGAAAACACTGGGCATAGAGGGAAAGGCTAGAAATTTACTTGGGAAAAAATATATATCCATCACCTACATGTTCAGGAGATCATGCATCCTGTCTATAATGAATGCAGATGTACTACTATATGAACGAATCATAATGATCTACATTATTCTTGTAATTATAAAATAAATAAATCACTATCCATTTTTACCTCTAAGGTCTGTTCAACAAATATCACTGCTAACACCATTGGGGATTTTTACTTCAAAAAGATCAGTTCAAACTTTCTGTATGGCTTAGCTAATAATATCTTTCTCTAAGCATAGTCTTGTAATCACATCAAATTTACACTTCATCTCACTTACTCTTTAAGGTCATAAGAATAGCAGAGTATATCACAAATGATAAACTTTTGAAGGTGTTCAAAATTTGCTAAAAATGCTCAAACAGCCAGCCGGTAACACAAGAAAAAAAGACAACAACATTTTGGTTCAAAGCTTCCACTGTGATAAAATGCAAGTAATATATCTTCAGGCTCACAACTGTTCATTTAATTTCTTTCCAGAACTGGCCTCCTGTGCAATCTACACTTAATTCCTAGAAAAGGAGTATGTTTTCAGATTAGTTTTTGATTGATTTACTAGCATTTTCTGACCATCAAAGATATATATGGAGCAAAAGTTTCATTTGCATAACCCCAGAACTTATTAGCATATTACTGAAATTCCTGAAGTGACCAGTGCTTCCTAATGAAAACACGAGGAATGTAAATTGTCTAATGTTATGTTAAGATTAAACTACTGTGTAAACAATAATCTCTGTGAAATAAAACCTGGAAATTTGAATTAAACTACATAGCAATTTACAATATTTGCTGAAAATAGGAATAATCATGAAGCTAATTTTACTATAAGAATATTAATCAGTTTTATACTTGTGTGATATTATAGGTGAAAAATAAACATGACACTAAATATATCTTTCCATGTATGATATTGATATTGAGTATATGGTTTGCAAAACTAAATTGTATGCAAGTAAAGGCCATCTTGATAAAATATAGTTATAAAGGAGAATTAAAGTAATAGATATTAAATCATAATGGAAAAATAACTTTGCTTCAGACTGTCAGTGTTGTAAAATTACAAGTTATTCCAACATAATTATTATTAGATCATGAGAGGACAGAAATTATGACATAGCAATACAATTGTTGCTAGAATTTTCTAATGACAAGCCTATGTAACCATATATTTTCATTTTCCTAAAGATGGCACTGCTTACTACAACAGGCAACATTTCCAGTACAGCATATACTTTTATTGCAATAGTTGCATATGCATATGTTGAATTGTACAGGCATCTTTTGGTTTGGTTTCTTTTTGTGTTGCTGTTCATGAGCAAATTTATTAAGGATGTATGGAATAAGCTGAAAAAATTTAATGAGGTATGCTAATATGTAGTGATTCTAAACTGCCACAGGGTGGTAGGAGATACACTTTCCATAACATTAATTTAATTTGCAGAACTAAATGCTTTGCTACACTTCCATATTATTTAAATCCTTTATTATTGGAACATCTAATAGTCCTCTAACTTACAGTGTAAATAAATTTGAAAGCAAAATTACACTTTTTACACCATTACAGTGGTGGTGTAAGAGAAACAACTCTAAACATTTTCAAGAGATGTCTGTTTTCTACTATCACATGCGGGAGATTTAGTTTGTTGGCTTGAATTCATCTATGTTATTGGAATGATACAGATAACACGCAGAACTGATCCTGCGAAAACATATATTATGCTAAAATAAAATCAGTATTTTTACAAAATTAAAAAAAATAAATTATATTCTTCATTCCTATGTCAACAGCATCTGAAGGTCCCTTAAAATTTAGACCTCTCCTGTGCTCAAATGTCTAAAAATATTTAAGAATCTGACAGAGATTTTAAAATCTAAATACAAAGCTGTATAGGTGCATGTGTATTTTACTTTTGTAATTTTATTTTCATCATTGAGAGTTCTGACTAAGGCCATCATTTTGGAAGTGTATTATTATTAAATACTTCAGACTTAGACGTCATCTAGTTAAGTAATCCTGGTTACAGAACTACATGTAATTGCTTTACCAAAGCAAAGATAGGTCAGACAAGCACACCCAGACCTACACCCCATTGTGAATTTAATTATTTTGCTCAAACATTAAATAGCAAGGTGTTCAAAAACAGTGTGCCAGCTGAGAAAAAAAAAAAACCAAAAACCAACCAAACAAACAAACAAAAAAAACAAAAACCAAAAAAACCCCAAAAAAACAAACAAAAAAAACTCCGACAAAACACACCTTTATTTAAAAAAAAATTATTCTATAATACACAAAATAAAAGAAGTGAACAATATAGCCACTCTTAGGATGAAAAAAAAAACCAACCCCAAAACAAAAACAACAAAGAAGAAAAAATACTTACATCTGAGACACCTTGAAAACTATAAGAGGAGAAAAAGATAAAGTTTCTGACCTTGTTCAATCATTACATATGTGTGCCATCAGCTTTAAAATTCAGGCGATCTTCTAGGCAAGCTACCTTCACCTGAAAGACAGGGAATTCAAGAAATATGTTATGAAGAGACTGTCATCAGGTGCTCATGCAACTGTTTTTTAGCTGATGCTTTCATAGCAAGAGTTTAGAAAATTAAGTGATGAAAGCCATTGCACGTAAACCCAAGTAGATAGGGAATAAGTTTAGCTTGTTTATCTGTTTCTCAGTGGCTGATAACACAATTATGATCACTTAAATTATAAGCTCATAATAGTGGAACATGCTACATGTATGATAGCTATATGTATGACAAATTATCTCTGCAAATACTTTTGTTATAACATTTTATAAATCTCTCAGGATGAGTTGAATGAACTTCTGAAGGTGTTTCACTCTTTGTCGTTTATGGAAGCAGTCACTAAATGGCTCAGAAGTCTAAACTTTAGATAAATTAACTTAGATGAGAATAAACATTTTATATATTATATTGACCTAAATTAAAATAAAATGTAGTGAATAATCCAGCCTAGCTCATGAGATGCACTTGGTAATTCTGGTTCTGGTGAGGAGATAATTTGGGAAATTTAGCAAATGCAAAATCCAACAATATTCATCTGAGCTGGTTGAACACTGGCAATTATTTTTCAATAAAAATTATTAGCAATAAAAATTTTCAGCTTTGCTTCATTGATTGAAAAAAATATGGTGCATAATTATTAATCATATTGCCATAAATATTTTTGGGAATAGTTTTTACTTATAGTTTCATTAAGGTTGTGTCATGGTTATGCTATGAGGGTTTTCAATAATTAGTTTCTTTCTTGTTGCTTATTAGATATTAGCTTCATAATTCTATAATACCTCTTTTCTTAGGTAGACACTTTATGGTGCTTCTGGCTGAAACATTGCAGTATAAACTTTTGCAGATCTAAACAATTTTATTCTTTTTAATGTCCTATTTATTCTCCAGTAACCAGGACAAGGAAACGTCTGTAGATGTGGTGTTCTATACAATATCCTTAGTGGCATTTAAATGCCATTAATGAGGTGTGCATAGCTCAGAGACTGATTTTTATTTGATTGGTTTCCGAGTTTATGAAAGTGATCTCAACAGAAAGGAAAATTAAACCATTAAGAACTTCAACGTCGAATGTTAAGAACTGTGATGGATTTGGACAAAATTTAAAATCCTAGTAATTTTTTTTCTTTAATCAAAGCCAAAATATTTCTGGAATCAAATCAGTTTTAAAATAATTTATGTTACATGATGTCTATGACTTTCTTTCAGGCTTTTGTGGATCTTTGTGGTAATAAAGTTGTGGGGTTTTGTTTTGTTTAGTTTATTTTAACTCAGAAATATACATTCTGATGTAACAACATATTAGAAATATTTTAAAATATCTCTAACTGCTGTACTGAACTTTTGTTTTATACTATTTGTTTATGTCAGTTTTATACTGAAAATTTCAGATGCTAAATCTGTCATATATGGAATAAAGCTTCTGCTAGCCAGTCTCTCTGTTATGAGATGTTCAAAGTACTTACTACTTTTTTTTTTTTTTTTTTGCAGTTTAACAAATTACATCTGATTTCATATAAATTTAAAGTTCCTTTAATAAAATAGATAATTCAAGGCAAATTATATGCTTTCAAATTATCATCTTCTCACTGTATTTATAAATTCCTTCTTTGTTTACTGTATTCCTAAGATATTGTCTTGTATGCAGTCTCCATATTCTCTTGTATACAGTAGTTCCCCATTTATGGCCATATATACAGCTAACCACAATTTTGAATATCAAATTACTCTGAGACCTACAGGTTTTCTGGGAATATTACATCAGACACCAGTATTATTCTTTCTTGTTCTGTAAGTAATTTATCACCAAGGAAACCTGTGGTATGATGAAATAGATAATTACACTTCTTGTAGAAATGTAAATAGAGCACAAAATACAGTATTTAAAGATTAAAAGTTTGTTCAGTTTATTACAGTGTAAAAAGTGAAGGGGAATAATTAAAGTGCAACTTGATTTTTTCTGAAGATACCTTCTTAAATCAAGGGTCACTATTATTATTCATATAAATGTGATTGCAGTTCAGCCCTGAAAAATAATTAACTTATTTGTTGATAAGAAGATGGGCTTCAGTAAGATGTATAACTGTATAACTTAAATGTATAAATGTATAACTTTTCTTGTATAACATATTAGAATTTGAAGTATTTTCACATGAATGCCAGCTATAGCTTCTATCAGCAATGATTGTGAGGGAAGAGAATAGAAATTACAAAGGTCTTAAAGGTTTCCAACTGGGTAAATATTGTGAACTTCAAAGAATTTGGGAATGCTAATAGTAGTTTTTATTACATCAAGTGATAATGTTATACATATGTGAGAAAGAATTAAAGGAAAGAAAGATTGTTTCTAAGGAAGCAGTTCCAAGTGCTCAGCTGGGAAGAAGATTATTTTCAGCTTGGAGACGACTCTGGCCTGTTCTACACAGACAATTCCCAGTTCCATCTCATGCCTTTGAGATTAAAGGTATTACCCTGTCTGACTACTTTCCAGATACTTATATTAATACTGAAGCAATGAAATGTGTATTTCCAAAGATATATGCTATGGTGATTTACAAACATCCGATGTTCTTGGTTCTCTTACTCCTATTTGCTCAGGAAATAATGTACTGAAATAATTTTCTACCTCCTTCCAGATGATTTAATTATCAGTGGGAAATATATATGCATATGTTCTTCTATACTTTGAAAAAAGAAAAACAAGGATTTTCTATAATTCTTTGGCTTTCAGAAGCTGATGAAGCTGTAAAAATTATTGTGTAGAATATCGGTGAAGTAAAAGCATGTAAGAATGTTAGGCATGAATGGGACAGAGTTCTCACTAAGAATCAGTCCTACCCTGGTATTACCAAACTCTCGACTAGGAGACATAGCAGTGTGAAATGCCAGACTGATTGATGCTTGGTCTTCAGTTTCTAGGTCCTCACATACATTGTGTCCATTGTTTTTTTGAGAAAAAAAAAGCAAGATATATGGTTCTGTGTATTAGCATGTGCCACAAGACATGGTTGTTGTTGCTGTTAACTCATTTTTCTTGTCACGAAGTCCACTGCTGCAGCTTTGTTTGGATGTGAAAGGAATTGTGATTAATGTGCAAACCTAGATAAACCATGAATAAAACAAATTTCTATATTAAAACCCCTGAAGGTATAGCAGATTGTGCTGGTTCTAGTTGGGCTAGAGTTAATTTTCCTCACAGTAGCTAGTAAGAGGTTATGTTTTGGTTAAGCAGAGAAGAATATTCATAACACTAATGTTATTGGTTGTTTCTAAGCAATGTTTGTGTTAAGTCAAAGACTTTTTCTGTTTCTGATACGGCACCTGTGTTTCCAGCTTTTTCTTCACAAGAAGCTGGCAGGGGACACAGTCAGGACAGCTGACCCAAAATGGAGAAAGGGATATTTCATTCCCTAAAACATAATGCTAAGTATATAGTTGGGAGGAGTAGTCCAGGGATCTCTCTCTTGCTCTTTGGAGCTCTCTCATCTGACTTTTGGTCGTCTGGCTCTGCTGGCTCTCAGGGCTCTTGGACTCTGTCTCTCTCTTCATCTCTAGTTCTTGTTGCCTGTGGACTGGCTGAGTGTCTGTTGACAGGTGGTGAGTGGATATATAATTTGTTTTCTTTTCCTTTATTTTCATTACATAGTAGTAGTAGTAGTAGTAGTAGTAGTAGTAGTAGTAGTAGTAGTAGTAGTAGTGGTAGCATTATTTTCATTACATTTATTAGTATTGTTAGTATTGTTGGTATTGTTAATATCATTATTTTATTCAATTTAATTTATTTTCAATTATTATATTGTTCTGTATCAACCCACTAGTTTTCTTGTCCTTTCCTCTGATTCTCCTCCACATGTCACTGGCAGAGGGGGTAGGTGAGAGACCTACTGTGAGGTGCTTAGTTGTTGGCAGGGGTTAAATCACGACACAGATCATTGGGTTTACATTTTGATTATAGCTGTAGATTTATTAAATTGTGATAGTTTGTTTTTGCTAAGATAGATATCATTAAATACCAGTCTTGTCCCGGCATGCAGCTGAATGGTGTTCATGCAGTATGTTGTCTAGAAAACAAGAGCTGACTTTTGAAGAGCTTATATATTTTATTTTTCCCAAATAAATATTTGGCTTCTGGAGACAAACCCAGAAACAATCCAATCTTCCTTTTTTCTACTGCAGACAATTTCACCTCTTTATGGGTCTTTTCTCTATGAATTATGCTCTTAAATACATATATATACTTAGAACTGTACAGAGATAGTTCCCAAAGCATTGTTCTAGTCTTATTTTTAAGTGGATGATTTTCTGTTTCAATGTAAGACTGATTTCAATTCCTTCCTCACAGAAATTTAACCTTTAACAGAACATAGATGCAGAACATCTCCCCTGAACTACGTTTAAAAGAAGGAAAATATACTGCTGTAAAGTTCTTTCCGATACAAAATCTATGTTTTCTCATTTGGGGGTCTGATTTAATTTGTGGTAATCCCCATTTACAGTGCCTTAATGATGTTTTCCAGCAGAAAGCTGTTGCAAGGGATGGGGTGGTTTATTCATAATAATATAGAACAATCATTCACAATATAGTAATAACAATGATGTTGCAGACACATCTGTTACTTAGACATTTACATACTTATTGTTGTCTTCTGCAGTCTAGACCCATGTTCATAAAGGAAAAATTAATGAGGAGATGTACTGCACAATTTCATTGAAAAGACAAACCCGTAGAAATTTATTTATTTTTTTATATGTATGCATATGTATATATATGCAGCCAGTATATCTGATTCTCTGAAGAAAAGTGAAAGTACTTAATTGATAATTATTGTCCTAATTGGAAGGATTAAATGGTATATAACTAATAGAATCTTTTCGTTGGGAAAGACCTTAAAATCATCAAGTACAACCCTTAACCTTACGCTGCTAATACCACCACTAAACCATGTCCCTAATCAGCTCATCCACATATCTCTTAAATACCTCCAGGGACAGTGACTCAATCACTTGCCTGGGCAGCCTCTTCTAATGCCTGATAACCCTTTCAGTAAAGAAATTTGAGGCCATTTACTCTTGTCCCATCGCTTGTCACTTGGGAAAAGAGACCAAACCCCACCTTTCTGAAATGGTCCCTCAGGTAGTTGAGAGAGAGTGATAAGGTCTCCCCTGAGCCTCCTCTTCTCCAAGCTAAACAACCCAAGTGATGTAACCCTATATGTCTGATAAACTGCAAGGAAGCAAGAAATATCTGTCAGATTGTACCTCATTGCAACAGATCCTAATTCATGCCTAGGAGTGTTCATCCAGAAGCTGCAAATACAGAATTTTTAATACCTGAGTAAAAGATTCTGTATCTGTAAACTAAAAGTTCACTTATGGATTGGTCAATCTTCATGGTAAAAAAGTGTTGTAAATGTCATTGAATTGATTGATTCACAAATGAGATAGTAGTTTGACTTGTACTACTGGAAATTTGAATCAGTGTGATGGGGATTTTTTTTCAAGATGCATGAGACATACTTTTATACAGTCTCAAGAATACTGTTCTATGCAGAAAACTATATAATCTGAAAATTAATTTGTAGGATGCAAACCTGAAAAATTTACCAAGTTTGATACTACCTATTTCAATAGTATATTAAGTGTATTTCAGCACTCACACTACCTGTAACAGTGATAGGTTGTAATCATAAAAACTTGTTGGTTCCACTTTTTTACTAGTGAGAGATTGCTGGTCATTAAACATGCTGGCCAGTCACTTGCAAAAGCATGCATAAAAATTTTTTTACACAAGCAACTCAAATATTTAAATAGGAAAATAGCCCAATCTGACATCTATCACAGGTCTATATTACCATCAATATTTATATTAAATGTACATTAATTTAGAATATTTTATATTCTTATCTTCTATAGTTTTTAACATTTCAATTTGAATGACTACCCAAAGCCCATGTGTCATTTAAATATTATCTGCTAAACTTCAAATGCGACAAGTAAAGATTAAGCAGTGTGCCAAACTTCTGTACAGAATTAATTTTGCGGATAGTCTACAAGCGTGTGATTTCTTTAGTTTTAACAGTTATTTGGAGAAAAAGCCAAGCAATTCTCAGCATGCAAATGGAGCAGGAAACAAACAAGATTGCCCCATTTTATTGTAATCACTTATTACCCAGAAAAATACAGGAAAAACAGATACTGTCAAAGAGGGATGGCAAAGGAAAAGTCTGTTTTTCTTTGTTTACCCTTAGTGTATTAAAAAAGAAAAGATAAATGGGTTCAAGTGTCCTAGTCAGATTGCTGATATGTTGCTGCTGCAATGCAAACATATAGTGCAGTTAGTCAGAATGCATTACATGAAAGACTTGACATGAGTGGCATCAGTGTTTCCCAGCATGATGAGCCTGTCATTTGAAATTTAAAATAGAAGCAGATTTTGAGGACAGACAGGTAGATATAGTGAGGGTATTTCAACATTATGAACAAAGTAAAGAAAATTCTGGCAGTGTCATCAAAATAGCTTCAAATTCATGTATCTGATAACAAGAATAAAGCACTGGTCTTCTCTGGCTATTTTGTACTTTGCCACTGAAGCTAACCACAATAGAAATACATGGAGCTTTAGTTTAACTAATTAGCTTTTAAGTAGTATGTAAATACGTTTCCAATTTAGGGCTTCTCTCATGAAAGTATTGAATTCTCTCATTCAGATTTTTTATCTGTAATGATGTCTTTTATACATAGAGATGATTCAGAGTGATGTTTACATAGTGAATTAACCTGCATTTCACAAAATCCATTGGAACCTGTAACAAAATTAAGACTTTCAAGTTCCCAGAAATGCTGCAATCCATTATAAGTGAGAAAGACAAGGGATACAAATAATTCAGACTTTTTGAAAAAATACATATATATATTTCTCAAGACTGTTGCTAGTGACTGTTTTTCAAAATTTAAATCTTAATTTGTAAAATCTAGAATAATGAGAAATCAGTGTCAAATGGCAAAGGGAAAATCCTGCTTCACTGGGCATAACTTATGAAAATAGCCTTCCCCTTTCCCCTTTCCCCTTTCCCCTTTCCCCTTTCCCCTTTCCCTTTCCCTTCCCCTTCCCTTTTCCCTTCCCGTTCCCCTTTGCCTTTGCCTTTCCTTCTTTTTTAATATAGAATATCTCGTACAGAATGATTGGAAAGATTAAAACTCTGTATTGAACTTCACCTTTCCACAACACCCTTGTTGTCTTATTCATCCTGAAAGTGTGTATAATGCCAGAGTAAGTTAAGATCCCTCTGAGAAATATGCTCCTAATTCTTGGACTGAAAGTAGTTATTAATAGAACAAGAAAGGCATATATCCCTTAATTTGAGACCACAGCTTACAGTTGCTAAATGCTACTCACTGAAGTCTGTCAAGAAAACTTGACATGCTGGGTAATTTAAGGAAATGTGATCATATCACTTTTTTTTGGTCAATAATTACATTTTCTATTCATTTTAAGACTTTTTTTGTTTTTTTTTTTTTTTTAATGGGACAAAGTCAAGGGCTGAATATTGGCTCATTTATTTCAGAATGATGAACTGAGACAATACAGCTATTTGACATGCATTCTATGGTTTTTATTTTTTATAAACATCCTTCTACTTTATTTCTGAATTGCTGCAATTTTCCAGAAGTCTCTGTATAAGAAAATAATCTGCTAAGTTTAGGTCCCTTAGAAAATAGATATGTGATAGTTTCTGAGCATCTCCTGCTTTTCAATATTTTTTTTTCCAATGGGATTTCAGAATCACATATTCCAGCAAGAGTGGACAGATACCAACAACAAATACATGGAATAGTTTGATTTTGTTCACCTTTGCCTTTCATTCCCTTTAAGACTGCTGAAGACTGAAAAAAAAACCCAACAACAACAAAAAAAACATAAAAATTCTTCCCAAAATATTATTGTGTTAGTAGAAATGCCAAATGATAAAAGAATAAGGTTAGAGTATAAAAGGAGAGAAGGGCAGGGGATTTTTCTTATTCTTCTTATTTTGAACAATACTGTGAATGTTTGGGTTGTTTTTTGTTTTTCATTTTCATACCATTCAATACATCTGATATTGAAGTTAATAGTGGTCAGAAGTTCTAAACAATGTGAGGAACCATATTTTAAAACTTCCATTCACAGAACAAGAAGAAACTTGGAGAATTATCATGAGAAACAATATCCTTGTGCAGTTGTGTTCTATAGTAAATAAATAGAGTTTATGTATCAGAGATTAGCATTCAGCCTTTGCAGTGCTTCTGCTAAAGAAAAAAATACTTAAATATTATTACTACTATTAAGTATCCTTATCAATGTGTATGTTTTCTATACTGACAATTGTGAGTTCATGTTTTGTAAGAGGAGACCTTACTATGTCACGGTAGTTTTTCAGACCTATTTCAGGTTCTGAACTTTTGAAATAACGTGTAAAAAAAGGAAGGATATTATATCACAATAGGTGCTTTATCTGCATGATCACGATTCAGTTTTAACTATTAATGATAATCCTTCATGGCTTGGTATTAAATGCCCTCTAGTGCATTGCATAAATGTACTTGAACTAAGTATTTTCATTAATAAATTGCAAGAAAATATTTAGCCACAAAGCTTTTTCTAAGAAATTACAAATGTTCCAAAACGCATTTTTTTTACTGCAAGTGTAGTGTATGGATCAGAATACTAGGTATTATATATTAAACATATATGTCTCTGAAGACTTCAAAACCCTTCATAAATATGAATGTACTTATTTTAATAGCCTAGGTCATGATCTTACAAAGTATTTACAGTGATTTAATTTAACAAACTTGAACTTATTTTCTGCTACTCTTTATGGGAATGGTACATGGAAAGAATTAGAAAAAAACATAGTCTTTTTTTTCTTGTTGGAATCTTCTGAATTAATTAATAAAATAAAATAAAATATCTTCAATATGTTAAAAAAATTCCTTAGGCACCTGAATGCTGTTGTGGGACTATAAATGGGATAATAGATCAGATCAGAGACAGAATCTTTGTCTCAGCCTTCTTGATTTCTGTTAGTTTCACAGAGCTCAATGCTGATCTGAACATTATCTGTCCTTGCTGGTCAAACTAAACTAACATAAAAAAATATTCTTCATAGATAATTTAGAAATCATAGCTTAAATTGCTTAAATTCTCTTGATGCTAGCAAATGGTTGTTATTACATTAATATGAATTTGTCTCAAGGAGCTGTCACATACTCCACATGATGCACAACTTATGGGCAATAGCAGAACTCCCCCAACCAACCAAAAAACACCCAGAACCCACTTTTAAACACTGTCAAGATGAACCTCACATATTTTCTAATTAAACAAGTCAGATGCCAGAATACAATCAATTATAACTTTAACACATTTCTCTGCCCCTGTCATCTGTAGAGATTTGTCTACTTAAAGTAGGTTTTGCACTAAGTTGTAATACTGAGTTAAGTGAAGTAATCGAAGGACTAAAGTCAGTAAAAAAGCAACAGCTGCTGCAGAATGTGAGTGAACATCCAGTAATCATATTAATGACATTACTAATTTATGTAGTTGATAGAATTTAAAACAGGAGTGAAGACTCATCTGTCATCATTGTTTCATCCATCATCTCTATGGTTCTCTGAGTAATGTGCAGGCTGTTAATAGTTTTATTTTGTTTTGTTGTTATTCTACTTGATTTAGTTTGGGGACTTTTTTTAAGACTCAGGGAAAACAAACACTTCATGGTGGCAAAGATGAATGCTGAGGTTTTTCTGTGATAAAGAAGCACATACAGTAAACGCAAATAAATTAATATTTTCTTAAAAATCATAATGACATTTGTTTTTGTTGTGTTTTTCCTAAAGTATGTCGCTAATATTCTATCCTATTTATAGGTTCAGTAGAATAAAAACTAGGCTTCTTTCCAAAGTGGCATACTTGAGAAACAGATGCCTGTGAAACTGTGGCTTCTAACTTTACATCAAGCAATGCCAGTCCCAATCTAGAGTTTCCCATCAGCTCGGGATATCATTTTCTCTTTTCTTTTGAAGCTTGAAAGTTCCTTGTCACTTGAGTGCTGATCTGATTGGGTTCCTTGTCCACAACACACTAAGGACTAGAACCTGGAAAATACACCTCAGACATACAACAGATTCTTAGAAAATTAGAGACATCATGTGACAAATTATACTGTGTTTCAAAACGGTTTTAATTTTTATTGTGTTGAAGATTTAAGTCCTGGGCAGATGCTTAAGTTACTTGTTAATTTAGGGATTTTTCACATAGAAGGTGTTAACAGAAAGGCTGTCAATCATTAAGTCATGGCAAGGTGTTAAAGTAACAAGTTTAAGGCATTTAGACATCTCCAAATTCAGGTGCCTAGATGTAGGTGTCTGCCATGTAGATAGCTATATATAGACTAAATCTTTAAGTTTCCATTGCCGTCTCTGTGGATCCAGTCAGTATAGTCAATGGAATACATAGAGCTCTTAATCTTAGCCTAATAGAAACCCTCAGTATCATATTATGTGTCTCACTAGTTTCTGTTGAATAGATTATCCAGACCTCCTTTGCCTATAAAGAGAACTTAGATATTGAGATCTCACCTAGGCATGTACAGACACCTACATTTAGGTGTTTAAGATCAAAGTTAAATTTTGCTCCAGATACTCTAACAGGTGACACTGCTGATAAATCTTTTTGCCGAGGTCTAGGAAATTGGATTGTAAGCAATTGGAAATTGTCAGCAGTTTGGATTTCACCTTTACAGTTTCAGAGGTTCTCTGCCAGATAGCTAAATCTTTTCAGCAGATATTGGTTACAGGTAACACAAGGGCATGTGTGCTTCAAAGTATGAATCACAACATTTTTCTCACATACCTGTTAAGACATATGGTTGTTCCTGTAGGGTCTTTGTAGATGATTTTTGTTTTTCTGTGTGGACGTAACAATATAGAAGGGAAGATGGGGACTCCCTTCCCGTATGACAAAGATGTGATTGAACCTGAACCTGGAAGCTGTGAAAAGCTGTTGACATAGTGATATTTATGCGACACAGATACTTGTCTATGAAAAGAAATTAGCTGTCATGGGTGATTTGTTGTGAATAGGTATATTTGTGTTATTTTTGTTATTTAACCAAGTCAGTATAGTTTCTACATTATTGTCATCTGGTAGTCAGTGTTATCTATTTCAAGCTTTTGTTCATATTATCACATAAATTAGTGAAAAGTCATCTCTGAGTTGCTAAAAACTTGACAGCAGCAAAGTTTTTCTAAAACTAAAAACAGATAAAGAGATACTGTCCCCCAAATCCTAAATGATCTATTTCTGGTGTTAGTATATTGCAGATATTGTAGTTATTTTTCCATACTAAGATAGACAAGTTACATAGCTTTAGCGTATGATGCATAGGAGTATGTTTAAGAAAAAGCCTAACTTTTTTTTTTTTTTTAATATAGCTGAACAGGTTGTTTATCAGTTGTACAATTTAAGTGGGAAAAATATATTTATTTTCAAGGGTAAGGAAGGAACACAGACAAATAATGCAGTGCTTTGATTGGTGGGAAATGTAGAACATAATAGATTTTCATGCAACCTATTTTATTGCAGTGAGAAGTGTGATTCCTTATCATCACTACTGATCCTCATCAGTGAGGGAGAGTGTCAAAATGTGCTTTTGACACTATCAGTTCCAAAGTCATAACACTGTTTTTTTTGTATGAACACCTGTTTTTTCATTCAATTATGTTCATTCCTTTTACAGTCTAAGACCTGACTACGTATGATCCTACACACCTACAAACAAGAACTATGAAAAAGGACTGCCTTCTGACTTCTGTGCGGGCTAGGTGGAGCTTGAGTTTGTGAAAGCACAGTCTGTAGGTGTCTTTTGACAGAGCAGAATACTCTTATTCCTGCCCATTATAAACCGAGGCTGAGTAAGGAATGTCATAGAACAGGGAATATCTGGGACGCCCATGATCTGGTTCCTGATATAGCTGTAGTGGTCAGTACCAAGGATTGTACTGTCAGAAAATTTATGGCCACTATCACTTAGCATTTAGAGGAAAATTGAAAGTTCCATGCATGTGCCAGGTTTTGACACTATTTTTCCTATTTAATTCCAGTTGTTGACTGAAGTAGATTCTCAGGATTTCATCTGTTCTTTTTCTATTTTTAATGAAGGGAGAAGGGGAAAAACTATAACAAAGGAATACAATTCCAGGACTGTGGATTGAATAGACATAACTTTGGTGTTATAACAGCACTATTTAAAGCTCTTTATCACCAGATCTTACTGGTTTTACCTTTATTTGTGCATTGTAGTTGTTCCATAACATGTTTTAAAAAATAAGAAGTTAAGATACTGTCTTTCATAAAACATCACTGAAGACATCTTTTTTTTTTTTTTTTTTTTTTTTTTTTTTAACTTCTTCATCCTTCTACCTTGAAAACAAAGTCTCCAAAATGGTGTTCCTGAACTAATCTTCCTTGTCTGCCATTAAAGATGAATATAAATACCGGAAGAGAACAGATGATCTCACCTTGAGCTTTTGTGAAGAACAGTCTTATAGACTCCAAAGACATGAAAACCAATTATCTGTTCCTATAGAAAAATGTTACAAGTCACTCTTCTTCATGTAACAATACCTTAAAGCAATTTTCTCTCTGTCCAATAATCCAAAAAAATCCCGAAGCAATTTTAATCTTGTGATTGTTCTTTGAAGTATCTTGTTACTTTAGAATATTTTTTTTTTCCCCTGAAATTCATGCAACTGAATCAGTCATTCTCACTGATGGGTAACCTATCAAAATTAAAAAAAAAAAAAAAACCAAAAAAACCACAAACAAACAACAACAAAAAACCCAAACAAACAAACAAACAAAAAAAACCCCAAACCACATGTGAAAGGAATTTTAACATAAGGAGCTTCTAGAATACAGTTTGTCTTCTCTATTCTTACTTATTCTTATTATTCAGGGAAAGGATTCTACAACTTCTTTTTCTTATATTTGCTTCTGAAGCAGAATAATTTCTTTTCCTTATACTTACTAAGCTTACTTTATAATTCTTTCCCTGTTCTGTCAAACGAATAGTATCTGTCTGCCTCTGTATTGCACAGATTACATAGAATCATGGCTACAGACTGGGAGGTAGAAAAAAAAATAAGCTGAAGAATTAATTTCTAATCTCCCACACATTTGTGACTAAAATCTTTATTTGACTGCTTTTCACCATTTGCCATTTTCACACCACACCCCCTCAACTGATTGAATTACATTTTAGGAAAGAAATTGACTTTTCCACATAATTCTTCCTATATCACTCACAGAGTTTCTGATCGCCTCTTCTGTTTTCAATTTTCATTCCCCTGTACATACTCCTTTGTGTTCTGCAGGGAAGATCTTGAAATGATTCCAAATGGGAATGCAAGAAGATGAAGAATTTGTGCTTATCCTATTCTAATGTAGTTTCATAAATTGGGACTACCAGACTGTGAAGCTGTGTGAACCGCATAACCATGGGCCACCAGCACTGCCAGATCTTTTAAGTGTATCTATTTTACACCTAAAATATTGTTCTAATGGCATAAAAAAGTAACATGTTTATGTGGCAGCAAAAATTTATTGTTATCCAAAAACATGTTTCAACACTCATCCAAATTATTCAATAGAGAAAAGCCTGATCAATTCAGTTAAAACTTATATAAAAGCCTTCCCAGTATTGATTAATTTTGTCTGGTGTTCTGCACTCTATCCAAATGTTTCTTTGGATTCTTGGGGCTGACACTTCAGTCTTCCTCAAGCAGAGTTGTGGAATGTTACAATGTGCTGTCAGCTTTCTCTTCATTTGCCACTTTCTTATGTGAATATAATCTCTATACTTTTTTATTACCATCAAATATGAGCAGTTACTCTGCAACCAAAAAGCATTCTCCACTTTCTTTCAATAACTTCCATCTGATCTAGTCACTCAAAGAATTATAGTATATGACTGAAAAGACAGATCTCAAATAGTTAACATCTGACACACATGGAGTTTTCAGTATGGAAATGAAAGTCAGAAAATAAAAATTGTTGCTGCCAAGTTGAAACACACAATGTTCTGGTAAAAGAAAGAAAAACATCTATGTTGATTCTCACTGAAATGTGATTTACTGATATTTTCAAATTATTTTTTATATATTTGTTGTATTTATTATTTTTACTGCAGTTCCTTTTTTAAGTAATGTGTGATTTAAAATGAAAAATTGTAATACTTATTTCTCAAAATAATTGTCAAGTATATTTATTTGTTTGGAAATATATTTTGACATTATGAAGGCAAACTATATAATTATTAACATTTCACAGTAGGTTTCCATTAAAACACAAAACCAGCAAAAAAACCCCACAACCCCACCAAAAAACTCCCCTCTACTTTTCTTCATTTTAAACAATTTATAAAATTCCATTTGAAAATCTATAGAACTCTGAAAAATATGAAATTCCAGTTTTCATAGATTTGTCATTCATTCAAAAAGCTTATATTCTGAAAGAATTATTACCATTGTTTTTACACTTTCACGTCTTGGGAAGAATGACTGTGAAGAACCCTGGTGCTGTTAAAGTTTTACATGCTAATTTACATTAGCTAATTATTATGGATAAAATTAACTTCCTGCGTCATGGCTATGATCTGCCTAAGAGCCACTATAAATGCCAAATAAGAAGAATACAAATGCTGTGACATACCCTCTGTATCATCTGGAACATTTTGAGCCTGTATTTCTCTTCTTATACAATAGATCATTCCCTAGAGGTATGTATTAACTTCATATTTTCTACTATTTTGATCCCATTATAAAAGCTTAACAAATAATAAGTAACAATAATAATTGTGTCCCCATTGTAGATTCTTAGAAAGTAGAAAAACACAGAAAGCCAAAAGAAGAATATTATTTGAAAAGTGGCAGCATTGAGAAAATCAGAAGGGAAATCACACATGAATATTCCTATAGTAAGAGGAAATGCTATTGGAAATGGATGAGCTATAGGGATATACTTCCAGCCAGAAGAGAGAGTACAAGAAGCCAAGAAGTAAATAAATTAGAAACAGGAACTAAATTTGCCAACTTGCTACAAAAATAATTTTTAACTATTTTTCTTCCAGAATATTTTATGTCACATTTTGTCTGTTTCCCTTTTGTTCATTTTTTCCTTATAATATCATGTAATAAATTTTTTAAATGGAATTTTGTTTGTTTTCCTTGTCAAATTAGGAATCATCTCACTTGACTAAAGGTATACAAAAATCTGGTATTTAGTCGAAATTAGTCTGTATTCATCCTTTGGAAACCAGAGATTGCATCTTTGTGTAACAGTTGACCTCACCTGTCTTAGGACAGACATTAACCCCCTGTATTGAAAATTAGTTATCTATGAGCTCTCTTTATAAAAATAAAATAATAAAAGGAAGTTATATTGTTAGCTCAACATAAATGCTAATTTAAGTTTCTAAAACTGGGTGCTGCCTGGTCAGCATTTATGTATGCCAACATCTCTCATTCTGATTGATGCTGGATGCTGATTAGCCATTTACAGTATCCTTATCTCTTCATTCAGGTTAATGGCAAATGACTGCATTATTTCTTGCCAGCAGCAAGACAGAGAGAAAAGAAGGGGATGTTCTTTAGACTATGTAATGCAGTGATTTTAACATGCAGACATAAACGGCTCATTTACAAGAAAAGTCAAGAGAAGGTACTTTGCAAGTACTGTCCCACCAGGTTTGAGAGGTATGTTGTTTCTTCTGTTCATAGAATATAGATGTGTTCAGTAGGCAATACCCCAAAATGAAAGAGCTAACCAACAGCATCCAGAAAGAACTTTAAATTATTTAACTCTTATTACGGCTACATTTGAAGCAATTCCAGAAGTAATAGTATTCACTTAACTACTTATCCCCATCACAGAGTGAATGCTCATTGTTACAAAGTGGTAAGAATAATATCTGTTTTCTTCAATAAAAATGTTATAGAATACATGTTCATGTACTTTCACACCTATATTTAACAAATATTTAATATTAAAGTTAAACAATCAGATATCTATGCAGTGCTTTAAAGCACATCTGTATCCAAACTCCACTGACCTCATCTATATTTATGAAAATTTTATGAAGGTCTTAAGGGTAGGGCTTGCACTCTTATTTTAATACATTTCAGCAGAATGCATGCTTTTGGAGCATAAAAATGTCTTGATCTGCAAACATTCAGCTGAAAACTCTGTAAAAAATCAGAGGGACTAAGGATTGAAATACATACCTTTTTCAAGAGAAAAGAAAATGCAGAGAACTTTTTGGGAGGATACTAAAGATACCAGAAAGACTAATAAACTGAGGATAAATAAAGTAGAAAAAAAGAGTTATTAAGTTAGGTTAAAAATATTATGATTAACTAAATAGTTGTGAAATCAAACTGTATTTCTGATATACTGTATACTTAGGAATATTTCTAACATCACACCTAAAACATTTGTTGACTTCTCAATACATAATTTATATACTTATTACTGTATCATATCTAAGGATAATACTATTCTTATCCAAGTGCTTAGAAAATCTACTGCCTTCCCATGTATTTTGTGTGGTTTTCAGTTGAAATGAAACTTGCAAGAATTTTTGTGGATGGTAAAAAATCCTGTTATGTTATTATAGGATTAAACAAATAAAAAACCCCCAAAATGAACCCACCAACCAACAAAAAGCTAAAACCACAAATACTACTACAGTTAAGCACCTGTCAGCATTTATAAACATTTTCTTTGGTGAAATATGACTTGGCATTTAAGATTCTATCCCACAGTTAGTTTGCACTTCAAGTTGAAAGGCAAACCACTTCATAGGTTTCTGAATTATGCATCTGTAGAAATGAACTTCTCAACAGTTCCACCTGTTTTTTGGAAATAGAAGATAATGACAGTAGGGTGCATATATGCTTGTGTATCTTCGTTCAGATAATTCCTTATGCTGGTTTAGGAATTTTTAATTTTAATTAAAAGATGGAATCAAAAAAAGGATTCATTAGATTAAGTATCCACAGAGGGATCCAGGGAGATGAGAAGGGAAAAAAATAAAGTTTTAGTACACCTCTGTAAAAATGAATAGTTACAGACAGTTGTATTACCTTTATTAAAGGTAGCTGATGTTTGATATGGGTTCAGGCGGTGTATTCTTATTAATCATAAAACAAAGTAATAAAAGAATTCTAAATAAATGTAATTTGAAATACATAAAACAGATTATGCAAGATCAGCCATATGTATTTGTAGTTATGATGACTATGCATGACCATCTGTGAACCTACATTCAAATGGATATGTCCAATTAACTGCCTATTAAATCCATGTTCATTTTAATGTTAAACATAAAATCAAGTATTTTCATAACCAAGTGTAAATTCATACATATGATCTCTTAGCATATAACCTTGACAGAATATTGTTTTTCAAGTAGTTTCCTCTAGAAGAATAAAAAAAATCAAATTACTCCTCATATTTTTCTGAATGAAATCTAGTTCATTTCCCCACAGGTTCATCCAGTCCACACCATAATTGGGTAGCCTAGGTGTTAAAGTTAACTAAAAATATCTTAAAGAAACTCAGTTATGCACTTATTTTTTAACAAACATACCTTTTTCAGTGTGTAGTTCTTGCCTTTAAAAAGGAATGTGGAAAGTAGTAGAGCTTCCTGTAGTTTTACATTTTGCCAATATATGTCTGCTTCAGTAGCCATATCAGAACTACCTGTTACCTAACTGGGTCAGATATGGCTAACAATGTAAACACTTGACACTTCCTGAAAAGACAACCTGAAACTGTAGAGGAAGATTTGGATTGATAACCCATACTAAAATCCACTGCAAATATGTGTCCTTAATAGAAGTACCAGAGCTGAACAATGGAAGTACAGGGTTGCATGACAAATATAGATGCTTTGGTTTTACCTCACTTTTCACAATATGTATATTTTAAGTTAATTTCCACCAACAACTTACTGCTGCAATGTGGACTAATATAGTGTTTTGGTTTTTTACAGGATAATATATGTTTGAGCTATATATTCATATTTGATTTTACACCATTCACAGCTTTTAGAGTATTATTTGTTTCCTGTTTGGATTAATAGAATGACAGTAAATTAATGGCTGAATTTATTATCCATTGAATAATCAATGTATCAATCTGGAAAACTCTCATATTGTTTAATGACTCAGGTCAAAAAGACTTTTGCAAGCCGTTATCTTAATACAAGTAATTATAATAAAACTAATAGCTTTGATTTCAAAGTGATAACTGGGAAGATACAAAAATTCTTTCTGCAGACTACTTTCATGAGTCCACCTCAGCTGGAGGGAGTCCCACAGTACCCTAACACAAATATTTGAAAACTAGGACCACAGAAGGAGACCATAATTTATTTAAGAATTTCAGGGAAATATTCTCCAGAGTAAGTGGTGACATTCAAGACATATGGTAGTTATTTGTCTACAATTAGGAATTTCATACCCAATATAATCTGTCATAGGGAGCACATAGCCTTCATATCATAGAATCAGAATAGTTTGGGTTGGAAGGGGCCTTTAAAGGTCATCTAGTCCTGCAATGAGCAAGGACATCATCACTGGTAAAGCCAAACATGGGCTCCTCAGTACAAGAGAGACATTGACATACATGAGAACATCTAGCAAAAGGCCATAAAGATGATTAAGGTATTGGAGTAACTTTCATACAAGGAAAGAAAACACAGACAGCTGTGAGTAATCACAGTGCAACTGAAACTCAAAGGTATCTTATCCATTTTTATGAACACCTGAAGTGAGGGTCTGAAGAAGATGGAGTCAGACTTTTCTCAGGATGCAGCAGATTGACCATGGAAACAAATGCAAAGACAGGACATTTTGTTCAAATGTGAGAAAAAAAAAAAATAATTACTGTTAAGCCTTCCAAATGCTTGAAACAATTCCCTGGAGAGCTTGTGCAGCCTCCATTCCTGGAGGTACTCAAAACCGAATGGACATAGCTCTGAGCTAACTACTCTAGTTCAACCCATTATGAGCAGAGGCGATTGGACTAGACTGCCTCCATAAACCCCCTCCAACTTCATTCATGGTGTGAATCCATGGATCTATGCAAATAACAAGAGTAATAACATGTTGACTGCAGAATATTTTCCCACTCCAAATCCTCCACTTTCAGAAAGCCAACATGAAATTACTTGGATAGAGAAAAATCAATGTAACAAACACTATCCCTTCCTTGCAAATCAGAAAATTTAGTGTTTCAGGGAAAAGAAGTAAAATGTTCTTCCTATCTAAAAGAGAATGAAACAAGCAAAGTATTCTGAAAGTGAAATGAAAATAGCAGTGTTCTGATTTAAATAAACCCAGACTACACAATGTAATTCATTATTTAATGCTTGCTGAACTTATTCTAAACTGTGGTTGGTATTTTTATGCATGATATCTTTATGCTGATTCTTTATCAGGCAATATTTCAGAGAAGTTAGAAGTAGCATAAAGCCCTTTGATCTAGAATGCTCTACATTTTCTTTCTTACTTGAATGTATATAATATTCTGAATAGTGTCTCTTTTAGACTCAGAAAACTAGTTTTGACTTGAAGCTAAGTTGCTTTAGAAACACAGATACCACAATTTGGCAGTTATTGCATTAATATAATTCTGTCCCTGAACTTGTTTGCAATGGTATTAAAAATCCTTTTCTTAATACTGCTTATTCAGAGATTATACTCAAAAATCTAAAAAGTATCTTTGAGGAAATAAGTGTAGAGTAACTTGTCAGAGCAACATCAAATTCAGACATGAAATGCCTACAAATGAGAGATTTCAGAGTCCTGCAGAGAAAATTGGAAACTTAGTATGCTTCTCACTGTTTAAATCCCATAAGAGAGAAACATTTCTTGCTCAATTAAGGTTCCTGCCATAGCAAAAGAGACTTGTAGAATAAATTTGTTCGGTCGTTGTAATAGTTGGTTGTAATACGATGTAGCTGGGAGTCAAATGTATTGCCTAATTATGGCATGCAGACATTGTTACATAGTGTTTATTATATGTTAGTTCGTTTTATTTAAATGGTAAAAGTTTAACAAGGGGAAGGACTCCTCCGTTTTCCCTTTCCTCCATCATATATTAAAGCACTAATGTATAATAAACTCTGAATTGTATTTTAACCTATTTCCTCTAAAAATTAAGATATTTTTATTACAAATATAACATGAAATTGATGTTGAGCTAATTAATTACCCTCCTCATATCTCAGATAACAGCAAGAATTTTCAGGCAAAGCTATTCTGTTGTTTTGTGCAGGTTTAAGAACCTTTTGATACGAAATGGTTAGAAAATGTAAACAACAACTTATATATTAAAAGAATGTTTCTGCAGCTTTCTTCTCTAACCTTGGGTTCTACATGTATTCTTCTCACTTTTAAAACACAATGCCATGTTTCATTCTTCTCAGAAGAATATCTAAAACCAAATTAAAAAAGTGAAGGTATGTTACAATAATTTGACTAAATAAGAAGTATTTAAAATTGGAAAGTAGCTTTTTTATAAAATAACTTATACTAAACTACAACTATACATACCAGGCCACAGCTACTTTGAATTTAGATACAGTTATGAGCTATGATGCATTCTGGATATAGCTGGGGGAGGTGTCACAATTTGGGACATCTTCTTTCCTTTAATTTATAACATAATAAATGTACCACAAGAAACATAATAAAGAACAGTACTACACATTTCTCCTTGTAATGCTTTACTTCAAAAACCAACCCAAAGAGTTACCTTATTTTACCAATATATTGGTCAATATGCTTGTGTAATTTGGACAATTTTTATTTCTCATTTGGGATTCTTGAGGTGCATATCTTGCCTTAACCAGCTGGTTCTCTTTCCCCTCTGTTATATATTGTTTTATCAATTAATGTAATTGACTGGATAACTCTTCCCTCATATAAGTCCTAATCTATTGTGGAGCTTCTCTAGTATGACCTTCTGTGGTTCTCACAAAATCTTTTGAACAAAGCAGTTTAAAAATGAGATTATTTTATTAAAAATAAAGAAAATTGTACAAGTAAATGAGTATACCTAAGCTTATAAATGGTGGAAATATTTAGACCTAAATGTATGTTCTCCTCAATACTTGATTTAAGAGGAGGAGGTGTATTTTGTGCTTTGTGCAGTTTCTTGTGTGAAGTATATGTTAATATACTTAATATACAGATAAAACTGGCAACTCCAATGTTGTATCAGAGCAAAGATCCATTAAATCACCACCAAATCTTCACAGAGCCAGTATTGTATGCTTAGAGAAAATTTATTAAATATAGGAAGTAGGAAAGATAAAGATTTTCTCTTGGATAGCCTCTCAGCTACTGTCACAGATTCAGTGTCATTAAATAGATTAAAAGAAAAATTCCTGGTCCCACTTATACCTAATACAGCTAAAAGCCTACCACAGCCTCCTGGAAACACTCTTCTGTCCTTTTTACCTGCTTTTCATGATCTGCCCACTTGGTTCTAGAGAGACTGCTGTGAAATTAACCAGATGAATGAAGGGTAAAATTACTTCATGACATCTGCCTTCCTTGAGATGCATTATATATCCCCAAAGAGTTAAGTCATTTCTATCGACTCTCTCTAGAAAAGAGCGTAGTTCGCTTTTTTCATATGTGAAAATAAAGGACATTATAAAGTGTATTATGAGACATATTTGTGTTAATCTCTCCCCAGTGCAGAATAGCACAAAAACATTCTTAAGAAACAAAGATGGATCAGTTTATTTCCCTTAGAAGTATAATCATTGGACTAAACGGCTAGTTTCTTAGACTGCTTAGAAAAAGGAAAAAGAATGAGAAAAAGCACCATATGTCTGTCTTCATAAATTCAGAGAATGTTATTGTAATATAATTTATTTTACCATTTACCTATTTTACTGAACTGGATTCTAGGAACATATATGAGAATTCCTTTCCTACCATTATCAGTTAGCTGGAAAACATAGCTCAAGTCAGGAAAGGAATATGATGTTTTCCTGGGTCTTTAGAGTGCATGTCTAGCTTTTGCTACTTACATCCTGTATGTTCTATAACAAATCATAACCACATACTTTTGAGAATGTGTGCCTTATCTCCCCATGAAGTCACATATTTTAGAAAGACAACATAAATTATTTCTGTGATTACTATCAACCAATAATTTAATTTGTTAATTAAATTATTTTTTTATAAATTGAAAGCAGAAAGAAGATACCTTATAGACTGTAGATTTTTGAAAAGCTGTGTTTTTTGTAATCTTAAATACATAGCAATGATTAAGTACCTGACACATTTTATTATTATAAAATCTTCAAGGTGAAGGAAGACAAGATTGTGAGCAGAAATCATTGGTTAAAGATACAAGGAACTCCTGCTTTCACACAGAAAGAAAATTGAAATTGTGTTTTATTTGTTTGTTTCGTTTGTTTGTTTGTTTCCCAGAAAAATAATAAAATATTATATGATAGATCCATTTACATAAAAATTCTTCTAGTGAAAATTTTAATTTTATAAAGCTTAAAATCCTTGAATATGTGATTCTGTATCAAAAGTGATGACAGCATGTTGATTATAGTGTTGTGACTGTGACCTTGCAATTACTGGTGCCATATACACCAGCTGTGATGTGTATCTATGAACGTGACTTTATCTCCTGCCAGTTTATGAGCAGGACATGTTATTTTGCAGTCCATACCAGTGTACTATCTACTGAGAATTAAATACTTTGTCTTTCACCTTTCCTTTTTTTTTTTCTTTTGTGTTTGTGTTATATATAGTTTCTCCTAGTGTTGACTTCTATTGTACCAACTGGTAGAGTATTAAGGTGGCAATATACAGCTAATATTTATACATATATAGGCAGAGATACCTACACAGCTGCATACGTGTCTGCATATGTCTTGGCACAGTGTCAAAAGTTTAACCAGTGTCTATTGCTTTGAAGCTAAGATAAATACTGATTTTGAGAAGAGAGGAAATTGAAGTCATAAGAATTGACCCATATTCAAACTGTTAGATTGTAACTACAGATTAAACTCCTCATGAGTGAATCATGAGTGAAGCTGGTTTTCACTGCTTCAGAGAAATAAAATTGTATTGTATAAAATGAACAAAAAGACTTGTCTATTTGATGCTGTTTATTGAACAAGATGTGCATAAACTTTATGATTTACACATGATAAGGTGAAATAATGAGATATTTTGCATAGCTGAACTCAATGATTGTATTTATCCTAATGGAACTGTACTATTTTTTTGAGGAGTTACTTGAAACTTGAATTTGTACCATTAGAACATCTGTTTCTTGTAACAATATGAGTTCTTTAATATTTTGGTTTTTTAGACATACAAAATTGTTCTGCACACCAGGCAACTTTGAGAGGAGGGAGAACAGTCTGTTTTTTATAGTCTATTTGTTTATATGAGCTATTGTTTGTTTTTCTGCTTATGACAATTATTATTCTTGGAATGAATGAACACTGAATACATTATATTCTAACCCTTAGAGCTTTGTACATCCTGGCTTTTATCTGTAAAGTTGCAAACAAACCAAATTTAAATATTGCACCATTAAAAGTAATCCAGCTTGACTGTTTAAATTATTTGTGCATCTACAGTACATGCTCTCATGATTGTGTTTGCTTGTAAAATATTACCATATAAAATCAAACAGACAATTAAAGTTTACAAATGTGGGGAAAATACATTACCAACATGACAATGTAATTTAGTGACAGATATTCTGTGGTAACATTGTAGTGGCCCACAGCCAGTGAATTTTTCTGTGCAGATGGTCCCTGCACCTGCAAGCTATTGGAAGGTACCATTTTTTTGAGCTATGTTTAGATCTCATGAGAAGTCCTTTTTTGAATGTTAATGCAATGCCCAGAAATTCTGGCTTGTAGCAATTATTTCTACTATAATGAGACTAAGTTTTGTTTATTCCTCTATAAAAAATGATCACGGTGGAAACCTGCATTGCTAGAAGAATAAAACCTTAACAGACTATAACATGTGAGGATAATTAAGGAATTGGTTGAATTAAAAAATAATGTCTCAAATACTCAAGTGGTTTGCATATATCACTGACACCTGTTCATATTGGGTTCAACATGGAAGTTACGTGCCATGCCATTGCTTTATATGAGCTATTTGAACCATTTGGCACAAATGTCTGTTGTTGCATAATAACATTTAAAGTGGGGAAAATCATGTCTTCAGTGTATTTCAGAAAAATTTTAGTAGTGTTATTTCTGTATCGACAATGTTATTTAAAAATATAACTATAGTTTACAAAACATTCACAAAGTTATCACATATATGAACTCTCATGTCAAAATCTATGGAGAGGTTATTCACCTATATTTTAATTAACTATGCTGCATATCCCCAATAAGAATGATGTAAATGCTTCATATATCATGCTTGTATAATTCCATAAAGAAAAAAATTTAGTAAAATTAGTAACTGATACTTCTAACAGCCACATTTGATTGTGCTTATTACAGCCTTTTATACCTTTTTATGCACTTTTACCCACTTTTCTGAAGAATGGGAATTAGTCAATTGCTTACGATGAAAAATAATTTCTTTGATAGCAGTTACTGAAGTGTTGATTTCAGCCTTGTGTCTTGATTTTACCCCAGTCAGTAACCAAGCACAACACAGCCATTGAATCATATTCTTCTGTTCTGCTGGCTTGGGGGAAAGAATTGGAAGTGGAAAAATAAGAAAATTCATGTGTTCAGATAAAAACATTTTCATAACTGCAATAAAATAAAATATAATAGTAATAGTAATTAAAATAAAACAACAAAAACAGAGAGATAAATAAAATCCAGGAAGAACAAGAGATGCAACCAGGTATCCCTGCCCAAGGCAGAGGCTTGGAGTTAGATAATCTTTAAGGTTTCTTTCATCTAAAACCATTTTATGATTTTATGATTCTATGAAGCACTTGCCACCCACCAACTGGTACACAGCCACTCCCTGAGCAGAGATCACTGCCCTGGGGTCCAATTACACCTAGTTTATACACTGAGCATGATGTCCTATGGTATGGAATATCCCACTGGCCATTTTGGGTCAGTCGTCCAAGTTATGCTCCATCCCAGCTTCTTGTGCATTGGCAGAGCGTGCGAAGCGGAAAAGTTCTTGATAATATAAGCACTACTTAGCAAACACCAAAACATCAGTGTGTTATCAACACTATACTCATGCTGAATCCAAAACACAGCACTATACCAGTTACTAGGAATTACCTCTATGCAAGCTGAAACCAGGACACCTTGCATTCAAAATTTAAACATTTATATCTGAAAAATTACTCCAGAAGTAACTGTTCAAATGATCCTTTTTTCAAGTGGTGACATATACTTTTAATGATGTTTTCCTTCAATGATACTCTTACACAGTTGAAACATTAAAAACATCATATCAAATTTCTGTACTTTTGAAATTATTCTACGTTCTTTCCAGAGTACTTTAAAAATTTATTCAATTAGTTCAATGGTAATTGTCAGGCTCACTTTGAATGTTAACATGTTTTGTTCACATATCTTAAAGTTGGTGGAAATGAGGAATCTTAAGTGGGTAGTCAGCAACCTTTCTAGCAGTATTATGATTTTAATTTCCTAAGCAAATAATGCAACTGCAGTTTTGTTGAAATGATTAGCAAGTTTTTATGCCTCCATTCTGGCCTGAGGATGGCATTTTTCATCCATACATCAACAGAAACCAATATGGGGAGGGAAAAAAATTAACAACTGAAAATCATCAGTCTCGTTCAAAACAAAATAGGCTGAGCTTTCTTTGCTGGACCAAAAGTTATGGAAGAAAAGAACTAGACCAATGAGGACACTGAATGATGTAAAAGAAGGTTTTGCTACTCACAGTTGAACCAAGTACCTTTTCATTGGACAACAGTGATTGCAAGAATGATTCCTAAAATGGTATTAACGTGTAAATAAGATTTAGACAACAGTAATGAATTTGATAAGACATTATCTCTGAAAGATTTGCAAGTTATTATTGTAGACCATCTCACTGAAACAAATTATATGATATGTATTAGAAAGGGCTGAAAATCTCTGTGTAAATGAGAAACTCTGCTGCTCATACTCCACACTATTTGCATGTTGCAAGAAGTCATGAAGAGATTGGTCAGATCAATGACAAAAAGCACACAGGTAGATAGATTTTGGCTTTGGAACTGTATGCAAGATAGAACTGCTCCTCGAGAGCTGCCCAATGCCCAGCCAGTCTCTGAGCAGCAATTGCACCTTCCAGTCAACTCCCCACCTTATATACCAAACATGACGTTTGAAGGCACTAAATGTCCTTTTGGTCAATTTGGTCAGCTGTCCAGGCTGTATCTCTTGTTCTTGTAATGAGAAAAACCATCAAACCTACCACAACTAGTCAATTATGCAAGCAGAGTTTATGATGATTAAAAGCAAGTGCTTATATGATGTGAAGTGCTGAACAAATCAAATGGGATGTAAAATGAACATCTAAGTTTGTTTCACTTTTATTTCTCCTTTAAGTTGTGCTGCTTGTTCCTGGTGCAACAGATTTGCAGGAGGACTTAAGTCCTGTTAGGTGCCTAAATCCAAACTCTACATTCTCAGACTTTGCATAGTTACTGTTTTTATCCTTTTAGACCTCTGTGTCCATATTCATGTAGAATCCAAAACATCAATAGTGTATATATTTTCTTCTGAGTTCCAAGAAAATGGCAATAGAACAGTCCTTTTGTTGCTTGCAATCCTTTGGGTTTTTTCCCTCTTTTTTTTTTTTTTTTTTCCTTCTTTTAATTCCCAGTTAAAATCAAATGGTTTTGATTTAATTACTCTTCAGTTTGGATCAGCTACTGTTAACTGCAGTAAGCAGGGGGTTTTTTTGTTTATTTGTTTGTTATTTTCTTTTTTTTTTTTTCCAGTGGGAACAGAATAACATCTCTACCGTCATCATCGGTCTTCAAAACTAAAGTTTTTGTCTAGAGTTTGGACCAATGACTGTAGCTGAACTTCGATGTGCAGTAATAAATGAAGTGATCTTGAAAATATGGACGAAGTGAACATCAAAGTCGCATTCAAGAAACAGGATTGAAGACACATCCATGTATTTTAAAGTCTAATAATAAAAAATACATTTAGATACAATTATTTTTTTGTAATGAAATTGCAAACAGGTTGGGACATTTGAGTTTATCTCTGAAGTTGGCTGTGGTACATCCACCATTTAATTGCACATGGTTTGGATTTTTCATGCATTTTAATTTTTTCATTTATTTCGGTCTTCTGGCCAGGAGCCTTCAACAAAGATAGTGAAAAGATATCTTATTTCTGACTTCATAGTTTCATAATTTATGTTGTGACTCCCTGAACTGTAAAAATAGAGGCATTTTATTTAAGAAAAGGGAATATGAACTTGAAATTACTGATTCAAAGTAACTGGAACAGGTTGTCCAAAGAAGCTGTGGATGCCCCCTCCCTGGCTGTCTTCAAGGCCAGTCTGGATGAAATTTTGACCAACCTGGTGTAGTGGAGGGTGTCCCTGCCCATGGCAGGGGGGTTGGAACTAGATGATCTTTAAGGTCCCTTCCAACCCTAACCATTCTATGATTCTATGATTCTGTTTGTGGTTAACAAAAAATATGGAATTTAATGGTATTGATGGAGATATGTGTTATAAAAAATTAAGTGTCTAAGGAAGGAAATATTTTTTAACTATTTTTTTTTTTTTTTTTTTTTAGTATTTGTGATCGCATTGACATGAATCTAAACAGATAACTGGGAGTACCATCTGAAGACTTTTTCTGAAAATATTTACTGTATTTTCTGATACTTAAAAAAATTAGACAACCTTAGCCTTTTTTATTGTCCTCTTAATTATGAATTTATGACTACGTGGGAATCTTCCATCTTACATTGGTGCACTCTGTAGGTGAATTAATAAAATGTTAGGATGTATACAGGGGAAGAACTGTGACACCAAACCACAGCATTGAATGTCTGTTTATTTTCCAGCTAAAATCAATGATAAAAACATTTGTTTAAAAGGGATATATAACACCTACCTCATCTCTATGAACTCACAATAAATAATACTCCTAAATAACCCCATTTTCTTGACAGTATAAGATTCATATTTTAATGTTCTCCTGAGAAATTTAATTATCATTTTGAAGTTTATTTAGGAATTAGTTCAAATTGCATTATTAGATTGCCCTTGAACTTTTCCAGTTGTGACTGCAATGTTCTGAATTATTTATAAACACATTTTTCTCTGTTTTTATCAAGTAATCAGAGAACTTCTCACTTTAGTCAAAATAGAAACACAGTAGAGATTTTATTGCTGAAAAATATCTGGCAAGGAAAAGGGAGAGAGCTAAAATTATATTTGCAAATGTTATATTGTTTTCTTCCCTTCTGTGCCATAAACACTTTGTAAGAAATGACACCACAATAAAACTTCTGTCTATAACCTTTTCTCTGTAGTACTGGCAAAGAGAGGAACAGACTGAGATATCAAGTAAAAGGTATTGCAGAAGCTTCTAGTCACAAAATAGTTTCTGTGTGGTTGTAAGCACTTTGAACTAATTACTAGAACTGGCTAGGAATTTTCTGCAGAATGGTTTTGTTGTATAGAATATTCTTCCAGTGTAGTACAAATTTCATAGAAAATTTTTATTAGAATCACTTTTTTCAAATAAGTGACAAGAATAAGAAAGTAATACTGACAAGGCAAATAGTCGGGAGATGAGTTTGAGTGACAGGAAGCATATGAGAAAGAACAGAAAGGCTGAATGGTCCAGCTTTTCATTACTTAATCTGGCTGCCTGTCTACCTAAGCCTGAAAATTGGTTCATTTTGAAACTCTGAATGTCCAGCTTTCAGAAGTTCATTGCTCAAAGGCACTAATCAAAATCGATAAGGGTCTTCATAAAGCAAAACAACATTTCAAAGAAATCCCTAACTGCAATTTTTGGGAAATTGTTATTTTTAATATAGTGAGGGGATTTTTTTTTTTTTTTTTTCAGGAAGCTGGACCTATTTCATTGAAAAGAAATTATGTTCCTCAGTTATCTTCTGCACAGACATGTCTATGTAATCTGTCAAACATATGCAATGATATGTAACCATGTGAGGTAATTAAAAGCAAACTAGCTCAGGCACTAAAAGCTGTACCACTTACCTTACTTGGTGTGCCACCTAGACTACTGCAGATTATTTTCAACATATGGTTCTTTTAGAAGCCCATATTATTTATGGAGGAGTAACTCTTTAGAGATTAGGGTATATGTATATGCATAGGGTATAGGTATATGTAAGTCTATAAAACAGTGGTTTTTTCAGCTTGTTCAATTTTAAAATATTTAGTACAAGCAAGTAATTCAAAAAGATACCTTAGAGTTACAAATGCAGGTTTTAGAGGTCTTGATGTTGATAATTACTACTAGATCATATTTAGCCATTTATTGCTTATAATATGCTTATGGGCTTACTCAATCCTCACAGAATAAAAGTGAAAATTCAGACCCTAGTTTAAGATGTTAATAATTTGTGTGCATATAGTTGCATGTATGCTAAAACGTAGCGTAAAGATACCAGAGTTAGCTGTAAACAAAGCTATCTTGTGTATTGGGAACAAACCAAAAAGTGTGGCAAATTAGTCAATATTGAGGTGGTTGGTGCTGCTGCTGCAAGTAAACTGCTTTCAGTACCTAAACTACCTCATTTGTGGCTAGCCTGTGTAACTCCATACATTTCTGCCCCTCTGTGCTTGTTTTAGTTGGGACAGAGTTAATTTTCTTCACAGTAGCTAGTATGAGACTATGTTTTGGATCTGTGCTGAGAAGATGTCATGGTATAACCCCAGCTAAGGAATTAAAGACTACACAGCCACTCCCTCACCTCCAGCCTCCTCCAGCGTAGGAGGAGAACCAGAGAAAAAACAAGGATGCTTGTGGATTGAGATAAGAACAATATAATAATTGATTATAAATTAATAAAATAGCAATGATAATAATATTAACAATACTACTAATAAAATATAATGAAAATACTACTAATAAAAATATGTAAAGAAAATAAGGGAAAATAAAACAAATTATACCATCGCTTACCACCTGCTGTCCGATACACAGCCAGGTCCTCACTAGTGAGAGTCAGACCTAGAGAGCCAGAGCTCAAGAGCCATCACAGCAAAGTCCAAGTGAGCCCAAGAGATAGATGGCACCAGAGTCTGAGAAAGCCCCACGAGTGTGAGAGCCACCAAGACAGCCAACTGACCCACCAATTGACTACTGAACGAACAGCAACAATTAACCATGTGAACCATGGCCTGCTAGCCCATCCCTGGCTTACTTACTTACTGGCAAAACCACTGGTGTTTTTAGTCATTGCTAAGGAGTTTCTGTACCAAAAGTCAAGGATTTTTTTTTTGTTTTCTAGTGATGCACCTGTGTTCCCAACTTCTTTGCTGCAAGAAGCTGGAATAGTACACAGTCAGGACAGCTGACCCAAACAGACCAAAGGGATACTTCATTCCATAAAGACATCATGCTCAGTACATAAGTTGGTTATTGCGTGGTTTCAGGCAGAAACGAGCTGCTCTCCTACACAGAGCTGGCTGGCCCACTGCATCTTGTTTCATTATGTGATACATCAAGCGCAGTGGTCAGGCTGGCTGCATGCACAGTTTGCAAGTCGCATAAGTGGGCTTGGGGGTGGGGATTTGTTTCTAGGCTTTTGAGCTAGTCAATAGCTGGGTTGTTAGAGAGGCTTTTGTTAGATCTTGGCAGGTTTTTAGCAGAGAAGCAGCTTCATTTGTTAGGTTAGTTCTGGAAGGGGGTTGGAATTTTCTTGCTCCCTGCTCTCAGGCTTTCGGGCTTCAGTTTTTGGTTGTTTTTTCGTTTGGTTGGTTGTTTTTTTTCTCTCCATTTGGATTTCACTTGCTGTTTTGAAATAGGCTGGGTCAGTCCCTGGGTGGTGAGATACTGTATCATATGTTCTATTTTTTGTTGATTTAATTACTTATTAGCAGTAGTATTGTTAGTATTACTGTAAGTTTCATTTATATAATTAAATAGTTCTTATCTCAACTTTTACGAGCTTCCCTTGTATTTTCCCCTCTGACCTTTTTCCACTGGGGTGGGGGGGAGTGGTAGAGCAACTGGTGGTACTTAATTGCCAGATAAGGCTAAGCCATGACAATTATAAATAGTAATAATGGTATTATTAGTATTGTTAGCAATATTGGTATTGTTTGTAATATTAGTATCACTATTTTATTAATTTATTTTCAATTATTAAATTGTTCTTATCTCAATCCTCAAGCTTCCTTGTCTTTTTCTCTGGTTTTCCTCCTCCACTGGACAAGGCAGGGAGATGAGCGAGCAGCTGTGTGGTACTTAGTTGCTATCTGGGATTAAATCACATCACTCTGTAGAGCAGATGTACGCACAGATCAACAAAAATGTTACAAAGGAACGCAAGATGATGTTATCAAGAAGGAGTGAAAAATCAGAGCTTTATTTTTTCGTTTCAAGATTTGGGATAAGCAACTTTTGAATGTTCATAAGGTACACCCACTCTTTTTTTTTTTTTTTTTTCCTCTATTGAAAAAATGTAATACTTCTGTTACCTTCTGTTAGCTTTTTGTATGCTATTGCTTTAATCACCAGTTTTTATTTCCTATCTTGTCAGTATGATGCTAATGCAATTAAAGATATTCATCCTTGAGAAATATATGTTGTAATGTTGATGTGTCTAATTGTAAACTACACAGGGAAGAGTATTACATCAGAAAAGCAAAAAAGATTATGAAAAAGGTGCAAAAGAGAATAATAGGAAAAAATATAACCAGCTGTTCACATCAGGATATTGGTGGAAAGAAAATAGAAAAATATGGAAAAAAAAGATATATCCTGATACAGGAGCTTCACTGTGAAGTCAAACAAACTCCGATCAGGAACCTATGATCTTTGCTTTTCACCTAACAATTCAGTTGACTACTCATCATTAGTTGTGTTAAAATAAATGTTCAATACATTTCTAAAACCATAAGTCATAACTGAAGTTTGAGTAATTTTCCACGGATATTTCCCCTGAAATCCTAAAATGCAGATAATATTCTAAATTATAACTTTCAAAATAATTCAATTAAATAGAGAGATGATTTGAAACTGATTACCAGCCATTTCAACATAGATGTAGATTTGCATCAAAGATTCAATGGTAAATTCAGTAAGCAGACTTTCTTTTCACTGAAATCAGAAATTTGAAGCAAGACATCAATTTATATAATTTCCCAACACATGCTTAAAAGAGAAAAAATATAGAGACTAAAATTTTCCACATTTTAAAATTATAATGAACTTTTCAGTGAGATTTAGTTATAAATCGATTCCACCTCGAAGTGAAAAGGACTATAAATGTCTGTATATATATATTCATAATGTGGTACCTCTGAAACATACAAGTGGAACTAGCATAGATGCCTGCTGTGACAGCAAAAGACTACAAATATGGACTTACTCTCTCTGTCTCTAATCTTTAAATTTTGTAGAATCATAGATGCATAGAATCATGGAAGTATAAAACCAGAATAATTTAGGTTGGAAAGGACTTTTAAAGGTCACCTACTCCATCTCCCTTGCAATGAGCAGGGACATCTTCAACTAGATCAGGTTGCTGAGAGCCCTGTCCAGCCTGACCTTAAATGTTTCCAGGGACAGGACATCTACTATCACTCTGGGCAACCTGTTCCAGTGTTTCACTACACTCATGGTAAAAATTCTCTTCCTCATATCTAATCTGAATCTATCCTCCTCTAGTTTAAAACCATTCCCCTTGTCCTATCTCTACAGGCACTGCTAAAACGTCTGTCCCCATCTTTCTTATAAGCCCCCTGTAAGTACTGAAAGGTTGCAATAAGGTATCCCAAGTAACCGATTTCCTCAGTAGTTGATGAACTTTAAAGGCTCAGGATAAAAGACTCACTCTAGTTGTATAAAACCCACCTGAACAGCTATCACATCCCAACAAAAGTGAAATATCCTCAAATAGTGACCACTGTTGCTGAGGGATCTGCATTGCCTTCTAGAACCATTCTCCCGGCTGCCTGTGAAAGACTCTAGCACAGTTATTCTTCAAATATATATATTCAACTTGTAGAGAAAAAATTGGACTTTGGAACCACTGTAACTGAAAAGTATTTCCAAGACAGGACAAACCAGTATGTGGAAACATCATACATTACAAAACTGTTACTTATTTGATGATGCCTTAATGCCAAGGATGTGTTTGTTTTCAAACAGTGACTCAGATATTGATAAAGGTACTATCAACGTTGCTGAAACCAGGCATCTCACAGATGTGTGAATTCAACAAATTAAACTGTTGAATTCACACAGTACTAATTTAACCACATCCTTAATCTCCAATGTAGTCTTTTGCATCAACATATTAGTGTATTATAAACAGGACATGAAAGAAAAGGATATATAATTTTAAAAATCCTGTAAGTGAAAAAGAAATAGTGTTGTGGGGACTGATTTTTTCTTCTTTGGGAATATGTTTGCTATAGGGGAAAGAACACAGAGAAGTAAACAGAAAAAAGCTTCTGCTTGATGCTACAGAGCATTAACATACATTTTGAAAGACATATGCTAGACAAATTTTGAGATTTCACTTGTCTGTCTACTTAGATAGCAGCTACATTGCTGAGTTCCTGCATGTTACCATAGAAAAATAAATTCTACTAATGACAATCACACAAAATAGTAAAGAGAAAAGCTGGAGAAATGTGTAAAATGTAAAATGGGCAGAGTATTTCAGTAAAAGCTATGCCTTTTCCATTAATTTATTGCATGGGAGATTTTCAGTGTGTATTTTTGCAGTTTTACTCATCAACATCATATGTTACTATGCATTTAAAATTACTTTTTAATAATAATTGCTTGATTAGACATATAGTAGGCATACAAGCCAGTGTGAAAATAACTGAATACTCTTCTCTAAGACCCAAAACATCTTGAAACAAAATAAATGCTCCACCAAGGCTCAGAAAACACATTTAAGATAACAGCTGGAGTTTAATTCCAAAATAATGTATGTTTAAAATGTACATGAAAGCACGTTTTATTTCTTTGCTGCTTATGGACAGAACATCTACAATGATGGCTAGGGTAGAAATGTGTTTGTATCAGAAGATAGCCTGCTTTGCAAGAATTGCATTGCAGTGTTTGCTATTTTCATGTTTCATTGTCTCAAATGCAATCAGAGAAGATATATGTTTTCTGTTGTTTTTTGTAATTGTTTCATTTTCATATTATGCAAAGATATAAAGAAACAGAAGATTTCAATTTCAGTTTGGATTCTATATAAAATATCTCCAACTATGAATACAATCTCAATTATTGTATTCAGTATTTGGAGAAAGAACATAAACGCTTGGACACGATGATGCAAACATCCTCTTATAAGAGGAATATAGGCTAAGAGAGGAAGGAATAGAAGACTAGCACTTTGATGCAAACTAACCTAATCTCCTTCTATGACAAGGTGACCTGATTAATGGACAAGGGAAAGGCTGTGGGTGTTGTCTATGTAGAATTTAGTAAAGTATTTGATATCATTTCTCACAGTATTTTCCTGGAGAATCTGGCTACTCATGACTTGGATGGGTAAAAACCAGGCTGGACAGCTGGGCCCAAAAAGTTCTAGTTAATGGAGGTAAATACAGTTGGTGCCTGGATATCTTCAATATCTTCCTCAATTATCTGGATGAGGTGATCAAGCGCACCCTCAGTATGGTTGCAGATGACACCAAGTTGGGTGGGAGTGTTGATCTGCCTGAGGGCAGGAAGGCTCTTCAGAATGACCTAGACAGGTTGGGTTGATGGGCCGAGGGCAATTGTATGAGGTTCAACAAGGCCAAGTGCCAGATCTCACACTTGCATCACAACAACCCCAGGCAGCACTAAAGGCCTGGGGATGAGTGGCTGGAAAACTGCCCAGCAGAATAGAAGCTGGGGAGTGTTGGTCAATAGTCGGCTGAATATGAGCCAGCAGTGTGCCCAGGTGGCCAAGAAGGCCAATAGAATCCTGGCTTGCAGCAGGACCAGGGAAGTGATTGTCTCCCTGTACTTGGCATGGGCGAGGCCACACCTCAAATACTGTGTTCAGTTTTGGGCCCCTCACGACAAGAAAGACATTGAGGTGCTGGAACGTGTCCAGACAAGGGCAACAGAGCTGGTGAAGCACCTGAAGCACAAGTCCCGTGAGAAGCAGCTGAGGGAACTGGAGTTGTTTAGTCTGGCAAAGAGGAGGCTCCCTTATGGCCCTCCACAATTACCTGAAAGGAGGTTGCAAAGAGTTGTGTGTTGGTCTCTTTTGCCAAGTGACCAGTGATAGGACAAGAGGAAATGGAATCAAGGTATGCCAGAGAACATTTAGATTGCATATTAGGAAAAACTTCTTCGCTGGAAGGTTTATCAGGCCTTGGAACAGGCTGCCCAGGCAGGTGGTTGAGTCACCATCCCTGGAGGTATTTAAGAGATGTGTGGATGACGTGCTTAGGGACATGGTTTAATAGTGGACTTGGTAAACTTAGGTTAATGGTTGAAACTGATGATTTTAATCGTCTTTTCCAACCTAAATTATTCTATAATTCTATCTTTCAAAACCTACAATTACAAAAAAAAAAAAAAAAAACCAAACAAAAAAAATCCCAAACCCTAAACGTTTAAATTATACAATTGCTATGCAATTGCTCTTGTATTTTTTATCCACCTCAGAATATGCACTAGCATAATATATGCATTTATTGTCAGAAAAACTATTGCAGCCAGTGTTGACCTGTAATTTCAACTCCTACATTCAAGGAAAAAACTGTCCTTAGAAAGCTTAAGTTTGACTCTCTCCACTTCACTGCTCGAAGATCTGAACTGCCAAGGAGAGGTGTATTGCTCATCCCACTAGAGGGCAGAATATCATCTATATGAGCTTCCCTTAAATCTAACAACCCACACTAAATTCAGACTTGTCTTTATCTACACATCGTGGGGGAATTTTTGCTCAAATAAATATGTCTTTAATGTTTGTAATGACAGAGTTGACTGAATCTCCATTATGTATAGCTTAGCTGTCCTAGAAAACAATTGAATAAGCAGGTGGTGTTAGATAACATCTTTTATCCATCCTGGCCATCATGTGCTTTAGATTCTGTGTAATATATTTAATAGCAGAGACACTACAAAGGAACATAGTGAATTAAACAGACACCTGCACTTTATCAGTGGGACCTTCTGGAATTCCTCATGTCCATTGACTACATTGGCTAAATCTTCAATGACTCTGATGGGATCTTAAACTTTGAGCTTACATGTACATATCTATACTGTACAAACCAGCATTAAGCAAAAGTGGACCCCACCCCGTATATGGTTTGGAGGTAATATAACATGAAGTTAAACATGAAGCCTCAGGTGCTTAAAAGAAGATTCCTACTCTCATTCAGGTGCCCAAGGATACCATGCCTTACCTCCAGTGGGAAGTCCAATCATGGATCTATCCTAACTGCTCTGTACTACTTGCCAGCCGCACACAGATGTTTCAAATGGTGTGCTTAATCAACAGGATTGTGTTTGAAGAACCAGAAATAATTTTGGCAAAAATACTGTGTTTGATAGTACATTAATTAGAAGTTATATCTTTGTGTTTGAAACTGATTGAACAGAGGAAAGTTTGAAATCTGTCTATTAAGGCAGTTATCCAAGATGTTCTTGTGAAGGGGGAGAAAATAATAGCCTAGCAATACCATGAGAAAGTCCATTACCTAAGAACTAGGAAGCCAACTTGAATTTTTTTATGGAGTACGTGAAAAAGCTGGATCTTTACCTCCTGATTAGGGAAGGAGATATTAATTCAGACAATTCTTTTTATTCATCTTTAAGCACAGGAGCAGAAATGTTTTTGTCTAATAGAGCTTCAGATAATGCTGGTCCTAAGATAATGTGTACACCAAAACAAGCTGGATGTCATATTGGTTCAGATGTTGTTTACAAATCAGTCACTAGTAACTTTAACAATGTCTTCATTTATAATTTATTACTCTGATAGATTATTACAAATTATCTTTTTAAAGAAAAGCTTTCTGTCCATATGTTATAATTAATAAACCCAAGTGAGAGACATTATCATAATTCTTTTGCATACAAGAAATACATTGCAAAATTACAAAGTCAAATCTGTGTAGGCTGATACTCTAGCATCTTACAAAATTTTCAGGAGTTTAAAAAAACCCAAATATGTTTGTTCTAGAGATCTTCAAAACTTGATTACAAGACATTCCAGGCAACTTGACCTACACTGGCTATGTTCGGAGCAAGAATCTGAATGAGGTCACCTCCAGACACACGGTTCTATGCTCATTAATCAGAATCTGGTGACAAATTGCTATGTTATATAGATCTATGTCTTGGTAAGCATTATACTGAGCCTCTTTTAGAATTATGACATTTGAAATGAGATCTTAGCTTGGAGATAGGTCATTGGTTTTTTTATTCCTCACAAAATGAAAGCCACGTTGTTGATACTTGTTTGTTTTCCCAAGTTTACAACACAAGTGTGGTAATCTCCAGCAGATATTGAGGTAGGGATCTTCAGAGCTAAAAATGGGAGTTTCTGCAGCAACAGCTCTTGAATGAGAGCTTTTGCAAGTTCAGACTTATCTAATGTCCTGCCAGGACAGCAGTACACATTCAATGCTGAATTAAGTAAATGGAGTGATTCGCATTAACAAAGAGCTACCATTAGACAGAAGCAAGGATATCCTCAGAACATGTACCTAGATACTAATGTTAATCACTATGAGATTTGATTATATTTTTCTATATCAGTTCTACCTCATAGCTGCAGTGCACACTGCCTATTTGAGAGCATTGAATTACTGTCCATACGTATTCATAAGAGTATTTGAACTTTGTCAATATCTCCCTACTCTTTTACACCTAGTTCAGTAGACTCCCTGCCTCCACAAACCAAAACATTAGTCTTGTATATAACAGGTTAAAAGAGCAGAGACATTTCAACATTCATGTCCTTAGAAAAGATGGTAAGACCCTCAGGATATTAATACAGAATATACGAAAAGTTAATTTCCAGAAATACAGGGCAATAAAAACAAGGTATGTCCAAACTCTCTTTATTAATAATTTAAAAAGTATGTATATGTGAAGTGCTTTTTAAGTAATGAATATTAATCATAAATATTTAACAGTCGCGCTTATGAAATATGCCCTAAATTATGTCCAAATGTTAACAAGAATGCCTTATACTTGACAGAACAATGAAGTCCATAAATATTTCAGAAGTGCGTGTCTGACAGGTGGAAGCTGAGAAGACACGTCCTGCTCTTTTTTTTTAATCTGACACTGCAACCTTCAGGTCTGTGCTTTTCAAGCTTAATAGGAACAAAGAGCTTTCTATCCAAAGCCAATATCACAGCCGCTAGAAGATTCACTTCGGAGTTTGTTATGCGGCAAGTAAAAGTTACCTCATCCAAATCATGGGGCAAAAAATTCAAAGCACATAAACACTGACTCAATCCATCCTTGTGCTAACTGTCTTCTACGTGTTGCTTAACTTTATAAGGAATAAAGTTCATAGGAAGTTCACAAGATGTTGACTACCTATTCCCTTCAAGAGGGAATTAATTTATTGTCCTCAAGAGGTGCTCAGCCATCTGTTGCAACATTGTCTTGAAGAATTAATTGCCAAGAAAAAAAAAAAAAATAAACATTCTAATACACTAGGAAAGAACTGATAATATTATAATTGTAACTAGAACAAAAAATGGTAGAGGAAAAGAGTTGGAGGAAAAAATAGGCAATCACTTACAGATATAATCTATACTTAACACTTAATGCTGCAATTAAAAAAAAACTGAGTGTCTTTGAATTGTACAGGCACAGGATTTGTCCTTTTGAAAATTATTTTAAGTAAAGGCAGGATAAGTAAAATAAAGGAATATGACCTATTTAGAGTGGAGAATGACAGAGAGAAATGAAGACTTCACATGAAGACTCTAGTTATGACGTTGTGTAAGATCTTTTCTTCCACTCTCTCCTGGAACTTTTCTTTCTGAAAAATATAGAAACTTATCCTGGAACACCTCTATGGGAACTGTGGGACTTATGTGTCCACTGTAGTTGTTGAGGTGACACTATAAACAGACAAGGTTTTCTGTAGTGCTAGACAAATAATTTACATGGAGGAATAAATAACAAAGTTGAAAGTAAGAATGCTGTATTTATCTTAGAAGAGATACTCAGAGTTTTCACCAGTTTTTGAATGGTTCAGTTCAGGGAGAAAATCTCAGCTTTACTGCAGTCAGTGATCCCTCCTGTCAGCATGACAATAAAGCAAGAATTTCACCCAAGGAGTACAGAACAGCTAGAATATTCAGTGTATTCTGCCAAAAGGTTATTTTCAAAGACTTCAACTTCCTTTTCTTTCGCTCTCTATAATGGTTCTCACAGAGCCTACAGGAAATATTATGATGTAAAAGCTCACTAAAAGATGCTCCTTTCCCTTATGAAAATATAATCTTTAATTGCTTTATGAAAGGCCTGTAGGGCTCCCACCTCCATTCACCTGGGCCTCCCAATACCAGAAAATAGTTTTTTGATCTTTACAGTTCCCTCACGGCATTATAATGAGTTTGTTAAAGTATTTCTTCTTCCACTCCCCCACCCTCAACCTCCCACTGGTTTCCATCTGAACTGCCAGTTGCATTAGTTTTTCCTTTATAGCCTCCTTTTCAGTAGTACCGTACATGTCTTAGCCAAATGGAAATCCTGCAGCTTATGGATGACAGTAACACTGAGAAGAATCCCAAGTCCAGACTTCCAAGTTCTAGCTGTCATCAGAGTGGATCCAGCCAGTACCCTTTACTGAAAAGCAAGACTCTGCAAGAAGTCAGATTCATGCTCTTGTGTAAGGCTGAAGGAATAGTAACAGAGGCAAAGCAGTTATGGTTTAACTTTATCTGGCAATTAAGTACCACACAGTCACTTGCTCAACTCCCCCTGCTCTCCCCCTGTGCAGGAAGGGAGTCAAAGGAAAAGACAAGGAAATCTTGCAAAGTTGATATAAGTACTATTTAATAATATAAATGAAAATTACAGTGATAATAATGATAACAATACTACTAATAATAAGTAATTAAAATAATAGAAAATAGAACATATGATACAGTAGCTCTCCATGTGCTGACTGCCACACAAGCAGGTCCCAGGGCAGGGAGCAGTCCCTGCCTGAGAGCCCCCGAATGGGAAGAATACCGGCCAACCCCCTCACCTGCTAACAATCACCCCAAGACTTAACAAAAGAGCCAGAGACACAGCTATCAAGCTAGGGCCCGAAGCCTTATGACCCCCCCCCCCAGACCACTTCCAGCCTCCTAACTGTGCATGTGCTTCAAGCCTGACCATTGACCCTGGTGTAACATGGAATGAAACTCTCTGTACCGCTCTGGGCCAGCTGACAGCACTGTGAAATAAAGGAGCTCAGTCCTGCCTAAAATCAGCACATCAATGCAGAGTAGGCATGCATTTCCACTTACTGTGTAAATATTTTCATGAGGATGAGAGGACATTAATACACAGAATTAAGTGTGTTAGATCTTTTTGGTATGATCAGAGGTGTCTTACGATCAGAGACTTTAAGGATGTGTAATACATACTGAACCTGTGGAATTATGCTTTAAAAATTATGCTTCAGCATACATAGTGATTCAATTACAGTGTGTTTATAAAACATCTTAATCTCTTATATACTGGAAAACTGGAAGGCATGCCAACTACAGAAAATTTTTAGTCTTCTATATCATTACCTGCTCTCCAAAAGTAGGTGTAGGTCATTAAACCTAACCAAGAGGTTGAATCTTTTAGTAATTACATTTAAACTGATAACAAGTCATACGAGTGAATACAGTATTAGGAAAGTAGATGGCAGAGATGCTGACACATGAGCCTGAGACAACTGCAAATATCACTTGTGTAATTTCAGCATGGTATTTAGTAGTATTCACTGACTTCAAAGGAAAGTTTTCTATAATCTGTTGACACAACAGTACATTATTTTAGAACTGTGGCATAATCTTGCCGAAAGCCGTTGTAAGCAATGACATCACAGGTTGAAAAATAATCACCATGTCTGAAAAAGCATGGGCATTACACCACAAATGAAAATATCACAAGGCAAGAAGTCTGAATTGATCCAAATGTTAGGGTGTGATCTCCATCATACCACCTATGGGGTTTTTAAATAACCTGTTCAGACTACATCACAGTGCAAAAAATTAGTGTATGGGAAAGGTTCAGGAATGAAAGGTAAAATGACCTCTTTAAGACTGGACATGTGTACCAACCAAAGGACTTCTTCATTTAAGAGCTTATAACCCTGTGGAAAGCACCTGATGGGTTCACTAGTCTTTTTCTAATAAAATTCTATTCAGTCTTCCATCTTCTCCATAAAGATACACAGTGATCCTACAAGATACCATATCTGTCTGTCCTAAGACTTCTCCAGGTATGTCTCCACAATAAAATTGTTCTCTTTGTTCCCTCAAAGCTATCTTTGACACCTAGGAACCCAGAAGTGTAATTTACCCAACAGTGATTGAAACCACTAACAAGAATTGTCTGACAATCAGAAAGTTCATCACCCATATTTGTCTTATAACCTTCTCCTACTTGTTAAAATATTTTAAACTACCAGTTATAAGAATAACACTTTAGAAAATATGAATTCTGTGTCTGTGTGGTACTGCTTAGTAGTTTTACAGTTTTACATTTTCTGGAAGCAGTGTAATATCTTCTATATATCTGTGTGTTGGGTTCACCCTAGCTGGATGCCAGGTGCCCAGTAAAGCCACTCTATCAGTCCCCTTCTCAACTGGGACGGGGAAAGAAAATACAAGGAAATTCTTTTGTCTGGGATAAGGACAGGGAGAGATCACTCACTGATTACCGTCATGGGTAAAACAGACTCAGTTCAAGAAAAAATAATGTAATTTATTACCAATCAAATCAGAGAATGGTAAAGAGAAATAAAACCAAATCTTAAAGCACATTCCCCCCACACCTCCCTTCTTTCTGGGCTCAACTTCACTCCTGCATTTGTCTATCACATCCCCACAGGCAGTGCAGGGGCACAGGGAATGAGATCTGCAGGCAGTTAATCACACATTTCTGCAGGTCCTTTGTCTTCATGGGGAGGACGTCTCAGACTCTTCCCCTGCTCCAGCTTGCAGGAGACAGTTCTCTACAAACGTCTCCAACATGGGTTCTTCCCATGTGCTACAGTTCTTCATGAACTGCTTCAGTGTGGGTCCTTCCCAAGGGAGACAGTTCTTCATGAAATTCCCCCACATGCCTCCTTCCCACAGGCTGCAATTCATCACAAACCTGCTCCAGCACTGATTCCTTCTATGGGGTGTAGTCCTCCAGGAACAGGCTGCTCCAGCCTGGGTCTCCCACAGGGTCACAGGAGCCTGTCCCAACATGGGCTTCCCATAGGGCCATAAGCTCTTTTGTGTGCATCCTCCTGGTCCAGCGTGGGGTCCTTCCGGGGCTGCAGGTGGGTCTCTGCTCACCCCTGATCCTCCATGGCCACAGGGGCACAGCCTGCCCTCTCACCATGGTATCCACAACTGGCTACTGGGATACTCTGCTCTGGCACCTAAAGCACCTCCTCCCCATCCTTCTCCACTGACCTTGATGTATGCAGAGCTGTTCTTCTCACATATTCTCACCCCTTTCTGTGGCTGCAATTTCTCTTGCACATTTTTTTTTCTTCTTCTTAAATATGTCATCCCAGAGGTGCTACTGTCACTGATTGGATCAACCTTGGCCAGGAGCAGGTCCATCTTGGAACCAGGTATCACTGACTTTATAGTACATCAGGGAAGTTTATAGCAGCTTCTCACAAAAGTCAGCCTTGTAACCCCCCCCCCCCCCCCCCCCCGTCCTGTTTCTAAAACCTTGCCATGCAAACCCAATACAATGTGTATTTAGAAATGTATATGCAACATATTCAATTGATAGCATAATATTATATATGAATATTTATACTTGAATATTAATTCATTGCAATGAATTTAAAATGTCTTTTTTTTACATGGACAGGTATTCATTTAAACAGCTTTCACTGAAAACTTGAACTTGAGTTTTTGATATATTTTCATATCAAACCTCCAAGACTTGCACACCCACATTCCTATAATTATTTACTATAACGTTTTTATGAAACACAATAAAAGATTAGTCAAGTGAGTATTTTTGTATGTTTTAACCATATCAAGATTTCTAGAGAATCCTAAGTTTTGGGTTTTTTTTTTTTTTTTCTGAAACAATAAGCTACCAGAAGATATAAAAAATTGTGTATATTAGTCTGAGTCTGATTATCTGATTATTAATTTTAACCTCACTTTATTCTGGAAGAAAAAAGGTCTTAGTACCAGGAAGATAGGCAAATAATGGCCACACTCTAGGAAAGCTTATTATTAGATAACAGTATTTTAAAGTTATATTATTTATATTATGGCTGAAACAGTAGTTTTAGTGTCTGTCTGCATCTCTAAACTCTGAGATCTGGCCAAAGAACTGACTCTTTTTTTCTTACATAGGTTTGCAATCCAATATTTTTCTAGGAAATTAAAAAGGAAACAAACAAAACAAAACCAAAATTGAAAGCAACAGCTTCATTATCATTTGCAACCATAAACATCCCTATGTTGTTCCACAATAAGACTTTGTTTAAACACACAGTATATTTTTAAAGACAGCGTTTTCTGCAACCAATTGTATTGCATGAATAATTTATGAACTAGATAATTGAAAACTCATAACAAAACTATGAATTATGTTAAAAAACCCTAATCAAGTAAAGTGAAAAAACTATTCTATTTTTCCACAATTTTCTTACAATTCTGTAATAAGTTAAAATGATTAACATATGCCAAGTGTGTTAGCAATAGCATATTGGAATGAACAAATTACTTATTTTAATGTTGAAGCTACTATTATTATTTATTTCTCTAATTTTCCAACACTCCTTCAAACAATATCTGAGTTTTCAATGTTGGCTTTTTACTTCTTATGCACTGATGTGTTCTTAGTCTTTCGATAGATTATTGTATCTGTTATACTAAGCTTGCTTTTCAAGTTCTCAGAATAGTTTTTGTCACGTTCACATTGTGAAAAAATCAGACTGAAGTGACTGATAACCATTATGCACCAGTGTTACAGTTTGGTTTTGTATGAACAAAGAGATAGTAGTCTGAGATAACTTGTTTAGAAATATGAACAGGAGAAATTTTTTTTATCTCTATGTGTAGACCACTCTGTTAAGAAATCTATCACTAGATTTGTCCTGCATTTGCATAGAATTACTAGAAAATAATTGTATTTTTCATAGTAGAAGTTACAGAGCACTTTCTAGATCCCAATGAAATATCAAAATGGAAATTATTTCTTAATAAATATTTTACATACCAGGATAATTTTCCTCATATTAAACAAACTTAAGGAAAAAGAAAACATGCTCCTGTTTTAGGGGTGGGACCTGAAGGAGTGTATTTATTTTTTTTTTAGCAAAGGCCTGATTGAATTTTTGCTTTCGTTTACTCAAATTATGAAAACCTTTCACACCCTGTTGAATACTGTATTGGCTTTACGTGGCAAGGTGTTGACAAGGTCCAGGTAATCAGGAGTCAGAGCTCTTCAACAACAAAAATCAGAAGCAAAGTGCACTTCTCCAGTTTTCCTTATTTATGGCTGATTTTCTAGATGTTAATTGCACTCCTATAGAAAGGGGAATATTAACTGTTACTGATACTGTTTAGCTTGGCTCTGGTTTTATCAGTCATCCTTCTCATAACCACTGCAGGATGTTCTGCTCATTTTCCATCCCTTGGACTTATCTTGTTCTTTATCTTGAGACTTTTCTTATTTGGATGCCTCCTACGAACAACCACACCACATACATCTTTTCTTACTCGTTTGGTTGTCAATTCAATCACATATTTATGGAAAATATTTATTATTTATACCCAGATAGGCCATTGTAGTGTTACAAGATCACTGCAATTGTTATATACACTATTTTGGTATGCCTAATTTTTGGTTCAAGATAAAAAAAAAAATATTATATGAACTCTGATAAGTGCACTTCTAAATCATAAGTTAAAGAACACTACATTGGCTACAGAAGGGAAAGACTAATTTTCGTTTTCTCTGCATGAAACCATCATCTTAAATGGTCCTACATTTGATGTACTTTCTTCTTATAATTCCATAAGCTTGGCAGCCTGCAATCACCTTGTAATACTCTTGTGCTTTAATCAGTCTTAGAATAATAGAATGCTTTGGGTTGGAAGGGACCTTAAAGATCATCTAGTTCCACCCCCACTGCCATGGGCAGGGACACCCTCCACTAGACCAGGTTGCTCAAAGCCTCATCCAGCCTGGCCTTGAAGACAGCCAGGGATGGGGCATCCACAGCTTCTCTGGGCAACCTGTTCCAGTGCCTCACCACCCTCTCTGGGAAGAACTTCTTCCTGATATCTAATCTAAATCTCTCCACTTTCAGTTTAAACCCATTATCCCTTGTCCTGTCACTACAGGCTCTTGTAAAAAAGTCCCCCTCCAGCTTCCCTGTAGGCCCCCTTCAGGTACTAGAAAACTGCAGTAAGGTCTCACAGAGCCTTCTCTTGTCCAGGCTGAACAAGCCCAGTTCTCTCAGCCTTCCTTCATAGCAGAGGTGCTCCAGCCCTCTGATCATCTTCATGGTCCTCCTCTGGACTTGGTCCAACTGGTCGATATCCTTCTTATGTTGAGGGCTCCACAGCTGGACACAGTACTCCAGGTTGGGTCTTACAAGAGCAGAGTAGAGGGGAAGAATCAACTCCCTTGACCTGCTGGCCACGCTTCTCCTGATACAGCCCAGGATACTTTTGGCTTTCTGGGCTGCCAGTGCACACTGTCGACTCATGCTCAGCTTTTCATCCACTAGTACCCCTATGTCTTTCTCAAGTATATATATGGTATGATACAAAGATACCCAGGTCTTTCTGGCCATTTTCAAATGACAGGGTCTTATTTGGTATCTGGAAGAAAAAAAAAAAAAAAAAAAAAATTGACATTGATTCTTTTGATGGTCCTTTATTTTATAACTCTGAATTTTGTGTAATTTCTGTAACTCTTGTTCTCAAGATTATTTTTTGTCTGATCAATTTGTTTCAGTAATCATTAACCAAATCAATATATCATCAGCAAATCATGTGCTTGCTTCACAGTAGGAATTTTCTTCTTTCTTGCCTTGCTGTCTAAATAGAATGTGATTTCAAGAAGTCTGTTTTCTGTATAGGAAGTGATTCTTTACTTTTTTTGCTTTACTACTTTTAAATATAGAATATAGAAAAAATGATAAATATTGTTATGCTTCATATTTGAATTAAGATCCAACAGGCACCAGTTAGAACTGTCTATTTGCTTCAGTGTAGTTTATTTAAGACTATCAAATCTTAGGAAAAGGTCTGAAGTATAATTAGTGAAGGGTGTTTCTTACAATACTAGGAGAAAACAGTATTTTTTCAATGGTCTTTTTGGCAAGGCAGCACTAATATACCGAGAGACATCCAAACATTAAATAATACTACCTTTTTTTTTTTTTTTAACTTTTAAATTGATTAACCAGGATATATGAATCAAAAACTCCTGATATACCGTATGATAATTTTATCAATGAAGTGGGACAATTAATTCATATTTTAAGCACTGATACTAAAGATATGCTTGCTGCATAAAGTTTGGATGAAGCTTTATACTTTTTGTGTGAACATCAGGGTTAGAATATTGAAAGATTGAGAGAAGATGGTAATAATTTAAAATAATTGAAAAATATAATATGAAAATGAGTTGAAATATACTCAGCTGGCCTTCGACAATGTAGAAATGTCTAATATAGTATGCTGTAAATGGTAAACACAATCACTGAACCAAGGCAAACATTAGGAAAGATCAAACATTATAGGTATGCAGTTGTCTTTTAGAGGATTCCTTGTTTTCATGTAAAAAGCCAAACATAGAATTTACCATTGTATTGGGGTCCAAGGCAGTAATCCTCTTTGCATTCAGTTTTCAAAATAATTAAACAGAGGAATGTTTGCTCCTAAAAGTTGAAATGCTGAGATTTTTCTCCATTCACTTTTTCAAATGCTCAGAGGCTTTCTCCATGTTAATCACAGAGAATTATAGAAATTCTAGAAAATAACTGTGAGCCATTTTTCAGTATGATAAGCAATGCTGAAATTGATTAAAGAAGTAGGATTTGGAAAAAAAAAAAAAATTAAAGACCGTGTAAGATATTGAAAGAATATAAGAGAAAGATCATAAGAAATTTGAAGACTAATCAAACATATAATAAATAATATAGTAATTTAAGCAATCTACAGGCTTTTAATATTGAGACTGGTCTGTATTACTGGATTTTATTGTAAAGTGAATCAATCCAGAAGCACTGACAGATGTATATATTCTTCAGACAAAATGTTTTTTAAACTAGAAGTTGCATTTACCATAATATACAGTGCAAGGCTAGTGTTGAATCATCAGAATTTCCTTCAATGGTTTATAAATTTCATAGAGAAAAGGAACACCTTCCTGAACTTTGGTGGAAATTTTGGAAACTCAAGTAAATTAAATAGTCTAGTATTTTATTAGTCTACTGGAAGAGAAATACTCTTAACCAAATTCTTGTAATTAGTTGAAAGATATATCCAGTTCTTTAGCTAATTAGCACTGTTGCATTTAAATTAAAGCCTTACCTTTTGCACAGTGAAAAGGAAATAGAGTAGGTTAAAATTCTTACTTTAAGAGTTTGTGAGCTTGTGATGAACATCCTAATGATTCTAGTAATTTCAGACTTTTATCTGTGTGCTGGTTCCAGGCAGGGACAAGCTGCTCTCCTATGGCCAGTCCACAAGATTTTGTTTCATTCCATAATACATCAAGCTGAGTGGTCACTGTCACCCTCATGCCCATGGCAAAGGCAGCAGGCCAGGGCGGGGTGGGGGAATGCAAGGCATGATCTGGAAGGTGTGAGGGGGTCAGCTTCGAGGTTCCTGACCGAGGCACGGTTTGGTTTGGTTTGGTTGGTTGGTTGTTTTGCTGGCTTCGCTTTTTTTTTTTTTCTCAGAAGTGTGGGTTTTGTCCAGACGTGTAGGTGGGTGATTTGCAGAGAAGCAGCATCTTTTGTCAGGGAAATTGCTCTGGGAAAGGGGGGTTGGAAGCTTCTTACTTCCTGCTATTTGCTCCTGGGCTCAGGGAGGGTTTTTTTCTCCCTCTGTTTTTGGGTTAGGGGTTTTGTATCTATTTTTTCCCTTGCTGTACTGGAACCTGCTGTGTCAGTTCACAGGTGATGAGGTCCTCTATCATTTGTTCTATTTTTCTGGTTTTTTAATTACTTATTAGCAGTAGTATTGTTAGTAAGACCATAAGTTTCATTTATATAATTAAGTTGTTCTTAACTTTTACAAGTCTCCCTTGTTTTTCCTGCCACCCTTCCTCACTGGGAGTGGTGGGGGGATGGAGTGGTAGAGCAGCTGGTGGTGCTTAATTGCCAGTCAGCAATAATCCATGACAATCTGAGGATTTTATTGCCCATAAAATCCACATATGACAGTACTGGGATTTTAAATTTCAAACCTTTTCCTAAGTAAGTCTTTCATAATTTTCCAATATTTTTTCACTGGATTTGAAAACATTATTCCATGTTTAGGTTTTAACATACATTCAAGACAGTTTTCCCTTTACATGCTATGAAACAAAAAGCTACTTGAAATAATTGAAAAATTTGATAAAATGTTGTTGCTATAATTATCCTCAGTGATTGCTTTCTTGAAGATCTGTATTTTTCACTGAGGTAGTCTATACTTAAAGCTTCTATTATTGTAATTCTGCCTCCTTTATAGATTAGTTTATCCATACAGTAGTTACATATTTTTAATGAGACTGCACATTCCTTTGGATAATGACTCTTCTCCATAGGAAGAAAATTAAGTAAGTGGTAACGGAAAAGTCAAGTGATGAAGTGGAAAAAAACTTTTGAAAGATAGGGGTTTTTCCTTACACAATGCTGCGGATCAACTGACTAATTTCTTGTAGCAACACCAATTTCTATTTTAATTGCCCTGATGAATAAGAATGACTGTATACTAAGCATTTTGGCTGTGAAACAATTGGGAATACAGTAATGATTCCACAGGTGTTTTCTCCCATTGTCACCAAAAGGGGGGGAAAAAAAAAAAAAAAAAAAAAAAAAAGAGGAGTTTTATGAAACTTACTACTTTTCTTGGCAGGATGATATGACAAAAATGAAAGACTCTTAGAAGACACTTAGACTCTCTGTACTGAATTGCACCAAAATGCATGATAAAACATATTTTCCCCCAGAAACTCTTGTGATCTTAAACTATGATATGCTTACCTAGGGTGTTACCTGGTAGATAGATGCACAAGATACGTCCAGAATACAGACAAAATTTCAGTAGACTGTTGTCAATGGATCATTGAACCTTTCTCAAAGTTTTGCTACTAAAAATGTTAAAAATATTAAAGGAAATCATTACAAAGCAATCAAGACACAGTTCTGATTTAGATATGGGTAAATGGATATGGATCAAAGAATAAAGCAACACTCCTTCTTGCCAAATTCTCACTAATTGTACATTAAACTAATCAATACGCCACTACAGTTATAAGTCAAAGAAGTGTCCGTTGGAGTTTATGTCTGGAATAATTAAATTTACAGTTACTGAACAGAAGATCATGAATATAAAACGGGGTACCTGTATCTCAGGTGAGACAGGAAGAAAATGGATGCTAATAGTAGCAAAGAAGAGTAAATCAGTTTAGAAGAAAGCATATTAGCAGTCAAAAAAGTAGTATGATTTACATTAACTTTTTGGAATTCCAATAATTGTCTTTAAGAACAAGTTGGGGGGGGGGGGGTGGGGTGGTCAACAACAAAAAACTAGAAATTAACTGTTTCATTCTATCCTGTCTCTGTGTTTTCTCCAATATTGGCTCGCATAAAGTGAAGATCTATTACAAAACAGGCATTTCCAATCCAGTGGCTAATATACTTGATATAAGTCCATTTACATACCATATTTGGAACCTCAGTATGACATTAAGTCTATAAACACAGACCTTGGAAATAGAAGGGAAAATAACTTCAATGGACTGTGTATATCAGAGGATCACAGAATTGAACTTGTATGCTTTCCTTGAAAGTGAAGGGTTTTTTTATAATCTGCTAAAATTGGTTGATATCTGGATTTTCATAATGCAGATGCTCATTTTTTCCTCTGATGATTACAGACTGGCATTTACTCAACAGCAAAGAAATATCACTTTTAACTGAACTGAAAATCCTTCAAATCTGGATCTTGATGGTGTGACAGGTCTACTTTCTGATTACATTAGTGGTTATGTGAAAAAATCCTTTTCAGTGTTTATCCTTTCATCATTTATAAATGCATAAGAATACGATGATAGGAATAAAACAGAAAAGCAACAAGTAGTCCACAATAGAATTTGTTTTAATCATGTGAGCTACTGAATTGTTACTTAGGAAAATAAAGCAATTAAGCAGCACATACGTTTGAATAGTGAATCCCAACTATGAATTAGAAAAGAGAAGCAGGTACCTTTTCTCCTCTTTATTTCTTCCACCAGAACACTTGAATATGAAACCCAAAGCCCAGTCCAGAATTTTGTTTTAGCATTACTAAATACTACGGGTCTGAGTAGTATTAGCTTAGAAACTTGATATATGTTGATATTCCACTAAATTTACATACTTTTGAGTCATTTTATTACCAATTTCCCAGTCCAGTGTTCTAAACAAAACTGTGTGGCATTTTATTAACATTGATATGACCATGTGCTGGGTTCAGTCAGGAAAGAGTTAACTCCCTTTACTGTGGTTGCCAGGGAGCTATGCTCCTGAGCGCTGAGATAAGAACTAAATTCAAGGTCTTTCTCAGCTTCTGATATGGCAGCTGCATTCTCAGCTCTCACTGTCTCACGAGCAGCATAGGGGACACAGTCCAGATAGCTGACCCAAACTGATCAAGCAAGTATTTCATTCCATAGTACGTCGTGTTCCAGGTCTTGGGCAGGGAAGGGGTCCGGTAGCCATTACTCTTCCCATTACTCTCTCCCTTACTCCTTTGCTCATCTACTCCTGGGCACTTGCTAACCCTCCTGCGTTAGCCGTTTTGCTAACTGCTGTGCTGGTTCGTTTGTGAGGGAGTTGGTGGGTTGTTTAGGGTTCATGGCCACGCTAACGCTGATAGGATTCATTCGGCATCTGTTGCGTTAGCTCTCGGGTTCCGGCTCTTGGGCTGCGATCGCTCTTGGGCTGTGGTTCTCCGGCTCTCTGGGTCTGATTCTCACTACTCAGCATCTGTGTGTGTATTAAACCTGAATGTAAAGTCTGGAAATAGTGATATTTGGTTTATATATGGGTGTTTAGTAATGATAGAATGGATGTGATCACAATTAATAGGTTGAAAATCTTTGGTGGTTTTTTTTTTTTTTTTTTTTTTCCAGAAAGGTCATCCCAAAAGTTTGCCTGTCATTGAGTAGTTGGTTTCAAGACTGACATTAGCTTTAGGAAACAGCAGTAAATGCAAAACACATTGGCATTCACAAACTATTAATATAAAAAAAATCAAATAACCTCTAAAAATTGTTACAACAAATAACTGTACATGTTAAGCAGTGTACAAGTCTATGTGTAACAGCACCATCTAGTGACCCTGTAACAGCAATGCCATATACAGATGTCATGGTTTAAACCCAGACAGCAACTAAGCACCACACAGCCACTCACTCACTGCCCCACCGGTGGGATGGTGGAGGGAATCAGAAGGGTAAAAGTGAGAAAACTCGTGGTTTGAGATAAAGACAATTTAATAAGTAAAGCAAAAGTGCATACACAAGCAAAGCATACCAAGGAATTCATTCACCACTTGCCATTGGCATGCAGGTGTTCAGCCATCTCCAAGAAAGCAGGGCTCCATCACACATAACAGTTACTTGGGAAGACAAATGGCATCACTCTGAACGTCCTTCTCTTCCTCCTTCTTTCCCCTGATTTCTATGCTGAGCATGACATCATATGGTATGGAATATCCCTTTGGTCAGCTGGGGTCAGCTGTCCTGGCTCTGTCCCCTACCAACTTCTTCTGTACTCCCAGACTACTCTTTGGTGTAGAGGTGTGAGAAACAGAAAAGGCCTTGACTCTGTGCAACCACTGGTCCACAGTAACATGGACATCTCTATATTTTCAAGACTATTTTCAGCACAAATTCAAAACATAGGCCCATACAAGGTACTATGAAGAAAATTAACTATATCCCAGTGAAAACCAGCACATTCTCCACCCTGTATTCCATACCTTTTATGTTATGTTCAGGTTCCACACTATTCAGTGCATGGTCATTAGCTGCCACTCCCCTTCCCATACTTTGGTATAATACACAGCTATGATTCCCAACCAAAACCAGCACAACAGGTGATCAGAGATTAAAAAAATATCTCCTGGCTCTCTCAGAAAATGGTTCTGTTGGATAGAAGAAATATATACTGTACCCAAAATATATCTGTCCTCAATATTAATTTACAAGTTGAATATGATCAGAAAGTGGTCAGTGTCTTCAGTCTTTGTTAGTTCCCTATAAATTTTGTAGGATGTAACACAATTTACATAGATACTTATGACAGAGAAGAGGAAAATATGTGGACTAACTCTTGTGATGATTACAATCCCTCTGTTATGGTTTTATTTCAATGTAGAGGTAAGAGAAGGAATAGACTTTGTGTAACCTATCTTAAAAAGACAGGATTAGAGGACATGAGGAAAATTTTAATGGTATTCATTTATATGAGGACTACATCCATTTCACTGCACTATTTCAAAGCAGTCTGTGAAATTTTTTAATTTCCCTCTATTGGCTTGAACTTGAGATTATCTAGGTTCTTCTTTCCTCTTCCCCTTGTTTCCTCTGAGAAATGTTGATACCCTGTGTTTTACTAGTCAACAGTCACTCTTGTAGATGTACCACTGTACCCTTTGATATGGTTTGCTTAAACAGCAGAGCAAATAATTGAAACTAGTTTCCTTGAAATCATCTGAGATTTCAGCAGCCCTGAAAAAAGAACAGATTTGTAGTTGAATGCATTCCAAGCAATCTGTTTAGTTCTGCATGTGCTTCAACTCAATTTCATGGTAATTTCATAAGGAGGTTGAATTTTAATCCAGTGTGCTGCAGAGCTGAAGCTTTTACCCTTTTATTTAAGTGATACATTGGGAACATGTTTTCATGCCACTTTAGGTAGTAATATGAATTATTGTTACAGCACATTTTAAATTTCTTTTGTGTTTTAAATATCTCCCAATAGCTACCCAATACAGAGCAGCTAGCAATGTATATAAAGCTATTTATTTAACACAAGTGTATTTCCTCTTGTCTCTTTTGTTTTTTTGCCAAAAAGCTAATTTGCAAAGTGTATCCACTTAGCTAATGACAGACAACTAATATAAGTTAGAAGTAAATTGACCAGTGAGGTTAAGAACAAAATATTTTTGTATTATAATGAGAATTTAATAAATGAAAGATGTTTATTTCATATTCGTATTATAGTGGCAAATTCCATAGAAAAAATACAGAAATATCTGGTTTATTTTATTTTGTTTTGGATCATGCTGTTTATGATTTAAAAGGGAGTTTATTTGTTTGGCTCAGGAAGGACAAATAACAAAAGTGAAATTACAAATTAATGAAGGAAAAAAGGACTGTACAAAATTGACTAATTTCATGCTGTTACTCGTAGTAATTTTTAAAGTGAAAAGAAGAAAGGACACTTTTAACACCCAAAAATAGGTATTTATATTCAACAGTTTTTTTAGAACTCCTGGCCATTAATTGCTATATCATGTACTTATAATATTGTCCACGGTGCATAGATATAGCTTTGAAAGTATTTACAATATCTGTAGGGAAAAAAAGTCAACCATTGATTTGTAGACTGTGTTTTTATTCAGTATACTAATGGTCTTTTGTTATTATGGTTCTTTATCAGTGGAAAAGGTTAAAACATATTTCTTCTCCCAGTGTTTCTGTCTGGATGTGATTCAGGCTTGAGACCTTGGCTGAAAGTCAAGATAGATATTGTGAAATTAATCTTATTTTCTCAACTGGTTTAATTTTGTATATACATTCACTGTATATCAAGATGGATCCCCAATAATACTCAGTTGTTAGCCAGCTACTTTTGCCAAAAGTCATAATTGTGTTATTTAGTTGCTTTTCCTCTGTTTGTATTCTATACATATGTAAAAAGAAAATTTGACTGTACCATTTTGTATATATGCATATAAAGATTTGCTTAATTTTTCTCTCTTTAAGGTGTATTTCCTGATCAACCATTCATCTGACTATGATAATAGACTTTCCGATGTTATTGCTAGATAGATTACTCACACTTAGTCTTCCTAAATATTAGGAAAATTTAGAATCCATTTACATGCAGAATGCATTTATGTACTCTGACTAAAGCATGCTGTTGGCATAATTCTTTCTTGGAAACATATCATACCAGTTCTTTAAATAAGTTCTTGCCCTTTGAATACAGATAATTAGCTTACATTTGATCTTCAGTACAAATAACTCTCTAATCTTGACCTCAGATATCTATGCTGATACTACACTTCTTATCCATCCTAGCAACAAAGAGAGTTTAGAAAGTGTTGGGTTTTTTTTTTCCTGTGGGCAGGCAGATTTGAATATTGTTTGTGCTGCGATCAAGGCATACAACATGATAGATACTTCAAACTGGCTTGTTAATATTTTTACTATAAAAACTGTATTTGTGGAATGTAAGAGTCATTTCCGCATAGATGATGATTGCTCATAGAAGTATGTTTGCTACATTGGTTTAAATCAATATTTGTAATACAGAAAGTAAAAACAATTCTTTTTCAATGTAGCAAGAAAAAAGTTATAAAAGTCTAGTATTAAAATATGTATTTAACAAAATTAAAATATGTTCCTTTGCATATATATATGCACACACTCAAATATATAAAGCACATATATATGCATATGTGTATGTATTTATATAACTGCACATGTATGTATATATGCACATATATGCATATCTAAATATGTCATGTATGACATTTGATTTATTAATTACATAGGGATCGCGTTGTTAGCAAGGTGAATAGACAGTTCAAGAAATGTGTAAATGTTGCATAAGGTTGTACAAAGACTGGTGAGGATGAGAATGGAATGGAATTGTTCATAAAATTTCCTGTTTCCATTTTTAATCTATTCTGAGTAGATAGAAATGTTATTTCTTCTTCAGAGGTCAAACATGAATAGATTTCTAAATGGAAAATCCTAACAGTACTGTGAACCCTGGCAATTTTCATAGCTCTGTCTAAAGAATGTAATAGATTTTTTTTTCTTTAAGAAAAGTTATTGAAATGGACAGCCATGCCTTAAGGACTGTTCCAGTTTTATCAGCTTCTCTTACTTGGGAGTTTTTCCAACTACATGAAAACACAAACCTGCTTACATCCTAGTTATAGTGTATGAAGAGACTGCTATATTAGAATACAAATTTGATCTCGTATCACAACCTAGGAGGTTACCCAGTCCGGATTTTTCTCCACAATAAGTGAAAATCTTTTATTTTTCTTTTGACCATAAATTAAATCCTAAAAAAACAATTCAGAAATTACGTTCACTGAAAAAAGTTACTGAAATTATGAACTGCTTCCTACGTAGCTCAAATGTTGAGTGATATGGGAAAGAATAAGACATTTCATTTTTCTTGAGACCTCACCTATCAGATGTGAAGAACTGATTCTTTTTCTGAAAAAGGTTGTAGGAGAAACTGAAAATTATTGCCCTCATCTTTCTTTATAGAAGGAGAGGAGAAAAGATAAAGCTGGCCAGCTAGGCTTTATGTGGAGGATGTTTTACATCCACTAGATGGGAAAATCCTTAGTTTTCCTGCATGTTGCAACTCTGAGGATGGTGTTGGTTTTTGTTTGTTTTTTTGTTTTTTCTAGAAACACTGTGGGTGTAACTCAGATCTGGATCAATTTGGCAGATGCCTGTATCCATTTCCAAATATCTAGTAAAACCCTGTTCCTCTCCTTTACCCTTTAACCCTACCCCTTTGAACAGAACAGTTCAGTTTAAAGATGCCAATTCAGAAAAATCCATAATATTTGCCCAGGCATCAGTCAGAGGGTTACCAAAATGAAGAATCAGATTTGTGGCAGAAGACCATCCTGAGATGATTCAGTTTGTCAAAATGTATAAGAGCTTTTTTTTTTTTTTTTTTGTAATACAGGTGTGTTAGCACATGTCCAGAAAAGCTTAAGATTGACTTAATATTTCACATGGATCTGAAACATAATGTGTTATGAAGATTAGTTTAACAAAATTATCTCTTTTACAAGGTTCCTGCTATATCGTGAACATTGTCTGCTTTCCAGGATTTAAACCTTGCTTCACAATAAATTGGGATTGTGAAAGTTTTCATCAAACATTATGGAAAAGCTATGGAGAATATAAATGACCTGCTTTAGTTGAAAATATATAAAATATATTATCTCAATATGAATACATTTTCTCAAGCAAAAAATATGGCAACTTATTAGCTGATGATGATATACAGTTTGTCAATAGTACTGAGGCAAGATACAGCAATAGGCTATATTGTCCATTCCTTGCGCCTCTTTCCTATAAAGGGAATTGTTCTCCAAGGCATCAGCTGAAAGCATGTACAAAAGAAATGAGGTTAGTTTTATTAATTTACTTTCTTCACAACTGAATAACTATAGCTTTATTCTCTATTTCTCCTTGGCACTACTTTGTTCCATTCTTTAATAATAGTAAATGCGAAAAATTGGGATTTGTTCTATTCAGCTTCATTCCACTTTGAGAGCTGTAGGGAGATGAGATTTGAAATGGAGAGGAGAGGAGAGGAGAGGAGAGGAGAGGAGAGGAGAGGAGAGGAGGCAATATATATGTCTTCCTAAAGTAACCATTACACATGATGGAGCCCTGCTTTCTTCGAGATGGCTCAACACCTACCTGCCAGTGGGAAGTAGTAAATTCCTTGGTTTTGTTTTGCCTGCATGCACAGCTTGTGCTTGATCTATTATACTTAAACTGTCTTTATCTAAAACCAGGAGTTTTCTCACTTGTACTCTTTTGATTCTCTCCCTTATCTCACTAGGGGAGAATGAACGAGCAGCTGTGTGGTGCTTATTTGCCATCAGGCGATAAATCATGACAAACTCTAATAAAGACAGGTACTTAGGATTAAATTCAATTTATTTTAGTTTCATTTGAAGAATATGGATATTATTACAGTGATGAACAAAACTAAAATGCTTTCATTTGATTTAGATAATTTTGACTGCTTTTTAGGAATCTAACCAAAGGAACTTGGGGGAAAAAAATAAAACAATCTAGTGCCTAATCCTTTGGTACTCAAAAAATCTGCAAGGACCCTGTGAAGACCATTGATTAGAGGGGTATTCATTACAGCTGTGAGAGATCTGATTTTCCTTCCTCTTCTTATTTAATTTGCTCTATGACCTTAAAAAGAGGTTTTCTACCTCATAAATGAATAGCCTGATCATGGATTAACAAATATCCAGGAGTGTTTGGTCTTTTGATCATGCTGTTCCATTAAGCAGCTGAATATCTGTTGGGGTTGGTATCAGGTGTGTTCTTATTTCAGGTAAATTATTTAATAAAAGAGGATGTTCTGGAATAGTCTTTCAATATTAAAGAATAACTTCATACCATCTCCCACCCCAGTTAAAAAAAAAAAAAAAAAAAAAGCTGCAAAATACAGTAGAAATAAAGGAAAGGAATATGCTATCGATATTACTTAACAATGTAATGTGTATCAATCTTACAATATATGTTTAAATGATGTGTTTTGAACACAAAAATCATACAACAGGGTTCATATTACATAAATTTGGGGGCATTGTAGTTTTAATATGCTGCAGCTACATTTAAGTAAGGATCGAAATTTCGCTTTACATTTAATAAAATGAAATACATGCTACAATTAATTTCAAATTAAAGCGTACACTTCAATTTGGTAGATGTTGTGGTTTAACTTTGGCTAGCGATAAAAAATATCACACAGCCGCTCACACACCTACCCCACCCCACTACAATGGAGGAGGAGAATTGGAGGAAAAGACAAGCAAGCTCATAAAATCAAGATAAGGACAATTTACTAATTGAATACAAATTAGTATTATATATATAAATGAATATATAAAAATAATAAGTAATGAAAATAATAGAAAATAAAACATATGATACAGTTGTTCACCACCTTCTGACCGATACACAGCCAGGTCCTGAGTAGTGAGAGTCAGAGCCCAAGAGCCAGAGCCCAGGAGCATTCACAGCAGAGTCTGAGGGAGCCCCATGAGTGACAACACGACTGGGAAAGCCAACCGACCCACAAACTCACAAGTGAGCAAGCAAAGGAATTACCAAAGCAGCTAACAAAGGAAATAGCGAAAGAGTTAAGGAGCTAACAGAAGAGTGTTAGTGAAGGAGTTATGACCCCCAGGCCACTCCCTGCTTATGTACTGAGCATGATGTACTATGGAATTAAATACTCCAGTTTGTGTTAGCTGGCTGAACTGTGTCCCCCACACTGCTTGTAGTGAGGAAGTTGGGAGCACAGCAAGTATCAGAAGCTAAGACCTTGAATTTGGTGCAAGCCCTCTGCAGCACCAGATAAATAAGACACCTTATCAGTACTTTTCTCAGGGTAAATCCAGAAACATGGCTTTATACCAGTCACTGTGAAGAAAATTAACTGTTCCCTAAAACCAGTGCAGGAGATGACTAACATTCTAGAACTATTTCTTTCTGTTAATGACAATGGTAAGCTGAGACAACTAGACATGCTCAGATGTGCACATCTAATTCCAAAAGGAGAGAAGTCTCACATTATTTATGTTCCTTTAATCTGGTCATCCAGACCTTCAGTCCTTCAGTAGAGAGTATGGGAAAAATGTTGAATGTTGTCAAAGACAAAATAACTGTCTCTCATTAATTTTTGCCATCTAGCTGATTTATTCTACTCGCTGCCCTTATAAAAATCCTCTGCCTGACAAAAGTAAGACTTTTAAGTGACCATTTTTAGAAATATTCTTTCTCATGTAGTGAAGTGTACAAAAGCAATTTTATATATTTGATCGTCCTTAGTATTAATCCCAGTTATCTGAAGCCACATGGACTATTTGCACTTCCAGAGATACTGTCCAGCTTTATTGCAACTGACTACTCCATTCCAATTGACCACCAGAGAACCTCTCCTTGATATTATGCAAAGAAACCAAGGACAGTCAACTATGTCGTATGATTTTTATTTATTTTTTTTCCGCTGATCAGTTGTTACATTGTTTTGGCAAAGTAAGTTACCAATTAGAAAGATCAGTAAGTGATTAAGTGATTGTCGTAGTTTACTCCAGCTAGCAAAATACCACAAAGCCGGGCTCACAAATCCCCCTCCTCCAGTGGAGGGGAAGAATTGGAGGAAAAAGAAATAAGGAAGCTCATAAAATTGAGCTAAGAACTATTTACTAGTAATAATAAATAATTGAAATCATAGAAAATAAAACATATGATACAATATAATACAATATGATACAATTTCTCACCATCCACTGACCAATGCACACCCAGATGTTGAGTGATGAAAGTCAGACCGAGTGAGCCCTAGAACTACAGCCCGAGAGTGATAGCAGCTTGAAAGCCGCAGCCCGAGGGCCGAAGCCCAAGAGTGGTTGCAGCAGATTCCAAGCGAACCCCATCAGTGATAGAACAACCAGGAATACTAAACAAACCTACCAACTCCCTCTTGAATGAGCCAGCACAGGAGTTAGCACAGCAGCTAACGCAGGAGTCAGGAGAGTGTTAACAAGTGTCCAGGAGTAAGGGAGCAAGGGAGTGAGAGAGAGCAATGGCTACCAGACCCCATCTCTGCCCAAGACCCAGAACATGACATACTATGGAATGAAATACTTCCTTAGTCAGTTTGGGTCAGCTGCAGTATCAGAAGTGGAAAAAGACCTTGAATTCAGTACAGTCCCACACCAGCTAAGAACATGTCAGCACTTCTCTCAGCATCCAGGAATACAGCTTCCTAGCAACCACAGTAAAGGGAGTTAACCCTTTCCTGACTGAACCCAGCACAGTGATGAAGTTCTACAGGTAAATTCGAGGAGGTGGAGAAATGTAGGTCAGGGAGTTAATACAAAAAGATTCTGCAGGAGAGGACTGCAATTCAGCAAAAGACCGGATCAAGAACAATGCAGGTCTGTGGGATTTTAGTGGGTTTTTTTGGTTGGTTGGTTTGGTTTTTTTTTGTTTGTTTGTTTTTTGGGGGTTGGTTTGTTTGTTTGTTTGTTTGTTTGTTTGTTTGTTTTTGTTTTTTCAGAAGTCCATGTTTGCAAGTAGATATTCAGATCTCAAAGTTTTATCAGTGTGGTAAAAAGCTTTATGCTTTGTGTCAGCCACCATTATGCTGAAGTGCCAAAGTAAACTGGGCATACTGGAAAGACTTCAGCTGCTGGTGATGAAAAGAAAGGTGGCTGAACACTCTCTGCTAGCACTTCACTCGGCTGGAAGTTGTTCTGCTTTTCTGAGGAGGTGTCCTATGACTCCTGTGGAAAATCTGCATAGAAACGCAGAGACAAATATTGTGAAAATATATTGAACTAATATATCAGGTTTTTTTCTTATCTACATTTTCAGATCCAGAACTATATTCAGTAGTTCTTCAATTGTAAATGCAAGTGGCAATTCTGTTAAATCTGCTTTCTGTAAGATGAGACATTGTATTTCTACTTTTGAGGTGTTATTGAGAGGTTGCTTAAAAGTTGCTAGAACAAATGCCTTGGGTAGTGTCGGATGAAAAAAATCTCACTCTTTCCTAAGATACAATTTATAGTGAACTCAAGGGTTTTGTTGAATGCTTCTTTAGCCTTCCTTTACACCTGAATACTCAAGAGTAGCCAATTTTCGAGACCTATCATATGTTATTTGGACTTTGACTTTCTTCAGGAACCCAGAAGAATGTGTAAGATCCTCTGAATAGTCTCTTTAGACTATACAGCTCAAAGATTTAAGGTACTGCTCATCATTTGTGAGTCAACTTGCAATCTGCTGAGTATACCAAGTAGCTCCAAGCAGGAAATTTCTGAGGAGTGGTAAGAGGAGACAAATGTGTAACCTCTGAGAATAAGGCATAGATTATTTTCAGTCAATGGTAGTAAGAATACATACTGAATAAGAGAGAACATTTTCTTCTAAATGAACTCCAAATCCTTAAAAAGTCCCTAAAAGAAGAACAACAACAACAAAAAAAATAGTCTTTCGGGTATGTAATCATTTGAAGACATAGATAGATTCTTTTCTCTTCTAAAACACCAGTCTAATTCACTACATATGTGCATGTGGTGGAAGCCATTTCTACAGACCCTTTTTCAGTAATGTGATGATTCATTAATTCAGAACACTGAATGATACAGTCAAATGTGAGGATATGGTCCTCATATCTAAGTAGGAGAGTATGTATATCTTTAATTAAGGTTCGCTTCCCTTAATGACATAGGTGCCTCTCTACTTACCTGATGTTCATCTTTATATTTGTAACTTGAAATCAAAACTTATTTTTCAGATTAGTTGAATTAATCTTTTTTGTCATATCAAACTTCATATATAAATGCAAATGCTTTAAGAACTAATTTTAAAATGTACTAACATTAAAACAAAAAAAAAAGTTTTAATTACATTCTGCACTAAGGACAGATTTATAAATATCAGAATTTTACAAAATATGATTCTGAGTTTCGGTTAGAAATACAGAAATGTTCAATTTTGTAATTTCCTTGTTTACAGAGTTCTGATGAATTTTGAATATAAAATGAATAGGCTGGATATTATGATGAGGAACAACAGCATAAAATAATTAAGATAAATGTTAAAAACTAAAACATTTTATTATATTTGTAGTAATCTATTTTATTTATTGTTGTATTTGGGTTTTAATGTTGCTTCATTATAATGTCTTCTTAGTCACATATCATTTTATAAAATATAATTGTCTCCTAATTTCTTAGCAAAAGTTTAAATTACACAGTCTAATAATGAGTAATAATTAATATAATAATAAAATGTTAATTTTAACCACTAATTAAATGCATCTATCACTTTAATTTCATAAATGCAACACAAATATTTATAAGAATGTTATTCATTTAAAATCTGTATCTCATAGCATGAGAGGTATATCTATATAAAATCAGAATGTTAACATAATTTTATCAACATAATGAAATTGTACTAGAAAGGGAAAAAAATCTTTGGACAGTAAGACTTTGCAGGGACATTTATATGAAAATGTGTCAATACCTAATTGTGATGAGAAGCCATACAGATAAGTCAAGGGAATGGAATAATAATTTTTAAAAAGTGGTTTTTCCTTTCCTTTTTAAACCTTATAAGATCAAATCTGGGCAAGTGGAAAAAGATAAACCTGTTTCCAGCTCTTTCATCTGAAGTTGTGTCACTGCATACAGGGGAGAGACTACCACTGCTGAGATTTATAGTAAAATGGAAATTGATTTCTAGATGAGAAGAGGTAGCAAGATATGTGCAAATTTACAGTTATAAATTCTGTTACTGTATAAATTCTGTTAACTCATAAGAGTTAAATTTTAATTTCACAATTTTCTGCTCAACCAGATGTTGTCCTTTTCCAGAGAACATCTTCCATGATCCTTGGATTTCTTAGAACTTAGAAAGATGGGATTTTCTTCCTGTGAAGCTGAAGAGCTGAAAAATAAAAAAGTGTAAGGGGGAAAAAAAAAAAAACCACCTCAGTACAGTCTATAGGGTATGTTGTAGCAACAGATCTCTATTGCAATATTCTATGGCTTTGGACAAAAACCAACTTTTATCTAATCTGTATATACATTTAGAAATTCAGATAATGTAAAAACAAAAAACCCCACATTGTTGTGAGCTTTTTAAGAAAAAAAATGGCAAAGTATAAACCATTAGATGTAGCTCCACAGACTTTGTTTTCTTTACCGAACTTCAGTTGGGCTTCTGGTATGATTTGATTTTTTTTTTTTTTTTTTTTTACAATCTCCCTTAGCAATGTCTGTAGTAACTTTCTTATCATGCTACACAGTACACTGAATAGGAAAGTGAAATAGTGTGTAATTCAGCAAAAGAAAAGAGAAAAATGTGGTATTTAGAATCTACTGCCCAAAATGTTAATACAAAAGTAGAAATTAGACATGGGACCTCAGCAGAGTTCTCATTTATTTTTCTAGATATGCATCAAAATAGTAGCCTGGGAAGTGATCAGGGCAAAGAAATTGAAAAGTGAGAAACAAAACAACTCAACCAATGTTTTTATGATTCTATGATTTTAGAGCATACTCTTCCTTTCTGGCATAAATTCAGAATTAAAATACTTAATTCAGTCCATTTTCTTCCACAAATCGTAGAATCCTAGAATGGTTTGGGTTGGAAGGGACCTTAAAGATCATCTAGTTCCAACCCCCCTGCCATGGGCAGGGACACCCTCCACTAGACCAGGTTGCTCAAAGTCTCATCCAGCCTGGCCTTGAAGACAGCCAGGGATGGGACATCCACAACTTCTTTGGGCAACTTGTTCCAGTGCTTCACCACCCTCTTCGTGAAGAACTTCTTCCTGATATCTAATCTACATCTACCCATTTTCAGTTTAAAGCCATTACACCTTGTACTACCACTGCATGCCCTTGTAAAAAGACACACCCCCCCAGCTTCCTTGTAGCCCCCCTTCAGGTACTGGAAGGCTCCAATAAGGTCTACCCAGAGCCTTTTCTTCTCCAGGCTCAACAAGCCCAATTCTCTCAGCCTTTCTTCATAGGAGAGGTGCTCCAGCCCTTTGCTCATCCTAATGGCCCTCCTCTGGACTCGTTCCAACTGGTCTATATTCTTCTTATGTTGAGGGCCCCAGCGCTGGACACAGTACTGCAGGTGTGTGTCACGAAAGCAGAGTAGAGAGGGATAATCAACTTCCACGACCTGCTGGTCATGTTTCTCTGGGTACAGCCCAGGATATGTCTGGCTTTTTTGGCTGTCAGCTCACATTGCCAGCTCATGTTCAGCTTTTCATCCACCAATAACCCCAAGTCCTTCTCCTCAGGTCTGCTCTTGATCCATTCTCTGCTCAGCCTGTACTTGTGTTTGGGATTGCTCTGACCCATGTGCAGGACCTTGCATGTGGCCTTGTTGAACTCCATGAGGTTGGAAGTGGACCACCTCTCCAGCCTGTCAAGGTCCCTCTGGATGGCATCTCTTGCCTCCAGTGTGTCGATCGCACCACACAGCTTACTTTTGTCAACAAACTTGCTGAAGGTGTGCTCAATCCCATCGTCCATGTCATGATGCACATGTTAAACACTACCAGTCCCAACACTAACCCCTGAAGAATGTTCTTGTTACTGGTCTCCACTCAGATATTGAGCTGTTTACCACCACTCTCTCAGTGTGACCATCAAGCCAGATCTTTTTCCACTGAGCAGTCCATATGTCAAATCCATGACTCTCCAATTTAGAGACAAGGATGTCATGCAGGATGGTGTCAAATGTCTTGCACATGTCCAGACAGATGACATCGGTTGCCTGGCCTTTATCCACCAAGGTCGTGACCCCCTTGCAGGAGGCCACCATATTTGTCAGGCCCAATCTGCCCTTTGTGAAACTGTGTTGGCTGTCACCAGTCACCTCCTCATTTTCCATGTGTCTTAGCATGGAGGAGGATCTGTTCCATGATCTTGCCAGGCACAGAGGTGAGACAGACTGGACTGTAGTTCCCTGGATCCTCCCTTTTTCCCTTTTTAAAATGGGGGTTTTGTTTCCCCTTTTCCAGTCAGTGGGAACTTCACTAGACCATCCCAGTTTCCTGAATATGTTTGATAGAGGTTTCACAAACTCATCTTCTAGTTGTTTCAGGACCCGTGGGTGTATTTCATCAGGTCCCATGGACTTGTGCACCTTCAGGTTTCTCAGGTGCTTCTGAACCTGATCCTCACTAACCATGGGCAGCTCTTCCTTCTCCCAGTCCTTGCCTTTGCCTTCTGTGACTCAGGGGCTATGGCTTGCGTCCTTGCCAGTGAAGACTGAGGAAATAATGTTCAATGGAAATGTAGTTCTCTTTAGGGTTCGCAATACAAGCACATATACATGAAGAAAAATTCTTGGATAGTCAAAATAACAGTTTAAAATATAAAATGAAGTAGATGATTTTTCTTCTCGCCCATAGGAGTAGTTTTTAAAGTATTCTGTCCCTACAAAGGACAATGGGAGCATATGACTAGAATGGATATTTGTGGTAATTGCCTACTCCAGTGTAGTTCAAGGTAACATTCATACATATATCCAGTTCTATTGTAAATATTGGGTAGGTTTTCTGTTGGTTTTGGTTTATCCTTACTACACATCTTTGATATCTCCTCACATATATATTTCAGTATGTGGTCTAAATTCCATCTGTGTTTCTTCAGAGTGAATTTATACCTACAGCTGTTACTGTGTGATGAAATGGCCTGTAACATTGAGCCAGACCCATAAAATGAGATAATCTGTTATTTATCACTTTTATGTATCACAAGCACTTCATTCTGACACTTGCGTTCTGTTCTAAATTACTTCCGTCCATATACATTAGGGGTGTAACTTGTCAGACTTCCACGATTGATAAAATTAGAAGTTATGAGCAAGATAGACAATGTATATTATATATTGTGAGGAAATTTTGTGACTTCTAGCAATGCCCCTGTAAAACAAAGAAAATTATATCTTATATGATTAAGGTTGGAGAAGACATCTTAACATCATCTAGTCCAATCTCTCTTTGTGTTTCTTTTTGTATGTTTTTATCTTCCAGCTTATGTTATTCAGAAAAAGCCACAACTTTTCATTAGTTCATTATACAGTTCTGCTTCTATTCCCAATGCACATACAGTGTGAGTCACATGCTAACACAAATTCTGTGTACAATTCATTCTTTTCTCCAGTCTTGCATTGAAGATGTAGTGTGTTAACATAAGTAATGGATGATAGCAAGATTTTTATAAGGATATTTTACTTGTTTTTTCCTTTATGAAGACTTTGTCTCAGTTTTTAAATATTTTTCTTGTCAGATTGAATTGAGTGAAACATCACAGAGCCAAATGGATACATACCCTCGTGGCAAAGTCTCCTTTGTGTCCATCACTCTGGTATGATTATTTATGCACTCTTAAAGTGTAGATGAATAGCTGTCTTGACTTACATCCAAGATAATTTTCTGTGTTCTGTATGAGGCCCATATATTAAGCTGCCTAATAATGAAAGTCAAATACATGGCTTTTGACATACAGGAAACTAAGACTCCTTCAGAAGAACTCCTTAAATGTAAAAGATTCTGCTATGCTTTATACTAAACCAGTAGGTTGTTGGTTTGGTGTTTAGTTGTTGGGTTTTCTTTGTTTGGTTGTTTTTTGGTTTTTTTTTTTGGGGGGGGGGGGGGGGGGGTTGGTTTGTTTGTTAATTTCATCTGATGATTTCATAAAATGGACAGTTTAAACCACTCTAATTGTAAACTCACAAAAGCTTCAGCAACTTTTAGAAAACAACATTCTATTGTGTAGTTTGATTTCACCTGCTTTGTTTTGTCACTGAATAAAATATTTAAACATTTAGATTTTTCATAAAATGATGTAGTAAATACACTGTGAAACCTAGTAATAGTTTGTCACATTACCTTAACATAAAGATTAGTTAAAACAGAAAATAAAATGCTCATGTTTATATTTATAAGTCATATGAAGGACAAAAAGTCTAAATAAATGTCTTAATTACTGCAGCTACAATTGATTGAAATACATTCAAAAAAGAAGAGTAAAATTAAAGTTATTCAATATTGTTTAATATTGCTGAAGATTGATCAAAGATTTTTAATTAGGTTTAGAGAATAACTTTACAGAAAGTATGTTAAGTATGCAAATTATAAAATTATAAAAGAAGAGCATTATGTTACTGTTGGTAAAATTAAAAAAAAAAAAAAGAAACCAGCATTCTAAATTAAAGTCAAGTAATTCTTGAGGATGTTCTACCTGCTGTACATGTAGCAGGTTCTTTAGATATGCATATAAAGATTGTAATTTTTTTAAGTAATGACACTACAGTGAAGGAATTTTATACTACTGTCATATTGAAGCTGATGAAGAAGTCACAATTTAAGACAGCACCTACAGCGTACTGTTTCAACACACTCTACATACAGCATATTGTCAAGTTGTTGTGGTTTAGCATCCATAAGCAACCAAATAATACACAGCCACATGCTCACATACACACCCTTCAGTAGGATGGAGGAGAGATTTGGAGGAAAAAGATAAGACAACTTGTGCGTTGAGATAACAACAATTTACTAATGGAAAATAAGTGTAATAAAGTAATTATACTAATAATACTAATATGAATACTAATAATATGTAATGAAAATACTACTACTACTACTAAAACTAATGATAATAACATGTATTTAAAAAAAGAAAAAAGGGAAGGAACATTATATAACTGCTCACCACCAGCCAACTGATTCTCAGCCAGTTTCGGAGCAGCGATTTTCCCTCCTGACTCCCTCCTTCAACTTATATACTGAGCATGGTGTTTCATGGCACGAAATGTACCTTTGGTCAGTTTGAATCAGCTGTCTGGGTTGTGTCCCAGCTTCTTATAGAAGAAGAAAGTGGGAACACAGGTGCAGTATCAGAAACTGAAAAAGTCCTTGACTTGCTATAAATATTCCTTAACAACTACAGTGTTACCAATATTCTTCTCAACAAAAATCCATAATATAACCTCATACTAGCTATTGTGAAGAAAAGTAACTCAATCCCAACTAAAACCAGCACATTCTCCACCCCTTATTTCATACCATGTATGTCATGCTCAAGTCTCACACTATTCCAGACATTCTCCTTAACCACCTCCCCCCTTCCCATCCTGTCCTACACAGATATAATTCCCTTAGTCTATGAATCATCTTTGTGCAAGGTCCATAAAAGGTACATGAAGTTTGTCCATGACGTTGGGTTCCATCTGTTATAGTGGTCATTCAGGACAGGAAAGTTGGTGTGTTGCATGGGATCATTTGGCATCAAAGCCAACTCAGGTTCGGTCACTGCTTCACTTCTTGTAAGACTTGTCCTTCATTGGTTCAGGTTATTTCTGCTATATTAATTCCCATAACACAAAACTCAAAACATGGGCTATATTCAACAAGTAACATGTATAGCTACAGAACAATTAACTTCTGACTATATTATGAAAACAATTTAAAATGTAATGCACAGCTATAAAAAAAAAGAGGCTGTGAAGATCTCCTAGCTCTCTGTCTGCAAAGTCAGAAAAGTATGATCTTACGTAAATGGTGATTATGCATTTCTACAGCAAATTGATTATTTTGATAACTAATCTTTGGATTAAGGCAACTTGGAGTACAAACCAATGCACTAGAAGCAATTCAACCTAAGTCCTCTGATTTCTTGCATCTAGGAACAAAAGTGATCTAATGTCTGTCTCCTGTTTTAGTGTCCTTTCATGAAAAACGATGACAATAAAATGGAATCTACTTGTAAAGTAATCCAGGAACTAAATTTTTTATGACTCTATGAAAGGCTATTGCATGGGAAACTGAGCACCAAAGCCAGAACTCTGTGGTATCTATCAAATATCCATTAAGAGTGTGTGATCAGAAGGCAAGGATTTTGTTTTGACAAGCTCATCAGTGATGTTCATCACTCTGGAATAAACTCAATGCCATATGCCATTTTGCTTTCACAGGAATATAGGCTGCTATCAATATTCATTGTTTTTGCTCCCAACTCTGCTGTTCTATTGCCTGGATAATTCCTAAAATAACTGTGTTCCTGTGTGCAAAAACTTCTCCAAATAACCACACTTCTAATATCATGTAAGGTCAAGATACAATTGTTTGGTCATTAGACTGTAAATATTTAGCCAGAACCACAGAGTTATTTGGAAGATTAACAACCACTGTGCCTATCCACAGCATCCAAATCTGTGCGAGAAATAACAAAAACATATATGCTTCCATAACCGACCATCAAATGAAAAATATTTACTCTGGGAGGAAGAGTTCAGACAGTGTTATTGTAAAGGAGATCACCCTCTACCACTGGGAATTAATTAAAAAAAAAAGAAAGGGAATAAAACCCATTTCTTTTTTTTTGTTGTTGCTTTTTTCCAAATGCCAGAGCAGATAATATCTGTGACTCTCTGTACATTAATTTTAATTTTTTACATATCATGACAATATAATCCATATTTAATTGTGAAATTTACAGGCAGCACATATGCTATTACCAAAGTTTGATAAGATACCAAATCATATTGTATCATATTGTATCGTATCATATCATATCATATCATATCATATCATATCATATCATATCATATCATATCATATCATATCATATCATATCATATCATATCATATCATATCATATCATATCATCATATCACATACATTAAAATTTTTCAGCAATTGTGTTGCATTGTTAAAAAAGAGAAATAGAAACAATTCCTTCATAGCTAGTTTTTCAACACTCATATAGGGTTTTCACAATATAGCTGTTCAAAACAAACTGGTAAATGACAAAAATGTGATCATTTACACCCAACTTTATAAAGCCACAGAAAAATAGTCCAGTATACCATGTGATGCATTGAAGCAGTCTGGGTTTTCAGAAGCTTTTCGGAGGGATATGAAAATATATTTTCAGAAGGGTGCCTTTTCACATCTCTGAACAGGTAAAAGGAGGACTAAGAAACTTTTGTATCTTCATGAAGAGGTGAGTGTCAATAATCTTACAGAGAAAAGATAGGTCAAAAAGACTGAAAGCTAAAAATTCATGATTAAATTTACCCAAATGAGTTATCTGTGCTAAAGTCAATTAGAGCAATATTAAAGCAGAGAAAAGTATAGGACCAAAGAGAAATTAAGTGGTGGTGAGGTTAGGTGATTAAGATTAAGTTTGGGGAAGCCCAAGCACATGTGAAAATAGTATTTGAGGTCAAAAGAATGATTGATAGCAGAAAGATGGCATGGGATGAAGATGATGAGCTAAAAGCAGTTGAGGTAAAGCAGGTATGATCCAAGGGAGATATAAAGAGATAGGATTTGAGGTTTTTAAATAACTCTCAGTGCAGTTATATCTCTAATATTGCAAACAAGAGGGGGAAACATAAGGGAAAAGCAATGAAGGAGTAATGAAAAACTGTAGGAAAAAAAAAAGTGAAATGGTTCTCCATAAAAGAAATAGGAATTTGCTGTTTAACTGGGGGTTTATTGTAGAGTATTCTTGTGTTGTAGGGTTTTTTGTTTGTTTTGTATTTTTTGTTTTTGGTTTTTTTTGGGGGGGGGGGGGTGTGCAGTGTTGGTTTTGTGGTTTGTTGTTTTTTGGGGGTTTTTTTTGCAGGGTTTGTTGTTTTATTTTTTTGGGTGTTTGTTCCCAAGAGTGTTCACGTTCTTTGGTTTGGTTTTTTGCAATAACATCTTGGAAGCTGGAAACCAGCTTCTCATTCAAAGGACATCTTGTTCTTTCCTCTTGAGTAACACTGATTTTTGCTTTTCTCCTCCTTTTATTTTTTAATTCTTTTTTCTCTTCAGGGCACAAGCCAACACAGTTTTCCCTTATTCCATGCCAGTCTCATCAATGATGCAATTATATGTCATCAACACAGCTCCAAAACAAGGCCTTTTAGGAAAACTTGCCAGCACAGAGAACACAAATTATGCAGCTCTGTTGCAATTGGGCACAAATGTAATAGACCCATACATAAATTATGGCTATTGTTTGTTTGCTTTTCACTTTCTTGGCAACAACATAATGGTTAACAAATACTGACTAGTAAGAGAATATTGTACCTGAGATTATAAAAATTTTAAGGAAGACAGCCTATTTTTCACCTCAGACCTCATTTTAACTAATTTATACATGTTTTTAATTATGTATGATAATTTGAAACATTTAATATTTAGTCATTACCAAATATTAGTACCATTTCACTGGGGAAAACAAATATATTCTGTGTAGCAGAGTAAATCTATTCTTTAAATGGAACAAACTACTAGGAAGAAATGGAAAACTGGGGTTGTTTTCCTGTTCTACATCTACTTTTGTTTCTGAGTAGAATTTTCTCAATGATCATAAAACTATTATTAAAATATAATTTAAACCTTCCTGCCAGAATATAGTTGTGTACTGGTATTATTTAGATTTTAAAATAGTCTGTTTTGGATATCTCTTTATGTATTGGTATATTAAATGTTGTGCAAACTAGATCCACAATGGAATTTAGATGTAACAGTGTTCTGCAACAAAGGGAGTGAAATTAAGCCTTTGTCCTCCTCAGACTGCAGGAGTATTAGAGAAAGGCAGAAAGAAAAGAATGAGAACATTTTAAACCATTCTTATGTATATGGAGACAGGAAACATACATTCACACCTAAAAATTGCTCCTATTGCCAACTTTTTGAAAGAAAAGACAGATAGCTATAAAAAAGGGGGATATTGATACTCAAAAAAGAAAAACATAGCATGGTGCTCTTTCAGTCTGAAAGTCCATGTTTACCTTTGGCAGAAATCAGTCAGTATAAAAAAAGGAAATGCTAGTCTCCTGAGCCTTGTTCTCTTATGGAGCTGGAACATAGCTGGCACATATATCATGCTCTAGAAACCTGTAAGTTGTCTCAGGTTCATCAATACAGACACAGACAAAATGATAAGGTGTTCCACATCAGGTGACTATAAAAAATATCTCATAGGTAGAACATGAAATTCTCTGAAGTTTGACCTGACAGCACATTTTTCATTTGTGTATTGCTTTGCTTAGCCTAGCCTAAGGTCCAGAATCTCAAGAAACGTTGTCTGTATTAAGGCTTGGATTCATTCCATCTACCTTTGGATACCTCAATGATCTTTTAAGTTGGGAGCATAAATTCTAATGATATTCCAAATTTCCTCTACAGCTGATAAGGGGGCATAAGCTCTTCCAGATCCCTTTTCACTCGACTTAAAGTGTGACTTTCCCACTGAAGATAGGTAACTATGTCTATATATTAGGTAGATTTCTACACTGGAATTAACTCCCTAAAACTGGCTTCAAACATGATTGGTTAGTTGATGCAAATATTTGCCTGGAATTTGGTGACTTCCGTGACCTGAAAGTAAAAATTAAAAAATTCAGCCTGCGAACCAGTATCCAAAATTATGTATAATAATCAGAAATAGTGGATGAAAGGGCTATAATTGGTTAAATTGTCAATGGTCAAATATGAAACAATTGATTTGTTGAGCCAGGCAATGCCCAGACCAGGAGATAAATGCATAAATGTAATTCAGTAAAGCAAACTTTGGGGAAATCTGGGGTGCAAAAACATCAGAACAACAGCCAATAAAAGGCCCTACTGACTTGCTGCAACAGAGTAGCATCAAGGGGGAAGCCTGTAGCCTTGTCCTCTTCACTGGAACAAGGATACAACATACCGTGCTCTCATTTGTACCAGTCCTTTTCAATGACCTGAGAAAACCTGTGTGTTCTCACCCAGCTTATGTTGAGATAGGTGCACAGGAGCATGATCTACCTGCTAAATCTGTGGTCATTAGAGTACTTGCAGGGTACATTTCTTCTTGCTCAGGATAGAGGTTGGAAATACATCAACTCATGTCACTTGAATCACATCAGGAAGTGACTAATATCAAGGCAAATAAAGCTTTGTAGAAATTAAGTTTTGACTTTCACAATGGAGAAAATGACGCTTTGAGTTGTGAAGGCAGTGTACAGAAACCATATTAAATGTGTAAAAGTACATAGCAAGATAGATGTGTCCTCTGTTCTCCAAGTAGTTCACTAACCTAAGGTTATAAGGATGCCAACTAATTTAATGATTTCTGTGATCTGCTAGAAAGAATAAAGTACCTGGCATTTCAGATCACCTGTCAGTTCTTGTGAAATTGTATCTAGTAATTGCTGGATTACTTAATTTCCTTCTCTCCTAAGACTTGTAATTATTTTGGTAATACATGAATTCTTCATCAACAATGACTGAAACACAGGAAGTTTACCCCTGAAATTTGAAGGCAGTAAAGAAATAAGGAGTTACTGAAAATTACTACCAAAAAGAAAATTTGATTATATACCAAATCTAGTATCGTTTTAGGAATAGTCTTTGCTATTTTAGTACGTTATAATATAGATCAATCCTTGAGGTTCTTTTCCTAGATATTTCAGGAACACAGAAGCAAAAGTAAGTCCTTCTGTTGTTGTTGTAGTCTTGGGGTGGGTTTTTTTTTTTTAATATTAGATAACAAACATTTGAGTCAATCTGTAACAACAAGATAATTTTATTCATTATAGCCATCAATTACATTTAATAACAGCACACTGTTTTTTTCAGTTTTTTACATGTCCAACATATCACAGAAAACCAGGAGATGGTTAAATGCGAGCTAAAGAAAGAAGTGCTGAACATGAGTTTAATAAAATGGTTTAAAGTTGGTGCTCCAAAGAATATTTGTTATTTATACCCAAAAAAAGTACAGTTTTGACAGGGGAAATTGAGAAATGTGTCCCCAACTCAGAATAGCTAATACACAATATGGTTTCAAATAACTTTTGAATTGCTATATCTACTTTTTTTTTTTTTTCCCTATGCATGATTCTCAGTCTTCTTCTGCTAGTGGTTTCACTATCTCATCTTTCTAATTACACTTAAATCCATTTTTTTGCTTATCACATTGGACTGCAAATCTACCGCACTAACTAAGCTTTCATAAATTGCTACCTCCTTTAACTGAGACTTTCGGGTAAGTTACTCCCTAAGGTCACAAGTTATAAGTATTGGAACATTTATTCCTAGGGAAGAGGAGACAATTTAAATGGAGTTTTCCAGTCAGTACTGCATTGCAAGTCCCCAGTGGTCAGAAACAATTTTGACCATTCCAATTCATAAATTGTTTCACAGCATTCAATATGTTGAGTTTATTTCATGAGAAAGATTGAAGAGAACAGGTCTACCATGAGAATTCCTTCTGATTCCATTATAAATGTCCAAGTTCTTGTTATCCATTATAAAAGACATTAATTTGAATATTAGTATTTATGAATAGGCAATAATACAGAACAGTTTTTATTAGGAATAAAATTGCACAGGACAAAAACATTACATCAAAAATTTCTATTTACAGATTTTATTTCAGTCTAAGGTGTTTAGAGATAATGAATTGCACCTTGAAAGAGATCCCAGATGAGGAATACATCTCTGTCATTCATGCAGTAAACACTATTTTGCTAGTATAATAGTCAAAGAACAATTGTCAAGACTATATGATGGTTTCAAAGTGATCCTTTTTACAATCAAATTTCAGAAACAAAGTTGATATTAACATTCAAAGATGATGAACAACTTAGTCAATCCATAAACAAATCCTTTTAAGCTAACATTGTCCTCAAAGAAGAGTACAATTCAAAACACAACAAATAAAAACACATATTTAAAGCTTGCCTTTGTTGGGAATAGATATGTTTAGAAGTATGAAGGCCATTTCATGTTTTGTTACCAGACTGGTAAACTAGTAACAACAGACAAGGGGAAGGCTGAGGTACTCAGTAACATTTTGAGGGAGGTGACAAAGAGGCTGTGTAGTGCTTAGTTGCTGTCTCAGGATAAACTATGACGTGAACACAGTTCAGCAATTTAGGTCCATTACATTTTTAGACCATAGCTCTGTATATGTCTGTAACCATAATGATAATTATGTGTGGGTATAAATGCAAGGCAGGATAACATTTAAAGGGTTCATAATACAACAGTAGCTTGAGCTACCAACCATAAATCCGAAAAAGTTAAACCACATTTTCTGTACTGGGGGAGCTAATTTTCCACATTAACAGTAATGAACCAGTTAGTTTAGCAAGCACTTTATTTAAGAGTGAAAAGATTAAAAACAGAGCTTAAAGAAGATAAACCAGGGAGAAAGCAATATTTAACTTGTAAAATAAAACGATTTATTGTCATATTTTCTCAGGCAATGGTTTAGCCAGCAAATCTCCTGCAGTAATATGTCATTCACAGTCTGGGATTGGCAGAACTTTCTATGTAACAAAGCAAAATGAAAGTTATTTCTGGTCTTGTGGTGGAAGTTTCTTCCATGTTGCTAGACCTTGCTGCTAACCATGTTTCACTGTTCTGCCAACCGTTCCTAACTCCTTCCTCACCCATGAACTCCTGCTACCATTCTCCACTATCAAGACACTTGCTTTGCTAGGCATTTCTCACTTATCTACTGTCTATTTTAACATCTCCTCTTAATATATGGAACGGGCATAATTTATACTACCAGTAACTGGAGTTCATGATTCTGAGGGATCTGTGACAGGAGAAGACAAAATTCAGGATCCTGAATTTTAGAAGAGCAAAATTCCAGCTCTTCAAAGAGTTGGTCAACAGGACCCTTGGGAAACGGCCCTCACAGAAAAGGGAGAACAGATCTGATAGATATTTAAGGGTGCTTTCCATAGAAAAAGTGGGTGTGTAGTGGGTATGGTAGTGTTGGGTTGATAGTTGGACTAAATGATATTATAGGTCTTTTCCAACCCTAGTGATTCTGAGAGTAAGAGCTCTCAGTCAACATGTAAGAGATTTGCATGGCTGAGTCAAGACCTGCTGGTCAAACTAAAAGGCAAAAAGGAAATTCACAGACAGTGGAAGCAGGGACACGTATTCTGGGAAAAGTAAAGGGACACTGCCCAGTTGTGTAGGGATGGGGTCAGGAAGGCCAAGGTGCAGCTGCAGTTGAACTTGGCAAGGGATGCAAAGAATAATAAGAAGGAATCCTACAAGTACGTCAGTCAGAAAAGGAAGGTCAAAGAAAGCGTACCCCCACTAATGAGCAAGACTGCCAAACTGGTAAGAATGGATTAGGAGAGACCTGAGGTACTGAACAACATTTTTCCTCAGTCTTCACTGACAATCTCTCTTCCCACACCTCTTGAGTGGATAAACCACAAGACAGGGACTTTAGGTTCTATTCCGAAGGAGATAACAGTTTTTCTTAAGATCTAATTGCATAAGGAGATACATCTGTACACAACCATAGTCCTACTAGTGATATTTAAGTTTTTGTCAAGTCTATTATTTTCCATTATGTAATTACATTGAAGCATGTTCAAGAGATGAAAGACTGATGAAGAAGAAGGAGAGCTTTATAAGCAGACAAACTGTTGATTGTTATTAATGTAATGAATTCCCACTAAATTTGGAATACAAGCAATCTGTGACAAAGATATGGTAGCTGCTAATTCAGTCTGTGCCTTTTTCATTGTCATCCATTCTTGATATTCTGCAAGGTAAAGTTTTTTTGTCATCATGCTGAAGTTCTGTTGCCAACAGAATCTTTCTGTGGTTGGCTAGTATTGCTCTGAGAGAGCAGGACTAAACAAAATTAAAGCAGCATTCAGCAAAACTGATCCAATTCGTAGTAGCCAGGGCCTAAGAAAGGAGAACTTATAGTATCACTGCAGTTTTTAAAACTACACATATACTTGATGACAGCATGGATTTACATAAGCAATTCTTATATTGTGTAGATCACTTTCCACCGTCAGGTCTTCACAAATGAACAGCCAACATTTTCATAATGTAACAGAATTCACTCTTTATCACTGTCTAAGGTACAAGATGTAAACGTGTGTGTGCTGAACAGTAGACTGTTCTCAAACTCAAGAATATCAGCTTTTAAAAACTTGTTTGTCCATCGTCTTTGCAATTCATCATATCATATTAAATGAAACTAGGTAAAAATTACACTCAACTACAGTGAATACAAGATACACAATGAATTCTCCACGGTTCCAAAATCATGAAGAAGAAAATACATATTGCTATATTTGAACAAACCAACACTGTTCAAAAAGCTGTTTTGTCACTAATGGTGAGCAAGTGACAGGAAAGTTAAGACCTATAGAAAAAAATCAGTTTCTTACAAGAAGTAAATTTGCTCAGTTTAGTTTGTGTCTAAGTGTCAACAGGTTCTTTAGTCTTAGCTTATCCTATTTAAATGCTTGTACCTGCTTTGACATCTTTCTGCTTCATTGGAAGAATAGTTTCAAACAGATATAGTTTCTCCATCTTTTCAATCATGCAGCACTAGAGAGCCTTTACAATTTACTCTCTTACTGTAAGATAACCTTTTGTGCTGTGGCAGGGGAGTCCAAGGAAACAGGGAGGGATGGAAGCTTCTTAATTGCAAACTCTGCCAACAAGTATTTCTTTAACTGAATGGTAAATGTATAATAGTAGCAAGACAAAGCTTGAAAGGAAATCTCTTAACTTTCATTAGTCTAACAGACATAGCTTCTGAAAAACAGGTAGGTTTCTCAGCCTACTGACTCTTGGAGGTCTGCTATAGAGTCTGCAATCTTTAAATACTGGGGAAGAAAAGAAATGTATATTATTATTGTCTTTCTGATTCATGGGGCTATATGAAATTTTCCTTTTATGCCTCAGCAGTTTTTAATTTTGCTCTTTCAATTTCCTAAATTGTATTTAATCTCACCATGCTCCATATTGTTTACTGTACATATTCCCTTTGTTAACTATGCAATTTTGTAATCTGTTCTTGTTTTTCATGATGCCCATTAGGCTTGTGGCAACCTTGGAAATGCCATGGAACTTTCTGAGGATCTCTCAGTGTCAGTAATGGGCTGCTTTTGTCATTATCACTTCTGAAATTTAGAAATTATATTGAAATACATGCTGCTGTGGTTTTCTCCATTATACTCATTATTGAAAATCTAGTTCATTAGGAGGCATGTGCCAAAGATAACATTGAGTATCATAACACCAGCATTCAAATCCAGAAGTAGAGGATTCTGTCAAAGCACATACAATTCATTAGTAGAATCTGTTGCAAAATGCTATGTCATTACCCTTCTATATTCCTCTAGCTTTAGGTTCCAGAAAACATTTTTGTCCTGAATATTTAGCCTTCTTGTTTTACACCTCTGTTCTTTTTTCTTTTCAACACACTTGAAGATTTTATAGCGATCAAAGAAACTATGTTCTTGATAAGAGTGCAAAAACCATCTGATAGTTATGTTGTCATTTAAAGAACACATAAGAATAAAAACAAAGGGTTTCCATAATGAAATTGATATTTTGATCTGAACATAAAGAAAAACAGGAATAGATAAGGTAATCTTTCTTTCTGACACTATTTTAGCAAACTAACCTTCTGAAGACATGGTGGGCTTAGATAAAAAATTTTCATAAATGTTGATGCCTAAACAACAGAAATGCTGTACTTACAGGAAAATTAGAAAATAAAATTATACAAACCGAGTTATAAGGTGTATAAGGGAAAAGAAAATGAAAAAATAACATCTGAGATGTCTGTACTTTTTTTTTTTTTTTTTTTTTTGTGTACTTACTGCTCATCTTTTAATGGTGGCCACTATACAGACATAAATGGGTGAAACAAAGTTAACTAGTTAGCACACACAATCCCATTTCAGCAGAAAATGAATGCATCTGTACGGTTTATAATTAAAGAAAAAAATATAATGAGATAGTCAAAGTGGAAAATGCCACCAAATAAATTATTTGAGTCAAATCAGAGTCTGAAACACCTAAAATTATAAATGAACTAACTAGGATATAAGGAGTAGCATCTGGTCATGTACCTAAATGTAACTGTACTAAAATAATGTAAATAACAATGGTACATAAGTATTTTGCAACTGAGAGTGGCATACACAGACACAATCGAAACTTATTTTGTATGAGTATATGAGATGTGAAAAGGCATGTGCAGTTGTCATAGGAGGTATGGAAGTGACAGAAAAACAGTAAGTTGCCAGACAGGAGACTAGATAAGCCTAGGGGAATAAAAATAGGCAGAACATGCCTTGTAAAACCAACAAGATAAGCAGTATCAGGAGCAGAGGAGAACCCTTCTTTTTTGGAAGAGAGACAATACTAGAAAAACATCAAGCACATATTAAAAAATGTATAAGAAAGATAGCAAGCTTGCTTCAACTCCAACTTCTTGTGACAAAGAGCTTTCAAGCCTAATCACCTTGACCGTGGCCACCTTCAGCTAGGAATCAGTCATTATGGACCAGAACCATTAGTGCTTATTATACAGCTATACAGAAGTGTGATGCTAATGAATGAATTTAGTAAAGTTTAAAAAGTTTAAAACTGGTCTGATACATCAGTCTTTTAAACACTCCTATCACAGGCATAGAATCATAGAATCATAGAACTATAGAATACCAGGTTGGAAGGGTCACCAAGGGTCAACTGGTCCAAACTTTCTTAGCAAAATGCCATCTCTAATGTCTTAAATGTAATTTATATATATAAGGAGAAAGACATATGTTCCGTTATACCACAGTGATACAGAAACTCTAATTTTGCCCTTTGAACCTAATTTTCCAAAGATACCTCAGTTGGTATTATGAGCTACAGTAGACATATGTTTTCAAATCTTTCACTAAATTCAGCAACTAGTTTCTATATTCTGTTTCTCAGAAAAGTGTGGTGCCACCATTTGGCAATCAAATTTAAAAAAAAAACCCTAGGTTTTATGTCTGTTTATGTAACTAAGAACTTTAGGTTCTATTCCGAAGGAGATAACAGTTTTTCTTAAGATCTAATTGCATAAGGAGATACATCTGTACACAACCATAGTCCTACTAGTGACATTTAAGTTTTTGTCAAGTCTATTATTTTCCATTATGTTATATCAGAAAGCTTTTATAGAGTTAACTAGAAAGACTGATAAAACCCAGAAATTAACTCACTTCATAAGACTGAGCATTATGAGTTTCAAGAAAGCTAAGGAGGCAATGGAGCTATACAAAATTTGGTAAAGTTTTTCTATATCTTGTAAAGATCTTTTATTTAGTTCTCCCCTTATTGTTTTTTTCTGGAGAACAGTGTTTGTTCCTGAGCTTTGTGAGTTATATGTATAAAACATGCTACTTCCCAAGGCCCCTCTTAAGTCAAAGTATTATGTGCAGAATTTTGTTTATGTAAAGCATCACATACGAAGAATTACAAATGAAACTTTAAAATTCATAAATAAACTTGTGAATGAAAATTATGAGTATAGTGTAATACATAACCAATATCCACATTATTTTTAAAAAGATATCTGATAATTATAATTGCATTTGAAAATAACAAATAGGTTATAATTTTAATCTTTGATTATCAGATTTTTTCATTTCAGTTTGTTTTTAGAATCAGACTGGTATACATAAGGGGCATCTGATAGCAAATATATTTATAGCTATGCTTCATGTTTCAGCCACAAAACTGGTTATTTCTGTCATTGGTTGAACTACCAAACTAATGAGTTCCATGGGAACTCTTGTTGACTCAAAGACAATTGGAAATGTCAAGTTATCAATTAATAAATGACTATGCACAACACCTTGAACTGAATCAGGCCACAGAATTCAAGTTCTTTTATCTACCATGTATCTAGTTACACTGCTGTGTTCTTGAGGAAGTAACTACATTATGAACAAGCACCTGGCTTACTTGATTGAGTGTAAATAAACAGAATTGGCACACTTGTTTTTACTTTTTTCCCTTTTTTTATGAAGAACTCTGTCATCTACTGCTTAAAAATTTTATTTCTTTCTTCTAGGTAAATTTATTCAGAAAATAAAATATCAAAATTCTCATGAATAGTCAGAGGTTCTGTATTTTTAAGATGTATTGGGTCTGGATGACATGGAGTTAATTTTTCCCATAGCAGCCCTCATAGTTCTGTGCTTTGTATTAGTAGGTAGAAAGATGTTGATAACGCACCAGTGTTTTGGCTGCTGCTGAGCAGTGCTCTCACAGCATCAAGGCTACCTCTCCAACATTACCTACTCACCCAGTAGTCTGGGAGTGGGCACAATCTTGGGAGGGGACATAACAGGACAACTGATTCAAACTGACCAAAGAGATATTCCATATGATATGACATCTGCTCAGCAATAAAAGCTAAGAGAAAGGAGGAGGAGGGGGCATTCATTATTACAACATTTGTCTTGCACAGAAACTACTCCTGCTGCTTCCTGGAAAGTGGCTGAACATTGCCTGCTGATTGGAAGTAGAGAATAAATCTTTTGTTTTCCTTTGCTTCCACTTGAAGCCTTTGCTTTTGCTTTATTAAACTGCCTTTATCTTGACCCAAGGGGATTTTCCTCTTATTTTCTTCCCCTTCATCCTGCTGAGGAAGGGACTAACAGAACATCTTGGTAGGCACCTGGCATCCAGCCAGGGTCAACACACAACATAAGAATTCCTTTTTCAGTCTTGAGTTTAATATTAATTTTTGTGCCTTTGATTGTTAAGTTTTGTTTTCAAGTGCCAAACATAGTGACGCTGCTAAGAAACATGACTCAACTTTCAACTGATCTAGTCCATTTTTGTCCTCTGCAGTATTATGCTTTTACAACTGCATGTCATACTTATAACTAGGCTATTAAAATAGCTCTATTCTTGAATAAGCATAAGAGACAGAAATAAAATGTTTACACAACTTGTTTTCTGGTGAATCAGAGAGTTGGTTTCTTTTACGATGCAAAGTTTTAATGCAGAAACAGACCAAACGTCACTTTTAGCACTACTGCTTATTATAAACAGCTCAGTAAAGTGATTTTTAAATAATGTTTTGCTCATTGACATTCTACTCTCCTTTTGTAAATGAAAGGAAGCTAACATGGATAAACATTTAAAATAATAGCTATTCATTACTTTATCAAAGCACACATTAAGAAAATCAAAAAAGCCCATGCAGTACTGTTGTTACATGATGCAGCACACCAGTTTCATGTATGCTGAATAGCACAGAGGCTATCTCATCTTTCAAAAGCTAAATAAATATTTAAATCAGAATAATATTCAGAGAAGACCAGCCTTTTCAGCTGTCATTATAACCAAAAATCTTTCCCAATACCTATATTTCCTTCTTTTATTTTTCTTACCAGTTGTGGCATTTTATCTTAACGCTTCTTCAGTTTTACACTACTTTCCTGTACTTGTTTTTGCTAACTTGAAAAGTCCAGGGACTATTGCAATATATGCTCATAGGTTTTATAATGTGAAGCTTTCCAATTTTTCTTTATTATTTATACTTAGCTATATTGAATTGTATCTTAAGTGTCCCTTGTATGACATAACCACAACATTTCTGCCTCTCCTAAAATTATCTGGTTGATAGTAAACTGAATAATCCATTGAGACTGAAACCTCCATCTCTTCCTCTTCACGCTTTCTGTCATAGTTTTCCCGATCATCTATGCCTACGCCAGTGCCCACATTATATTTAGTCCACTGCTTTTTTTTCTTTACAACTTCATGAATCCCTGAACAAGTCATTAGTATCAAGTGCCTTAAGGACCTTCAGTATTTTCTTCTACAAGTCCTGAAATTTGTCTATATACCACTTTGTTCACATTAAGTGGAAGTTCCACAAATTAAATAAATGGAAAATGAGAAACAAATCTGCTCTGGAGGCAGAACATGCAGAGATGGGAATTTTTTGCAAATGCAACATTTTATTGCAAGGATAAGCAAAGTCTGGATAAGAAGTTATAAAAAATAGTAAATAATGTGGATAAGCGAACTTTAGTAGTAATGTGTTTTTGTCATAGATAAGCAAACAAAAACAATTATATAAACACTTCAGAGAAAAAGGGAAGATAAAAGGAAAGGTAAGGGCTCTAATTATCAGAAAGGAAATACACTGGAGGGGGAAAAATGTAGAATTTATAAGTACCTTCTCTGCTTCAGTTCACTCAAAAGGACTCTTGTGTAAAATGATTAATTATGCTGGAAGTAGATGAACAACATAAGAGAACACACATCAACACTGTTACAAAGCAAATGAGAAAGTACCTGGAACAAATTGATGTTTTAAGTCAGCAGGGCCAGATTAAATCCATCAGAAAATTCTAAAGGAATTAGCCAGACTTTCATAGCCAATGGCAAGTGATTTTACAGAACTCCAAGGAGGTCCTAAAACAGCAGATTAGTAACTTGACATCAGTTATAGGAAAAAAATCAGCTAAAAATAGGAATTACGTAAAAAGGTAACTATTAAAAATGCTAGGATGATGTCTAAAGCACAGAGAAAAACAAATGTTTGTTGTGGTTTAACTCCGGCTAACAAAATACCATGAAGACGCTCTCACAAATTCCCCTCCCCTCCTCCAGTGAAGGGAAAGAATCGGAGGAAAAAGAAATAAGGAAGCTCGTAAAATTGAGATAAGAATTATTTACTAATTAAATCTAAACCAATATATACAGACAATAGTAATAATAAATAATTAAAAGAATAGAAAATAAAACATATGATACAATATAATACAGTATGATACAATATGATACAATTTCCCACCATCCACTGATCAATGCACACCCAGATGTTGAGTGAGGAAAATCAGACCCAGAGAGCCTGAGAACCACAGCCCAAGAGCAATCGCAGCTTGAGAGCCACAGCCCGAGGGCCGGAGCCCAGGAGCTGATGCAGCAGATTCTGAACGAACCCTGTCAGCGATAGCACGACCAGGAACTCTAACCAATCCATCAATTCCCTCATGAACGAGTCAGCACAGGAGTTAGCAAAGCAGCTAACGTAGGAGGGTTAGCAAGTGCCCAAGAGTAGACGAGCAAGGGAGTAAAGGAGAGAAAAAGAGTCATGGCTACCGGACCCCCTTCCCCACCCAAGAGACCTGGAACATGATATACTATGGAATGAAATACTTCCTTCGTCAGTTTGGGTCAGCTATCTGGACTCATGAGACAGCGAGAAGTAGAGAAAGACCTTGAATTCAGTACAGGCCATCCCCAGCACCAGCTGAGGGCTTATCAATGTTTTTCTTAGCAACTTCCTAGTAATCACAGTAAAGGGAGTTAACCCTTTCCTGACTGAAACCAGCACAATGTTAAAGTTCAAAAAGAGCTTATATATTAGACTGAAGATATACAGTAAAATACCACCAACAGAAAAGAAAAATTTATATTCCCACAATCCATTAAAACCAGATAGTATCTATACCAAATATTACCAAAATAATTCAGAAAGCAGAAAAAATGATGATCACTCATTAAGTGCTTTAAATATGTCATAGATCTAAAAAAAAATAATATACCAACACTCACTCCTCAATCCATTAAGTATTCATCTAGTTTCAATTGCTCTTACTTTTTATATAGTACCTTTTAAGCTGTAATATTTACACCTCACAATCAGTTATCAAACTAAAAAAAATATATGAACATGACTTATTTCTGAGTATAAATAATTTTAATTTCTGCTCGTCTCATCTGCAGCATCTTGAACATTAGATATAGGTGAACTACCCATGGAGCATAACAAAAGTAGATACTATGTCACTTTCTTCAACTGATGTCAGCTAATGGTGTCAGAAAAGTATTATAACCTACAAAAGGCTTTCAGCTCCAGTGTTCCTCCAGATCACATTCTCTGTTTCTATTCCAGTTTTTTCAGTTAACTGATAGCAAGATGCCATATTCTTTGTTTCCCATATTAGACTAAAGGTGTTTATTTATAGAAAATTCAGAGTCAGTTTAAAGAAAATATCTGATACCAAAAAAATTGATCTGCATACAGACTCTACTTCATATATAGAAGAAACATCATCTTTTTAAATAAGTTATTGTGGGTCAATAAGGATTGAACTGGAGGATAACAGCATAGGAGACAGAATCAAATGAATGGCAAGGAAAGCATTGACATTGACTACTGAATAACAAACATATCCTGTATCTTTATCAGCAAAACCAGACTTTTTTCAAAACTTTCTCTCCAGTTTTCACCAGCAGAAACCAAAGAAATATCTAATCTTGATTCTTACGAAAACAGTAACTGACTATCATGTGATTAAGATGGGAAATAGTGCTATGAACAATTAAAGAATTAATGCAAACAAAAATTTTGAATTAATTTACTATCTAGTCTGCTGTGCAATAAAGGACTTAACTTTGAATAATTATTCAAGAAGATCTTTATCTTTGTCTGCATGCAATCTTTCAGTTAGTAGGACTGCTTGAATTGTCTAATTTTTCAGTCAATCCCAGTTCAAATACAGCCACTATTGTTAGAATGGAAAAGTGTAACACTGAAAGGTGCTTCATCTTCAGGCCACAGGTGACTTCTCCTAGAACAGGAATATCTAAGGAAATATTTAACTAAAGAATTATATAGATATGTCAGTATGTTGTAGTGTATTCTAATATATTACCGTGACAAACCACATATATATAGACCCCAACACCTCTGCGCTCACAGAGTGCTGCCTTTGTGGGTAGGTGTACGTTGGAGTGCATGTTTTAATTCTTAACACTTTTTCTTTTTTATAATTACTTCTGATACAAAAATACTGATTTATCATGAATTTCAGTAATGACCAGTCTGACCTAGATGAAAATTAATCATTGTAATTTTAAGAATTTATTCTATTTAAAAATACTTTTTCTCCTTCATTTGTAATTCTTCCATGCAGATAAAGTGTCAGCAGATAGTTATGGTATAGGAAATGACACATGAACTCTAATATTTGAATAGTCCATTCTGTTTTTTTCAGCAACAATTATTCATTTTTTACAGAAAGAAGAAGTACTTTAAGAATGAATTCAGAACCTTAAAAATTTCTCATTTTTTCCTGGAACTGTCTAACTATAAAACTACTAGGATTGTCACATCTAAGAAGAAGAACAACATAAATCAGTGTCATTGAAGTAGCACAGGTCACATCTTGACCGGGTTATAGCCTACTGAAACTGTTACTTATTATATCTATTGGCATAAGAGATAAGAAACATCTCCTACATTGCTAGGAAGCAACAGCCAAGGGAGGTATGTTCATAGCACATTTTGATAATACTACATTAAAATCTTTTCAAAAGTGGAAACATACTCCAAGCAGTAAATTTTCTTGCACAACTGCTTCATTTATTCAGCAGTTCACACTCTTTCACATGTATACACATTTTAAATTGCTTTTCCCTGCCTTTTTTTCTAACTCAGCCCTTTATAATAGAACATTTTATCCTCATCAGCTTTTCCATAATCTCAGTGTTGATCACTATCATAAAATTTATTGTATGGACACAGAAACAATGTAGAAAAACAAAAAACTAAGCAAAGACTTACATAGGCTAAAGGCTGAAAGGATGTATGACAAACAGGTTCCATCTGCTTCTCAACAAAATTAGACTTTCTGAGATGATGTGAACATTCAAAGTAGTATCACATAGTTGAATAGCTGAATCACTGAGAATAGAAGCATTAGAGACTTTTCAGTTTATAGCAACATGCACTGTGAAAACCAAGCAATGGTTTTCTCTGTCCAACAAAATCCAAGCTCTCCAGTCCCTGAAGGTGAGTGCTTATGTGAACAATTTGGTTTCTACACTGCTTATGCTTCTTTTACAGTCAAGCACAAGAAAACTTCTAGAATAAGTAGTATATTGATTATGATTTGGGGATTTTGCAGGGGACTGGTCTTTTAAACAGTTTATTTATCAGGAAATATGTTAGCATATACATGGGACATTTATTTGGATGGCATATATGAAGGGCATAGATAGAGCCTGCAGGATTTATCAGAGAACAAAGGCAGATGTGTGAAAGAGCAGGTAGCAATGTTTGAATGCAAATAAGAAGATTGGAAGATTACCTATCAAAAAGTGTTGCACTGGGTATTTAGGACTGATAGTAGAGAGCAGATGGATTTTGACAAAGGAGCAGACGGATTTTTGGTTGATATGAGATGAAAGCTGTCAAAGTACCAGCTGTGTTTGAGAAGGAAGGATAACCAATTAATTGCCTGTGCCCTTTTTTTGGCAGATGTCAAGTTCTTCTATCATTTATTTAGAGAGGCTTAATTCCTTGAGAATCCACAAAGGAAGTCATGCTTTAAAAACTTGAGGTATTCTACATGTGATACAACAAGAAAGCAGTTGTCTTTCCCAACTAGGTGGAGACAAATACAAAATGAATGGTGAACTGGAGTATATGAATATTTGCTGGGCATTTCCCACAGAAGATCATATAAGTAAGCTGCAGTTTAATTAAGCTACATTCCTCATATCTTGCCTTTCTTTCTGTATTTTTACGATGTGCACGTTTTCCACTTAGACCATGAGAAAAAATATTAGCAGGCACTTTTATAGCAAACCACACACAAAATGTCATTATTGTTTGGAAATTAGATAAGTTGTCTAACAATGTATTAGAACCATCATCAGTAAGGCAGCAAGCTATTTCAGTGTGATGATTCCCCACACAACATAGTCCAGGACAATGGACACCTGTTAGCTTGGGCAGCTGGGGTTTAAGATGTGGAAATGTTGAATAGAATAATAAGGAGTGCAAAGTGGAATAGAATAATATCACATTCTCATCTTCTAAAGCTAATTGTATAGTTTAGTTAAGTAACAAGTAACTAAGAATATATGCAGGAAAATAGATAGGACACCATTCTTAAATGGAGAACAACTCTGCAAAAGGCTTAAAAATCACTTTCATTCAACCCTTATGTCAAGATTCAAATATAAGTTTTTCCCTTAATTTCAGCTTTTCAGTAAGTGTAGAAAGGTGATAACTAAAGTTTCATATAAAGGCCAAATGTTAAAACGAATATGAGCCAAACTCCCCTCAAAATTCCTAATAACTTCTTAGTACACCTACTATAAAAATGAAACAGATGTAATGTTGTAATTATAAACATCTCTAAGATAACACTGAGTATGACATGAAACATATGCCTGTGTGTTTTAGTTCAAATGAGTGTGCTTTTCAAATGAATGTCCCAGAACACCCCATGTATAAAATACTTACATTAGCAAATAGTGTGGAGCACATAGGAGTCAGTCTTCACAGCAGAGTAGTTTCAGCTGAGGATCTAATGTAAATACTACAAAAGTTTTGGAAGTTTTTACTTCATGGAGGTTGTTGAAGGTCATGCAGGTTTTAAGTTTAACACTAATCTTGCTCTGTGAACAGAATTTCTGTTAGAAGTACACTTGCAAGATAAAGGAACCAGACTAATACTTGCCATGATGCAAATCAAAGCTTACTTGGTGGAGGACCGGAAGAACTATTTCAAAAACTTGTTGCCAATTCAAATTAAAGAGACAATGGATATATATTTTTAGTGCACTTTGTTTGCAGCAAGGAGCAGTCTCAGAGCACATGAAATCAATTCATTTGCAATGAAGCAAAACTCAAGGTGTTATCCAGCAGCCTACTGCATACACTCCAGCTGAGAGTGAGCAATCATTCCATAGAGAAGAATAGAGCAATATTCAAAGTAATAAATAAATCAAATCAAAGCCAGTGAAATAGTCCCTAGATCCATGACTATAATGTGGATATCAAACCTTTGCAGATCTTGTATTACTCCTCCAAACTTGCTGAAGCAAGGATGTTTGGTCTACTTGTAAACAACAGATATTGTAAAATTCCAAAAGATATTTCAAAATAATATACTACCATAAGATACAAATTAAAGCAGTTCTCACACCATGTAAGAAAGACTTTCTTGCTGATTACAGTATGTTCACAGAGTAACAGGGTATATGGGTGATTTAAGGTTCAGAAAAACAGTACACACTATTTTGCTGTTACTGATAAATAAAGGTGCACTAGGGATATCTCCCTGGAGCCAGAAGCAGGTGACGCTTATTGACTTCTACTGAAATCTCTTACAGTTAAGTTCCTTTCTGGTAGGTGGTCTTCTCCACAGGTACTTGGAAACAAGATATAACATAAGCTGGATGACCCTTCAGCAGAGTAAATGACTAAAGATACAGTGCTTACATATTGCCATCTTTTTTTTTTTTTTTTTTTTTTTAAACTATATAACTTTACCTTATATGTCTTTACCTTTAACTATATATCTTTACCTTAAGGAACTGATGCTGGGAATTGATTACAAAATCCAAATCCCAGCTTCAGCCTCTTTTGGTTGTAGCTTAGTAAACGGGATTTTTACCATTACTAATAAAAGGCCATGAGCTTTGTACTGACATAATACTGTAAATTATTGTCTGGGCTTCCTTGTCCCTTGCTGGTTTTAGCTTTCTTTTAGCAATTCTCTAGGGATGAGGTAACTATTGCCTATTTATTTTAAATTAAACTCTGTGAATATCATTGATATTGAAGGCCTGACAAACCGAAATAGTCATTAAACAACAAACAACAGCCCTTTCTGTCAACTGAGGTTGGGAATCAATATTATACAGATTAAAGTTTTGATCTGGGAGCCCATGAGAAGTAAAGAGTGTGATATGAAAATATGTCCTGAAAAAAGAGAAGACATTATTCTTGCTTAATGAAAAAGGGGGCAGGCGTGATAGGCAACACAGTGAAGATTAAATTACCTGGATTGACTTCCCCAATTCTTTTGCAATGCTGTACTTGTAAGGGTTATTATTCTTGTCCTGGCTGTTGGAAAGGTTGGTCACTGTAACACAAAGTATATGTAGGAATGATAACAAACAATGAATGACTGTGGAAACAAACCTTTCAAGAGTAGAAGAATTTGGGGGTACTGGTGGATGAGAAGCTGAACATGAGCAGACCATGTGCACTGGCAGCCCAAAAAGACAACTGTATCCTGGGCTGTATCAGAAGTGTGGCCAGCAGGTTGAGGGAGGTGATTCTCTCCCTCTACTCTGCTTTCATGAGACCCCACCTGAAGTGCTGTGTCCAAGTTTGGGGCCTGCAACATAAGAAGGATATCAACCGATTGGAGTAAGTCCAGAGGAGAACCATGAAGATGATAAGAGGGCTGGAGTACCTATGAAGACAGACTGAAATAGTTGGGCTTGTTCAGCCTGGACAAAAGGCAGCTCTGGGGAGACCTTATAGGAGCCTTCCAGTACCTGAAGGGGCCTACAAGAAAGCTGGAGGGGGACTTTTAACAAGGACATGTAGTGACAGGACAAGTTGTAATGGCTTTAAACTGAAAGCAAGTAGATTTAAATTAGATATGAAGGAGAAATTTTTCACGGAGTGGGTGGTGAGGTACTGGAACAGGTTGCCCAGAGAAGCTGTGGGTGCCCTATCCCTGGAAGTGTTCAAGGCCAGGCTGGATGAGGCTTTGAGCAACTTAGTCTAGTGGAAGGTGTCCCTGCCCATGTCAGGGTGATTGGAACTAGATCTTTTAAAGTCCCTTCCAACCTAAACAATTCTATGAGTCTATGAAATACATATTTTAAGACAGGAAAAAAATCTTTAGTCATATATGTTTGTAACTTTTTTTTTTTTTTTTTATAAGAAGTTCTCACCAGTGTAGGGTGATGGATAGGAAGCACAGGTAAAGATCTGAGCAGGTCAAAATACTGGTGAATGTACATAGAAGCTACTTTAGGGAAATCTCTGATCATTGTATCCTGTCATTAATTCTATTCCAAGTCATACAGTTATCCTCATCTATTGCAATTCTTAAAACTGAATGTAAGGTTACACATAAGAGGAGCAAATACAACAACTACAGCATCTGGAACTCAGCTAAGCACCAAGCTGCAGGACTAGATTTAATCAGCAGCTATTCGAAACAACTGAAGAAAAACACTGTGAGGAGAATATGGAAATTGAAAAGGGAATTTATCTAGCTAGGAATGAAACCAGAATCTTTCTTCTCTTTGCAGATGAAATAATGAAGCAATTTGTAAAGTTCTCTGAGAAACCAGTTGTGTCTTTTTTTTTTTTTCCTTCTTTGAGTATCTGGTACACGATTGTAATGACTGAAAAATTTAATGTATTTCTTACATTTGTGCATGTTTAAAATGCTTTTTTAAGTTGTTTTTGTTTTAGAATCTCATTTGCTTATCTTTCTATATCTGACACAGATAACTGCTGTATGTTCTTCCACCTCTTCATGTGTATCTTACCTTTGCATTCAGCTTACTAAACAGCTAGCAGATAGATCAAAAGGTTTCAGCATACTGAACACAACACTTGCTTCATCACTACAATTCTACATATGTAAATTGTTAGAATCTAAAGCAATTTGTATATATTAAACACAAAAAAAATTTCTCTTTTTTACAGATTATAGCCTCAATATTTGTCTGTAATAAAATTAAAGGGCAATTTTCACAACTTGTTTATGCAGTTAACGTTTTTCCCACATACCTGATTTCGCCTAAAGGCTGCACACCTGCACACACAAAAAAGGAGCACAGTGGAAAAATGGAAAGTGGGTAAAACCAGGAACTGTATCAGGTAAAGGAGCCCCTACTGAGGCCCTCCCAGGGCTGTCCCAGGAAACCCTCATCCCCTGGGTCCAGAGATGACACTCATCAGTCAAAGGGAACAGCTCTCCCGTTGTTTTACAGAATAAGGGGTTGTCACTGACTAGGGGATTTGGGACACATTATGGCATGTAGGGGAAGAATATTTTCGGTTGCACCAAACTTATTATTAGATGTTTAGAAGAGAGGAAAAAAAAAAGAAGGGAAAGAGCAATCCAGGTGGTTTCATGTTGTGGTTTAGGCCTGCCAGTAACAAAACACCATGTGGTCACTTGCTCACTCCTTCTCCTTCTGGAGGGATGGAGAGGAGAAAGTATAAGGCAAGGCTCTTGTATAAAGACAAGGACAGGGAGGGATCACTCACCAATTACGGTCACAGGCAAAACAGACTCAACCTTGGTAAGAAAAATCAGTTTAGTCATCAATCAAACCAGCATAGGACAATGAGAGACAAAACAAAATAGATCTTAAAAAAACCTTCCCTCCATCCCCCTCCTTCTTCCTGAGCTATCTTCTCCCCACCCAGCAGTACAGGAGATGAGAGATGGAAGTTTTCAGTCAATTCACCACACATTGTTTCTGCTGCTCCTTCCTTCTCAGGGATTAGAAATCCTCACACTCTTACCCTGCTCCAGAGTGAGGTCACTCCCATGGGAGAAAGTCTTCCATGAATCTCCCTGGCATGAGTCCTTTCCATGAGCTTCAGTATTCTTCTCTAACTACTCCAGTGTGGTCCCTTACACGGGCATGTTGTCCTTCAGGAGTGGACTGCTCCAGCACTATCTTCCCACATAGTCACAGCTCTTTGGGCACAGTCACCTGCTCTGGTTTGGGATCATCCCTGGGCTGCTGGCAGGCCTCTGCTCCCCCATGACCCTCCATGGCTGCAGGGGCACAGCCTGCCCTCTCATCACAGGCTGCAGGGGAACCTCTGCTCTAGCGCACCTCCTCCACTCCTTTCTTCATTGACTTTTGAAGTCTGCCTTGTAGTATCTCTCACTTCCCATTCCTCTGTCCTTCTAATCCTCACTCCACAGTTTCCGCTTCCACTGTTCATTCTCTTTTTGCTTTCTCCTCTTAAATATGTTAATCACAGTGTCACTAATTGGCTTGGCCATGACCAGAAGTGGTCCTTCTTGGAGCCAGGGGAGCTTATATCAGTTTCTCACAGGAGACCACTGTGGTCTCTTCTTCTGCTTCCAAACTGCCTCTACTGCACAAACACAACACATTTGGGCAATAACAAACATAGGAAACAGAGGACTAAGTGTATAAAAAGGCATGTCTGCATGTACATAGGTTGCAGGTCAGTATGCTTTCTGGCCACACCCCACACATGATCAGCACAATCAGTCCAATCATCTTATTAAACTCCATATCTGATAATTTTTCAGGCTACAGGCCTCTCTCTTCTGTGTGCACATGTATGTATGATGTTAGCAACTGGAGTCACACCACTGGTCAGAGGCCTGTGTGTTGGTGGTGCCAGCACCTGGAGTGAGTGCAGATGTGGAAGCAAGCATGTGGATACTAAGAAAGTGCACTTATAAGCATACTTATAAACCTTCCCTCATCAAAGAGCATCCTGAAATGAATGCACTCAGACACAAAAGGAGTGTGGTTTACTGGTGCATTTGCCTGTCAAGTGGGATCAAGATGGCCATACAGAGCAGCAGCATTGGAATTTGATACTGGGATAAGAGTTACAGAAGAGGGCAAAGGTGGTGAACAGGTGGGAGAATTGCGTGTTGTCCTGTTGGTAGCAGAAAATGATACCAACACCATTTATACTGATTCCTATGTAACCTATAAGGGCACCACATAATGGACATGTCAGTGGGAATCCGATCAGTGGGAAGTGAGCCTTACAGATGTCTAGAGAGCTAGAAACTGGCCACAAAGGTTGGAAATAGGCAGAACACAACCACTACAGGTGGGATGGGTAAAAGGGCATGCAATGAACAAAACCCCCCACTGTGAAATGGAACCAAGGGGTAGATCACTTAGCAAAAATTAAGGTAGTTGATAGCGAAAAGGAGACTTGGGGATGGTTGGCTGAATGTCTGTATATTAAGGGAGGCCACTCTGGGAAGACAGACTTCTGTTATGAATGTTAGTCTTGGGAATGGCCAGTGTCTATGAAATATGTGAAGAAATTCTTACAGACTGTCCACAATGCCGAATAAGGCTTAAGGCTGACCACCCAAAATCAAGTCCTGGTGCAGCCTAACAAACAAGGAAAGGGTCTTTGGACCAATTGGCAGACCGATTACATTGGATTCAGATACATTTTGATGGGATTAGATGTGATATCAGGATGACTGTGGCCAAAACCATTAATATAGCCACAAAGGATCAAACTCAGTTCAAGCATTGTAAGAATGGTTTGGTATTTTGCCCATCCTTGAATGTATTTAGAGTGATAAGAGGTCATATTTCACAGACACAATAGTACAAGACTAGGCATGAGGGGAAGGCATCAAATGGGTGTTTCACAGACCATATTATCCCCAAGATAATGGTACAGTTGAGTGAACCAGTGGTTTGATTAAAAGACATGCTGATATTTCGCACCGTAACTGGGACATACAATTGCCACAAGGAGTTTTTACTGTCAATAACCATTGGGGAAGCTATGGAAGTCCAAATATTTGAGCATTTTTTCCTGTAGGACCACTAATGGACAACGTTCCCATACCTGATGATCAAAGGTGACAGTTCCTGTTGAGGAGACACAACGACAAGCCCATCATGGTAAAACTTCCTTCCATCAGTATTGTACAAATGATCTTAGCCAGACCCAGAGGTTTATATGCTTGTGAAGCCCTAGACAGGAATCAAAAGACCCACTGTAGCAGTGCCTGGTGTATAATTCCCAACTTCTAAGCCAACGCTTGGTTTCAAAGGATTGAGGTTCAATTTTGTGGGGTTTTTTTACAGAACAATGAAGAAGAGGACTGTCCTGCTGCTCATACTAGCCATAGTAATAGCGGCTGACGTGGGCAGCCAAGACCTGGAGGACAACATGGTAGCAAAAAATGATAGAGTTTGCCCAAACAATGAATCTAACCTCTTTATGGTTTATCTGCTTACCCCTGTGTCAGCAGAAGACCCCCTACCAATTTTTGTGCAAGACATTAAAGTATGACTTGCTCTTGAGCTCATATGGGAGCACTGTAGCAATTATCGGTGGCATTTCAAAAAGGCTGAAGACAGGTGCTATTCTTATGTTGTGTATAGCTGGTCACAGGGTACGATAAATGTGAGCTCAGTATGGGATGAAAACTGTAGTTATGTCCTCCAACCCACTTATAAGGCCATGGTATGGAGTTACAACGGTACTACATCATGCTCTAATATACAATGGGGAGAGAACAAGTATAATTTTCCGTGGAACACTGATGGTCATTCCCTACAACACACAAAACCATTGAATACCTCATGGTGCATTAAAAGCCTTGAAAAGGATAACAACAAATGTTCTAGCTCATGTAACTGAAACTCATTTGATTGCTGTCTCAACTGCTTGTGAGCTAGATATACATATGCACCTAGCTGGGATGGGGAAAAGGGTAAGATATCCGCACTGAGGAAGTCTTCTCTCTAGAACAGCCAAGTCTAAATTGAGTGTAAAGACATAGATAAAATGTCATTCTATGGCTATGCCTCCCTATTAGGGAAAGTCTAATACAGGGCTGTTCATGTAGCATCACAGAATCACTAAGGTTGGAAACGACCTATAAGATCATCTAGTCCAACCATCAACCCAACACTACCATACCCACTAGACCATGTCCACAAGCACCACAAGCACCTCCAGGGATGCAACTCCACCACTTCCTTGAGCAGCCTGTTCCTGAGTACCAGTTATTCACGAGTAATACCAATAATAACCAGTAATACTAGTTATTCATGAGTCTCTGTTTTAGATTATATTAAGAAAAACTACTGTGCTCCTCTAACTACCATACCGGGCTCATGCCAAGCTTTTACTGTCCATATGTCACCTACCTAATGTGGGCACGTTCCAATGGCCACCTATATTCCTGGTTATATGCAACCATCCCTGGACTAGCTTGTACACTAACACTGCTCTCCCTCTGCTCCATTTATCAGAAAGGATCCGGGCCACACAAGTGGTGAGGTCAAAGACAAAGGTGTTTACAGAAGGCACGGCAGAACATCCCAACATGAAATGTGTGGTGGATGGAATCATTATTTGAAGTAGGGATTGCCCTGGTACAAAATCAACAAGGTGTTTTCGAACTAAGCCTACAACTATCAGATTTAGCTAATGCTATGTCTGATAATCTGAAGTTCTCAAATAGTTACAACATACTAGTAAAATGACCATCCAACACTTAGCAGTACTGTTGTTGAAGGAGAAAGGCATATGTGGAGTCTTGAACCTGTCAATGGATGAGTGTTGTGTCCACATACTGAATGTATCAATGCTGCTTCAAGAACAAATCATCAAGATGAACAAAGTGGCTAAAGATTCAGAAGCAATTGTTGCTGGACATGGAACAAACTGGTTAGGAAATGGTTTTTTACATGTTTGGGTTTTCTCTTTCTGTGTGGCCAACCAGCCTCCTTCAACCTGTGATTATGATTGTTGTAATTTGTATTATGATAAATTACGCACGATTGTAAGAACTATATTGGTTGTACAGTATATTCCCTTGACATCTGTTCATGTAACTGACATTTCAGTACATCCATAGAACACTTGAAAAATGGTGACCCACAGTGATCATTAAGACTCATCGAGACAGTGCTCCCTTGTGGAGGCAATGGGTGACTGCACCACCACTCCAAGGAAACCAGTCCAACCATGACTGTGGTCATGGGGTGGATTGTTTGGTAGATTCACCTGCCCCAGCAAGGATCCAGCAATGACCTGACGAAAGCCCACCAAACTTTTCCTCACAGCTCTTGTCATGCCCACACTGTGGCTGTCAGGCATTTGGCTACCAAAAGTAAGGAAGCTGAGGTGTTCAGCCAATGAGGGGGCCTACTTGACCACATATGAGCACAGCTCAGATTCAAGTAGGGTATAAATGGAAACCCACCAGAGAGTCATTATGAGTTGGTGCTCTTCAGAACAGTGCTTCTGCAGCTGTAGACTCTCCCTTTAGGTTGGGATGCTGCCTAAGGAAACTCCTTAAGTTTGAGAGTCCTCCCCTTTATTAGGTTAGTGATACACATTTTGGGTCATTGGCCATAAAGCTTGAGAATGCTTAAGTTGGGTGTGAAGTATTAATTCCTGACCCATACCCTGAACCATTTGATTGCAAATGTTTGTTGGAGTCTCAAAGCGGTTTTGGTTAGAGTAAATCTTAGTTTGAATTTGTTAACATTTTGTAAAAAATAAACCCTTTTTCTAGTTTGTCAGTTGGCCTGACTTGGTTTTGTGAGGTTCTGCAACAATACATATATATAGATATGTTTCTCACCAACAGACCCTTTTCCTATTCAGCCAGAGATAGGATCAGGATGAGGCCACTGGCACTGTTTCTCTTTATGTGAAAGTTGAGTGTGTCTGTCTCTGTTGACCAGTGTGGCTGATGTGTGACCATGTATATATGTACTGAATACACGTGTATTGAATTCTCAACCTTGCTACTGGTTGGACCTGTGGGTATGGAGATGCATCAGCTTCACCGCTATCAGGCTGTTGAATTTGGCCTCCTGCATATAAACATGTTTTTCTGACACAAAATATGGTCCAGAGCTTGCAAGAATAGGGCCATAGGGACATCAGTGCACTGTGGATATTTGATTTTCCAAATATAGTTCTTCTATAATTCACCAATCATCCATAAAGAGATAGATTGTGATTTTTGTGAATTGTTTTACACATGAAAATTCCTTAAATTTGTAAATGAACACATTTCAGTCTTTGAATTTAACAATATAAAGTAATTCCTTTTGGGTTTTGTAATTGGGCTTATGTTCTTTAATTTCTTGAGAACATCAATACACATTTTTTATGTTGATGATTTAGATAACATGACTTTACGGTTGCTTTTTAAAAGATCCTTGAACCATTTGACAAGACCTGACAAATTGACCATAGCAAGTGTCTGATATATCTGATTCATCATATAACACTTGCTATATTTTAATCTGCTCCTTCATAGGATAACATAGCCTTCAAAAACTGTCACTGAACCTGAATGAAATTAATTTTGTCACAGAAATATTTTGTTGCATCATAAAATAAATCTGAGAACATGAAATTAATTTTCTACTGAGATTCACACCATCAAAATGCTTTCATAAATGAGAATAAAATTGGATAGTGTGGATACACTCAAAGAGAATTAATAAGTGATTAAACTATGACAACACTTTAAGCATATTTTTCTCTCTACTCATTCAGAAACGATTACAATAACTCTTATCTTTAAAATAATATTTCAGTTTATTTTCATGTTTTAAAGACCACTGCTATGATTGTATATGACTTCTGAGTGAACCAGTAATAAGACTCATGTTTAAGGCACTTTCTTTTAGTTATGTAATTAAGAACACAAAGTGCTATCTGTTCCACCATCAGTTAAATTTTCAACCTGAGCAAATCTACTTGAGTGGAGTGGCTTCAGTGAAGTTATTCCGCAGTAGCTGAAGTCTGCTCCAGCTACTAATTACCATAATTAGTGTGGTTCACAGTTTAATTGGACAGGATTTAGAAGTTCTATTCTTGTTAAACCACAACATTGCTCTATTTCATTTTTGTAACCATCAGTTTGAAGTCCTGGTGTTGAACATAGAATAATGCAAAAAGCACATCACAAAAAAAAAGACCCACAAAACAAACACACACACACAAAATCGTCCTCCCCAAACAAACAAACAAAACAAACCAAGTTTACAAATATACCAGGATTGGATCTGAGAGTCAATAACAAAATACCAATTGAGTTTTTTAAGCCACCTGCAATATATTGTCTGTATTAGTAAGAGATTTTGCATTTTGTCCAAATATGATCAGGACTTTCACAAATGCAAATTATTGTGAGGAAATGGAAGAAATATTTATACTTTTAGTAGAAATTTTCAGTTTATATTGCAGGCAGCAGCGAGAGTGGGCTGCTCCAGAAGGGTCCAGGAGTGAAGAGCAACAGCAAGGCAAGCAGGGCAGTGCCCTCACAACAGGGACACAGACTCACAGCACCTGAACAAGAATAGAAGAGTAGGTATGGTGATGACACCCAGGGTCATCCAACAGCTCTCTGATTGCCAGACAAGAAAACAGCAGTGAGGTTCAAGATCAAAACAGGTAGTTAAGTTAGGGGCTCAGCATCACCATTCAAGCTGAAACTCAACGCAAAAGCCTAAAGGAGAGAGACCCACACAGGGCTTCCCACAGTTCATTGTCACACAGCTCTTTTAACAGAAATCTGATCCAAAGTTACACAGGAGTGTCATATTATAGATAGCCTTGAATACCAGCAGCTAAATCACTGTGAGATAATATTGTAGCTTAGCTCCAGCTGGAAACTAAGCATCACAAAGCCACTTGTTCGATATTTACCCAGCCCCACCGCCCCGCTCCAAGCAAGAGGGTGGAGAGAATTGTAAAAAAACTTGTGGTTTGAAAATGAAGGGTTTAATAGAACATTAAAGTGAGAGGAAATAATAATAGTACTGATAGTGATAATAATAACACTGATAAAGGAATATACAAAAGCAACTGATGCACAATGCAACAGTTGCTCACCACTCCGTGATCAGATTCAGTGATCTCCAAGGAACAATTCATAGAATAATAGAATCATGGAATAGTTTGTGTTGGAAGGGACCTTAAAGATCATCTAGTTCCAACCCCCCTGCCATGGGCAGGGACACCCTCTAGACCAGATTGCTTAAAGCCTGGGCTTGAACTCTTCCAGGGATGGGGCATCTACAGCTTCTCTGGGCAACCTGTTCCAGTGCCTCATCACTCTCTCAGTGAATAATTTTTTCCTGATATTTAATATAAATATACCCTCTTTCAATTTAAACCAGTTACTCCCTGTTCTGTCTCTACAGGCCCTTGTAAAAAGACCCCCCCCCAGCTTTCTTGTAGACCCCCTTCAGGTACTGGAAGCTGTTATAAGGTCTCTGAAGAGCCATTTCTTTTCCAGTCTGAACAAGCACAATACTCTCAGCCTTTCTGCATAGGAGAGGTGCTCCAGCCCTCTGATCATCTTCATGGTCCTCTGGACTCGTTCCAACTGGTCTATATCCTTTTTATGTTGGGGGCCCCACAGCTGGATGCAGAACTGCAGGTCAGGTCTCACAAGAGCAGAGTAGAGGGAGACAATCCCCTCCCTCAACCTGCTGGACATGTTTCTCTTGATACAGCCCAGGATACAGCTGGCATTTTGGGCTGTCAGCTCACTGCTGGCTCATGTCCAGCTTTTCATCCACCAGTACCCTCAAGTCCTTCTCTTCTGGGCTGCTCTCGATCCATTCTTCACCCAGCCTGTACTTGTGCTTGGGTTTGCCCTACCCCAGTTGCAAGACCTTGCATATGGCCTTGTTGAACTTCATGAGGTTGGCAGAGGCACACCTCTCCAGCCCATCAAGGTCTCTCTGGATGGCATATCTTCTCTCCAGCATGTCAACCAGACCACAGAGCTTGGTGTCATTGGCAAACTTGCTGAGGCTGCACTCAATCCCACCGTCCATGTCACTGACAAAATATTAAACAGTATCAGTCCTAATACCGATCTCTGAGGAATGCCGCTCGTCAGTACTCTCCACTCAGACATTGAGCCATTGACCATAAATCTCTGAGTGCATCCATCAAGCCAGATTTTTATCCACCAGGCGATCCATCCGTCAAATCCCCACCTCTCCAATGTAAAGACAAGGATGTTATGCAGGATGGTGTCCAATGCTTTGCATAAGTCAAGGTAGATGACATTGGTTTCCTGTCCTTTATCCACCAAGGTGTTGACCCCATCATAAAAGGCCCCCATATTCGTCAGGCACGATCTGCCCTTGGTGAAGCCGCGCTGGCTGTCACCAATCACCTCCTCTTTTTTCATGTACCCTTTTTCAATTCCCACACCCTGGCCAACCCCAGATTTATATACTGATCATAATGTCATATGGTAGGGAATATCCTTTTGGCCAGCTGCCTTGGCTATGCTCTCTCCTAGCTTCTTTTGCACATTCCCGTTGTCAGAGCATGGGAAGCTGAAAAGTCTTTGAATTACTATAAGTGCTACAACTACTTAGCAACAGCTAAAACCACCAGTGTTACCAACATTGTTCTCATACTAAATCTAAAGCACACCTGTGAGAGACCTTATCTTGAGCTGATTGTTTCAAAGCTTGCTGACAAAGTTGTGAAACTTCTTGGTGGCTTGATGCAGCAAGGATTGCCTGAAGGCCTGAATAGATAAGGGTCAAATGGCCTACTGAACAGATAAGAAGCAAATAGTCTCCAGAGACCAGTTGGAACAAGGACAAAGAACAATCATATCACTTCTTGGGGAGTCCAAACACAAAGGACCCCCAAGCCTGCCAAAGTATGCACATGGTCACATAGTGGTCCTGTGCACCCCACGGGATCAGCTACCTAGCCTGAGACCGTGCGCAGGAGGCAGGAGTCAGCAAAAAATACCCTATAAAAGACTGTGGGACCAAACCATGATAGGGACCCTCCCCACCAAAGACTACAAGACTATGGACCAACAGGATGCCACTGGATCCATGGTGGTGACTATCTCTTGCAATTCCATCCCAACTGCCTGCTAAATTTTTGCCCTTTTCTATTTTCTCTCTCTCCTACCATTATTTTCTTACACCAAAAAAAAAACCTCCTTTGTTAGCGACATCTGACCTCATTTCTGTCTTAATCTCACTCTGTGTACAACAATGAATCTCTCCCTTCCTGTGATAACCGGGCTGGGACAACACCACTATACCAGCTATTAGGAACAAAATTAACTCTCTCCCAGCTGAAAGCAGGAGAGGAGGCTGCAGAGCCTATTGTTGTTGCACTCAAGGACGTAACAGACATTTTGAAGAGAAAAAAGGATTAAATGAAGTATCAACATGCACCCAGAAACTGTCATCAAGGAAAATGAAATCCCAAAGAAACCTATAAGCTCCTAATTTCTGCTCTCCCAAATTCTAGGAATCCATTACAGCTGTAATACTGCAATGTCCCAAAAGTTGTTGGTGAGACGAAAAGTCCTGCACATTCCTGTACAAATACTGAAAAAGTTAATTTGCACTGCAAAATAATCAAAGGGCCTCTAGATATTCCTTGAATGGCTGTAATGGGAGTTGCTCTCATTGGGAGCTTCAATCAAAATATTGTTGCTTATTTCCCCAGATCCACTGGGGAAATCTTTTCTTCACATAAGCATGACTTGGAGATAAAGGCTCCTGGGAGGGTGAGGATGATTGATGCTGTTAAGCATTCATGTAAAACCTTATTTTATTATTGCATTTTTCTTGCTATCTCCTTTACAGACTTCAAAAATAAAACTAATGCTATTTTCACCCAAAAAATGCTGGATATGGGTCCATCTAGTATGTGAAATGTGGGTTTTTTTGTAGTAATAACTCTGATTATAGCACTGGGTGTAATTCTCAGCTGCCTTAACAACTTTGTTAACCATTACATTTTAATCAGTTCTGTACAGCGTAAGGTAAGGCAAGTTACACTATGCGTATGCAGAATAATTTCTTATTATACCAAGCAAGTAAGTAAGTATCTAAATACTCTTAAACATGAAGGCATCTGTCAGCCCACATGGCAGAGATTTTTGAATGATGAGAGAGTATAACGTTTATCAAATAAAAGCTAATAATAGGCAGTGAATGATGAATGTATTTGGACAAAACTAATGTTCAGGTCTTGATATCATATATGTCTTTAAATATAACAGTAATGAGAGAGAAGCAGACAGTTTAGTTCTCAGTCCTGAGGTACTAGTTGTATAAGATTACATGAAGCTGAATGAAACTTTTAGAAAAGTTAATTAAATTAAACTATTTAATTTAGATTAAATGTTTATTGTACAATAAATACATAACCTCTTTAATAAGATTTAATAAAGTTAAAAAGTAATAGCAACTTAATCTAGTTGCCTTATAATTAACCCAACCATGCCAGCAATAAATGTGCTTTTGCTCTGTAATTGATAAATTAAACTTACAAATAGCTTTAGGATTTAACTGGTGTTTAACAAAATAACTTTAGTGGGTTGATTGGATATCAATTAATTGCCAAAAATTAGCATGTTAATTGACTTTTATTTTAGTATAGTGGTAGTTATTTAGTCATTTGCTAATTAAAATACTTAAACCATTTCTTTCAATTTATAAGAATGAAATGATACTTTTATTACCTACTTCAGTTTTAGGTAACGATATGGCAAGTAATTTATGTTCCTTATGTATTGAACCTCAGTAGTAACAACTAACACTTTAGTAGCTGTGAGATACCCTTTTATCAAGAGTACATTGATGCTGTGCATTTGGCATCCCATGTACTCTAAAACTTATCAAAGCCTACATTTTCACGTGTCAGTGGTGATCAGTGTCTTCTCTTTGTCATCTTTTTCTCTTCCTTCTGTTTGATGACTCTTTTTCTTTTCTGGAAACCACATCAACATGCATGAAACAATAGGATACCACGGCCTGTATATACATTGTCAGTATGTATATATACCATGGGGAAAGGCAGGGTACAGTGGCCTGCCTTTTCTGATAGGGAGCTATCAGCAAAGCTATCATCTGCTGGCCCCAAAAACCTAAAAAGCAATCCCCAGTTCCAGGGCCACTTTCTCACCTTGCAAACTGCATAGGCAGCCAGCCTGACCGCTGAACTTGATGTATCATGGAATGAAACAAGATCTGTCAGCCACTGTTGATTGGCCAGCTCTCTGCAAGAGAACAGTTCTTTCCTGCCTGAAACCAGCACACACTGCCATAGAAGGAATCATTATTTTCCTTTTTTGCTCTATGTACATCAGTGTTAATTGTAAATGAGCTACAGAAGCTTCATATAAAAACAGTGAAAAAAGTTATTAAACCATGCCAGTTTTGAAAGACAACTGATAGTGAATAGGCGATTTTGTCAGACTATTAGAATAATTTCTATTCAATAGTGGCAATAAACAAATGCATTTAAAAACTGAATCGAAACACAATATCTTGTTCGTTTAAAAGAACTGTAAATCTTCTTCCATGTTTTGTGACACATTAATTTATTTGGTTATTAGAGATTTGAACCCATTATCCCAATTTAGTTAATCTTAAAATTTCCCTAAAGATGGTATTTTTACTCTATCAGTGTAGAAGTGATTTTAAGATGGTGTAATTTATACATTGAAGGGGAAGAAATCTGGATAAGGACCAGTGAAGTGAGCTAGCCCTTTTCATGTTTCTCTCACTTTGCAGATAAATGGCAAATATAGTGTTTGTTCAACTCGGAGTCGGTGAGTATAAATATATTGTTCAGACTTTAAAATGGGGGGTCAACCTAAAGATAATAAAAAAGAAGACACCTTAATACAAATTTGTACATCACTTACAAATTTAGCCTGTTGATTTCTAAATAGAAAACTGACAATTCAGCTTCTCCACACAACACATACATTTTTCTTTTTTATCTAGAGATTTTTTCATAAACATGATCAATATAAATAATATAAACAAATCACGTGTATATTCACTGTCAATATCTTCATGAATATCAATACTTTAGACATTTTATTTATTTTTATTACTGATGATTCATCTAGCCTAGATCAGAAAAAATGGCTTTTGATAGATTAGCAGTTAATTGCTTTTTGTCTTTCTAACAGTTTTTCAAAGCTGTTGATCTTTTGGAATTAATGCCAAGCATACTCTAGAAATTTCTTCATACAAACACTGAAAAATATGCTATCTGAAAATCTTTGTGGTGCGATTGATATGCTGGAGAGAAGGGATGTCATCCAGAGGAACCTTGACAGGCTGCACACATTACATATAAGATACCTACACTGCTTGGACCTTGTTTGGACTGATTGTCCCCACCCAGAAAACAAACTGAATAAAGTTAATTCGGTCACTTCATTTTGGAGATTGCTTACAGGGAGGCTGGATAGATTTGGATCTTTTATCCAACAGAATACTCTGATATTGTCACAGTAGGATTTGGCCTAGTATCTATTGCCAGAAGGCAATATATCGACATGCCCTCATGCCAAAGAGTGTGTGCTAAGAACATGAGATGTCTGTACTAAATGTATTTAAAAGTACCACTCCCATATTTTTAAGGATCTCCTAACTGTATCCTCTCCCTCCACCCTGTGCTGGGTTTAGTCAGGAAAGCGTTAACTCTTTACCCTGGCTGCGATGAAGATGTGTTCCTGGATGCTGGGAGAAGTACTGATCAGGTCTTAGCTGGCGCTGGGGAATGCCTGCACTGAATTCAAGGTCTTTCTCCGCTTCTGATACTGCAGCTGCATTCCCAGCTCTTGCTATCTCCCTACAGGCAGTGTAGGGGACACACAGTCCAGACAGCTGACCCAAACTGACCAAGGAAGTATTTCATTCCATGGTGCGTCATGCTTGGGGCATAGGCGAGTAGGGAGTCCTGGAGCCATTACTCTTTCTTTTACTCTCTTGCTCATTTACACCCATACACTTGCTAACACTCCCCCTGACTCCTGCATTAGCTGCTTTGCTAACTCCTGTGCTGGCTCATTCGTGAGGGATTTGGTGGGTTTGTTTCATTTTCCCGGTCATGCTGTCGCTGATAGGGTTCACTCGGAATCTGCTGCAACAGCTCTCGGGCTGTGGCTCTTGAGCTGCGAGTGCTCTCGGGCTCTGTGACTCTGACTGTCTTCTCAGCATCTGGCAGTGCATTGGTGAATGGGTGGTGAGCAACTGTATCATAATTGTATCATATTCTATCATATGTTTTATTTTCTATTATTTTAATAATGTATTATTAGTCATATTTGTATCTATTCATTTAGATTTAATTAGTAAATAGTTTTTATCTCAATTTTATGAGCTTCTTTGTCTTCTTCCTCCAATTCTCCCATTGTACTGTAAGAGGTGAGGGGGATTTGTGAGAGTGATTTCGTGGTATTTTGCTAGATGGAGTTAAACCCTGACACCCCCTTTCATATATACATAGAAAATTAAACCCAAAAGAAATAGAATCAAGGGTGTCTAAAAAATCTTTGTTAAGAACTATGAAATTTAAGCATGGCCAATTCTCCTTGTAGTACTTGGTCTGGGGGCCTTGATTGTTCCTCAGGACAAATGCTTTCATGAATGTATATCAGGAATTGGTAGCAGAGTACTTAGGATCCAAGACAACCTACAGGTTCGATGGGCCTACTATGGCCTGTACAGGTTCACCTCCAGACATTAGAAGAAATAGATAGTGTTTATGGAGCATAAGTATTGTCTCATGGAATTTGAATCTGGAGTTTAAGGACTGTAATTTCTGATTTAGAAACAAATTGCTTCAAAATCCCATTAAAATTCTTAACTCTCACATTCTTTTTTTTTTTTATCATCAGCATTTTCTAACAGATTTTGTGCATTTCCCCCCCTTATTTTCTATTTTCTGTCTTTTAGTTGGAATACTTATTTCTGATGACTATTTCCATTTCAGCACGTAAAAATGTATACTTTATGGAAGACTGTAGCTCTACAGTAATTCACATTATTTCTTTATCTAAATTTTATTAGATCATTGTCTTGCCATCAAATTTAAATTTATTTTGAAAACGCCTTAATGCAAGAAAACAGAGAGGCCAGAATGCCTCTTTCAACTCTTTTAAAAGGAATTTTAAGTTGCTTCATAGGTAAATGAACAAAGAACCTGTGTGTTATGATCCATAATGATCACTAAGTAACAACAGGCTTATAAGTAATTAATTTTTACTTTTCTGTAAAGATATGTATGCAAAACCATGGAGTTGAAAGGAACTTTAGGAAATACTCCAATCCATTCTATTATGAACATCTATTTGTAAGGTCTTTTCCTAGACTTTTCCTCAAGATGTCCAGTAATGGAGACTACCACCTCTGCAGGACAACTTGTCTGTAAGAAGAAAGTATTTTTTTTGTTGTTCTTGTTAATAGCCAACTGGAACTTCACTTCTCAAAATAAACCCTTTATTTCATGTTCTAGCCACTAAAACACACACACAGAGATTATATAGCATCTTTCTGTATGTGTAAATAATTATTTGTGTCATTAACAGTAACCTTTAGCTTTACATATTAGTATCTCATAATTCCTTAGTTATAGCAGAACTGAGCTAGTAAGCAGCAAGTATAGGATTTTAGGAAAAAAAGGAAAGTGCTCTCTAGAGTTTTACCTTGACTCAGAATATTGTTTAAAGACTTGCCTAAAGAAAAAGTAGAAATTTTGATGAAAACTAAGTATCTACTCTATGTCATCAGTGATTCTTTCATTTAAATAGCTAACCAGTTTATATTGAAATAAGTATCAATAACATAAACCCATTTAGAAATAATAATTATGTAAAACTTGCAAAAATAAATGGCATTCAACAGATATTCATTACTTTGAGTCTATCACAAGAGCAAGGTAAGGAGGAAGATAAAACAGAGAGAGGGTAATTAAATTCATGGGCAGAGGAGAATTAGAAATAGAGATAGTTTGAAACACAGACAGATTAGAGAGAGAGGAAAAATTAATACATGATGAGTTGTAAAACAAAACTCTAGTAAGATCCTGCATTTTGTGCTCAAAAAATCTGAATCTTTGAGGGGAAGCCACTTTTTTATTTGTTTTTCTTTTTCTTCTAAGACTGAGAGGTCAGAGATGGCTTGACTTTTTCTTTGTGAAATAGTTATGCCTTGACAGTGAAGTAAGTCTTTAATAGCTGGGAAAGAAAAAAGAAAAAAAAAAAAAAGTGCTCTTTGAGTAAATGAAGCTTTTGATATGGCTTTGAAAAAATAAAAAATGTCTTTAATGCCAGTCTAATGACTGGCTATTGTAGGTCTCTCAGAGGCCTATCTTGGCTGTGGAACTTAAAAGTTGGCTATAGCTTCTTGTAGTGAGTAACTACATCAGTCAGATTTTTCTGAAACTGGTGGGGAAGTGGTCTGATGTTCCCTTTGAAGTGGGACATGAAAAGTTTATTTGCAGTCTGAGTTTTATTTTACAGTGGGTGGCATTAGAAACTAAAAGCTAGAAGAAACCACCAACACTTTTAATGAATGTAAGCATCATCCAAGCTCAATGTTTGATTTTACTGACATGAACACCTATCAGAACAACTGAAAATTTTATGACAAATAACCTTATAGAAAAATTACATATCAGTAAGTGGGGACAGGTTTAGATGCTTATAATGTCAATTGAGACTTTATTTTCTTCTATTGCTTAATTTACATGATCAGTGCTGATCATTTATTAAAAAAGATCTGAAAACAGTGTTGATAAGCTAGCAAGGGGGTCAGTGTGTAAATTAACATAGTAAGAGTTTGCCATGGTTTAATCCCACCTGTAATCACTGCTGCTTGCTCACCTCCCACCTCCTCCAGTGGAGGAGAAGAATTAGAGGAAAAGACAAGGAAACTTGTGGGTTGAAATAAGAACAATTTAATATTTGAATATACATTAATAAAATAGTGGTACTAATAATACAAACAATACCCATAATGCTAACAATACTAATGACACTAATATTGATACCAATAATATGTCATAAATATAAAACTACTAATAATAATATGTAATGAAAATAATGGAAATTAAAACAAATGACACAACCCCTCACCACCCACCAATTGATGCCCAGCCAGGTCACGAGTAACAAGAGCCAGAGCTGGAGAGCCTGAGAGACAGACTAAGCCCAAGACAGAGATCACACTAGAGACAGAAAGACCTCCAATAAGAGAAAGAGTGAGCCACAAAGTGAGGGAAAGTGAGAGCAAATAAGAAAGCCAACACGGCCCCTGGACCACCCCCAACTTATATACTGATCTTGATGTTTTGTGGAATTAAATACCCCTTTCATCAGTTTGGTTCAGCTGTCCTGACTCTGTCTCCCAGCTTCTTGTAGCAAAGAAGTTGGAAACACAAGCACAGCACCAGAAACTGAAAATGTCCTTGACTTGGTACAAACACTCCTCAGCAACAACTAAAAGCATAGTGTTATCAATATACTTCTGAGCACAAATCCAACATGTAACCTCATACTAGCTGCTGTGAAGAAAATTAGCTGTGTCCCAACTAAAACCAGCACAGGGTTATAAAAGTAGAAGCTTATGTTAAGATCAAATTCACTGAAGTGAAAAAAGAAAGGATTTATAAAAGGAGGCAATTCTTTGACCCTGAGTAGCAAGGACATACTGGTAATCTGATGTGGAGAGCTCCTAATCAATAGGCTAATTATTTGAGTAATGATGGTATTGGCTGTTCAGATCTCACATCTGTTTTGGTAAATAAAACTCTGCCTTGACAAACAGGCTACAGTTTTGATTTGGAGAAACAGGCAGTTATGGGGTTTTGGGGTATTTTTGGTTGGTTGGGTTTTAGATATAAAGGTCATCTCAGAAATCCTCACTGCAGTTAACAAGGTTAAAAACAACAGAGGGATAAAAAATACTACTCAGTGAACTTAGGAAAAGAAAAACCTTTTTCTTTGGGGATATTTTTGAGCTGGCATTTTAATTGATGAAAAGTTAATTTAAGATTATGACTATTTTCAAAATATAAATTTAATATTCACTAGTAATATTCATATCCATATTACTTGTATGTGTTATGCATGCTCAGATTTCTCCATCCATCTTACCGACAGAAGAAACTGAAAAGAACAAAAGTTTAGCTCGTTTGATGTAGAAAACTAATAACACCAATAAAAGAAAAACAAGCCATCATGAAGCAGTATTTATAATATAATATGTCAACAATTAACTGGATTCTGTAGTTTTTACCTTTAAGATACTACAGGGACTTTTCCATGCGGGTGTTTTTATGTAGTCTTAAAAAGGTTAGAGAAATGATTACAAGATTTAGCACAAAGCAAATGCATTTGCATTGAAGAGTATTATGTTCTAATTTTCAGCATGTATATACAAATACACCTGTGAATACAAACCTGTAATTTGTCATGGCGCATATTACATGCATGTTGAATATTTCTTTTCATAGTTAAATATACCACTCAAAGCAGATCATGGGAAAATTGTTCTGCAACTTGTAGTTGAATGGTGTATGAATAACATTGCCATAATCTTTTATGTCCTCACAAGCTTCTGAAGTGGATGCACAATTTTTTTACATGCTCCTCTGCAAGATGTTGTACCCTGGGAAGAAAGATTTTCACTGCTTAGACAAGTACGATTGTCAGCAAAGGGCTAAAATCAAACAGTATAGTGATTTGTGTATTAGTTGCATTCTTTTTTAGCAATTCTCAGTAATACCACAGCTGTTTCCTATGCATACTAGAAAGCATTTTTCAAGTAAATCAGCTGACAGAATATTTCAGTCGCTGATTCTGAAGACAAGAAAAACACAAGTGAACTTTGCTAGATGCAAAAACACATTGGAATAATCTTATCATTAATATGCAAAGTGGAGAGAAAATTGTTTGCAGAGAAGGAATAGTGGGTGATGTGATAAGGAGGCTGTCTTGGGCATAGCGACCAAGAAATTGTAGTTGTAGATTCTCAGAGAAGTAAGTAAGGAGATCAGCAAAATTTGGCAACTGATCAACCTAATCTAGCAGAAGGTACCCCTACTGCTGACAGAGGGATCGGAACTAGATGGTCTTTAACGTCCCTTCCAACCCTATCCATTCTATGAATCCATGAACTGACACCTTGGACTTCTGGAGGGCAGACTTTGGCGTGTATAAGAGAGAGAGTTCCTTGGGAGGCAGTCCTGAAAAACAAAAGAGTCCAGGAATGCCAGACATTCTTCCAGAAGGAAATCTTAAGGGCATAGGAGCAGGTCATCCCCATGTGCTGATGGAGGAGCCAGAAGGAAAGAAGACCAGCCTGGCTAAACAGAGAGCTATGGCTGGAATGCATGAAAAAAAGGAGACTTTATCAACTTTGGAACAAAGGGTCAGGCAACTCAGGGGGACTATGGGGATGTTGCTGCATCCTACACCTGGGTCACATAAGCCCTAGGAAACTACAGACTTGGGGAAGAGTGCCTGGAAAGTTTCCCAGTGGAAAAGGACCTGGGGGGTTTGGTCAATAGCTGGCTGAATATATATACTAGCAGTGTGACCAGGTGGCCAAGAAAGGCCAACAACATCCTGGCTCGTATCAGCAGCAGTGTGGCCAGCAGGAACAGGAAAGTGATTGTCCCTGTGTACACTCTCCACTACCCTCCCCATTGGTGAGGCTGCTCGAACATTGTGTTCAGATTTGGGCCCTTTTTGGGCCCTTCACTACAAGAAAGACATAGAGCTGCTGCAGTGTGTCCAAAGAAGGGCCACAAAGGTAGTAAAGGGTCTAGAGCACAAGTCCTGTGAGGAGCAGCTGAGGGAACTGACCTTGTTTATCCTGGGGAAGAGGAGGCTCAGGGGAGGCTTATTGCTCTCTACAACTACCTGAAAGAAGCAAGGTGGGTACTGGTCTCTTCTCCTAAGTAACAAGTGATAGGACAAGAGAAAATGGCCTGAAGCTGTACCAGGGGAGGTTTAGGCTTGATGTTAGGAAAAATTTCTCCACTGAAAGGGTTATCAACATTGGAACAGAATGGCCAGGAAAGTGGTTGATGGGTTTTTTTTAGATTCTATGAATCTAGAAACCCTGATAGAGTAATAACTAAGTTTTCAATGAATGCAAAATGGCTTCTTTTTTGTGTCAAGCTTTTTCATCATGGATCTCATGGCTTTCAGTAAAATATATGCATACTGTTAATGTACTTTAAAGCTGTGAAGGAGCCAAATATAGCAATTCTTGTAGCAATTAAAATATCAAACTAATTACTAGCATCCAAAATGTTGGTGGACCATGGGCAAAGGAAATTTAATAATGATAAAGCCAACAGAGTCAATAGTTCAATAAAATGGATGTGAAAGTGAAGGAACAAATTCAACTCAGTCTTCTAAAAGATGTGATCAAGCTGTGAAGTAGTAAAATAAAATAATTGCTGCCCTGAGAATTTTATATGGCACTGTCACATGAAGAGGCTGGATTGTCTAAGTAGCTGATGAAATTAACTTCAAGTGAAATAGATTATACAGCAAAAAATAAATAGACATAGGGTTTGTAAGAGAAGGTGCTTGTAATTATGTATGTGGCAACACAGGGATACAGTAGTTTCTCCAGATACTAGATTTCATCCCCAGAATAAACATGAGGACTAATGTGTAATCAAAGATTCACTTCCAGTAATAATAGTTGCAGAAAAAAAACCCACAAAACTTTTACCAGAAGATTAAGGCAGTAATAAACTGAAATAGCTTTATTGATTATAGGTTGGTTTTTTTTTGTTTGTTTTTGTTTTCTGGCAGCACTTTGCCTTCTAATTCATATTTCCTGTGTTCTGATGGTTTTTGGTTGGTTGGTGAGTTGACTGGTTTTCTTAATGTTTTGCTTATATTTGCCAAGACAGAGCAGCAGCCTTAATTTCAAAAGCTTTATCCCACCCATGCCATGGATTTTTTCTTTTTATTCTATTGTTTGGATGAGAGTTGTATCTATAATTCTATAATCTATAAATCTACCTAGATTTCTGCAAAACATTTCACACTGTACCACACAACATTTTTGTCTCTATGATGGATGAACCACTCAGTGGATAAGGAATTGTCTGAAAGGTTGCACTCAAATAATAGCAGTCAAGGGTTCAATGTCCCAGTGGAGACCAGTGATGAGTGGCATTCCTCAGGAGTCAGGACTGGGACCAGTGGTGCTCAACATCTTTGTCAGCGACACGGACAGTTGCTGACTCAAGCAAGTGTGTGTCCTCAGAAAGTTGCTGACAACACCAAGCTTTGTGGTCCGGTTGACATGCTGGAGGGAAGATATGCCATCCAGAGGGACCTTGACAGGCTGGAGAGGTGGGCCTGTACAAACCACATGAAGTTCAACAAGGCCAAGTGCAAGGTCCTGCAGCTGGGTCAGGGCAATCTGAAGCACAAGTACAGGCTGGGCGGAGGATGGATTAAGAGCAGCCCAGAAGAGAAAGAATTGGGGGTACTGGTGCATGAAAAGATGGATGTGAGCCAGCAACGTGAGCTGGCAGACCAGAAAGCCAACCATACCCTGGGCTGCATCAAAAGAAGTGTGACCAGAAAGTTGAAGGAGGTGATTCTTTCCCTCTAATCAGTTCTCGTGAGAACCCACTGGGAGTACTGCATCCAGCTGTGGGGCCCCCAACATAAGAAGGATATTGACTGGTTGGAGCGAGTCCAGAGGAGTCCACAAAGATGATCACGGGACTGGACCATCTTTCCTATGAAGAAAGGCTGAGAGAATTGGGATTGTTCAGCCTGGAGAAGAGAAGGCTCTGGGTAGACCTTATTGCAGCCTTCCAGTACCTGAAGAGGGCCTACAAAGAAGCTGGGGGTGTGTGTCTTTTTACAAGGGCCTGTAGTGATAGGACAAGGGGTAATGGGTTTACACGGAGAGAGGGTAGATTCAAATTAGATATCAGGAAAAAATTCTTCAGAGAGAGGGTGGTGAAGCACTGCAACAGGTTGCCCAGAGAAGCTGTGGGTGCCCCATCCCTGGCTGTCTTCAAAGCCAGCCTGGATGAGGCTTGGAGTAACCTGGTCTAGTGTAGGGCGTTCCTGCCTATGTCAGGGGGTTGGAACTAGATGAACTTTAAGGTCCCTTCCAACCCAAATCATTCTATGATTCTGTGTAATTCATCAGATTAAATATATTTGCTTTGTTATGTGGAACAAATAAATAAGTAAATTATATGACCACAGGTGAAGCAAATACATTTAAAAATTCAAATGGATAATTGCGTTTCTTTGACCAAATTAATGTTGTGTTATTAAAAGCACATATATGATACTAAAATCTAAGTCAACATAATGTCTATAATCAATATATTCCACAAAATGATAAACCAGAAGTAACATTTCTTTAACAAAATTACTCTAGAAAAGACCTCCAATTATCTTGAGTTTGCATATAATATTCATACACCTCTGACTGTTCTACTTGTGTAATAACGTGTCTATCCTTCAAGCTAAGAGGTCATTTGTCCAGCTTTCAATTTTAGGGACAGAGAGGCACCTGCATGTTGTAAGGCAGTCAACATGAAATTTAGGATTAATACACTTGTCTGACATGCCAATTATAAGTAGTTTACTAAGATAACCGGACATGTTCTTTCGTTGGTGTTTTTCCAGGCATATACATCTTCAGTATATGAACAGAGAATTTGGACATTTTCTGAAATCTCTGTCTGTAGGCTGATACATCCCTAAATTAAATGCCAAAAATAGATTAAGTAGTTGGCAGTTGCTATTATTTTCTATTTTCTTCTTTCAACCCTGTAATAATTTTGCTTTTACATGCAAAAAATTGTACATTAATATAAAGCATGTATTTATCTTCCTTATGGAAATTATCCTATAGAAACAATGAATTTATACATAGAATAGTAACTTAGAATTTTAGTGTAATAATGTATAGTGCAAATTTAATATTATAAAATATTGCTTGTATTTTTAAACTTATTATAAAGAACTATTTTATGTATTTTCAAGACTGCAAAGGGACATATCCATTAAAATTGTACCCAGTGTCTTAGATCAATCCAAGGGTCATAGTTATACTGTAATACTTCTTGTATTTTCATTAAAACTTTTTTTTATCTTTACTTCTAATCCCAATCCTACTAATTTTGTTGGATTTTGAATCAAGAAGACTTACCTTGGTTATCAATACCGTAACCATCTGCTTCTGTAAAGACTGACAGGAGGAGTTATTCTCTTCCCTACCAATCGTTTCAGATAGATAGAAAAGTTTTGTGTAGATATATTGATGATTTCTTCTGGCATCAGGGCATTTGTGGGAACTTAAGATGCCTAGAGGATTAATAAAACATTCCACATGCCAGACTCCTGTTAGAAGCAGAGTTCACAGATCTTTACTGTGCCTTTGAAATTTCAACTGCCTTCTAATATTCTACAGTGAGCAGCATATGTGAAATCTGACAACTGGTTTACCAGCCCAGAAAATATTTTCTAGTGGTAGTGGGAAAAATGTAATACAGCACTGACTGAAGCATTATTGAATAAAAATAATAAAAAAATAATGATAGTAAAGCTGTTTTCAGTAAGTTAATATAAATATTTTGTTCACAGATTCACAGAGTGGCCGAGGTTGGAAGGGACCTCTAGAGATCATCTAGTCCAACCCCCCTGCCAGAGCAGGATCACCTAGAGCAGATCACACAGGAACAAGTCCAGGTGGCTTTTGAAAGTCTCCAGGGAAGGAGACTCCCCCACCTCTCTGGGCAGCCTGTTCCAGTGCTCTGTCACCCTCACAGGGAAGAAGTGCTTCCTCATGTTCAGTTTGAACCTTCTGTTTTCCAGTTTATGGCCATTGCCCCTCGTCCTGTCACTGGACACCACTGAGAAGAACCTGGCCCCATCTTCCTGACACCCACCCTTTAGATATTGATAAGCATTGATAAGATACCCCCTCAGCCTCCTCTTCTCCAAGCTAAACAGACCACCCAGCTCTCTCTGCCTTTCCTCACATGGAAGGTGCTCCAGGCCCTTAAACATCTAGTGGCCCTGCGCTGAACCCTCTCCAGTAGTTCCTTGTTCTTATGGAACTGAGGAGCCCAGAACTGGACACAGTACTCCAGGTGAGGCCTCACAAGTGCAGAGTAGAGGGGAAGGATAACTTTCCTTGACCTGCTGGCCACGCTTTTCTTAATGCATCCCAGGATGCCATTGGCCTTCTTGGCTGAGAGGACACACTGTTGGTTCATGTTCATCCTGTTGTCCACTAGGACTCCAAGGTCCTTTTCCCCAGAGCTGCCCTCCAAGAGAACAGCCTCCAACCTGTACTGTAACATGGGGTTGTTCTTCCCCAGATGCAGCACTTCACACTTGCCCTTATTGAATTGCATTAGATTTCTCCCCACTCAGCTCTCCAGCCTGTCCAGGTCACACTGGAGGGCAGCACAGACTTTTGGCATGGCAGCCACTCCTCCCAGTTTTGTATCATCAGCAAACTTTCTGAGAGTACATTCTATCCCTTTGTGCAGGTCATTGATGAATATATTGGATAGTGCTGGACCCAACACAGACCCCTGGGGGATGCCACTAGCCACAGGCCTCCAACTAGACTCTGCCCCATTGACCACAACTCTCTGAGCTCTTTCCTCCAGCCAGTTCCCAATTCACCTCACTGTCCAATGGTTCAGTTCATACTTCCTAAGCTTGTCTACGAGGATGCCATGGGAGACCATGTCAAAAGCTTTGCTGAAGTCAAGGTCAAGCCAAGACCACATCCACTGCCTTCCCCTCATCTATCTGTCTAGTGATGCCATCATAAAAAGCTGTCAGGTCGGTCAAGCTAGACTTCCCCTTGTTGAATTGATGCTGACTACTCGTGATAAGCTTCCTTTCCTCAACATGCTTTGAGATGGCACCAAGAACACATTGTTCCATCATCTTTCCAGGGATGGAGGTGAGGCTGAGTGGTCTATAGTTACCCAGGTCCAGCTTCTTGTCTTTTTTGAAGATTGGAGTAACATTGGCTTTCCTCCAGTCCTCAGGCACCTCTCCTGTTCTCCAGGACTTTTCAAAGATTATGGAGAGTGGCTTAGCAATGACTTCTGCCAGCTCTCACAGAACTTGTGGTTGCATCCCATCAGGGCCCACAGATTTGTGGATGTTCAGTTTGCTTAATTGATCTCTAACCCAATCCTCTTCAACTGAGGCAAAACCTTCTTTCCTCATGACTTCCTCTATGGTTTTTAAGCTCTGGGACTTCTGAGGGCTGGTCTTAGCAGCAAAGACCGAGGCAAAGGTGGCATTCAGTAACTCTGCCTTCTCCATATCCTTGGTCACCAGGGCATCCACTTCATTCAGCAGTGGGTCCACATTTCCTCTGGTATATCTTAAACACCTATAGAAACCAACCTACAGCACTGACTTTCAACAATATTTGATATTCTAAATTTGAATTCATTTCGGCACTTGACAATCATGTCTACAGTCGTTATCCTCAGTTTGGTCATCTACACATAGCTACCTATTACCATGAAAAAACATGTAGTATCTTGATTCATAATGGCTGGTAGATATGAAGTATTCACAGAAGTCTTTGATATGTTAGGACTAACAGATAAACCAAGATAATCTAGATAATCTCAAATTATGCTAGCTATTATACACTGAGGTATTTGAACTGACATCTGGAACTCATGCTATGTAAGTTGTTTTTTGTGTGTTGAAAAAAGAATTAAATTCTTTATACAACCAACAGACACAAGTAAAATACACAGAACTTCTGGAACATTTTGCTAGATCATTATTTTTATAAATGAAAAGGATTTCAGCATGTACTTTACTTTCATTACCCTCAGCATGACCTTTTTATGGACATCAATTTTGTTTGTTTCAATAGCTGAGCTTAAATAAACATATAACAAATGTGACTGGAGGACGGGGAATGAAGTCATAGTGAAGGGTAAGGATATGAAGCTGTCTGTAAATTTGTACAGTGTATGCTTTTAGAAAGTGCATATATTCTCAGAGTAGATCCTAGAGGCATAATTAAGAAAATGGGATGAAAATGAGCAGTGAAAAAAAAAAGAGTATTAAGGTAAAGCCTCCAAGACAACTATGTTCCATTAGTCTGTTGAACAACAGAAAAAATTCTACTCAAGTGGACAAATTGTACAACCCTTGAGTCAGTTAAAGAGAGGCTGGAGAAAATACTTATGCTACAATTTGGTGAAGGAACTTACTAGTTGACCTAATAAATCTTTCCATATTTCTGATCTTTGTCTCCATGGAAGGGTAATTGAAGAAAATTCCTATGTATCATTGTAATTATATTACTAAAAATTGATATCATAATACATTATTAAATGACAAATTATATGTACATACTTTATTCTATTAAGTAATACGTATTTAGATGAAGCATAAAGTATCTTTTTCTAAACACTCTTAGCAATATTCTGTTGCATCTGCATTTATATTCTACTTGATTATGCAAGATGGAGAGAGTCCTTGACCCAAGGAAGTTGGGAGGATAATAACAAAGGCACACACGTCAGTTAAGATTGTATGGAGATTACATATTCTGCTAGTCAATAGGACAAACACTATCAAGTACTACAGGGTTAAACAACTATTATTTTTATTCTCAGCATCACTGTTCATTATTCTAATGTGAAATAAACAGATAAAATGTTCAAATTATAGTGCAAATTATTATATCTGGAAAAATATTATATATCTATGTTTAACATATGTGCATATATCAATATTTACAAAGCTGGTGAATGGATATAAGTGCCCAATATCAGTTTTGAATATACGGGTAATTATTTCCATAGTCCTATTTCAGCACTAATGAGATGGTTTTTTTCTGTCTTATGAGAATTAAATTTTGAGACTTTCTTTCAAAAATTGCCTTGAAAGACAATGACCTGGAGCTAAACTGATAGTTCTTATATCTCTGAAATTGTTGTGAATTATTACATAGTACAATATCTGCTACTTCATCACTCAGGACTGCATAAGTTTTTGTTGCTTTTCTAACATAATTCCTTTTTTACATACAATATGTAAAAAAAAAAAAAAAAAACCACAAAAAACCACAAAAACCCACAACCAGAAAAGTGTGGCTTTTTTTCCTTTCTGGTTACTTTTTTTTTTTAAGCCTGACATTCCTGTCTGGTTTTGATATGGAAAATAGTCTGAAATGTCATAGCACATGAGTTTGATTAATCAAGTTATTTCTCTTAACTGTTTATAAGGCCCAGATTGCAAACTGTTATCTACAGTAATATATAGTTACTGACTTGAAAATTCCAATAAGAGCATAGTGGGTCTCTTGAGATGAAGAACAGTATAGCGCTGGGAGTAAAGCATAGCATGTATTTAAATCAGTATTTGTGGATGTTGCAGCTTAATGATCCTGCTCTTGACCAATGGTTTGTATTAACGAACATTGAAGTCAACAGCAAGTATCCCACTGACTTTATCTTTCAGGGTATTTATTAGCCCTTGAACATTTAAGGCATAATGTCTCAAAACACAGAGGTTACATCAGCTTCACATCACTGTGCTTTCTGATAAGCAGCTATATGTTAGCTACCGTTTTACTTTCAAAGCTTTACTAGGTAGTGAATAATCTATTACCAAAATCTATTTCAAAAGGTTTGCTATTACAGGAAGAAGAGTGCAGTGCAATTTTCACTGAAAACATGTCTCATTAATAATTTTACTCTTGTCAGAGAATTACTGAATCACAGAATGATCAGGCTTTGAAGGGACTTCTGTAGATCACCTAGTCGAACCCCACTTGGCCTTCGGATAGGTAATGTTCTGTAGATCCCTGAGTTTGTGAATATAGATATAGGTTTAGATTCTAGAGGTACCTTGAAAAGGAATTTTGTAGCAAGTTTCAAATACTAAACATGGATATGACATAGCCAACTCTTTAACTGGGGTGAAATCTGTAACAGAGAAAGAACTGACCCAGACCTTACAAAATGAGCAGTCATTCATAGAACCTTCTGGTACCTCTGCCTCTTGTGCACTCACAAGCTAAATGTGAGTATGCTAATTTTGATTGTATGAACAAGAGGACAGAATGGGACATACCATTAGAGCAGAAGATTATCTTTCTTCCATTTACAAGAATGGAATATCAGTTGTGGGATATTTTATGGGTCTGTATCTTTGCAAAGTAAAATGCAATCCAAGTTCAATATTTAAAAGGGAAGCACAGAATGAATGGCAAAATGATTTGTAAGTTTCTTCTTAATATTTTTGCCTGTTCTCATCTCAGAAGGAATAATAAAAAAGGAATTAGTAGCATTTCAACTAGGATCTTGTTTTCCAACCTGCAAGTATCACAGAATTTTATGGTAAGTCTGAAATGTTGACCAACAGTCTTAAATTGAAATCTAAGGTCATAATATTTTAACTTCGTGAAATAATGTGTGTGTAAGAGTTTTAATGTAATTTGTGCTGAAACATTTCTGAAACAGTTCTTACTATGTTTCTTTTAAGATACACAAGTATAGACTTTAACTGTTACCAACTCAAAAACCTTGACTACTTTCTGATTTCTTCCACAACTGATATTTTACATTATTTGTTATAAAATTAGTAATTTTAAGTGATAATGGATTGAGAGTAGCAGAAGTATCTTGTAGTCCACAGATAAGATCCTGAAGAAGAAAAAACATGGAATTCCTGGAAGTGTTCAGCTAACCCACTTTTACAATGACCTAGACAGCCCAGCATTCCCTCGGAGAATAACTCAATATCTAGGAGACAATTGTGCTAAAAATTATAAGATTTATGCAGTGTGCCACCATCATAAAGGACTGTTTCCAAAAAGAAAACAGCTGAGACGAGAAAGCTGCTTTTATTTATAGGCTAAGACATGATTTTTCATTATACAGGTAACATCTTTCAATTTATCAGAATATTTGTCTCATATTTATTATTTTAATATTTTCATATTTTTACCTGTATTATTTATGTACATGGGCCACATTTATCAGAGGTCTGTGCAAGTATAAAATTGAACTTTTGCTATGGTGAGCTCTTCAAAGCAAAAGAAAACAGAAAGAAGAAAATCTACCCTTGATAGATTTGCAAATAAGAAAATCAATAATTTTCAGTTTTCCTCACCAGTATTTGTTGTTTCACTTTCAAATTCTCCATATACCAGTCAGTATAATTTCTTCATTCATATTTTAATTATCAACAGAGTCCCAACAGAGAGAAAAATAAAATATGATGGTAGCGCTTTTCATTATATTTGAATATATGTCATGAAAAGGTGAGAATGGTAATGAGGTAAGGGAAGCCTATATGAGTTCTGCATTATAAGAACTTGGAAGCTTAAACCAGCATATCTCAGTAAACATGACTGGGCAGCATAAGAATACAGAAAACAACGTAAATTTTCCAATAGTATTCTACTCTAAAATCTTATAATAATTTTTAAAGCAAAAATCCAGAATTAAAAAAAAATAATTGTACATCATACAAAAGGAAATCAGAAGTGAAAATTGATGACAATTCAACTCAGTTTCATGAAATTAGAAATCTTTTTCCACAAAAATCAAGCATGCCAAACTGTTTCCACCAACTAAGAACCAGCAGCACCAAGGTGGGTTTTATTGTTTTCTTCCAGAAGGGAGTTAATGAGACAAATGCAATAAATGGCAGAGGGTTTTTTACAGAAATGAGACGACTGATAACATCTGTCACTCAGGAATTCTGGCATAAGTCTTATTATTACCTATATCTGAATTACCTGCAGTCCTGAAAACTATTAAGACTATATGTCCAAAAGGTACCTGAGAAAGATTTTGAGACACTAAGGTTTGAAATGAAGTATGAATATTCAAGCTACATTGTGTGATTCAGATTTTTCTGGAATTTGAGCTGGAATCTATATTGAAAATAATGCAAATTGATGTCACTGAAGCAATATAATTTCCTGGAGAAATTCTAGTGTCCTTTCTCACAAAGAATGCAGATCAACTTACCATATCTGTTATTAAAATTCTTTTTTAAAATTACACTCCTCTTCAGTAAAAACCTGAGTATCAGTTTTAAACAATTTTAAAGGTGTTGCTTTTGTTTTTCTTAACTAACATGATACAAGATTATAAGACAATATGGAAATAGACATTTGAATTAACAGAATAAGATGCATAATGTATTTCTATCATAATATAAAATTGAGGAAACACTTGAAATATAGACTCACAAGAAGAAACATCATATAAGACAAGATATCTGTAAAAGATTTTCCTGTACTTTTTAGAATATTTTTATGTTGAAAAGATATCAAAGTTATTTACTAGAACACTATTAGTAGGAAAATAATATTTTAAGAAAAAACATTTCTACAAAATTCGTAATTGTTTAATGCCCATTTTAATAATTTTACTCCATTATTTGATAATTATATCCTTGTTTTTCTTGCCTTTAAAATGTCTTGCATTTCACTTACTTTTTCTTCTTCCAGGGCCATCTCACCTCAAGGCGCTGACATAGAGGTCTAGGCATTTTAGGTTATCTCAGTCAGCAGCTCTGGTAATGGCACATGGCAATGTTGCCAGCAAACAAATGGCCATAAATAATGCATAAAGGATGAAAGCCCTCCTCTTTTATTGCTGTAGCCTGCAGTACACCTTGAGGCAATCTGTCCATTCACTAACTCGAAAGTACATTTCAGTTCTCCCACATTAACCACATAAGAACAGAGAGATCATCTAAGAAACTCTTAAGCTTCCTTCTAGAGAGTAAGTAAAAAAATCCTCTGTTCACCATGAGAAATCAGTTATAAATGTTTGCATGCATGAAAGAAAAATAATTATTTTGTTAAAATTATTTTATTGAAATATTGTAGATAGCAGAAAAATTGTAAAAAAAAAAAATAAAAAATCAAATACCCATAGCATGATATAAAAATTATTTGCATATGAAGCATTTTTTAAATGAAAATGTCCCAAATTAAATGCTATGAATGTTATGAATTTGTGATGAAATACAAAGAAAGACACAGTCCTTATTGTCAAAAATGATATAGCAAATCAGCATAATCAACTGTGACATGAAACCTGAGCTTTGGTGCCATCTCAGTGCTACCATACAGTCCATAGAGGAGTAACCCTATAGGTTGGACTTTTCAGTATCTTGAGTTTTCCTAGTTTTAAGACTGTATTAATATATATCATATACACTTACTATTATAGAAAATTACAGCTGTTATGTACTCATACTCAAAGCTTGTTAACTACATTAATGACTAAAAAGTGTAAGTTATAGGAAAAGTGAAAGTAATCTTATGTCCCTTCTAATGCTGGTAACCCTGGTTGTTGCAGCACCAGAAGAGCCCTTCCTCATGCATCATTTCACACTGTGCAGAATTTCTATCCATGGTGAGGTACATCACCTCTAAGTTTTCTAGTAATCTTACAGGGTCTTGCTCCCAACACAGATTCATCAGGCACTGATAAGGGTCACTTTTACAATGTGGAATTCACTTTGAATAGTTCTTTGGGCAATACATTTCAACAGACTTATCTTCCTAAATGTATAATTACCCAAGAAGTGCTTATAGTATTTCAGGTGGAGAAAACAATGGACTGTGTATATAGTTATGACTGAACACATATTTAAGATGTGTTAACCTTGGCAGCTTCTAACTGCCCACCCAGTCATTCTCTCACTCCCCCTCCTCAATAGGTCAGGGAAAGAAAAGATGAAAAAGCTCTTGGGTTGAGAAAATGACACGGTGGTCACTTACCAGTTACTGTCTCAGGCAACACAGAATTATTTGGGGAAAGTTAATTTAATTTATTTCCAATTGAAACAGATTTGGAAACTGAGAAAGAAAGACAAAATCTAAATCATCTTCCTCCCACTCCTGCCTTTTCCAAGCTCAACTTGACTCCTTTATTTTCCACTTGTCTACTTCCACCTTACCCTGAGCAGTGCAGAGGGGAATGAACGGTGAGTTGCAGTGAGTCCATAACAGCTCGTCTCTGCTGCTCTTTCTTCCTCATGTTTTTACACTGTCCCAGTGTGTGTCCTCTCCACAGGCTGCAGTTCTTTAGGAAAAAACTGCTTCTGGGTAGGGTCTTCCATGGTCCATTGCTCTTTCTGGACACACCTGCCTGCTCAGGCATGGTCCTTTTCACAGGTTGTGTTGTGGATATCTGCTCCAGCATGGTTGTCTCCACAGGCTGCAGGGAAATATCTGCTCCACCTTCACAGGGTTTCTTCCAGGGGCTGCAGGAGAATCCCTGCTCTGATGCTTGGGGCAACTACTCTGGCTCTTTCTTCTCACCTTGGTATTCAAAGACATGTTCTTTCCACTTCTTTTTCTTCACTCTTCACTGGTTGTGCATGATTATGCCCTCTCTTCAATGTTCTCCCCAAGGTGCCATCATCTCAGCTGACATGGTTACGCTCCCCTCTCATCTTCTTGTACCCACCTCCAGTCTACTTGCTGGTGATACAGTGTGAGAAACAAAAAAGGCCTTGATCCTGGGAACTGTTCAGCAAAACTGAAACATTCATGTGTTATTTACACTGTTTTCAGGACAAATCCAAAACATAACACCATGCAACCTACTTAAAAGAAGATTAGCTCTATATCCCAACCAAACCCAGTACAACTGGCTTAGCATGTGAGGACATGTAACATTTCCACTTTACACAGTCTTGCACTCTATCAAACTTATAGTTGGTTTCATTGGACACCATTGCAGGACAGTAATTTGACAATAAGTGTAATGCCTTCAGTTTAGTCACCCATTCAGCTTCTATCTGTGTCCAATATGCAGCTTAAAAGCAGTATTTCAGAAGGGGTGTAATTTTAAGTTGGTGTAGAGAGGTGTTGAAACTGGAACCTAAGAGGGAACTGCTTCCCCTCCCCTCATTGCCAAAGGCTCCAATGGGCCTAGCATTATCAGATACTAAGGCTTACAATTCAAAAGGTTTATGGGCTAATCTGGGCTCTAAAGCCACAGCATGTGAGGCAGCCTTTCTAGCTTGTTCAAAAATTGCTTTTTTTCCTTTTTCCAAATTTGAAGGGGGCCTTTTCCCTGCATGTATAATACAACAGCCACAAGATCTCTGTGAGATGAGGCAGAAACTCTTTCAAATAACCCAATATTCCAACGAAGTTCTAGACCTCAGTTTTATTATGGAGGTTCAGCTATATGTAAAATAGTATTTTGGCCACTTCAGGCATCATGTGATGGGGACCCTGCCATACTTTCTGCAGTGGGCCCTTTTATCTTTTCTGTATTGATCTCCCATGTACGTTTTCGCATGATATTCGCAGTATCAGTAAGTTTCTCCCAGCTCCTGCTCTGTGGGTCCAGTAATGATAATATAATATAATGAAAAAACTGACAAGCTAGACAGATGTCATTGTTCTCCAGATGTTGTGCCACTAGCCCATGGCAGATAGTAGGACTGTGAAAATACCCCTGAGGCAAGATAGTGTAAGTATGTTATTCCAAGAAAAGGCAAATTGTTTAATGAGCATGAGCCGTATCAGTCACAGCATGCTGTGTTCCAGCCTATGCCTCCCTGTATTCAAATAGTGTCTAGTGCAATTGCAGAGGCTTTATTTATTAGCCGGTAATCTGACATAATTCCTCGGGAACCATCTGGTTTCTTTATGAGCCAAATAGAACCATTATAGGGAGAGTATTATGCCAGACAATACCAGCCTCCAATAGTTATTTACCTTTCATCTGATGTCTGCACACTTCCCTTAGTATCTGATACAGTTTCAAGGCTACTGGGTTTGGAGGTGGCAGTAAAACCACTGGCGCAGTACTTAACCCACCAATATAGCCTGAATTCCTAAATATTTTTCATATAGGATAATGAAGGTTTTACCCGGAAAAATGTTACACTCTGTTATTTATCTGGGAACTTGAGGCACGCCTACTCAGGCAATGAATGTTGGATATTTTCCTAGTTTTCCTAATTCCTTCAAGGGATGGCTTTTCAGAACCACCAAATTACTATATAACTATAAGATGACTGTGTGGATAATGGGAAGGATCCCAGTGAATTTCAGTTACTTCATCTCCTCTATGTGAGAGAGATCTGTTGCCAGGTTTTGTTTGTTTTTTTTTTTTTTTTTCTTTTTCCCCCATTCTAATAGATAACTAGTGTGATTTATGATTGATGATGATCCTCCTGTCCCACTCCCACCACCTGGCACACCTAGAGGTTCGCTATGCCTAATGAATGCAGATGCTGATTTGTGTTCTGTTTTCAAAGCACAATGGAGATTAGATCCAGAGAGATGTAAGAACGGGTGTTTGTTTTTCCACCTCCTCCCCCTGATTATCAAGGGGAGCCAACAGTGTTATTAGATCAATACAACACATCTTTTGATGTCTTCTTTTTCAACTGCATATATAGGCTGCAATGGTACAGGATTGGCTTTCCATCAGCTTCCTTTTTAGGTGTACTGGACTGGAGGAGTGCTGAGAACATTTCCCAATGAGCCACCTTCCTTTCAGTTTCGTGTGCATCGATAATGCACGTTCTGAGACTTTCCTCTTTGGATTGGTATTTGTCCAATTGTCCCCATAGGAGGATGACATCTACAACAGGTTTTCCCTGGGTTGTCCCCAGAAAGACCAAATGGTAGCCTTTAAAGGATGTGTGCGAGAAAATGGGACTGAATGCCAGAGGTGAAAAATTTGGTATATGGCCTCAAAAAGCTGTGGGAACCTATTCCCTGTTTCACAGTCAACTCCCAAAGGTATGCCCATCCTCTTCTATCTGATTCCACAAAACAGATTTGCCAATCTGCCGTTATTTAACCCCAGCCAGCAACTATGCACCACACAGCTGCACGTTCACCTCCCCCCTCCCCTCTTCCACAGTGGAATAGGAAAGAAAATTGGAGGAAAAGGTAAGAAAACTCATGGGTTGAGATAAGAAAAGTTTAATAATTGCAAATAAATAAAATAAAATTATGATACTGCTACTGCTATAGTAAAAATACTAATAATAACGATATGTAATGAAAAGGAAAACAGCGATGGAAACAAACAAGTGATTCAGCTCCTCACCAATGTTCAACCTCTCACCAAGAAGCGACAGAGGGGTCCCACTGGCAAACTCCCCCAGCATATATATAAGCATGGTATTTTATGGCATGAAATATCCCTTCAGTCAATTTGGGTCAGTTGTCCTGGCAGTTGCCTGGTCAGTTGTCCTTCCATCTTCTTGTAGAGAAGAACACAGGTACAGTGTGAGAAACTGAAAAAAGTCAGTTTAAGGTAAACGTGTCTTGGCAACAACCGAAAAAAATAGTATGTTGTCAATATACTTCTTAGCACAGATCAAAAACATACTAACTATTATGAAGAGAATTAACTCTATCCCAATCAAAACCAACACACATCCCCATGAAAAAAGGAGAGATACTATGCTTGGAATGTTTAATGGAGACAGTACCAGAAGAAATGAGTAACACTCCCTTGAACTCCCTTCAACTGTTGTGCAATTGCAAGTTTGTGCAATAATGTGCCCAACCACAGTAAATTTTGAGGGCTTAAATGCACACTACCCTTGCACCAACCCTGACCTGATATCCGAGTTGCATAGCAACCACTGCCCAAGACACTCACCTGACTTTGTCAATATAAATCTGCCAAATATTGAAGCTCTGTCTGTGTACAGAGGGATCATGTGTTGAGAGGTGTCTAAAGTACTCTTTTGGCATACTTATCACCAGAGGTGGGGCAGAGGGAGATTTCCCATTCTCATCCTTGGACCCTTTTGTCCACTTCTCTTTAGACATGTTCCCAATATCTCCATCCTAATAATCATCTGAAAGGAGAATCTCATGAACCCAGGGTCAAGTGGCCCTTCCTTCCCCTGTCCACATCTTGAATTTTCCTCTACAGACCCTGTATGTGTTTTTGTTTCTGCTGTTCACACCTGTCTTTTACACTGTCGCATTGAAGTGTTCCACAACCGGTAAAGGCGAGTTAACAGCTATACACTCTGCAAATCCAGCTGTCTTTTCCCCATATCTATGCCCTGCTTTTCTAAATATTTTTAAATGTCATTGGAGGTCTGAAAAGATTATAATTCCTCCTATTTTTTCCCAAATATCCAGGGTAATCTCTCTGCTACCCATCTCCACACTTGTGTACATGGCCAGCTAGTAACCCACTCAGGCTTTACTCTGCTATTGCTTTCCCAAAAGAATATTTCTTACTGATCTCCTACTGACTACTACTGATATATTTTCACTAAGGAAGTGTTATCACTTTTGGAATCTCACTACAAAAGGCACCAACACTCAAAGCTGGTTAATTAATTTATTGAGTAAAGGATGGAAATTACAGAAAAGGTAAAAACAATCTTACATCCCTCTTGATGCTTAGAATCACAGTTGTTGCGGTATTAGACAAGCATGTCCTTGATTGCTATGTTTTATGTAATTGCAAACTTTTTCTCAACAAATTACATATGCAGCTTTGAGTGATGGTATCATTTTTACTAAGACACCAAAAGAACTGGCACGTCCTGAATTTAAAACATTTGCTACAGTTGTCAATGTTGTCAATCATCTTTCTCTTATATGTTCAACACTTAAGTGTACATATAAATTATTTAATTATTTCGTTCTCTTTCACATCTGGAAACTATATAAGACATGATAGGTAGGAGTCAGTGACATCAACTTCTAATACCACTAGGGTATCTTTACATATTCATTATCTTTTTTGTTTGATCAGAAACATTTTTTTTTCCAGTACACTGCTAAATTTTTATCCTCTTTCAGTACAGTGATTCTTGCCATGAAGTAGTTTTGGTGTATGCAAACTAGATTCTTTTTGGAGGGATATAAATGTCACATTCACTCATTTTTTTTCCAAACTCTGATGACACAATCAGAGAAGTATAGGGAACACTCCTATACAGTCAGGAATTTTTCCTCCTTCTATGGATAGCAGTTACACTCTTGGAGACCATTTCTTCTTTACAATATGTCATGGTTTAATCCGAGCCAACAACTAAGTACCATGCAGGCACTCACCTGCCTCCCTTCTCCAGTGGAGGCAGAGAATTGGAGAAAATAACAAGGAAACTCATGCATTGAGAAAAGAACAATTTAATAATTGAAAATAAATTAAATGAAATCATAATACTGATAATACTAACAACACTAATAATACTAGTATTGCTAGTAATAATATGTAATGAAAATAAAACTACCACACTAATAATACTATATAATGAAAGTAATGGGAAAAAAACCCAAGTGATACAACTTTTCGCTACCCACCAACTGATGCACAGCCAGGTCCTGAGTAGTGAGAGACAGAGCTGGAGAACCTGAGAGCCGTAGATGAAGAACCAGAACAAGTCCGAGAGAGAGAGAGAGTGCCAGAGCCAGAGCAAGCCCCAAGAAAGAGAGTGCCTGAGAGACCTCCAGCCCACACCTAACTTATATACTGAGAATGTCATTTTATGGAATGAAATATTCCTTTGGTCAGTTGAGGTAAGTTGTCGAGACCATGTCCCCTCTCAGCTTCTTATAGAGAAGTTAGGAAAACAGGTGACATAAAAAGGCCTTAATCATAGGCCTCGAACCGAAGTTGACTTCTGAGTGAACGTCCTGACCAGCATCCTATCAGCATAAATATGTCTATGGGAATATCTGCTGAAACCTATAAATAAGGAATATATCTTTTTGGATCCTAAACCTAGACAAACAGGAACTCCTCAGATGCACCCAGGATCCTGGACAGATCTGGGATGCACCTGAGTGAAGTGAAGCCAATCTACCAGATGTTTCCATGACTTTTTTAATATGATTTTTTTGTTAGACTGTATAAAAGAAAGACGCTCTAACAGTGAAGATGAAGCCTCACCTACAAGTGGACACACTGCGCAGGACTTCCCAATTGCCGGGAAAGGTTTTCTGATCCTTGGCTGTAACAGGGCTCCCCAGTTGGAGCATGGATCTGGATGATGGTAAAGTATTAGTGCAATTGGTGATGTATCTTTCTTAATCACTAAAGCTAACTTCATGTAGTAATGATCAGGTAGATTACTTTGCATCGTCTTTTTGCAGATTTAAACTAAAATAAAATAAGCTTATTTTTTTAACTTGGTGTCTGTGTCCTTTCTGTCGACCCCATCAACTGGCAAAAAACCAGGTTAGTATCAGAAACTGAAAGTGTCCTTGACTTGGTATAAACATTTCTTAGCAACAAGGAATGTTTAACAATAGTGTTATCAATGCTTTTCCCAGCACAAATACAAAACATAAACTCATACTAGCTACCGTAAAGCTAATTAACTCAGTCATGACTAAACCCAGCACATTCTCTTATTTCATACCATTTACATCATGATCAAGTCCCACACTATTCAATATATTCTTACTGAACATTTCCCCCCTTCCCATCCCATCCTACACAGGTATCATTCCCTTAGTCTATGGAACACCTTTGCAAAACAACCATAACGTGCATTAAGTTCATTTACTCCACAGCATTGGGTTCCGTTTGTTATAGTGGTCCTTCAGTACAGGAAAGTTGGAGTGTTGCATGGGATTGTTGGGTGTCAAAGCCAGCTCAGGACCTTCTTGCAAGGCTTGTCCTCAGTTAGTTCAGGTGATTTCTGCTATAATATTTCCTATAAAACACAACTCAAAACAAAGGTTTTATACAGAAATTAATGTCCATCATGTCATTTAATTCATGGGCTATTTTCATCCAGAATCAAATCCCCTCGAGATACACATCAGACATCCCCATCTTCTCTCATTACCCACAAATTACCCTCAGGTCCTTGAGAAAAAGCAGTCCCACAGATGGGTTTGCCATTGCTCAAACCAGGAATAACCCAGACTGTTTATCCCATCATATTTTTAATGTGCACTACAGGGACTTTATCCCCTTCTACAGTACGTAAATGTTTTAACTGGGCAGGGTCAGCCTATTTGAGAGATCCTTTAATGTTGACTAGGCAGGTGGTTTTTGCTAAATGTGTATCCCAGTGTTTGAAAGTTCCACCCCTCATTGCTCTCAGTGTGGTCTTTAACAGCCCATTGCACTGTTCAACCTTCCCAAAGGCAGGTGCATGGTAGGGGATGTGATACACCCATTCAATGCCATTTTCTTTGGCCCAAGTATCTATGAGGCTGTTTTGGAAGTGAGTCCCATTGTCTGATTCAATCCTTTCTGGGGTGACATGTCGCCACAGGACTTGCTTTTCAAGTCTCAGGGTAGTATTTTTGGCAGTGACATGGGGTACAGGATATGTTTCCAGCCACTCCATCATTCATTCCACCATTGTGAGCACATGGCACTTGCCTTTGCAGGTTTGTCAAACTGTCAGGCCTGCACATATTTATATTATTTCAGCCATAATCCTCCATACCAAAGAGGCTTTCATCTCTGGGCTTGTTTGATTGCAGCACGTGTTTCACATTCACAGATAACATGCAACAGCATCCATGGTCAAGTCCACTCCTCAATCATGAGCCCATCTGTATGTTGCATCTCTCCCTCGATGGCCTGAGGTGTCATGGGCCCATTGAGCCATAAATGATTCAGACTTATGTTGCCATTCCAGATCTGCTTCAATCTTAGTAGCCTGATCCACCTGCTGGTATTTTTATGTTCTTCAGTGGCTCAGCTTTAGGTAGGTGGGCATCTATGTGATGCACTTTAACAACCGAGTTGTCCAGCCTGGGAGAAATATCTTGCCATGATGTTGCAGCCCAGATGGGTTTGCCTCAGCGCGGCCAGTTGCTCTGTTTCCTCTGCTGCAGCCACCCCCACAGTGCATTTGCCACCATCCACGAGTCAGTGTAGAGGTAGAGTACTGGCCATTTCTCTTGTTCAGCAATGTCCAAAGCCAGCTGGATGGCTTTTACCTCTGCAAACTGACCTGATTCAACTTAACCTTCAGCAGTTTCTGCAGCTTATAGTGTAGGATTCTATAGAACAGCTTTCCATGTCCGATGATTTCCTACAATACAACAGAACCCATCGGTGAACAGATAATATTGCTTCTCATTTCCTGGCGATTTATTGTACAGAGGGGCCTCTTCAACATGTGTCACTTCTCCTTTGGTAACATTACAAAACCTTCACCTTCTGGCCAGACCATGATCACTTCCAAGATTCCCGGGTGACTGGGATTTCCTATTCAAGATTGCTGTGCGATCAGTATGACCCATTTATTCCAGGTAGCATCAGTTACATGATGTGTAGAAGAGACTCTGCCTTTGAGCATCCAGCCCAGAACTGGTAGTTGAGGTTCCAGGAGGAGCTGTGCTTCAGTTCCAACCACTTCTGAGGCAGATCGGATTCCCTCATAAGCTGACAGTATCTCTTTTTTGGTTGGAGTATATCAGGACTCGGATCATCTGTATCCAAAATCCTAGGGGTCGGCCTCAGGTCTCCCTTGGTTCTTTCTGCCAGACTCCAGGCAGGGCCATTCTCCCTGGGTGCGGTACAGAGTACATTCTTTAACTCTGGACCTGTTCAGACTGGTCCAAGGGCTACTGCATGCACCATCTCCTGTTTGATTTGTTCAAAGGCTTGTTTGAGGTGTAGAATCATCAGAGTTCAGTATTATAATTCAAAATATATTTCTAGTGTTGGGGTTTTAGCAAGTTCTGAGTTCACTTTGAATGGTGGTGTCTTAGCTTTGCACCAGTTAGTCTATATATTTGCACCAGTTTGTTTATATTTTGCTTCACCCCATAATACATCAAGCTGGATAAATGGTGCCAGCCCGGGGCCCATGGCACTGCAGGACTGGCAGGGAGGGCGTGAGGATGTGGGTGTAATGGGTTGTGGTTGGGTACGACCCTGGGAAGGGGAAGGGTCTGAAGAGGCTTCTGGCCAAGGGGGCTGGGGATTTGTTTGTTTTGAGGACCTCGTGGCGCGTGGTTGGTGCTCCGGGCAGAGCCAGCATCTTGCCCTGCAGATCGGTCTGGGAGTCGGGGTTTGAAAGGGTTTTTTCCTCTCTCTTACTCTTTCGGCCCCAAGGTGGTTTTGTGAGGGGTTTGCTCCCTTCAGGTGGGTTTTCTTTTCCTTTTTCCTTCTCGGGGTGAGATCCTGTATAATTTGTTCTACCTTTTTCCTCTGTTCCTTAAATTACTCATTAGCACTAGCATTGTCAGTAACTCCCTAAGTTCCATTTATATAATTAAATAGTTCTTATCACAACTCCTACGGGCTTTTCCTTGGTTTGTTCCTCTGACCCTTCCTCACCGGCAGGGGGTGTGGGGCGGGGTGGAGTGGTAGAGCGGCTGGTTGTGATAAAACCCATGACAGGTGGTAATAAACATCAGTTTACAGGTTTCAAGAACAATATCTTTCATATTTTAAATATTTTCTACGTTATTTTGTATTCTGTTGCAAAAATAGCAGGGGTGACTGAGTTCTTTCCACTCACTTTTAGTGCATCATCCAAAAGACAAAGAAGACTATTAGCTGAGGCATTATCAGTTTTTAATGTCTATTCTTCATGAGACTACAATGATCATGAAAAAAAAAAAAAAAAATCTGAATCTGAAAATTCACCAAAGAAAGAGGAATTATATTTTAAGTTTGTGCAAAAGTTGAAAATGTATATTTACTTAACCCAAAATATTACTGCAGTTTGTGAATTAACACATCTGCCAGCAATAGAAAGACCTTTTGTCAGGAACACTTAGCATGGATCTCTTTGCTATGCAAGTCACCTTGGAGAAAATCTATTGTTTATTCTGTTCTAGTCTACTAATTCACATTGATTTGTCACCACTCTTTCAACTGCAGTTGTAGGTGACTGTTTTTTAAACAGTCTTCGCTTTATAATAACATGATAACTTTACTGAAGGCACAGGAATAGTTTAAGCCATTTAATAAGTGAAAATTAGAGATTTAACATTGGAAATGAATATTGCTTTTTCACTCTTGCATTTCAATGTTTATATATGCATACCTATAAGGCCCAGATTAACAAAGTCTTTCAGTGAATTTCAGCCTCAAAAGAAGAATCTTTGAACAGATCCATTTGTGTTACTATAAACAAAGGGGCAGCCTTGTCAAACCAAACTTCCAAATTTCTTGCCAATTGACTTGGAAGGGCAACATCTGAAGTAAAATATTTTTTTTGTCCCCTAACTTGTTTATATTCTGAGCCTGCCGACAAGGGTACCAGTAGGAACTACATCTTCTTAAGGGGGGGGGTGGGGGGGGGGGTGGGGGGGAAGGTATAATGAATATTTCAACTCCATGAAATACTTTGTGTCACATTCATTTCATGGAAGTTATTGAACAGTTATAATAAAAAGAATTTACTCTTGAAATGAAATGTCTGTATAAAGTTAAAGACTTTCAGCTACTTTTCAAAAGACAATGTAAAAGCAAACAAAGTTTCATATGTGTATAGAATGAAAAGAAACAAGAATTTTGTATCCCAGAAAAAGAATATCATAGATAGGCAATTAGGTACTTTATCAGCTTCAGAAAAAATACATTGTCATTCAAATAAAGGGCACAGGAAATAACCATAGTTTTATTCACAGAAAAAAAAAACAAACACAATCTGCAGACCTTAAGTGGAAAGTGTAGGTACTTTTAGCTAAGGAATTGAACTCTGGATGACTGTGGGACATGGGAAAAGTATTTGAATATCCCACAAGGCTGTAGGGGAAGAGAAGGAAACATAAGGTCTCAAAAGTTATACCAGAAATCATAGAACCATAGAATCATAGAATAGTTTGGGTTGGAAGGGATCTTTAAAGGTCATGTAGTCCAACCCCCCTGCAATAAGCATGGACATCTTCAAGTAGATTAAGTTGCTCCTGATCCAACCTGACCTTGAATGTTTCCAGAGACAGAGCATCTACCATCTCTCTGGGAAACCCTGTTCCAGTGTTTCAACACACACATTGTAAAAAAATTTCTTTCTTATATCTAGTTTTTCCTTGTTTAGTTTAAAATCATTATCCCTTGTCCTATCACAAGAGGTCCTGCTAAAATTTTTTCCCCATCATTCTTATAAGTTCCCTTTAATTACTGAAAGGCTGCAATAAGGTCTCCTCAAAGATTTTTCTCCTCCAGGCTGAACAACTGTCTCAGCTTTTTTTCATAAAAAAGTTGTTCCATCCCTCTGATAATTTTTGTGACTTTCCTCTCAACCCACTCCAACAAGTCCACATCTTTCCTGTGCTGAGGGCTCCAGAGCTGAACCCAGCAGTCCAGCTGTGGTCTCATCAGAGTGGAGCAGAAGGGGAGAACCATCTCCCTTGACCTGCTGGCCACACTTCTTTTGAATCAGCTAAGGATATGGTTGGCTTTCTGGGCTGCAAGTGCACACTGCTGACTCATGTCCAGCTTTTCATCCACTAGTACCCCCACATCTTTCTCATCAGATCAGCTCTCAATCTCTTTATCCCCCAGCATGTATTGATACGAGGGGTTGCCCCAACCCAGGTACAGGACCCAGCACTCAACGTTGGTAATTCCTCATCCACTGAAGTGACCATTCATCAAATGCATATCTCTCCAATTTAGAGAGAAGGATGTTGTGAGAGACCTTGTCAACAGCCTTCCAGAATTCCAGAAAGACAACATCTGTAGCTCTTACCTTGTCCACTGATGTATTCAATCCATCACCGAAGGTGACTAAGTGGGTCAGGTAGGACTTGCCCTTGCTGAAGCCATGCTGACTGTGTCAAATGACCTCACTATCCTCCATGTGCCTTAGCATATATTCTAGGAGGATCTGTTCTGTGAAATTCGGTGTACACACGTGAGACTGACAGGTCAGTAGTTCCAGGTTCTTCCTTTCTACCCTTTTTAAAACAGGGTGTGATATTTCTCTTTTTCCAGTCACCAGGGACTTGACCTGACTGGCATGACTTTTCAAATATCATGGAGAATGTCTTGCCAACTGCATCAGAAAATTCCCTCAGGACTCTTGGATGCATCTCATCGGGTCCCATAGTTCTGTATGTCCAGGTTCCTCAGGTGGTCATGAAGCTGGCCTTCTCTTACAGTGGGAGGGGCTTTGCTTCCTGTGCTGATGCATTTCTCCCAACCCCACCTCTGAGATGTTCTGTCATTATAGGAATTCCCATCAAGCTTTAGCCTTTGTGCAGTGAGCTTGGTGATTAAGCGTCTCTTGACTGTACCAAGCGGTTTTGTGTAGCTACGGTGGGGAATGGCCCTGACTGTACCAGGTATTCGGTTACCTGGCCAAGGTGGGGAATGAGAGCAGGAATCATCCCCTTACCACCCTGGAACATAACTCCTGAGGATTGATGGCCACAGGATGTCAGTTTTCCCTTTTTGACAAATCAACAAAACCCAATTATGTAGCTGGAACTCCCATTTAGAAGGAAAATGTTTTACCTTTGCTTTGAAAGATAACATGTTCTCAGAGGGTACAAATGATTTCCAAATGGGTAAAGATAGAACCTGCTAGTGAAAATGTGACTTATATTTTTATATTAAAAAAAAAATTCCAAAACTACCCTTACAGTTTTACACTCACATTTTTCAGACCACTACCTGAATTCACAAAACTCCCTGCAGTTACTACTTTTCCTTTCTTCATGTAAAAGCTCCTGGTACTGATGATAAATAGAAGTAACCCAGACACCCAGAAAAGTTTCTTTAATGAAATACAACCACAGCTTCTCTGACAGTTGAAATAATTTACCTCTTAGCCAATGAAGATGTGATAGAATAGAAATATCTAGGATAAAACATACTATCTTGTGTGTCATTTAAATATTGCCTTGCAGAAAATATCACCTTATTGAAAAGGTTACCTCATTCATCTCTACAGCCACTTAACATTCTTAGAAGAACGAGGAGCTAAGGCTGATATGACTGTTTTTAAATTTCTTCTATTTGTTTGATGTCTTTTCTTTTTAATGGGATCACAGCCTCAGTCATAATTTGGTAGATGTTTTCTTTCAAGGGATTTTTACTTAAAATACATTTAAAAAAAATATTATAATTTTACTGCTCAATGAACCTTGCAATAACAACATTTTAGCATCTATCTGCCATGGCAGATGGCAAACTAATGAGGCCTGCTGTAGCTGCATACTGATATGATCAGTACACAACATTTCTGTTCTCCAGAGGGAGGTCAAAGAGCAACATTTATTTATATTCTTTGTTGTATTTGATTGTTAAAAATCATAAGACAGATTATTAGAAAAAAACCTTTTTGCACCTTTTAATTAGACTTAGTAATGTTTATTGCATGTGATCAACATTTAGAGCTCAAAAAAACACGATTCGTATTTCAGTACCTTGCATTTTTTAAAAGAAATAGTACTATTCCAATAAGATTTTTTCCTTTTATTTCAAATTCACATTAGAATCAAAGCAGAACAAGCTTTTGCTATTCATGTCTTCATGTATTTTTATTAAAGATAATATTTTACTTTTGTTAGCTTTTAGGTATTCAAGATAGATATATAGTTAATATTCTACTTTATATTTTTGTTTCAGGGCACTAGTGAATATTCCTACCACCACCCCCACCCACCCCTCAGAATTCTGTGTTTTTCCTTAATGCAGATAACAGATAATATTCATTAAATGAGGCTGATCTAGCACAACTTCATGTTTTAGTGACTTCCAGAAAAAACAAGGCAAAACAGTCATGAAAAATCGTGAGTCTGGCAAAAAGTGGAATTGGCTTGACTACATTCAGGCTGTGCAATATAAATTAGTGATCTACATTATTTGACAGATAGAGGAGAGCAGAGAAAATGTAAGACAGAGGAACTGAAAGACTCTTCTAGAATGTTATTCAAACTACCCACTTTAAATATTATCTGAATCACTCTTTGGAGGTTTTTTCTCCTAGGAGAAATGCCTAAATAAATAGTCAACACCCTACTTACGATACCAGATCATTCTGCTGTCTTTTACATTGACTTCAGTAATATTTTTTCTTCTAAGATATGTCTCATGCTGTTTGAACAAAGACCTAGTTCTAGATAAGTAAAATTTTACATTTAACGTTTCACAAGCTTTTCTAAACCAATTTCATGATCATATTAATGATTGGAAGCTATCCCTGGGAATCCCGGTAATCTCCTTAAGTAAGGGTCAAAGATTAAAATATTGGAAAGTAAATTACTTTCAAGTGTATAGCCTGAAGCAATAGTGGATGTAATCAAGTAAAGATGAAAACTACTTTCATTCAAAAACACTGTACTTCACTGATTGCCAGTGCTGTGCTGTGTGTTTCTGTCAATAACATATTACTGAGACCATCATATTTTACAAAGACTTTTGAAGTAATACATTTTAAAACATCAGTAATCTGTATCAAACCTTCATATACACTTCCACCATCACGTTTCAGCTATTCTAGCAAATTCCCTTTTTTATCTATTGCTTACAGGAGATAGCCTGGAGACTTGGAGAAATACAGTCATTAGCACTTACCAGTTTTCTTACAATACATTGAATCATTTTAATAGATATTATTGTTATTCAAATTTTAATATAGATTTTCTTCCTGTAAATACTCTAGGGTCTAATACTGATTTCAATACTCATATTTTACACTCTCATAATGTCACTAATTTCACTGCAATTCATTTTGTTTGTATACCAGTATGAAAAGAATTGGAAGCTATTGTATTTTGATATTAAAAAAAAAATTATTTTAGATTTGCATTCTGATTTAACACAACTAAAAATGTCTTGGCACAGAAATATTATTTCTAATATCATGTTAGCCCAAAAGGAAAATTTTATTATTATATATACTTTCTGACTTTTGATTTATAAGTTGGTTTACTTTCAGGTTAAGAAAAGTTGTTCTGAAATGTCCTGTCTCAAGTAGCTTATCATTTAAGAATATTAGCAGTTAAAGGAAGAAAAAGAATGTTCATCTGTGCTCACTCCTTAAGTGGCATATTAAAAAAACTTGAAAAATCCATATTTTCACTTTATATTTCACTGTCATACATTAAATATAGTAGAAGAAAACAAACAAACAAAAAAAAAAAATCCCCCCAAAATCTAAGTTCTTAGAGAGTCAACACTGTTATTACTCTACAGTACTTACAAATAATATTTATAAACATGTACAGTACTTACAGATAATATTTATAAACATGCACGTGATTGATCACTGAAAAAATTAGAGGACCAAATCTTTCTTGTAATGTAAGTTAGCTTGTCTTGAATCACATAATCATTTTTCCAGAAAATGGAAGCACCAAAATCTAATGGGAATCTGAAATACATTTCATAGATCTTACAATGGTTTAGTTTGGAAGGGACCTTAAAGATCATCTAGTTCCAACCCTCCTGCCATGGGCAGGGACACCCTCTTCTAGACCAGGTTGCTCAGTGTCTCATCCAGCCTGATCTTGAAGACAGCCAGGGGTGGGGCATCACTCCATTCCACCAGGGCTGTGACCCCATCGTAGAAGGCCACCATATTCATCAGGCAGATCTGCCCTTGGTGAAGCCATGTTGACTGTCACCATTCACTTCCTCATTTTCCATGTACCTTAGCATGATTTCCAGGAATATCTGCTCCATGGTCTTGCCAGGCACAGAGGTGAGACTGACTGACCTGTAGTTCCCGGGATACTCCTTTTTTCCATTTTTAAAGATGGGGGTTATGTTTCCCCTTCTTCAAACTGTGGGACCTTCACCTGACAGCCACGAACTCCTGAATATGATGGATAGAGGTTTAGTAACCTCATCTTCCAGTTCTTTCATGACCCGCGGATGTATTTCATCAGCTCCCATGGACTTGTGCACTTTTCTGTTCCATAGGTGGTTCTGAACCTGGTCTTCTCTAACCATGGGTGTCTCTTCAGTCTCCTAGTCTCTGCCTTTGCCTCCTGCAACTTGGAGGGTATGGCTTCTGAAGTTGCTAGTGAAGACTGAGGCAAAAAAGTCATTGAGAACCTTGTCTTTCTCCATATTCTGGGAAACCAGCTCTCCTGTTTCCTTCTGGAGAGGGCCCACATGTTGCTTGACCTTTGTTTTGTTTCCCATGTACCTATAGAAACTCTTCTTGTTGGCCTTGACGTTCCTGGCCATGTTTAATTCTCTCAGGGCTTTAACCTTTCTAACTTGATCCCTACCTTCCCAGAAAATTTCTCTGTAATTCTCCTAGGCTACCTGTCCCTACTCCCACCCATGGCAGCCTTCCTTTTTGTGCCTCAGTTTGTCTAGAAACTGCTTGTTCGTCCATACAGGCCTCCTGGTGTTTTTTCCCTCTTCTTTGGGTGCATCTCTCCTGAGTTTGAAGAAGATCCTTGAACACTCACCAGCTTTCTTGGGTCCCTCTTCCCTTCAGGGCTTCATCCCATGGAACTCTGCCAATTAGTTCTCTGAAGAGGACAAAATCTGCTCTCCTGAAGTCCAGGATAGTGGACATTTAATGCCACTGTGCCTGAGTACGTATTTATATGTCTTAGTAGCAGTGTTTAAATGAGTGATTTCTTAAGTGGAATAACACTACATATTCTTATCAGCCTGATTTTTCTGTGTTTATCCTACATATTATTTAAGAGATATTCAATATTTCTACTCAACATATGGGGCTTTTAAGAATATCATTAAATACTGTGTAATCTACTCATTATCTTAATAATTTGCCATAGAATGCAAATTATAGTCAGAGGCTGCTCAATCAGTATATTTCTGGAAAAGTCATTCAGGGAATCAACATTAAACAAGTATTTGCTTCAATTAGGAACATACGATCTTCTTACAGTCTATAATTTGAAAATATAGTTTGAATAGTAATTGTAAATTGCAAAGTCATCTTGTTTAGTGGTTGCCTGATAGTGCTTTATTTAAAAAGTTTGCTGTTATATCTCTAGATGGTGCTATATGTACCTTTATTGGTTGAAGAAATATAAGGTATTTTAATATAAAATTATACAAAGTAAGACAAAGAATCTGGAACGATACAAATCAGTGTGATTTTTTTTTTCTGTTTTTGCTATCGACCATGAAGCACGTGTTGCCAGGTAATTTTGCTCATGAGAAAGTTACTCCTGTGTTGCATTAAGTAGGAATGACAGACAAGTACCATAGAAAGACAACCTACATTTTTTTTGTAGAAAATATTGGGCTAATTCGTTGTCAGAAGTAAACTGGAGAAGCTTTGTTTTCACTCAGTGCTATTATATACAATATTTGCTGTTTTCCACATACATTTATACACATGTATTTCTTTTCCTGTTTATTTTTTCCTTTTTCAAAAGTTTTTGTCTTGAACTTCATGGATAGGTAACACATTAGGTTTTAATACTCATATATTTATAATTTAAATGTAAAAAAGTCTGGAAAAGGTGTTTAGTAAGGAGCAATGTTTCCTTCCTAGTAGAATATATAAATCAACAGAATAACTTATTGACTACCTTATAGGCAATTCCTTATACTCCTTATATGAAGCCTCAGAACTAGCATTACACATTTCTGTCTATATCATGTATCCTGAATACAAAGAAGGTTTATAGATACATAGACATGACAATTTAACTAAAGAAATTCATGGAGAAATATGTTTATGATCAGGGCTATTAATGGAATACTCTTGACTATCACACTATATTTAAAAAGGAAGTAAGGCAAATAATTATAAGCATGTGTTTAACAATATGAACATATTTCATTTTTCTATACCTGAATCAATATTATATTGATCTTTATTCCAGATCACAAGTGACAATAGCACAAGGATGCCTCTTGACTACCATTTATCTTTATTAGGCGCCACAGATGGAAACTGCCTGGCCATCTTTTATCCATTGTAGGCTCAATTTGCTCTTAACAGATTAAAAATATGTGACTATTCTCAGTCCTTTAACATCTGTGTTTCAACACACATATTTGTATCATCCCTTTATGGTAAGCTAATGGGAATGGTTAATATAATTTTTTCTTTGCTGCACCAAATTTTTGTTCTCCAGATCTATTGTCCGTGTCTTTCAGTAGAAGAAGAAATCTCGTCTGCTTTCAGATACAGTGAATTAGAAAACTGGACACGTCTTTATCCAATTAACAGTACTGGACATGTCCCAACAGGAATATATTTAAACAGAGTTTAAACAATATAAGCTGATCAATATAAGTTTTTGAGGGAGTAGTAGACAAGTGTCGTGGTTTAACTCCGGCTAGCAAAATACCACGAAGCCGCTCTCACAAATCCCCCTCCCCTCCTCCAGTGGAGGGGAAGAATCGGAGGAAAAAGAAATAAGGAAGCTTGTAAAATTGAGATAAGAACTATTTACTAATTAAATCTAAAACAATGTATACAGGTACTACTAATACTAAATAATTAAAATAGTAGAAAATGAAACATATAGTACAATATATACAATATGATACAATATGATACAATTCCCCACCATCCACTGACCAATGCACACCCAGATGTTGAGGGATGAAAATCAGACCCAGAGAGCCTGAGAACCACAGCCCGAGACCGATCGCAGCCCAAGAGCCGCGGTCTGAAGGCTGGAGCCCGGGAGCCTACGCAGCAGATTCCAAGCAAACCTTATCACCGATAACACGGCCAGAAAACTCAAAACAATCCACCAGCTCCCACACGAATGAGCCAGCACAGGAGTTAGCCAAGCAGCTAACGCAGGAGGGTGAGCAAGTGCCCGGAGAGACGAGCAAGGGAGTAAGGGAGAGAGAGAGAAGAGAAGAGTAATGGCTACCGGACCCTCTTCCCCACCCCAAGAGACCGGAACATGATGTACTATGGAATGAAATACTTCCTTGGTTAGTCTGGGTCAGCTACAGTATCCAAAGCGGACAAAAGACCTTGAGTTCAGTACAAGCCATCCCCAGCACCAGCTGAGGCTTTGTCAATGTTTTCACTTACTGTCCAGCAACATAGTTCCCTGGCAACCAGAGTAAAGGAAGTTAGCCCTTTCCTGACTGAACCCAGGACAACAAGCAAAAGTAGTGCTCATTTCAGTTGTAATCTTTTAAAAAGCCTTTGATTTCTCTAAAATATAAACCTAAACATCCAGTCCAACATTAATTTAAGATTGAAAGGAAAAAAAACTATTACATGCATTAGATGCTGAGAATTAGGGGTCCTTTTTCAGTCAAAAGAAGCAATAGATTTATTTGTAACCTTCTTTCAGTCCAGTCACCCAAGGACCTCCCCTACTCTAACTTACAGTGAAAATACCAAGAAAAGAGGAATAAATGACTAGAAACAAATATTGAAGTGACCATATGCAATTTAACTAATACGGACAAGCAAGTAAACTAATGAGTTTTTTTTCAAGGCTGGAACAATTCTTTCGCAGATGTGTCACAGTAATAGCAAATCTTCTGGAAAGAGCTGTATATTAGCATTTGCATACCTTTATAGAATTACATGCTGAATTCTTCAAAACTTGTTTTAACATTATTTCAGTAGGAAAAGAATACTTTGTTTCAGGTTCCTGAAAGCAAACAGGATATTGTGAAAATATAGAGATATCTTTTGTCAAAAAATAAAAGAAAAATCTTAGAATGACAGCTGCATCCCATTATTGGAATCTCATCAGACTTTGCAGGATATTTTAGGTATGAGTATAAAGCAGAATTAATATGTGCACTAGTGTTTTTTAATCAAGACTTGGAAGGTAAAAGGGAGAAGAAAAGATTTCTACTAATAATCTTAGCTCATAATTCAAACATATCTCAACCTGAGATTTTAAGAGCATGCTGTCAGGTGTTTTTAGGATGGACAGCTGAGGAAAATGAGTGTGACACTTTTCCAAGCAAGAGTGCATATTCACGCAATTAAGCATAAGCTTTTTTGGGAATCTTTTGACACTTCATTTGCATATTTTAATAAAATGGAAGGAGAGTAAGATAAAGCAAAATCTTCCTTGGTTTGTTGTATCGTTTCATAGTATTAGATGTTAACCTGTCCCAAATTCCACTTGTAACTCCTGCTTGCTCTGTTAATAGAAATCTTGTCTGTGGACAAGTGGGGTTCCTAGCTTTGTCTGTTCTATGATTTTTTTTAAGTAACAAAAGCAATGAATTGTTAACAAATAAAGAATGGGGGGCCTGATCCAAAAGCTTTTTTTTTCTTACTGAGTTCAGTCTGCTTTGAAATAATTTTGTTTAGAGAATCCCTTGCAAAGCAATCTCTATGAATGTTCATCTGAATTTTTAAAGAAGTGCATTTAGCATCTATTCAGACTCCTTTTGTTTCTTTTTTTGGAATGCACACTATAAATGTGCTCAGAAATTTTTGCAGTGAAAAAAACTATAATCATATGTTGGAAAATATTCATTCTTTCTATTTGTATCAATAATTAAGTTTTGACTAGGCAGAGAGACATAATGGAGAGAGGAAAAGTATAATAATAATTCTACCGTAATCATTAGGTCATGCATTCATAGATAAGACATCTAGTTTTTACTCAGAAGAATGTAAGAATAAATAATACAAAACAATTTCAGGAAAACAGCTTACATATTTTCACATCTTCCAAAACTCCTTGAAAGTTGACCATATATTAATGACTAGGGAATTTCTTACTGTGGAGGAAATAGAGCTATGAGATGTCTATAGTAGAAACAGGTTGCAGACCTTGTGGGACTGCATACTATTGGTGATGGCATGGTCTGTGCTGGGTTCATATTCAGTTTATGTCTCTTTGTGAAACAGCCCCATTTCTTTGGCTCCCTCTCTCAGGGCCTACAACCTGAATCTTCAAATGAATTTCAATGTTTTGACAAGTCCCCTCCCATTCTCAGACCATGCCCTATATGTTAAATCCCTCACAAAATTAAACTCCTCAATCACAAGTAATCGATTTTACTGTGGTATAGTGTGCATCTGGGCTTACATGCTACTTTGAATAGTTTTTTAGAAGAACTATTCAGTTATTTGATTCAACTTTGTGTTAAAAGCATGTTAACTAGTGTACTTTCAGCTGAAAAATATGGCAGGTAATGGCTTACTAGAGTGCAGAGTCTAACTTGAGATTGCACAGTATTAAATCAAAATTGAGATAGGTACATTTTTAATGAAATCTTAATCACCTAATTTTAATTTCCATTTTAAAAGCACCCAAAGATTTCCTAATAGTTTTCTAACAGCTAAGATAGTTCTGGAGTTTACTGCTTTCAGTTTATGCTGTCCTTAGACATACAAGTCTCTCAAACTGTACACTTGAGCTCATGATTTCTAATGAGAGCAAGACACAAAATTAACATAAGGTCCTTTCAGGGTAAAGGTCTCATTAAACAATTTTCAGTACTTAAGTCTTTTGCTTACCAAGTTAACAACTGATTAGTGACCTAGCAGAATCTGTTGAAATGGGTGTTCCTTAGAATCATAGAATGATTTGGGTTGGAAGGGACCTTAAAGATCATCTAGTTCCAACCCCCTGACATAGGCAGGAACACCCTACACTAGACCAGGTTACTCAAAGCCTCATCCAGCCTGGCCTTGAACACAGCCAGGGATGGAGCATCCACAGCTTCTCAGGGCAACCTGTTCCAGTGCTTCACCACCCACTCCATGAAGAACTTCTTCCTGATATCCAATCTAAATCTCCCCACTTTCAATTTAAACCTATTATCCCTTGTCCCATCACTACAGGCCCTTGTAAAAACCCAACTCCCCTCTCCCTCCTCCCGCTTCCTTGTAGGCCCCCTTCAGGTACTGGAAGCCTGCAATAACATTTCCCCACAGTCTTCTCTTTTCCAGCCTGAACAAGCCCAATTCTCTCAGCCTTTCTTCATAGCAGAGGTGCTCCAGCCCCCGATCATCTTCGTGGCCTCCTCTGGACTCAGATCAGCAGGTCCATGTCCTTCTTATGTTCAGGGCTCCAGAGCTGGACACAGTACTTCAACTTCAACTAGGGTCTCACAAGAGCAGAGTAGAGGGGGAGACTCCCTTCCCTTGACCTGCTGACCATGCTTCTTTGGATACAATGTTCAAGAAATATGGTTCTAGCTTGCTTTAAAATATCATTGAGACTCTTTAATTCACTGGATCCTACATTTTTAGGGAAAAAAACTATTTAATTGCATTTTGTTGTCTTGTGTTTGGGTTCTTTTTAAGTTAAACATGGGCATATATTTTAAATTATGAGTGCCAAGAATTATCAGTTAAATACAGTTATAGGAGAAATACATTTGTCTGACATAATTTTGGATATTTGGAATTTTAAAAAAAAACAAGCAAACAAAAGAAAAACAACCCAAACTTATTCTAAGGCAAAGGTCTGAAATAAGTCATGTATGCCCTAAAAGCCTTTATTTTTTTTCTTAATGAATTGTAAAGACACTTTTGACAATATATCAGGAAGAAGCATCTTTTTTTGCAGATATCAAACCATCAGAAAGGTCTACTCTAACTCTATTAGATTGGCATAATGAAATACTTAGAATAAAATAAGATTTCAGAAAATGTTTCATAAACAGAGATTTTGAAGTATTTTCAGGTTATACTATCTTCAGAAATGCATTCATTCAAATTTAATAATAGTATTAAAATATAATAACCCTTTCATTTTCTGTATTTATCTGTGATTACAGGTTATCATTAATAAGATGTGGTAGGTATTTGATGTTTTTCTGCATGATATTCACACAGTAGTTGCATACATGAAAGAGATCTAGGAAGATAACGTACTGCTTGGTGCTGTGCTTTTAGTTCCACAGAATTGAGTCTCACTTTCTACTAATTTGTTCACTGTTATGAGATGATCTGAGTGTTTTTACGGATTTCTTTTAGAAGAAACAAAATAGTCTTTACAAATGGAGTTTTTACTCAGTTTTACAAAGAAAATATATTATGTTAGATGAATAAAATTGCACAAACCAACCATTTTAGGAGGGTTAGGTGTTGGGGTGGATTTAATGATTTCTTTTACAAATGTCTTTATTTACCCTGTAGGTGCTTAGAATACGTTTACGCCAATTCCTGTGTGATTTTTATCTAGGTCAGTTTTTCATGTAATTATGTGAAAATGCATAGTATTTAATGTTCATATCATTAGTACTAGAGATAACAGCTGTAGTCTTCTACATGGAAGTCTGACAGCAAAACTGCTGTGATGGTGTTTGCTCGTTGCAGTGAAAATGAACAATTTATTGAATAATTGTATATTTAAATAAAAATAAATAGATGCGTCTTTGCAGTGCGCATTAACAGCAAATCTGGATTTAAGCATTATTTCAACTCCTGAGATGACCTATGTTTAAAAGCAATACATAAATAAAGCAATCATTATTGTAAAGGTTCATCAAATTTTCTCAGAAAGTATAGTATGGTAGTGTGATACTTGCTTACTTCTACTGCTTCCTACTGAACCAAAATTCGACTTACAGATGAAAAATAATTATATGGAAACTGATTTTTTGTTATTTTATTATCACAAACAATTCTCAGATCATAGCTGTCATCAGCAAATTTGGATCTCTGTTTATGATTTCCTGATAACTGCATAATTCAAATACCCTGTATTTGGTTCACTTGCAAGGTTTTGGTAGTGGGGCACTGCAAATGTGGCTTCTGTGAGAAGATGACAGCAGCTGCCCCCATGTCAGACAAAGCCTTTTCCAGCCAGCTCCAAGGATCCAACACTTGCCAAAGCTGAGCCCATCGGTGACAGTGGTAGTTACTCTGGGATAACCTATTAAAGAAAGGGTAAAAATGCTGCACAGCAGCTGTGAGAGAGGAGTGAGAAAATGTGAGAGAAACAGCCCTGCAGACACCAAGGTCAGTGGAGAAGGAGAGGAAGCATGTACTGCAGGTACTGGAGCAGAGATGCCCCTGCAGTTTGTGGTGAAGATCATGGCAATACAGGTTGTCACCCTGCAGCCCAACAAGATCCACAGTAGGTAAATGGATTTACATAAGGTCACATAAGCAGAATTATTGTAGCCTATGCTACTTAAAAATTTGCAGTATTTTCTTCGTTTAAGGTGAGGATCACTTCACCAAACCAAGAAAGGAAACCTGTTTTCACATGTTCCTCAAGTCTTCCATTTTTGGACATACGGATATAAATTAAGTCTGAAGGGGACCCCATGTGCACAAGAAATATATTTTTACTCATAAACCCTGGTATCACAAGCTCATTTCACTCCTCATGCATATGCACACAGGAGCCAGACAAAATTTCATTTGTTTAGATGTTTGAGCAGAATATATATATTATCAGACTCTTGTACATCATATTTTAAGCTCACCATTATCATCATATGCACAAGCTGAGAAGACTGTAAACATACTCTCTCTGATCCAAATATTGTTAGATCAAATTCACTTCTCATTAGGACTGCAACGCCATAACTGTGAACAGAATTCATCTCACTATGGTTTCCTAATAGAGAATTACTAGGCAAAAGGTAGTTACCACTTTTCATGCTGCTGCTTCTCAATTAGAGGTGTTGTTTAAGTGAAATTGCTGCTGTTTCTTTTCTCAGCATCTGGACCTATGCCAGAAGTTCACAGGGATATAATTAAGGTCTTCACATGCCAAAGAGTGAATGAAAAAGTCATGAAACATTACCAAGTAGTGTTTAGGGGCTAAGTTTTAAAGAAAGTCCTGCCAGGAATAGAGGAAATGATGCAAGATCTGGAAATGGTAAATACCTTTGGGATATTTTAAGAGAACCAGACAGATGCTCAGGAAACTGAAAACATACCATTATACTAATTAGTTCTTATTCCTGAAGAGAAGTTGAATTTGGGACCAATTCAAAATGAGGGGCAAAGGAGCAGAGACCATATCTCATTCTTCAAAATATATACTTGCAAGTAAGCTCAGCTGTCATGCCACATTAAACAGGTTTCTATTATATGCAGAAAACAGAAAATACTAAGCCATTACATGTACTAACAAATTCTGTTGTACACTTTACAAGAACAGATCATCAGACTGCACATAGGTTATACATGTGATTTTATATATATTCTGTGTTACAATACTTTTTTCTATGAATGTAAAATTTCATATAACCATTTAATTTATGGCACATCATTTGAAAAAATGTAATAAACGATTGTTTTGGTGATGGAGACATATTGGCATTTTTGTTTATAATGAGAAAAACCTTTACATGTTGAGTATTCCTGTTCATTCATTAAACTTCTTCAGTTATTATAGTATGATCAGGAGTTGACTTGAACTTCATGGAAATTATTATTTTGAAAGATTTGATGCCTTGTGACTGAAGAAGGTACTCTTGGTTAGAGCCCACTGTTGAAAGAATAGCATGGAAAAGCAAATAATCTGCAACACTTACCATTATTTGGGGAAAAAAATTGGGAAGTTATCTCATTTCTTATAGATAATTGCCTGCTATAGATGCCTGCTTGTAAAGGCAATATAGCTGAAACAAATTAAGGAGGTTGTTTAATGGATTAACTAACACTAAATCTGAAGTCAGAATGTTATACATTCACAGAATTACAGTATATTTGGGGTTGGATGGAACCTTTGGAGATCACCAAATCCAATATCTCTCCTCAAAAGCAGGATGAACTACAGTAGATGCCTTATGTCTGTGTCCACTTGGATCTTGTACATCTCAAGGAATGGAGACTCCACAGCTTCTCTGATCAGCCTGTTCCAGTATGTAGTCACCTTCAAAGTAAAAATATTTTTTTTTGTTATGTTTAAATGGAATTTTTGGTATTTCCCTTTGTACACATTATCAATTTGCAAAGTCCCACTCAAAAGAGCTTGACTTCCTTTTCTTTAATCCTAAACATTTATAAATTTTTATAAGATCCCCCTAAACCTTCTCTTCCGCAGGCTGAATAGTTCCAGTTTTCTCTGCCTATCTTTATATGTCACATACTCCAAAACCTTAATCATCTCTGTGGCCAGTTGTTTACTTGATCCAGTAAGTCCTTGTCTCTTTTGTACTGGGAAGCCCAGAACTGTATCCAACAGTCCTGATGTGTCTCACCAGTGCTGAGTGGAGAGGAAGGATCAGCTCAGTGAGGTGCTGACAGCATTTCTCCTAATGCAGCCCAGGGGGCTGTGTTTCTGTTACAAGGGCACATCAGTAACTCATGGTCAGCTTGGTATGTAACAAGGCACAAGCACATGGCAGTATTCCTGATCAGGTGCAGAATGTTGCATGCCACAAAATCATAGAATGGGCTAGGCTGAAGGGACCTTGAAAGATCATTAGGTCCAGCCTTTTATGGGAAAGAGACCTTAGATGACGTTATCTAGCATGCAGTTCAATTGCATCTTGAAAACCTCTAGTGATTTCCCTTTGTTGAACTCGATGACATTATTCTCTGCCCATTTGTCCAGCCTGTCAAGATCCATCTGAATCTTAACAGTCATCTGGTCTGTCAGTAACTCCTTCTGCTGTTGTATTGTCTGCAAACTTGCTGAGGCTGCACTCTGTTCGGTCACTGAGGTCATTATTGAAGCTGTTAAACAATTTTGGAGCCAGTATAGACCCCAAGGGCACACTGCCAGTGACTGGCCTCCAGTTGAAATTCATGGTGCTGAATAGAATTCTTTGAGACTGGCAGTTCAACCAATTTTATGTCTACCTTACTGTCCCCTCATCTGGTCCATACTTAGTGTGTCAATGAGGGTATTATGGGAGACAAAGTTAAAAGCCTTGCTAAAGTCACTCCCTCTGGTGTTATATAACTTTCTGTGCTCATGTCCTACTTTCACTCCTTTTTTAAAGAAGTATAATATTGAAAAAACAGAATTGAAAACCAGAAACTATGACCAGAGTTTCATGGCCCAAAAGGCACTAAAATTCATTGGATTGATTAGTCATATGTATTTTGCATAAATTCAAGAATATCTGCTTTTACTAAGCTCAACAGCCCACAATCTTGTGTCCAAGTTGTGCTAAGATCCAGAAATTAAATGGTGTACCACTGTCTCTGGGGTATATGGTCTATTGGATACAAAGCATGTTCCATATTAATGAATAGAATGAAGCCTTCATAAAGTTCAGTTACAGCACCTGTATTTTTACAGTTGTAAAAATACAGTTGTATTTCTACTGTTTGAAGATATAGCAATAGTTTTTTATACATGATCTACTTATTACAACTGCCCTGAAAACACAGTCTACTAACTACAACACTTGGAGATTTTAGGTTCAGTGCATTAGAAGATTCAAATGCAGATTTTCTTCTGTCTGTTCCCTTGGCAAAGGTTGGCTATTATATCCTTCATATACATCTAAAGAAGATGAATTCTCTTACCTCTTTGTTGGCAGAGCTTCATTAGGATACATTAATAGTGCCCTCATCTCCCATCTTAGTCAGAGATCACTTTGAACCACAATGCAGAAGAGACAATATGCTGTATATGTTGTATGTAAACATTTCCTGGATACTGAAATGAAGCATCTTGCCCAGTGGTATTTTAAAATAAATAGCAATTACTGATGTTTCCTTAAAAAAATAAACAACTACTAGAAAAAGCAGAATATGACTTTTTCTCACTGAACAGACATATTTACTATACATTTAGACCTTTATTCTGTAAATGTGGAATATTTAGTATGTTCAAATTCTTACTATTTCTTGTCTGATAAGATATGTGTGTTTTCAAAAGCCTATGCGCAACACCACTTAAGCTACGGTGAAGTAGTAGCATTTACTTGGCAACCATGCTTGACTGAAACAGGTTGGAAATGTATGATCAGAAAATAAGATACTATCTATTTGGCATCATATTAACATCTTATTATTAGTTAATATCATATATTTATTTTCTAAATATAAAATAATTTTTAATTATAAAAGGTAGGGTGTTTTTCAGAGGGTACATCAAAAAGAAATTTGAACTCTAGCTCAAGAGAAAGTTTCATTCATCTAAATGAACAAACACACAGGATTAAAGAGGGATGCAACAAAACAAGCTCTTCTCCAATAGGGCTATTACAGAACTCAGTGAGGTCCAATATTGTCATAGAGGGAATTAAAATAAAAGAAAAAAGACACATGCTAACTCTATTTTCATTGAAAAACTAATTTTTATTGTAAAATTTAAAAAAAAAAAAAAAAAAGAGGAAGGTTCAAGAAACCTGAAATAAATCCTCTACTATACAGTTCCTTTTTGGCTTTTACAGAGCAGTGGGTTTAGTTTGTTAAAAAAACCCCAGTTTTTTATTTTTTTCCTTTCCTTGGGAACCGTAATAGATAATTTATTCTACATCTCTAAAGAAGGGCTATACTCTATGTACAAGCATACCTTATTCACAATACCATGTAGAAAGCAAAATCAAAAAAACATCAAGAGCTATGCAAACGAGCTTCTCCTGGAAAGTTATTTTTCTCTCTCTCTCCTGAATGTCCACATGCTTTATATCTGCCAACTGGTCCTACAACAATAATCAGAGTTGTTAGTCTCTACCTACCTGAAATAATAGCAGTATAATTATCTCTACCATCCTGTGCTGGTTTGGGCTGGAACTGGGTTCATTTTCCTCTCTGTACCATAGCAGGCTATGTTTGGGATTTGTTGTAACCCATAATTTGAGTTACATGCTATAGGGATTACTATAGCAGGAAACACCCTAACCAAAGTAGGACAAGCCTTACAAGAAGCAGTGCAAGTGCAGCAGTGACCCAACTTAGGCTGGTTTTGGTGCCCAAGAACTCACAGAATCATAGAATCACTAAGGTTCGAAAAGATCTATAAGATCATCCAACTATCAACCGAACACTACTATACCCGCTAGACCACGTCCTCAAGCACCACGTCTACATGTTCCTTGAACACCTCCAGGGATGGTGACTCCACCATTTCCCTGGGCAGCCTGTTCCAATGCCTGACCACTCTTTCAGTGAAGAAGTTTTTTTCTAATATCTAATCTAAACTTCCCCTGATGCAACTTGAGGCCATTTCCTCTTGTCCTATCACCAGTTACCCGGGAGAACAGAACAACACCCACCTCACTACAACCTCCTTTCAGGTAGCTGTAGAGAGCAATCAAGCGTCCCCTCAGCCTTCTCTTCTTTAGGCTAAACAACCAGAACTTCCTCCGCTGCTCCTCACAGGACTTGTTCTCTAGACCCCTCACCAGCTTTGTCGCACTTCTCTGGACATGCTCCATCATCTCTATGTCCTTGCAGTAAGAGGCCCAAAGCTGAACACAGTACTCGAGGTGCAGCCATATTCAGCCAGCCATCGACCAACATCTCCAGGTCCTTTTCTGCCTGACAACTTTACAGTCACTCGTCCCCAAGCCTGTAGCACTGCCTGGGATTGTTGTGACCTAAATGCTGGACCTGGCACTTGGTCTTGTTAAACCTCATACAATTGACCTCAGCCCATCAATCCAGCCCGTCCAGGTCCCTCTGCAGGGCTCTCCTACCCTTGAGCAGATCAACACTTCCACCCAACGTAGTGTCATCTGCAAAGTTACTGAGGGAGCACGCAATCCATTCACCCAGATAACTGATAAATATATTAAACAAGATTTTCCCCAAGACTGACCCCTGGGGGACACCACTTATGACGGGTCACCAACAGCACTTAACTCTGTTTACAATTACCCTCTATGCTTTGTCCTTCAGCCAGTTTTTTACCCATTGAAGAGTATTGGGTACTTAGACAGACATGGCATCTGTCTAAGCCATGAGCCACCAGCTTCACTAGGAGAATGCTGTGGGAGAACACCTCCGCACAACACACCACCTTTCCTGTCCTAAGTGACCACCATAACAGATGGAACACAAAGTCATGAACAAAATTACCTCAATGGACATTTTGTGGCCATTTTTGGACAGTTTAAAGACATTTTACAGGGGTGGTCCATAGACAACAGGAATGAAATGTATGTATTATATCAGAAGATGGGAAGGGGACTAGTGATTAATGGGATTATATTGGATGGTGTGGGATCTTAGCATGGTGTAAATGCTATAGAATAATGTGCTGGTTTTTAGTGGGATGGAGTTATTTTTCTTCATAGTAGCTAGTATGGGGCTATATTTTGGATTTGTGCTGAAAACAGTCTTGAAAATAGAGAGATGTTTGTGTTATTGCTGAGTAGTGGTTATACAGAGTCATGGCCTTTTCTGCTTTGCACACCACTCCACTAGTTAGTAGACTGTGGGTGCACAAGAAGATGGGAGGGGCACAGCTGGGACAGCTGAACTCAACTGGCCAAAGGGCTGTTCCATACCATATGACAGCATGCTCAACATATAAACTAGGGGAAGAAGAAGGAAGAGGGGTACACTTGGAGTGATGATGTTTTGTCTTCCCAAGTAACCTTTATGCATGATGGACCCTGCTTTCCTGGAGATAGCTGCCCACAGAACATAGTGAATGAATTTGCTGGTTTGCTTTGTTTGAGTGTACGGGTTTTGCTTTACTTATTAAACTGTGTTCACCTCAACCCACGAGTTGTTTCACTTTTAGTCTTTCAATCCTCTCTTGCATTCCACCATAAGTGGAGTGAGTGAGTGTCTGTGTGTTGCTAGGTTGCCAGCTGGCATTAAACCATTACACATCCTGAATATGAAGTGCCTGGGTGGATGAAAAATTTGCCTATGATTGAACAGAGAAAAGACAAAAGGAGAAAAAGATAGGTAATAGCCTGCTTGTCATTATGAAGTTAACTATTTTGGACTAGACCTACTAGAAGATACGTATGCTCAGGAGCATGCTTTCTCCTGAGATTGCAGGCATATAGCTTTTTAATATTTACCCATTAACATGAATTATAGAGCCCTGTGTTATGCTTCTTATATTATGTCTGTCAAGAGGCAAATGCAACAGTTCAGAACAAGATTCCAGTAAATAATATGGTGAACAAAAACTTGCCTCCAGTTGTAATATAAGAACTGTCACTCTATATTGACTCATCCTGAGATTGTAGGGTGGTAACTTCAGTTAACTGGCCTTCATGGCTGCAAGTGCTATCCTAAATACAGACTTCATGTTTCTTTTAAGATAAGAGTGATGGTTCCTAGGGTTTAGTTCACCCTGGATATGAAGTTGTTATCTGAAAAGTTTAAAATTCCATTTTTAACCTCACAATAACGTGTCTTAACAACTTCATTGCAGGATATGCTGGTAACCATTTTAGTCTGTTCTTTATGACTCTCCTTGAAGCCTTGCCATGGGGATAAATAAAGCAAAAAAAGATTCACCCAGAATGGGAAAAAGAGAAGGAGAAAGAAGCTATTCTGCTGAAGGACAGAGACTTCAAGGCCCATGCATTTTGCATGACAGTCACTGGATAAAATACAAATACACTCCAGGTTCCAATACTGAAAATGAATATTTCCATATTCTATGCATGGAAATTCAGTAATTAAGACTCTTTCTTCCTGGAACAGTGAATCTTGAATTGTTCTTTCTGAGAACACAAATGGCTATAATAGAAGAAATTTTAGGTACTCTTGACCCAACCTAATCTAAAGTACTGGGATAAAAGGTAAATACAACTTTCTTAAAAATACTTAAATGGGAGTTAATTTGTAAAGCTAATATTAAATTTGGGTTCACACTGTTTTCCCAATTAATTATTTCCTTGAATGTCATCTGAATTTTGGAATAGCTTTTGATTGAATTCCTCCCAATATTTTTGCTTCTAAATTGGAGGCATATGGATTTGATGTATAGACTAATAGATGGAGAAGGAATTGGCTGGATGGCTGCATGCTAGGAGTTACATTCAATGGCTCAATATCTACATGAAAACCAGTAATGACTGGTGTCTCTCAAGAGTCTGCACTGGAACTAATACTATTTAATATCTTCATCAGTAACATAGACAGTCAGATTGAATGCATCCTCAACAAGTTTGTGGATGAAAGGAATCTTGAATGATGCTGTTGATTCACTACAGGGAAGGGATGCCATCCAAAGAGACCCTGACAGACCTGAGAAGCGGGCACATGCAAATCTTATGAAGTTCAATAAGGCCAAGTTCCTGTACCTGGGTCGAGGTAATTCCCAATATCAGTACAGACTGAGGGATGAATGGATTGATAGCAGCCCTGGGGAGGAGCATTTGGGGATACTGGTGGACATGAGGTGACAATGTGCACTTGCAATCCATATAACCCATCATATCTTGGGCTTCATCAAAAGAAGCATGTCCAGCAGGTCAAGGCAGGCAATTCTCCTCTACTCTCCTCTCATGACACCGCACCTGAAGTACTGCATCTGGAAACCACAGTACCAAAACTGACAGTGTTGAAGAGATGTTTGGACAATGTCCTTAATAACATGCTCTAAATTGGTCAGCCCTGAATCAATCAGACAGTTGGACTAGATGATCATTGTAGGTCCTGTCCAACTAAAATAGAATATTCTTTCCTAAGGAAGGCATGGACAACTTAGAGCACAGAAATGATTAGAGGAATGGAACACCTGTCTCTATCAAGAAAGACTAAGAGAGGTGGGATTGTTCAGCCTGGAGAAGAGAAGGCTCCAGGGAGACCTTATTGCAGTCTTCCAGTATATGAAGGGGGCCTATAAGAAAGTGTAAGAGGGAATATTTACAAGGACATGTAGTGACAGGACAAGAGGCAATTTTAAAATGAAAGAGGGTGGATACAGGTTGGACATGAGGAAGAAATTTATTTCACTGAGAGTGGTGAGACACTGGCACAGGTTGCCCAGAGAAGTTGTGGACACCACATCATTGGAAATGTTCAAGGCCAGGCTGGAAGAAGGTTTGAGTAACTTGGTCTAGGGGAAGGTGTCCTTGCCCATTGCAGGGGGGTTGGAACTAGATGATCGTTGAAGGTCCTTTCCAACCCAAGTCAGTCTATATTCTATGATAGTTTTGTGAAATGGATCTTTCTGATAATTTTGACCTGATCAGGTTCAGCTGCATGACAGAGCCTAGGCAGTTTGACACCTACCAAGACTAAACCCTACTGTGAGCATGTGCAGAAGTTTAATTTAATCAGAAGTAAATACAAAAGAAGTCTAAGTGCTCCTAGGTTTAGGCAGTGACTGACCAGGGAATTTGTAGATCACAATACTGGACCTAGGAACAAAACTTTGTTTAAATCCTTTACTGGATTTGATTATTTATATCAATCCAATTTGAAAGGACATACAAAATAGTCTATTTTTCTAAAAACAGTATGAAACTAGTATGGCACAGTCTCTGCCAGGTTTTTCCAATGCCAGAACCGGTAACTCTGAGTCCAATCCTGTGTTTTTTCTTCTGGTAAAATATCTAAGTTCTTTACTTAATAATAGTGAGTTTAAAATATCTTGTAGCAATGATTATTTCTGTGACAGTCCAAACACTGAAGGGCTTTTTGTGATTATGGTCACACAGCAATGAAGCTTTCAGCATTGCTGTCATAGAGCTCTTATTAAAATTCAAGCCAGCTACTTGTCATTCAGTTCTTCGACTGGAAAACCGTGAAACAATAAAGAGAAACATGAGCAGGAAGAGGGATCTTTTCCAAATGCTCTTGCATGATCTCCCTTGCCAGGGAAATGACTCTTTGGCCTCCGTGTACTTGGCTTGCTAGTTGTCCACAGCTTTCATTTATATACAATGAATAGTGTCTCACAGTGTCTTGTGGAAATAGATGGAGGCAAATGAAAAAAAAAACCACAACTCTTCCTTTAATATTTATCAAATTAAACATTTCAGAAGCTTTAAAACAAGTTATATTAGGATCTGACTTTAGGATTCTGCTGAAATTACTAATTTGAATTCAGGATTTCTCTCCAGGTCTTGGACATTTTCCAGAAGTGAGGAAGAAATATAATGTGAAATGCTTACAACATATCAAAGTTAATCAGACACTGATTTCCTATGTATTTTAAATGCAAAAGCCTGGAAGGTTCTTATTTGTGTGACAGCAGAAATATCCACAATTAAATAGGTTATATGAACTTTTCTCAAAATGCAAATTCCCCCTCCCAACCATTTTCCTTTAAATAAAACAAAATGCAAGAAAAAACAATTAATACATGTTACCAGGTGTATGAACAGATGATTCCACAATGCTAATGTAGTGTTCAGAAAATCCTACTGGTAAATACAAGTAAAAGGACACTAGCATAAATAAAGCATTTGTCTAATCCATCAGCGAATTCTGATTATATTCTCTTCCTCTGTCCTCACCTACTTGCCAGATTCCCTCCCTCCCTGTCTCCCTCCTTCCCTATGTCCCTGTCCCTCTTGCTATCTTTTCCTTCTTCCCTCTACTAATTTTCAGAAGTTTTAAATGGAAACAAGGAAACAAACAATAAGTTAAACAAACAAAACACCCCAAACAACCCTCTTTCTTTATTTTTTTCCTCCCTACCTTGAAAGAAAAACAAACCAAACAAACCCCCACCAATCCAACCCAATCAAAATCCCCAACTGAAAAACTCAGACACAACTTTTGAGAACAATTGATTCTAATCTATTTTGATTAAAAAAAACAAAACAAAACAAAACAAAACCCACAAACAAACAATAAGAACCCAACAAAATCCCCCCACAAAACCCAAAATACTAAAAACCCTAACATTTTGAATTTCAGCTGTGATTTATTGGAAGCCAGAGTTCAAAATTTGAACTATGCAACACCTAAGTACTTAAATCCTTTTTTGGAAGAACCCTAAAGATGATAGCTTTGGTCTGGGATATTTTTTTTTTTTCCTTACCTTTAACATATCCATGAGCATTTCAGCCTAGAAAATAGTTTTTTTTTTTCTCTTGTACTCATGCACATTAAGCTTTATATGTGACTATTGCCTGACCTTTTGTGTCTTAAATCCTAGGAATACATACAGTATGAAATCCTAATGTTGTCACAGCATAACAAACAATAGATCTTATTATATGAGGCAGGGGAAGACTACTGTTCAGCTTTTAAACTTTAGTTGATGACCTATGAAAAAGAATCAGAATATGATATGATGTACAAATATAACTCCAAGAAGACCCCAAGACTGAGGATAAAGAAACCCTCAACCACCACCGTTGAAGTCTGTCCAGTGAAGAACCTGGGATACCAGAAACAACACTACCTCTCTGCTTCAGCAACCTTAGGACCCAAAGAGACCTCAGAAGGGTGAGCAAAAAGACCAGAAATTGTATTAACACATGTGACATAATGGTGGGTATTTGCAACAGACCACATGGTAAAGAACTAAAAATAATGAAAACTTCTTTCAACAACTGGAAGAAGTCTCACATTTTTAGGCCTAGGTTCTCATAAGGAACTGTAATCATCCTGACATGTTCCCCTGGAAGGAACATGTTAAGTTACTGTTAAGTTTTGTCCTCAGTCCTTGAAGGTAATTGGTCCTAGTGTCAGAGTCTAGGGGAGTGAACTATCACCAGGAGTAGAGGAGGATTCCATCAGGGAACCCTGAGTTGAACTGAACATACAAAAGTCCTTGGAACAAGATTGTTTACTTCCCAGTGCTGTGAAGAAACTGGAAAAAATGAAAGAATGCCACTGAAAGAAAAAAAAATTCAGATCTTTTTGTCATGGAGACTGGAGGAAGTTCCTGATAATTAGAACGAAATATGCACGTCATACTTGTCTTAAAGAGCGTAATGATGTGAGAAGCTACAACCTGGTCAGACTAACCTTAATCCACAGGCAACTCATAGAGTAGATAAACTGGAAGACATTTCCAAGGACCTAAAGCAATTATGGACAATGAGACTGGGTGTGTTGGTCCCAGACAGGGATGAGCTGCTCTCCTAGGCCCAGCTCACAAGATTTTGTTTCATTCCATAATACATCAAGCTGAGTGGTCAGTGTTACACCTGTATCAGTGGTACTTGTCGTCAGGGTGAGGGGGGATTTTGCAAAGCACATGGATTTTTCAAGGCAGGTGCAACCTGGAAGGTGGAAAGAGGGAGGGGCGCAAGGAGGGGGGGCTCAGAGGTTCTGGCTGGCAGCCTTGGTTTTTTTCTTTCAGCAGCATGGTCATTGTTTGGACCTTGTGGTGGGTGATTAGCAAAGAAGTAGAGTCTTTTATCAGGGAGATTGCTCTGGGAAGCAGGGGTTGGAAGTTTTCTTTCCTCCTGCTCTTGGCTCCCAGGCTTAGGGAGGGTGTTTTTGCTCCTCGGGGTTTTGGATTTATTTTTGCTTGCTGTCCTGGAACCTGGCTATGCCCGTCCACGGGTGGTGAGATCCTGTATAATTTGTTCTATTTTTTCTGTTATTTTAATTACTTATTATCAGTAGTATTGAAACTCCCTAAGTTTCATTTGTATAATTAAATAGTCTTATCTCAACTTATACGAGCCTCCCTTGTTTTTCCTGTGACCCTTCCTCACTGGGATGGGGGATGGAGTACTAGAGCAACTGGTGGTGCTTAATTGCGTGACAGGGCTAAACCACGACACTGGGTTAGGCAAAATGAAATCACATGTGGCAAACCTGAGAGCTTACAGTGAAAACTAATTTTGTGTACAAAAGATCATGAGTGGATGTTGTATACTCTGACTTATCAAGTCCTTCAACAAAGTTTCCTATAGAATCTTTATAGCCAAAGTGGTGAAATAGGGTGCACAGAAAATTGGCTGGGAAAAAGACTTTGTGGTCTGGAGACTAAGCAAGCAATTAATCTTTCTCATGCATCAGTACTGAATTCAATACTGTTTAATGTCTTTATTTAAAACCTGAACTGTGAGATGGAGTGTACTCAGCAATTTGATGATGAAAGCATACTTATCAGAATGGTCCATATACTGATGGGCAGGACTGTTACTAAGAGAGACCTAACAAAAACATCATTAAGTTCAGCAAAAGGGAAGAGGTGGAGTCACCATCCCTGGAGGCATTTTGAATATGTGTAGATGTAGTGCTTAAGAACATGGTTTAGTGGTGGATTTGGCAGTGTTAGGTTAATGGTTGGACTGAATGGTCCTAAAGGTCCTTTCCAACCTAAATTATTCTATGATTCTATGACCAGCAAATGCAAAGTCCTACACTTGGGGAGGAATAAACCAATGTAACAATAAACATTTTTTTCAGGAAGAAAATGGTGGGCTTGGTGGACCTAGCTGAACATGAGTCAGCAGTCTACCCTTCTTACAAAGGTGGCCAATCACATCCTGGTTGAAGTACGTCTTCTTCAGTAGACTATAACTAGGTGTGCCTAAGCATTAGACAAGTTCTTTAGGTCGCACAACTCCTAATACTCAAAGCTTTCTGCTGCTGTTGTCTATCTCACAATCTTTTTCTTGAGGAACTTAAGTGACTACTAATTTATGCCTTTCTGATACTAGTGTGTTTAAGTGATTAAAACCTAACTATTGTATCAATTTTTTTTTTATGTTTTACAACTCAGTAAAATATGAATGTTATTTCACAGGGAAAAACATATACATTCCTACAGCATGAGGAGTTTAATTTTATATAATACTAAGGACCTTCTGCAAACAGGAGATTTTAAATTTTCTTGGAAAAAGATCGCAAAACCCTTCTTGAAGACTGAGTGTAAAACAATGTAAACATAGGGATTGTTAAACCTTTTTGCATAAATGAACTCATTAAAACCCAGTGTTTTCACTGATGGAATAATTCTATTTACTCCATTCATTTAAAACTCTTTTTGTTTAATTATTAATATTGTCATATACAGCTGATATTTTTGCTCTCTGGAATATCAGGGAATAGTCATGCCATGGAAACACAGCTTCATGTTTTTCATTAAATACATGATGTGTTCTGTACAAAATGTGAAAGATGTAAGAGTACTGGTATTGAAAAACTCTACTGAGGTTTTTTATTTTGAAATATTTACTTACTACTTTATAATTTCATAAGGGACTCTTCTGTGCTATGGAATATTTTCCACATGTAGTATATACACCCTGGTCACAGCACTTTCTAAATTCTTTACTCCAAGGGAATTTAAATTCAGAACATCTATATCTGCCTGCAATATTCTTTAAATACTAGATACTTTCTTTGCTTGCCAGTGCTGTACCATGTGACATACATGTGATCAATGCTTTGCTAAGTGTACAAAAGCCTCTACTTGAAAGCAAGGGGAGAAATTTAAGCATCTCTGTGCTGAACATTTCATAGCCAGTAAAGGCAATATAGTTCAACATGATGACTATCAATATGAACTGTTAATATTAAATTAACTTCATTCCTTTAAAAACTTGTATGCACATGCAGAAGCAATGAAAATAAAATGAAGAATCTATTGATTAAGTTTTCTGGAATTTGTAATTTTTGCTTTAATTGATGGTATACAACAGGTAAAGTAAAACTGACGTAACTGAACTAACAATAAGTTGTTAAAATCCTATTAAGAATGAATAATCACAGCATTTACCTCCATTTTCATCCGCACACAATATATAAAGAGTAAGAATTAAAAAAAAACAGTTAGCCAAAATGCATGTGCTTTATTAATGTAATAAAGTCTAGCAATGCTTTAAAGATTGTCTGGTTTTGGGGTACTGATTGAATTAAATCCTGGAATGGTATGAATACAGATACAAATTGAGAGTTTTTTGTATGAGGAGTATTTTATCTTGGCACAATTTTTTGATTCCTTTATTTCATGGTACCTTATTGGGAAAATGACCTGATTATTCACTCTTGTGGTTTACTTATTCAGCTTCCTTTTAGTCCATCCTTTGGTCCACTAGAAATGTATCTAGTGTATGACTGATGGATGCACTCTAACATTTCACTCAAACTCTATAGAAAAGACTGACAGTAAAGCTACATGTTTGTGCAACTAAAAATATTCTCTAGCAGAATGGGAAAATTAGTTCTATATTTTCTCTTCTGTTACTGTCAGAGCACTCAGTAGCTATGTGTGTGGATGTTTTCAAGAAAGCTTTTTTTTTTTTTTTTGTAATAGAAAGTTGAATATATGTATCAATAAACTGAAATAACAATTTGAGAATTCTGAAGAATACATTTAACATTCAGTTTTAGAAGTTAAGTGTTTATAGAAAAGGAACTGCTTCTGTCAATGAAATTAAGGATCCCAAATTTCAGGCAGTGGTCTGGCCTAAAACATAGGCAAAATGTGAAATTACTCAGTGCATTTGGGAGCAAGAAATCTCTTTGTAAGAACCATTGACATATGCTAGTAGACTGTTAGAAGATAACGCATATCCCTGTAGCATAAATCCAATATAGCTGCAGTATTCACATGAAAATAATAACATAATGTTTAAATAAAATAACATAGTAAAAGTATATCAAAGTAATCCTTAATAAAGAAGATCAATTCTGTTGTCTCTAAAAGCCATACCAGGGGATATAGATCAGCTTCATATATATACAAGTTCTTGTTTATAGGCAAAAATCATACCCCTTCCCAGAATCAGAATCAGCCGCAGATAGTGAAAAGTCCTAGAACTCTTTTGTCTGCTTTTAGCAGATTCCTTGTGCCTTCACAAATTCATAACCTGAGTGAACTACAATGACACTATTTTTCCTTTTGACTCTGTGTGTTGTCCATGCAGAGAATTTGTTGTTTACTATAAAAGGACTTCAGCTAAATAGGGATTATCATCCTCTTTGCCCTAAGAAAATTGAGAAAAATGGTGTTTGATCCTTTTGCTAACAAATAAATCTTACACTCTCAGCCACCCAAAATATAAGGGATTTTTTTCCCCCTAAAATTTCAAAAACTTACCTTCACTTATTTGAATCCTTAGTGACTCTAATTCCTCTTTATATATATATATATATATACATACATATATATATATATTCCTTCTATATATAGTTTCAATATAGATGACATCACAAAGTTGTTGACAGCTATGGTTCTAGAATAATTTAATCTCACAGCATGTGTTACAGGTTTAGCAAAGGTTACACAGCATCAGTAATAAAACATTTTTCTTCATTACTACATTAAAAGAATTGATAAATTAAATGGTGTTTACTTTCAATTTTATTTCCTTTATATGAAATCAAGGGATCATAGGAAAATCAAGGATGGTTTGAGAATATTGTGGTATATAGCATCTGTGAATACAGTTTTAATAGATAAAAGATATATATTATATCATAAGAATTAATTGAAGAAATAATTTATTTAAAGGTAAAGAGCATTGTTTCTTGAATAATCCCCAGCTCAGTCTTATACAAAAATATTAGTTTAAAAAAAAAAACCACAAAAAAAAGCCTAAAAACCCAACACAAACCAAACAGCCCTCCCAACAAACAAATAAACAAACAAAACCCCAAAACACCAGATTATTCAACTCCAACAGAAAATGGAATAATAAAGACCATATCCACTTAAGATAACAGCTAGACATTGTCAAATTCCTAGTAGAAAAACTATCGACTACTCTTTTGCCACACTGGAAGTAATCAACAGTAAGAAGCAACATGCTTTGAGGAGGATTTTGATTCTGTGACCTTAACAAAATATAATTTTATATTTAATATTTTTCCTTTATTTTCATGCATAAAGTGTAGCCTAGATTTTCTACCAATTAATAAGAATGAACAAGATGTATGAATTTCTGTCCAATTTTTTACCATTCTTGGCACTGTTTGGTTAATTGCTTTGAGAATTACAAGCATCACCTATGCTTATCCTTAAATGCTTGTCCTACCTTTACTTATCTCACTCTTTAAGATGAGTCTGTGTACTGCTAGAGACTTGGGGATGAAGGTCAATAAATATATTAATGGAACAGCTAAAAGAAATGTAAACAAATTATAGATAAAGATATCTTTGTCCTCATTGATTCTACTTCATCTTTTTTTCCTTCAACTTTTCTGATCAAACATAAATGACATTCTTTAAAAAAAAATCCAAACAAAGTTCTATTGCTCACGATTTAGGTAGTTTTATTATTATGTTTCCCACTGATTTTATGCTATGTTTCATGGGATTTTTGGGGTTTAGATCTTTACAAAATCCCCTAATATACTGTAACTGTCTAATTACCAAGATACTGTAATATTATCTAAACCCTCAGAGAAACGCATGAAAATTAAGAAAGCTTCTGTAAGAATGAACAATTAAAAAACAAAACCAAAAACCAAAAAAAAAAAAAAGAAAAAACACACCACAGCTTGTTTTATTCTGTAATGACTTCTTAGGTTAGTGATGAAGACATTTAAAATATTTCTATAGTGGAATCCATTAATCTCTTCTAAAAGTATTGAATAAATGGTCTTTTTCCCCCTCTTTCATGATCAGAGGAGAAACTACAGTATATTTGAAACTGTGAGGAAGTCTAATATCCAAAAATCTTTGTCAATGGAGTGAAGACCTGATAAGATTAGCTGTTTCTGTTTAATTATCCTATGGACTTGTTTAATTATCTAGTGCTTTCTTTAAATTTAGAAATAATTTATGAAATTACTTTGATTTTTACGGATTATGACAGACAAAACACTTCTAAGGCCAAAGGAAATATTAAATCATTTATTCTGACTGCCTATATAGAATAGATCATAGAATTGCTCTAATACTGATCCGCACACTTTGTGTTGGAGCTTAAAATCCCTTTCAAGAATGCACCCAGACTTGCTTTGCCAATACAGGACTTCCCTTTGGTGATTGGTGAAAAATGCATTCATTATTTAAAATAGAAATGCACAGTTCTTGTCAATCTGCCCTACTGATGGTCTATTATCTCACATTTACTTTGAATTTTGGTCTTTTTGATGCCACTAATATGGACAACTGAGCTATGTGTATTTGGTTTTGACTGATTGATTTAAATATTCCGTAAGTGAAAAGTAACTTCTTAAGAAGAATTATCTTGCTCGCAAGTTCGTTTTGGTTTGGTTTTAAAATACTATTACTCCAAAACTAAAAGTAATTTATGTTCTTTGTTTTCTCATTGTATATATTTGTAGCCATTTGATCCCAGCGTAGACTCCAAACTCTATTTGAAACTGAAGGTTAGTTTAGAGGAAGACATGATGTGCAACTTCCCTCACACAAGTGTCCCAGTTAGCTGAGACTCCAGGTCTTGCTGGAATCACTTGACAGCCTAGAGTAACCACTCCAAAACTAAAGTTTACCTGGAAGAGGGACTTTTACATGTGGACACAAAGCAAGTGAAGGTACTTCAGGGAAGCTGGGAACTTTGTTCTCTAAATAGATATAACTGTAGTTAGGAATTGGTTTGAACATTCTTCTGTGGGTTTCAAGGGACAGCTAGGCTTGTAATAAGAAAGAAAAGAGAACAACAGACTCTCCGACGTAGTGAAAGAAAAAAGTTTGCTCCTTACCACCAAATTAACTAGACAAAACTATGACCCTTGTTCTGCAGTGAACACAGAAGAGCCTAGTCCTTTGACGGAGCAGCAACAGCAAGCTGGTCCATGAGGGAAGGCAAGCTGGGGGGAGAAGTTGAAAAGAGATGGGCAGAGCAGTGACCTCACTAGTAAGGAGTCAAGAAGGTAAGTCAGCATATCCAGGTCAGGATCAGGTCCAGACAGAGATCAGGGTCAGGTATAGTTAGTGATTACCCAGCAAGCCAGGAAGTCATGTAAGAAGATCAGGGTCAGGCTAGGGAGGGTATGAGATTAGGCATTGACAGACCTGTGACACACCTGCAATGTAGCACAAGTGGGGTGAAAAATGAGACAAGTATTTACTTCAAGCTTTATTTGTTTTTGTAGTGATTTTTTATTCGCAACAACACTTGTCTACAAATAAAATTACCTGGGGCTCAGCCCGTCAAACAGCTAGAAGGACAAGGTGCACTCAGGATTCTGGCAAATGTTCTTAAATTCTACTCAATTCAAGATTCATATGCTCAATTGCAGCAGGGTGGTAAGAAGATATCCAAATTACTGAGCTCCAAACATGCCTCACTTCCTGGCATCTTAACTCATTAAGTTAAACTACTATTCTGAAAGTTCTTTCAACATCTGAAATTAGGCAGTGGCGTGTAAGTGTTATTAGTGGATTATAATATTGTTTGATTCTTTTATTTTGTTTGTTTCCTTTTGACTGGAAGGTAATATATCTATGGAAAGACAAGATGTGGAGATAATACATAGCCAGTACAGGTTGTTCATGGGACTTTCAAGGTTAGTATTTCAGGTAGTAATCTTATTCAGATACAAAGAATATGGACTGCCCCATCATTCGTTACATTGAATATTTGAAAAAAAATTATATACTATAAACAACAGTCTTCCATTGGACCAAATGTGAATGTAGAAGCTTAATTTTAAGCACTTTGAATGCTGTGCTATTAGTGATCTATTTCAGAAAATAATACTGCAACAAAAATAATTAATCTATACAACCTATTCTAACTATAAGTAGTTAAGCTATCGTTACTGTCTTTTTTTCTCACAAGGAGCGTAAGTACATCTGATCACTCCAATCCTTTTATAAAAAAAAAAAAGAAACCAAAAAAAACCAAAACACAACACTCAGTGATGGTTCAATAACCTTCTTAAAATTGTTAATTCATTTGTAGTATTTAAAAATACTAAATAAAAGCTAGTTTGACATCTGATTAATAACTAAGACACTTGGGAGAAAAACATGCAAGCTGTCACTTTCATATTCTGTTATCCTTAGAAAATATTATTATTGCTGAAGATGAGAAAAGTTTGGGGATTTTGTATTGTCTAATTTTGTCTTCTATAAGGCCAGGGGAATTCTGTAAAAGTTATCAGAATAAAATGCTTGTCATTACCAGTATCGGGATAGATCCTGTGCTTGATCATAATGCAAATGTCATCCATCACTGTTTTCTGTACATCTTTTCCTCCTCATTCTAATTTACTCTGTAGTTCCATTAGACAGTAGGAAAGCAGATTAGTGTACTGCTCCTGAATATCTCTAAAACATTGGTCGTTTCATTAGTAATTGATACCATGGAACTGAGGTTCAAAAGCCATGTCCTAATTCTCCTTGTTTTTCAAATTTTTAACATAAAGAACTGCAAATATTTACAGAACTGTATGAAGCTAAGTGGTTCTACTAGTCAGTTACACAATGAATAATCTTTTTACTCTTTGGTTTGTGAGAGTTCATACAAATTCAATACGCTTTGAACCTAAAATTACACCAACCCTTTAAATAGAAAAGAAAAATGAAACATTTTATATCTGTCTGTTTTCTGCTTGAAAAAAATAAACTATGTCTATGCAGTGTCCTTAAAAAATGGTCCAAGGATGCTTCTCATGCAGAAATGTTGATTTTTATACCCTGCCACACCTTGTTCCATTTCATAATGAAACCGTTGTATAATGGCAGCAATAAAAAATATTAAGTCCTAACCCTGAAGACTTGTGGTGTAGAGTAGCTTCATTCACATCCATAATTCTATTTTACTCTGTAAATGATGTATAACAGAGAAATTTGGACTTTACCAAAACACAGCCAGGGTGTGAGCTTACAAGTACAATTAGATGATCAAGTGAGTATTTGATGTCACTAACTCTTTTTAATTTAACAAAGTACATGTACAATGGAATAATATCAGATTGATATACTGATGACTTTCCTTTTGGTCAGTGTAAAGTTGAATGTTACTGTGTCTGACTGTGGAAGATACACTAAAGAGACAGATAAGTCTTTAACAGCAAACTCAACTGAGACTGTTTTTTACCAGAAAGTAATAAATTCTCTAAACTCTGGGTTTTTCTTTTTCCAGACAACAATATGACAAAACCATATTTTTATATATAACAGTATGTCTGTTTAATGATACTGGTAGCAGTTTTATGAAACATACCCAATGTGGTCAAAAAATATGGAATGTATCATCTTTTCTCCATCAGAACTCAATCCTGCAACCACCACTCCTGAGTTTTGAAGATAAGCCTATTCATGAAGATTGAAAACAGTGCTTTGACTGATATTAGTAACATATAGGCTGTAATTTAGAACCAATACTGCATGCAACAGCATGCTCACTATCCATTCCCAAATAAAGGAGATTATACCAATATTGATGTTTTATATTCATACAGACTTAGACTTCATCAATTTGCTCCCCATTTCCAGGTACCTAAAAAGATTAGAGTTTGTGTAGGTAATATTTCTCTTATGATGTGTTTTATGAGATAATCTGAGATCAGTAGGGATACCTAGATAAGCACAGATAATTGCTCTGGGGCAGACATTCTCTGAAGCAAGCCTTGTAATGTTTAATTTCCTTGTCCTGTAGGCAAGAAGGAAGTGAGTCTTAGTTCCTGTTTCACAAGACACTAAGTTAATTTTTCATGAGTTTTTACCAGTATAAGATTGCAATTATCCAGGCTTCAGTTAGTGTCTCATTGCAGTATGGGTTTCGGACAAATAGGAATATATAATTTTTCCTATGTTGTATTAACAAATGATTTCATTTCACAGTTATAATTCCTAAGAAAATATTATTCTCTGCTAACAATAACAGTTGTCGGGTACTGATAAGACGTGGCCAACAGGTTTATGAACCAATAGAGAGGAAAAATCTTTCACTTGTTGCTTGTAACTGATTTGCCAGATGTGAATAGTATTCTTCATAAAAAAAATAATCGCTGCTTATGTGTATAATAATAACTGAATGCACCTATTTTTAAATTATTTGGGTTTTGTCTGCTAGGGGTAAAACCAGAAAAAAAATAGGTTTATCTTTTTCTTTCAGGTAGGTCTATGTGTCCTTTTTTGCAATACACCCTTTTCAGCATGCACCAAACACACTGCGTAATTGGCATACGTTTCCCTCAGCAGGCATCACAGCAAGGAGAAACTATGGTAGGCATAGAGAATTTGAATGTCATGGAAGTATACATCTTACATAACATTTACTATGTCAGTAAAAACACAATGAATTGATATCAATATAGAATTCATTTTAATATACGTTAAAAAAAGAGGTTGTTACAAAGAGAAAAGAACACAATTGATTTTGTATAATGTACTTGAAAGATATATTTGAAAGATTTACTTCTCAAAAATGCATTTTTCCACAGCTGCCTCTGTTTGATGAAATGGTTATTTTAACTTACTCTAAAGATTATTCTATCCAAGGTTTTTCTATCATCTCCTTTACCATTTTCCAGCCTATCAATCTCAAATTATGGTTCAAAATTTTTAAAGTATATTTGGCTATTTCTATCATACAGAAAGCTGCAATGGCATGTTATGGAATAGCAGACACACATGCTGCTCATAGGTAAAACTTATCTGTTGTAATATTTTTTAGGAAAAAAACCCAACATAGCTAAAGGAGTAAATTGTTTAATATTAGGACAAATTAATTTTAAAGCGTAAGGTTGTGTCTGAACTAATTTCTCAAGTCATATGATAGAATTGTCCATTAAACTCAATTTAAAACATCTTAATGATTTACTTATGAGTTATTGTGTAGAATTCTTGATTTTTTTTTATATGTCAGTAACATTTTATTATTCAAAAAATCAATCTATTTTGAATGAGAGGCTGAAAATATGACTGGAGTGTGAGATTTTACATTTCTCTAATTCTAATGGAGTAATTTTTCAATTGTTCTTGTAATTTTATCTGGATCTCAAAACAAACAAAAAATTCATTTTACTTCTCCCTTTCTTATTTTTAATTCCTTATTTAGGTGACAGAGACACATGAACTACCTAAATAATGCTTTGCTGTTAACTTTACTTAATATGCCAAATCAGTTTAATTACAGTTTCTATAAATAATCTATGCAAAATGCTTCCCTGAACAGAATGCACTTTTCCTTCTGTATGTGGCACATTCTAATACTTAAAAGCATTAGAACAGATGTTAGGTGCCTCCTAAACTTGTTTTCAGTTTTCTTTTATTTATATGTTAATGAGAATTTAATTACTTCATGAATACTTAAACAACCTGAGGGTGCCTGATATCATTAGCTTGAACATGACAAGCACCTCAAGTGACCACATGGGAAGACTAAAATTGCTTTTAGTTTACTTGAAGACAGGAAGATGAATTCATTTCACCCCCTGCTATGTTCTACCTGACACACAGAACTGAATAAGCAGTGGGCAATGATTCAGACTCACTTCAGCGTGACCTAAAGTATCTCAGGAAAGAATGTACACCAATGTATATAAATGGTTCCTTTTTCAATTTGCTTCACTGTCCTTTAATAAACAATCTGAGAATGTCATGCTATTGCATCTTATTTCTTCTTAATAGTTTTTTAAGGCAAAATTGCTTACAGTCATGTAAATTTCCTTGTTTAAACCTTGTTAAATTATGCACAACTTAGACATGCCCAGCAGTGATCAAATTACCCATAATAAAAAACTGTACAGAAATTGCTTAACTATGTCTATCAGCAAACTTATTGTAATGAAAGCATTTTTTCTTAGTGTTGCAAATAATAGATGGAGTCTGAATCTGACCTACAGAAATAATGAAGGAAAAGAACTAAGAAACTGATATTCATAGAATACTATGATTGAGTAGCTCTATTTTCTGCCTGCTATATTTGTGGTTAAATAGTGAATTTGCTATTGGACAGTATATATGAAGAATATTTCTGAAGTAGGTAGGACACTGCTTTTACCTTCTCCGTATGGTCCTCTTTCTCATGATACACACATAGAGAATGGTAATAATTTGAGCTCTAAAAGAAAGAATGATAATAACAAAAAACCCACACCCTTTCTTTTCAGGGAGTGAGGGGACATTTGCTCAGTCGGCTTAATTATTTTTGGAAGGAGAAGATATAATTTTGATCTGGATTCTGCAGAGACTCCCTCTTCAATAAGTTCTTCTATGAATATGCGAAAGAAGAGCATGTCTTAAGTAATGCAGACACTTTTAAAACACATGATATGATACAGTTTAACATCTCACAAGAAGAAACTTGTTTGTTTACTCTTTACAGTACGATGTACCCATTTACATACAGTGTTAATGAAGTCAAAACTGTTAGTAAACTAAGCATGAAAACAAAGTTGTGAATAAAAATAATATTCAAGTCCCAACATTAAAAGATTTCTCTATTATTTCTCTTGTCTGGGCAGGAAATGGGAAATAACACAGCATCTTAGCAAAAAAGTTTGACCAACAGTTAGATGAATGGTGGTAAATGTAAGATATCTTTGAGAAGTAAGATGGAAGTTTGGTCCTACTAACCAAATGATTTTCATCTTTAAATAAATATTTACAATAGTCAGACAAAGGAGAAAAATCCTGTAAATATAAACATTATTTTACTATGTTTAATAAATGACAGATTTTTCATCAAACCAGAAACAATATGTGTTTATAAATCTCTCACCACCTCTACTTAATGTGCAACATTCAGTGATCCGAGAGGCATCGTTTCTGTGCCCACTTAAGCTGAGTATTTGGAAGAGATTTAAAAATTCAAAGTCTTGTCCATTTAAAGTGCAAAAATATAAACCTACATGCAAAATTATGTTGGTGGTATTTGTTTGATCAAAAGCAGTGTTAATCAACAAGAATTCCCTAACAATCATGAAGAGAAAAAAGCACTTGAGGAACAGTATATGTACCCTCATATAGAGGTTACCAGAGTTTAGAGATGCCAGCATTTTTCACCTGTCCTTAAACTGTACTTCTGAAGCAGATGGGTCTCACTTATTTTCCATATGGTATTTTAATAATATGTATACCTATCTAGATGCCATTGATACCGTAGGATATCTCAAATGACACTAAACACCTATGTTTGAGCAACTAGACAAGATCAGCCTGCCTATAAATGTCTATATTTAGGTAACTGCATCACATGATTGAGCAACAACTGATGTCAGTTCCCACTCAGTGACACGGCCAGCCAACTGAAGGAATAGTTTCATTTCACTCACTACTTGGGCCTTTGAACAGGCAGACAACAGAACTCTCACAGAAACATTGTCTTTATTATGAGTAAGTATAGGTAGCTAAATGGTAGAGCACAAATTCTTTTTTCTTTTTCTTTTTCTTTTTTTTTTTTTTTTTTTTACATACTTTAATATAAATAAATAAAGATCTGCTAATTCTTTTGCTTGACTAACCTGAATGAAGTAACTCAGATTCTGGAATATACAAGTATAATCTAAATTATATACAACAGTTTGTGGATAGGTCATGGTATACCTCCATATAAATTCTACTTTGGGATTATTGACATACATCTATATCCAGAAGAACCAAGTAGGATCTGAAATTTGTCAGACCTAATGTTATCTTTCATATGCATTTGCCCTCGAAGTTATTAACTGCTGGGAAGATTCCTACAATCTTTTCCTTATTTTATCTATTTACTGACAGTTTCTCTTCTGGTATTTATTTCAATAACTTTATTGATTTCATATCACTGTTGACAAGTACATTCTTCCACCTTTTAAAACAAACAAAAATAACAGAACAGCCATGTCAGGAGTTCTTGAAGGAAGTAACTATACTTTATTTATGATGAATGAGTGCATTCGGTTCTGTTTGCAAAATAAAACCTGAGCTACTTCTTGTGTTGAGTTTACGATAATTTTGTGAAGTATAATGGCTCTCAAAACGGTACGTGTGCACCACTTGAAATATTAACAGAATGTAGCCGACCAAGAACACCAAACAATTTCTTCATCACAACTGTAATAATTTTGGCATGAAGCTGTTATAAATAAACACTATTATAGCTACACTAAACTTCATGTACTGAAGATTTTATTTCCACAGTATTGTGATAAAATATTTGAAATAACTCTTGAGAGACTTATGTCTTAATAAAAATTGAATATAAATGAAGATCCATGGTTCCCTGACATAAGAAATAACATGTATTTAAAAAAAAAAAAAAATACTTCAAATGAAAAAAAAAAATAATTGTAGATACCATATACTCCTTCCAGCCTGACTAGGTGATCTTACAACTTCTAAGAGCACAAAACTCAAAGAAATGAAAAGGAAACACTAGAATAAATGTCTCCAAAGAATAAAGTGAACACCAGTAAAACCATCCACTAAGAATATTATTTCTACCTGGATGTAATAGTTTACTCTTCTGAAGTTCGTATTTAGCACTAAAGGAGGATGCTAACTCACTGTGATATTTCAGGCCTACAAGTGAGTTACTATAATTTCTGCTGGTTCTCAGGAAATTTTCTTCCCACATCAGAAAATAATTCCTGATAGAGAACTTGAAAATAACAGTGTTTACCTCTCTTATATATTTATCTTAACATTATGTCAATAGGAAGCTCAAAATAATTTATACAGTTTAAATATAATGAAAGTTCAGAAACCGGCATTTCTTCCTGTTTATCTAGATGTTAATAATCCAAAAAATAAAAGAGGGCAAAGCATTTTTCAATGAGTTTAAGAGGTGTTGTATTCATGTGTGCTACATGTAATTAGGTGGTTAAAAACTAATTGGTTTAATGTGATCAAATGTTAGCAAAACCAGGACATGTATTTGTCTTTGTAAAAATCACTGGAGGATATTTCTTGCTGGTATATGCACAAGTTGTTTGCAGAGGCAGAAATATTTACAGTTCAGTTAAATATTGCAAGACTTTTTCCTCCTTTGCTCTGGCATATACATATTTATGCTATTTTAACTGGCTTTCTAAACCATAGGGAGCACATTTTTGTCTGTCAGAGATGTAATTTTCTCATGTCCTTGGCAAAAAAGAAATAAAAAACTTGTGGTGGTTTAGGCTCAGCTGACAACTAAGCACCAGCCGGCAACTCACTCACTTCTTCCTTGGTGGGATGGGCAGGAGAAAATGTAAGGAAAAGTTCATGGCCTGAGGCAAGGACAGGGAGGGATCACTCACCCAGTATGGTCATGGGCAAAACAGACTCGACTTGGGAAGAAAAATGTATTTAATAAGTTATCAAACAAATTAGGGTAGGATAATGAGAAAGAAAAATAAATCTTAAAACCCTTTTCCTCAACCCCTCCCTTCTACCAGAGCTCAGCTTTGCTCCTAATTGCTCACCTGCCCATAGCAGTTGAGCAGGATAGTGAATGGGTGTTGTGGTTGCTTCATCACACGTTTTTTTCTGCCACTCCTTCCTTGCCAGGGAGAGTACTTCTCACACTCTTCCCCTGCTACAGAGTGGGGTCTCTCTGGAGATAGTACTCCATGAACCTCTCTGGCATGAATCCTTCCCGTAAGCTGAAGTTGTCTCCTCTAACTGCATCCACAGGGGTTCCTTCCACGGGCATTCTGTCCTTCAGGAGCAGACTGCTCTGGCATGGGCTTCCTGTGGAATCACAAGCTCTTCAGGCACAGCTGCCGGCTACAGCGTGGGGTCCTCCCCAGGCTGCAGGTGGGTCTTTGCCCCCATGTGACCCTCCATGGCTGCAGGGGCACAGTTTGTCCTCTCACCAGGGGCTGCAGAGGAACTTCTGCCCTGGACACCTCCTCCCCACTTTTCTGCACTGACCTTGGTGTCTGCCTTTTTGTCTCTCCCACATCCCATTTCCCTCCAAAGTAAGGGTTTTTTTTCCCCTCTTAAATGTTAATCACAGAGGCCTTATCCTCATGGCTGACTGGTTCAGCCTTGGCCAGAGATCTGTCTGATTTGGATCCAGGTAAGCCTCTAACATCTTTTCACAGGAGCCACCCCTGTAGCCCCTTCCCTGCTACCAAACCTTGGAAAACAAACACAATACACATCTACGCTGAATTTAGTTAAAGCATTTTGGTGGGGCTTTTTAGTTTGGTTTTTCTTTTTTGGTTGGTTGGGTGGGTGTGGGTTTGTTTGTTTGTTTTTAAATCTTGTATTTAAACAGTTTTGCTGTTTGATATCTGAAGTGGTGTATACAGTCCCAATTGGAAGGTAATGAGCATTAGTGGATAAGTTCAACAGAGACTGTGTGCAGTAATAACCACTTGCCTCAAAGCATTGCTATCTGATACAGCTTACATCCTACAATGATGCAATGACTTTATTTTCATGATACAATTATATGTTATTTGCAATAATGACATGTTAACATGTACGTATGTTTATTATATAGTTGTTATATATCAGCTCTGGAATGGTACTTCTGACCTGTATTTTGAAGAACCAAAATCCTTTCTATGGTTTATGTTGAACCTCTTGAGCTGAGCTATGAATTCAACATCTGGCACTTTTGAAAACCATAGCACTATCAAATGCTGTCTGGCTACAGATTAAATTCTGTTTGTGCAGCTTCAGTATCCCTAACCATTAGCTACACTCTAGTTTTAGCTTTGCGGAAGTGTTGTTACAAACACATGAGTGGATGATATATTTGACAATATTTGACTTAAATCTGTAAAATATTGCAACTCATACTTATGATATTCCATTAGAAATGAAAAAAAAAAAAAAGACAATTTATGACCACCTTGAAAAGGAAATGAAAATTAAATTAAGAAAAGCAAAGCCAGTCAATATGTCTGAAAGTTGAAGGGAGTTTTGAGAAGAGCTATATCTGTAATGTTTGTCAAAACTGTGCTTACGCCTGCTTGTGAGTTCATTGTGTACCCATAATCAGATTTTTTTTTTTTTTTTTGTAAACTTTGTGAATTTGGAAGAGAAAGTGTGGACCTATATTTGTTCACAATAGCTCTAATGCACAGCACTATGCAGTCTGCCATTATGCCTCTTAATTTTTCTTAAAGACACATATGACAAAAGGAAGTTAGGTAGGAAAATTTTGACGGTCTAGGAGGATTTTGATACTGGACATATAAGATTTGAGGCTTCTGACACTCAGGATGTAAAAACTTCTGGGTGATAAAAAAGGCAATGTGGATGCATGAAAAAGGAGAAAGAGAACGCACTGAGCTCCTTTCCTGGCCTGATGCAATAGAGCTATAAAGATCCTTCTTGTGGTAACTACTTGCTAGATTTTCGAATACTTTTCAAATGAAGGAGAAAGACCAACTACCTTGCTATAACTTCACTAAAAAAAATGGGTTATCCACAATCTCATAATATACAAACACACATAACAATTAAGCTGTTGGCTAGATCTAGTAAGAAACATGAAAAATGTTTAATTATTTAAATGAACTGAACGGCTTTATTGGTCAGCCTGATAGCCCTATAATAGTGAAAGTTTGTGATTAATGCACTGTTCCAACAGAGAGGAAAAATAGTTTGAAAGCCATTCAAGGAGAGAAAAGATTTCTCCCTAAATCTGTTAAAGTACGTTACATTATACTTAGTGAAAGTAGAGTACCTTTTTTTTTCTTTTTTTTTTTCCTCCCAGATGCATTTTGTTTTCAACGTATCCTTAATATATTTCAGAATTATATATGCATATATGTATGTATGTCTATGCATATATATTAACATATCAGGACATATTTTGGTAACTGTTACAGGGATCTGAACAACAGAAGTGGGATTTATCCTGTTTTCAACTAGTTCCCTAAGTGCTTGTCTTAGCCTTGCACCAGCTAGTCTATGTTTTGCTTCACCCCATAGCACATCAAGCTGCATAGGTAGTGCCAGCCCGGGGCCACAGTACTGCAGGACCGGTGGGGAGGGTGTGGGGATATGGGTGGAAAGACTTGTGATTGGACACGACCCTGGGAAGGGGAAGGGTCTGAGGGGGTTTCCGTCCGAGGGGGCTGGGGGTTTGTTTTGGTGTGGGACCTCGTGGTGAGTGGTTGGTGCTCCGGGCAGAGCCCGCGTCTTGCTGGGCAGATCGGTCTGGGAGTCGGGGTTTGGAAGGTTTTTTTCTCTCTCCTACTCTCTCGGCCCCTGGGCGGTTTCGTGGGGGGTTGCTCCCTTCGGGTGGGGTTTTCTTTCCTTTTTTCCCTTCTTGGGGTGGGATCCTGTATCATTTGTTCTATCCTCTTCCTCCATTCCTTAAATTACTCATTGGCACTAGCATTGTTAGTAACTCCCTAAGTTTCATTTATATAATTAAATAGTTCTTATCTCAACTCCTACGGGCTTTCCCTCGGTTTGTTCCTCCGACCCTTCCTCACCGGGAGGGGGTGGGGGGGCCGGGGTGGGGAGTGGCAGAATAGGCTTAGTCGTGAAACTACGACAGTGTTCTTTATTTTCAGTGTAAAAAAGAGAAAATGCGTTTCCAAAATTAATATAAATTCCACCCTAAAATAGATATCAAAACAGGCACCTTCAAATTTGTGAGTATTCTCACCTGTGGGCCTCTGCTAACTACAGAGGGAATTAATTTTTAAATGACTAAATTTTATTCAGAGGAATTCTGCCTCTAGACTCTCAACACTCAGTCAGGAAGATATGTTTTTACAAAAACTCAGGTGCCCTCAATATTGGTTACTAACTGAGGTTTTACATTTTGGTCCTAGATGTCTTCAGTTGTAGTTAAACTTTTAAGTCTTTCTGTGTACTTCTTTTTGGAATAAACTGCCAAAGTCATGAAAAAATTTTGAATGGACAAGAATGTGAATCATAAATTCCCAAACCCAACACTTTCTGATTAACCAATGCTCTTCAAATATACATAACTTAAAATTATTAATAATTATGCTAACAATAGGTAATTCTATTCTGATGTTTGACAGAAAAAATTATTACAGATTTCACTGTGATAAACTAGCTAATTCTGACGGCACACTTTACATCAGGATTTGTGTTAGATCTGTTAGACTTTCAGTCTTCCTTTTCCCTTCCATTCCCCTCCTTTCCGTTTCCATTTTTCTTCCTTCCTTCCTTCCTCCCCTCTTGTCCCTGGGGAATGAAGATCTGGATCTATACTATGAAGTATAGATCCGGGTATTGCTTTTATGCCTGTGACAATTTCTGTGAAGGTTTGCTGCTGTTTCTGTTTTTGTAAAAGTATGCTATATTTACTTTAGCATTATATATCTTATTTATATTTTAATGATGCAAAAAATAATATTACTATTTTGTAAGTAATTAAAAAATGGCAACTACAAATTTTTTAAAAGAAAGTATTTTCTGGAAAATTCTCAATATGGTAACAGTGGTTTGCAAAAACCTTTAAAATTCACCAACTGACAGCCATGTAGATAAAAAATTATTAGCATAGATTTGAACTCATATTTCTATCATTTTTTTAAAGGGAGATTAGTGTGATATGTTTTATAATCAATTTAAAATTATCACACATCATTTCTCACCAATCTACATGCCAATGCTTCAACAGAATAACAAACTATATCCAATGTAAACAGAGTTCCAGGCAGCTACGGCATATAAATGACCTTTAAAAGTCCCTTTCAACCCAAGCCATTCTTTGATTCTATGATAAAATAAAAGAGATTGAGAAAGTTCCACTGTGAAGACATAAAGTACAGTTATGGAATCACAAAAATAATTAAAGGCTGTGACATACCATATACTAAATACCTCTTTCTAGTTAAAGACAAGCAATGGTAAGACACAGTTCATAGTTTCTGGCTGGCATTTCCATTTCATGTGACATATTTTGCTTTCTGCTCCATCCATACATCACGTCTAACCAAGGTATAACTTTTCAGTCATAAGTACTTGTAGGAGAATGAGAAGTCTGAGAAGGAACAGAGCATATTCCATGAATTACAAATAAGAACTTCATAGAAGTCAGATTTAGACTATTGTCAGAAGGAGTGACTTCAGGAGAAAAATGATATGTAATTTTTGGAACCAATACATAACATGAAGTAGTTCAAGAATTTAATTGGTCCTGCACCAGTAATGGAGGATCCACAGATCTTTTCCACTTGATTTGAACTGTGACCTTATAAGCCACAATTGCAGGTAAGGCAATAATCATTGGCAGTTGATGGATCTGGTTTCCACTTACATGTTTGGAAAATTAATTTTTTTTCATGTGGCACTCAGAGTGGCAGGCATAACTCAACAATGACAATGAAAAACATAACAGAGATATTAGAAGGAATATGATGAATATGCAAAGGAATATATAAAGCTTCATCACGAAAATACAGTATGTTTGGCAGTGGTTTTTGGTGCTGAGAGTGCTCATTCATGGGGGATAAGTAAAGCTGTTTTGGGTATTTCAATTCTTTCCCTTTGGAAGATTTCTAATAGTTTTCAAGTTAGTAGAGTCCTTTATAGTTGATTTGAGACTGATTTTTACAGTTAACGATTAATACTTTATAATCTTTTTACCTATTTTATATATTTTTCTCTGTTTGATGATACTGACTTTATGACACACTTTTTGATGTGTTCTTTAGATTCAAACATCCTTTAAACAGGTGGAGTCAATACTATGCTACTCATATCTGAGGGGAAAAAGAAAAAAAATACAAAAACAAAAACCAAGCTGTACTAACAATGATTGGGAAGAAAAACAGATTGAATTAAATTGGTTGATTTCTTTCTCCACACAATTCTTCTTAGTTTCTGTCTTCACATTGGACATTTTATTTTATGAATCAAAACAGTCCTGAGTTTAACAAATAAATGTAGATTTCAAAATTCCCCTTTTTAATGTGTCTTTTCAGGAATCCCATCCCTGCAAATGTACTTGTCAGCTTTTCATGAATATCTGCATTAATGAAACAGGCACTGACAGTCACAAAAAACAATACAACAGACTTGAAATATGATACAAGAGGTTGTTTTTCACACATAAAGGAACATTTGTCTTTCTCTTTCTTGTAAAACATAGGAGCTGTATTTTCTAATTGTAATTTAATTTAATATCTTGTTCACATATATACATACAATACTAAAAGAAGGTAAAATTCATGAGACCTTGAATATATTTCCTGCTTTGATTCATGCACAACAAACAATATATACATAGGCAGATAATCTAAAATAATTTAACTATTTAGATGGGTTACGTGTGTTTCATACCTCATCATTCATGTGTCTTAAAATCTGTACATTCCTAACATCCCTTGGTCCTGTTACAAGGTGTCTTTCAACTATAGCATGAAGATAGTACTGCCAACTGCAGTTACTATAGATGAACAATGGCGACTGCTGCTTTGTAATATTTTTTTCCCTTTCCCTTTAACATCTACAGGAATTTCTTTCACGAGATGTATTTGCATTACAGAGATAAGCTGGAAGCATTGTTAAATAAGGACACTTTGACATGAGGTCTGGAATATTGCTACAATAATTTGAAAGATTACACTCTGTAAAACTTGATAATTGTTTAAATAATTTTTAAATTATTTACCTATGACGAATTAAAAGTGTATACTTAACCTAATTCTTGAAGTTTATAATGAACAGCTAAGTGAAAGAAACAAAATAAAGTGTCCATGATCTGTACAGTGGAACTTTTATTGATGTAAAAGTTCTTCAACACTTTAAGTCTTTGAGAAGCTTAAAAATAGATGTGTTTTGATTTCTTAAATACTCTATTGAGAAAAATCCATGAATGTTAGTCTATGACATCAGTTGTGATCATTCATCTGGTTTCATCTCATTAGTGACAAAATCTAGTGCTCTGAAGGAAATGAACGCTTCACAAATGTGAAGCTGTCCAGCTTGGCAGTACTAATCTTTTAGGTCTAAAATGTTTGCATATATAAAAAAAATGTTTACACTTACAATTTCTCAGATTTGGGGGGGGGGGGGGGGGGGGAGGGTTGCTTTTCTTTCATTTTCATTGACAAGATATTATTTACTATGTTTAGTATGTCTATTTTGACCTTGCAGAGAGTTTATGCAGATAGTTTATGATTAATGTTTAGGAAGAGTAGTTAATCAATTGGTAATTTAACTGATGTAAACAAACCAGGCTTTTTTTCTGTATGACTTTATGAGTATGCATTTCTTGTACAAGTGTACAATTTATTTTATTTCAATCTAAAGTCCACAAATTGTAGTCAAGTACTCTAAGTCCCCGCAAACATGAAGAAAGAACAGGAAAGAGTAACTTAGTCTGAGTGATCTAGATGTAGCTAAAAAAACCCAGGGGTAATAATTCCTAGACATTCACAGTATCTCTTAAGATTGCACAAAGTTTCTTTCCAGAACATGCATTTCTGTAGATCCCCTACAGTGAGACAGAAGGATGTCATAGAATGGGGCTTATATATGTTTTGGTGGGATAGGTACTTGAGTACATACATGTAGGTCAAGCAAAGAATTATCTGGAGATGTGCCTGCTCTGAGGATTGTGCCTCAAATATTCATCCTGCTTTGCATGCAGGTTACAGATTGTGTATTACAATAGAAACTGAGAAAAAGTTATTATTAGCCTGAGGACTAGAACTGCTACTAGCTGTTAGGATCTTCTAACTTCCTTTTACTGATGAAATTCTGAGTCACTTAGTAAAAAAGTGAAAGTCTGCCTTTTTCCTGGGGCTCTTCAGAAGCCATATGACATGCATACATACATACATTCTGAGGCTACAAAAGAAATTGAGAGATCATCCTAATGAGATGATAAGCAAAGGATCTGTCTGTAGGTAATTAAACTATAAAAATTTATATGTTTCATTGAAAATACATTGTTATAAATGCAGAAGCATCAAAGAAAATCTGCACGAAGAACACCAGTTAGTTTGCTGCTTCTTTTCCTTTGCTGAAAAACTTTTAATCCATTTTTGATCTGTAAGTCTGATGAGTATATAGAAATGTTTGTTCAGAAAGAAATTGTGTGATGACCTCTGCAGCTCACTGATAGCTCTCTACAACAGCTCTGTACTGGAAGTTCCATGTGTTTGCTTTGCCAATTAACCTCATTTAGACAGCATAATATATGAGATGTGAAAGAAATGTCAGTATCACAGAGGAAGAGAGAAGACACATTTATATACATGATCGTAGGCAAACATTTCCTTTTCTTGTCATACGAACTGTCTGTATACATGCCTGTACATATGCCTGTGTCAATCCAGAAAATTCACAGTATTATTGTCATAGCATTTTGTCTCAGCTAACAAACCCCTCCTCACAGGACGTACAGTGCTGTGCTAATGTCGCCACCTGGCTCCTGGGTTATGGCCAGCATATTCCCTGCCAGATTGGACTGTGGGCAGAGCAAGCTCACATCACACAGAACCTGTCCATGAAGACATGGAGTCTGCCTTCTCAATATTCGTGTCTATTCCATTCTCACTGTGTCTGTGGTGTGAGAAGCTGTCATTGAAGACCTCAGACAAATTACATTGAAGCCTGTGGAAACTGAAAATATATTTTGATATGAGGCTCTATGTGAAAAATTTCATTTACTATTCATTTTCAAAATGCTTTTTAAACTATTCAAGCAAATTATCCAAAGCTACTTCAAGCAGAAAAAATTAGGACCAGATAATTTCCACATACTGGCAAAATAATAGGTAGAAATTGCAGTAGTTGAGAATAACTCCATACACATTTCTTTCTCAGAATATTTGTACCACGCTAATTAAAATTGTTTCTTTATACAATCTATGTTTTGTGTCCTTGGTTTAGTATGTACCTTTTCACTTCTGCATGGTTAGGGTTAGGGCATTTGCATAATTTTATTATTTACAGCAGCAAGTATACCAATAGAGTAAAAAAGTTCCGTAAACACTTCCAGATCTTTGCACTTAGACTGAAGTCTGAGGAAGTGTTATCCTCTGTGTGTCTTGAGGATAAAGTTCTTTGAGAACATTTTCAGAGGCCTACAGAATTAGCCAATAAACAAAGAGGCTTTGATGTATAAAATAATGTTTTGTACTTTTTTCTATTTTTTTCCCCAAATCCATTAGTTTCCAAGGAAACTACACTAGCTGCTGTATATCTTAACTAGATGTAAAATGGGTTGCTTAAAAATTGAAAAAGGTACAGTTATCATGATTTTGAATTTGGATTACAAATTTTTCTTTTTGGTTTCATACAAAAATGTTTTACAGATTCACAGAAACACAGAATGTTTTTATAAATACCCTACTACATGGGGGGCTTTTCTATAATATTTAGTAAAAAGTATGCTTATCTCTGGTGTGTGTGTGTTTTGGTTTTTGGTTTTTGTTTTTAACAGTTATAAACAAAAAGCAGAAGAAACTTAGGAAGTGGGGACAAAAAAATAAAAGGACTTGAAAGCTTCTTGTCACAATATCAATTTGTACTACCAATTGACAGACCCATAAAATCTCAAACTGGTAGTGAGAGATATAATTTAAATGACATTCATCTCACATCTGACAGAATTAGAATTTTTTATAATAAATCCAATCTGATGAGTTTACATAAACCTGCCAAATATATAATACTAAACTCCCAAACAGTTTAGAAAGAAGTTCCAGCCATCATAAGTTTTTGAGAAGTGAGCTAGACAGACATGGACCACCTAAATGGAGGCAGAAACTGATGAATAAGAATTGAATGCATACTCTGTATTGCTTAGAAAACTTGAACTTGTCTTTCTGCTTAGGAACAAAGATAACATCTTTTTAAACTCTTCTCTATGCAACATTTTTTTCTGATAGATAAAACTCTGCCTAAAGTCATCACAGTTTCTCTTAGTCTTATTATCAAACTTTTTATCCCCCCACACCCCCCCCCCACCAAGGATCTAGTCTGCTAAATTTAAGCATCTAGCTTAAATGTTACATTAAAGCAGACATTTCAATTCTTTCTTTCTTTATTTATTTTTCTGGAGACATTCAAATGCAACTTCTCTCACTGTTTGTCGGATTAGCTTTATAAAAACTAAGTCTCCAAAATCCTAAAATTAGACAGAAGTTAGATGCTTCAATTAACTGTTCTGGGTCTCTCATAGACTGCAATTGCTTACCTGCTTGTGAAAACAGAAAACTATTCAGCTTGTACATTGGTAGATTCCACATTACATCTCTGTGAATGGAGTTCATATAAAAATAAAGATGATAGCATAAAAGATAAAAATAGGCAAGCTAATAAGAAGTACCGTAAATGTTACCAAAAAAAAAAAAAAAAAGAAGTAAAAAATACCAAATCTTCAGCTTTATCCCAATAAAGAAATATTGGATCAATATTATTGCAGATATAGCTAGTCAAATCTTTAATCCTCAAATATTGCTTCTAAAAATAGAGTAATCGTTATAAATATAACTCACAACTGAATTTCATAGAAAACTGCTTCGATGATTCATGCAAAATGGTTTAATTTGCTAATGAATTAAGCTTTAGGTGTATTCTGTCCTAATCAGTTAATCTTCTTCTCCTTTACAAAATTGATGGAATAGCACCTATTTCTCTGCTTATTCTTGCATTTCCATTGTAGTAATAACACCTTGATATTTTTGAATAGTTAGTAATGTCAAGTCCCTCACTAAGGTCTGAATGCCTGTGACTATTTATGCTTCAAGCTATAAATAAAATACACTTATTACTGAGTACATAAGCAGTTGCAAAAATACTAGCATTTTCATAGACAGCAGGCTCATTAATTGAATTTTATCAAAAATCATATACTGTTACTTTTCAATGAAGTAATTTTTTTTTTTAGGAAAAACATGCTGCTTGAAATTTAAATAGATAGAGCTAAGTTTTCTGTTCATCTATATCTGTCTCTATATCAGTATCTATATATATCTAGATAGCCTGCTAAGGTAATCTTGTGCCCATTCAAACATGCTTGAGAAAACTAATCCTTGACTATTCTTAAATGTATTTTTAAAAGTGCGTGTCAGTTACTTGTTCGTAGTCACAAGATATATTTTGACTTTGATGAATTTAAAAATGTTAAAAACATCAAAGAGTAGTTGTCTTTGTGTTGCGTGCAGAACTCAGAAGTTAGGTGAGAAGAGGAATTTCCAAGGCTGACCTAGGTTTCTAAGTTCACGCACTGAATTTTCTGAAATGACGTAAAGTTAGAGGCAAACAGAATCATTGGATAACTTTGCTTCTGATTCCTGCTTTTTTGCATTATGCTTCATTTTATTCAGTAGTTACCTAAATAGCCTATGAACTCTGGAAACCATTCCCAGTTTAATGTTCAAGGATGGGATTATATGTGTGTAAAACATATAGCACTTCACTTTCATTGCTTCTATGACAGTAAAGATGACAATGACAATAATGATGAATGCTAAGCATTATGCTAACATTTATCCAAAACATTGATAGATGTGTTTTACTAGCTTAAAATCTAAGTAAATGCATTCCATTAGTGACAGAGTTTTAGAATTTCACTGCATATTCTTTAAAAATACTTTTAAATGTACCAGTCCAGTCTCCATACATATTGCAGGCAACTAACAAACATCTCAAGATAAAATGAAAACACCTTTGCTTCATCTGTGATTCACATATGAAATAAGAATATATAGATACCACAGTAATTTCTGTGTGCCTACTTGCCCTATAAAATGCATATAACTTCGCATCAATCTTGTGGAGAAAGAAACAGTGTCTTCCCTCATTGAGGAAAGTCAAGCTTAGCTTAAATTTGATAACACTGTTATTTTTAAGCAATATATAACATATACTCTTGCCCATAATATCTACTGTAATTAAGAGAACTAATGTGTGTCAATCAATCAGACAATGCACTCTTCAATAAGAAATAATATATTTTATTAATGTTTTACATGTCAGAGACAATATTCTGTCCTTAAGAAAGAGAATCAATTTAATTTTAAAATAAGAGAGACAATCAGAAAGAAGAAAAGACCCAACCAAAATAAAACCAAACACTTAAGTGGCCCACAGATCAACGGTGGGAACCTGAGGCTGGATGATAATTAACTCCCTTAGTTGGCTGCTATTTCTAAACTTGAGAGTAAAGTAATAATTCTTGCAAGTGACATAGAGGTATATGTTACACATATACATAGAGGTATATGTTAATAAGTTACACTTATTAACCTGTCTTTCCAAATGTTGTCACTACTCTGTGCACATGAACACATAGACTTATTTAATGTTTTTTATGTGTAACAGAATAAACCTGAATGAATCTCACATTTATCAGATTTATTCATATTACACATTATGTTTCTACCCACTAGGTAGAGTGATCCTTCCTGTTACATGGTTTCAAAGACTTAATTCATTCCTAACTGTTAAAATAACATGCAGCACTGAAAACTATTAGCAACAAGGAGTCCAATATAAGCCAGACTTCTGATGGTTTACCCAGCGCAGCAAGAAAATTTTACACCCAGCAATGTTATACCTATATTGTTATTGGTGCTCAGGCTAAGTATTTACCCTTGCCCTCTAAACAGCAGTATATGCATGTCCTAAATTTCTTCATGTTCCTTTTCCATAATATGCTAACATCTTCTGTATTAGCAAAATTTTTTGTGGAGCTCTTGATTTTGTTATAGAAGCTAAAACAAGAGAGTATGTCATCTGTTACAGTGACTTCTAATGACAAGTTTGCTGGAAGCAGCTATTTTCTGTCTGGTTTTGGTGCAGAGAGATAGGTATCTTAGAATGCAATTCAACCCATCTGCCACAGAGGTTTATTTTAGGATGTACTGTCACAACATGGAAATGCCTAATTCTCCCCATATGTAGAAGTAGAATATGGAAATAATTTGATTGTTCTGGGAAAAAAACCCGCAGTTTTCAGGCAGTTAAATGAGCCCAAATAATTTTGTTTAATAAGTAAAATATATAAAATATTCACAGAATGAAGAGTAAAAAAAAAAAAAAAAAAAACACCAAACAAACAAAGAAAAAAGAGTTATAAGATATTTAGAAGTTTTTGGAAACAAATTATCAGCAGTTCTACCTGTTTCCAGCTCACCAAACTTCGTTAAAAGTTTCGAATTATATGACCCTCCTTCTCCCTAATATTTATATATTTCACTTGGATATCATGAGTGTTAAATGTGATTGAGAATATAACTCAGGGTGTAGAAAAGCCCAATATTTAATATCAAAATTAATTTAGAATCTTGAATTGATTTTCCATGAAGACTGGGGTGCTTGGAGTTTGATATTAAATTTTGTCTACATATTTAAACAGATAACTATTTGGTCAATGAAGTTTGGAAATTAAAATTTAAGTGTATAGTAAGATGTGAAGAATGAAACAGAATACAGTTACTTTAAAAATTTGAAATAATACAATACTTCTAATTTGAGACGAGGAGGATAAATAAACAAATGTACAAGGAAATTCATGTGTTACAATTGAATCTGCTATTATCCAATGTCATAATAATGGTCTGAAGTTACAGTTTGATTGTTTAAGTGTATCTGCTACTGGCAAAACTTAAAACTACACAATTAGTAAAGCAAGAATTTGTTTGTGGAATTCCACTCTGGTAAGTGTTCCATTGCATATTGCTTCTGAAATCAAGATGTTTTTATCTGTCTGACTTGTATTTTTGTTGTGTGGTTTGTTTTTTCTTTTGGAAAAAAAGAGTCAAAGAAACTACATAAACATCACCCTAAAAAAGTATATTCAATTAAATTTCCTAGAAGTAGATTTTCTTCCTTTTTTTTTTTCAGTCCTTTTGAAATATTATATTTTGCAGAACCAAACAGTACCATTCAGTACTGATTATAAAATATTTTCCCCTGTTTTATCCCAAACCTCTTTTAGATAATTCTCTATAATTATTTTCAGTCAAGTTTGATCAAAGTGCTTTAGCTAGCTGACTACATATTGATTTCTTCTTGTAGATCAACTTCCTAGATACTACATTCCCTAAAATAAAATACGGGACTAAAAATATTTCTGCATTTTCTTTTCTTGATCTTAATTTCTACTTCATTGATATAATTGCTTATTTCAGCAGGTTAAATAATTAAAAATTTGCAGAAATCTGCTATACAGAAAAGAAGCCTCATGGTGAACTCCATAAAGCCTCATGCTTTCATGACTATATATCAAAGTACAATGCAACAAGAAGAAATGACAACTTTGCCATTTAAGGATATTTAATATTTAAAAAGACAGCTCAGATTTTAATATGCTAAGCATACTCAAAAATAGACTTATGACAATTTCTCTCATCCTCCTACCATTATAAATACAAACTATTGTGACTGTCAAACCTATATTGTGTAGCTTGTTTTGACCGGTTAATATCAATATGATTGTTAAGAGAAATCCGCAAGTTTCCTCTTTCCCCAAACTTCCTTTAGGAGACCTATATACTGAGTGTTATCTAAACTTGTTAACTATTATAGCCTCTTACTATGTATCAGTGTTATGCTCGGAAATATACCTTTATACTCACTGTTTAAGATTTGTCAGTGTGCTCAATTGTTCTTCATCACCAGTTTTAGAGAAGCTGCCAAAATGCTACCTCTTTCATAGCAATTTACTGCATTGGATTTTGTTGCATACCAATAGATTTTGCATTGTATTATAAGAATTTTCCTTGTAGAATTTTAGTTGATGTTAGTCCACTTCCTTTTCTTTCATCACAATTGAAAGAAAGCAGCAATTACATTTTTAATAACTTTTCTTTTTTTCCTTTCCTGAGGATAAGTGAGTGCATATGGGAGTTGACTTTTTACTTTCTTTGAAAATCTGCAATCTGTAATTTTATGAGTATGGGATGGAAACAGGAATAAAAATAACTCCCCTCTTCAACTACCATCAAGAACGGAAAATGGGAAATTTATTCATCTTGAACACAGTGTTGAAACAAGATGTGGTTTGATTGAGAATCCCTAGGATCTCCTTTGTGTGATATATATTGGAATTAAATTTACCTTAATTTTACAAGAGGGATATTATTTGAGAAAGAGGCATGAAGCATACTGAAATTATCCCTCTTTTGGGTGTGATCATTTTGATCACTTTCATGATGTAAACAGAAGGCTCATCTAAAATTTCACAAAACTTCTTATAAATTCTAAAAAAAAAAAAAAAGAAACAAAAAACCCCACAAATTTTTCACAACTTTTTTTCTAAATAGTAGTTATTTGAAAGTAAAATATACAGATCCAAAAAAAATTTCTCAAAATTCAAATTAATTAGACAAACACAGAATATTTGTGAATTATTTATTTAATAATTCAGTTTCAACAACAACAAAAAACCTTCACGAAACATGTCTTTATGTTGAAAATATAGATTAATTCTAAACTCCAATTGACAGCTCATAGATAACAGGTATAACTAATATTTAAAATAATGGTACTCAGTATTCTTAAATTATACTTATAGCAGAGTACAGATTCTGATTTTTCTTTATTTTTTAATTGTTACTCTCTGCTTGTTTTAGTGCTACATATCTGTCTACCTCTTTGAAATCTGTAATTATGTAACCTTTACATAATTATCACAGATTTTTCTTTTAGAGAGAAAAAAAGTGAGTTTGTGCTTTGGCAAGGAAAGGGGAGGGTGGAGATGTGAAAAATAAATAACTACTTTCACACCTTTTTCATCTTTTTTGTAATTAGCCCTGTTGCAGAAAACCTCATAAAACTCCTTTATGTAATTAAAAAAATTAATATCAACATTATTATTTAATAAAGGTAAAAGAATTCCAATGTGCCTTTCTTTCAGTTGTAATCCCGCCTGCGTTTTTTCATTTTTATCACTTGCGATTTTTGCCTATGCATACTCATATATACCTATTTTCTTAAAAATAGTCAGGAATGCTTTCTAAGGTCTAAATATGGCAAAGTTCAACCTCATTATATACAAGTAGTATTCAGTGCTCGAACATACATACACCTGTACAATAGCAAACAATGACCCCAGAGTTTTGCAGTACTGAGATTCTCATGATCATTTAATATCCAAGGCTAACTGTCTGTGAGTCAAGCACTGCTGGCCTCCTGGGATTCATTTAAAGTGGACTGCCAGCTACCACAGCAGATGCTGCAAGCCTATGATGAATGTCAAAACATTAGTGTAGTTATTTTGCAGTTCTCACCATCATGAGCGAGGGTTCTTTATTTGTGGTGGTTTGGGTTTTTTTTTTTGGTTTTTTTTTTTTTCTTCCCCAGGTTGTTGTTTTGGTTTGTTTTTATTTCAGAACCAAAGATGTCTTTGTTGTTAGTTCTGGTAATTGAAGATCCATCTCCTTTTTCTTCTGGAGATACCAAAGAGATTTAGGAAAGATTGTGGGGGTGGTTGTGGTAGTTTTTAAATTTTATGATGTACCATAGTCTGTAGAAAAAACTTTGGAATTAATTATTCCAAATAAATGTAATAATCAGATGCTTATAAAATACCTGGGTCCTCCAGTATCATTAATAATAGATCATTAAAAAAAACCAAACAAAACTAAAACAAAAAAAACCCCAACAAAACAAACAAACAAACAAAAAAACCCAACAAAAAAACAAAAACCAAAGTCAAATCATTTATATAAAAATTCAGGCAGGCAGAACACTTTCTTGACACTGTCATGTCACACAGCTTCTGAGAAACTGAGTTTTCTAAATAAAGCACATAGCTCTTCTTTTGTGCCTACATGTTCACTTGTTTCAGAGATGGGAATTTTTCACAGCTATCTATTTTGGAGCAGACGTCTCAGATACCTCTTCTGACCAGAAGTGTAGTAAATCTGACAGATGGAGCAGGTTAATACCTCCTAAGGTACCTCAAGTTTTACTACACAAAGCTATTAAGTCTAAACATTTATTCAGAGACCAGTAGAGAGCCAGAAAAAAATGTACTGTATTAAAATCACACATTCCCAACCACATGAGTTTTAAATGAGTAAACTTCTATTTATTAGTGTGAGTGTCCATATGGTTTTAAATTAGCTTCCAGTAAGAAGTGAAATCTAAGAAGTCTAAATTCCAAATAAATATTAGCCTATAAGAAAGTGTGCACACCACCACTCTTATGGAGTACCCTAAAAAAGAAAAAACATTTTCTAGACAGATGGATAAAGTAAACCACTGTGTTATTACTGTATTATCTAGTCAAGATATATAACAACACCTATGAAATACCTCAAAATAAAAGGCAAATATTTTTCAGATTTTTCCTACAAACAGCTCTCCCTTCCAATCTTACTGGAGTTTGAGCAAACTGAAATCTGCCTATGACCTTAACCCACTTCAGGATATTATATAGACAGCTGCTATATGGCAGGAGAACAATGCATCCCATTTTTCCATGTGGTCCCAGATATGTGTTGAGTAAGAGGACAGACAAACTACCACAAAGAGACACCCCAAATGCAATAGCTTTCCAGGAATATTTAAATCATATAGCTATATACAGATCACATTGGAAATATCAACAGTATTGATGACAATTTTTTGATCTAAGAACAAAAGCACCTGATTCCAATCTATTATTAAATGGATCCTGTGGAGATTATACTATTGTAAAGTTCTTAACGTAACTGAATCAATCAGGATTGATTTGTGTTACAGTACTGTTAGAAAGTATAATTTTAGGAAAATAAAAGACAAATAACAAAAATCCAAGACTTTGTCATTATTGTGAGAAATATATGATTTTACACCCAGAAATTAATTCTGAAGCATGTTACCTGGTATACAGTCCTATCACAGAATGGCTGAGGTAGGAAGCCACCCCTTCGAAAAGGGACTAATAAACAGATTTTCATTGTGAAATATAAGCTTCATGCTTACATTTCCTCTATGGAGAAAAGCTGAGTGTAAGTAGGAAAAAAATGCAGTAAAATATATACATACATATATTGGTAGGTAGATTATTAAGTATTATTATGTGTTATAGTTAGATTTGTTATTATTACTGAAAAGACAATGAGAAAACAGAAAATACTTTCAAGAAAATCTTCAACATTTTCAAGGAGTATATGAACGTTTAGAAGTTGGGTGTTTAAACAGATTTAAATGCTGCAAAGTAAGAAGGAGTAATTCGAAGTTGTAGAGAAAGCTAGTTATCATTCACCTAACTTTACTGTCCACAAAATTATTGTGAACATGCTAGGTGAATGATTAAGCCCTTATTAGTGGAGATCTGGGACTTTGTCCATTTGCGTAAGGAGTGGTGACTAATATGATTTTAAGCAGCATCCTTCATCACGGGGAACTGCTTTCTGTGATACCCACAAGACACTGGCTATGACAGGACCTCTGGAGATACGCACTCTTTATCAACATCTTTTATTACTTGTATATGCTGTATTTTTTCCAGCTTGTTAGTTAGTTACATATGTATTTATGACAGCAATAAATGGTTAAAACCACTTATTAAATGGTTAAAAACTCTGAGGACAGCAGAGGGGAGACGTCCTTGACATCTGATGCTGTCTAAAAGTCTAAGCTGAAGATAGAGCCATTACAGGAAGGTGCAAGGGCAACAGACAGGACCTGGTCAGAGAGACTGTCCCATTCCCTTGCATCCATGACATCTGTCACAGATAGATCAGAAGTTCTGGGGCTCTGAGGTGTCTTTTTTAGGGTGGGGGAAACAGAAATTCTAGAACTGAAATTGTTATCCATCCACTAACGACATCCTGATGACTGCAGAATTTAAATTGTATGTCATTGAGTCATGTGATTGTGTCATTGTGTCTACCTCACTCCTAGTTCCCCTGTGACAGACACCTTAGCATGAGCTAGTCACTGTAAGATCCATTTATAATCTGAAGAGAAAAAGAAGTCAAAATAACTTTTTCAGTGTAGCTTAGATGTTTCCTTCCAGAATTGTTCTCTGTGTGGTCCTGCTCTTCCCAGTCTTGGAGTAAAGTGAACATAAGTATTTAATTCAGGGCATAATATCTTTCTTTTCTGCAAAAATTACTCTGACGTCCGGTAATACATACAAGAAAAGATGAGCATTTTGTAATCTGAGTGTCTGGAGACCCAAACACTGACCTAGTTATGCTCTTCAAAGAATCTTCTAATAATAGTGTTCCCCTCAACCCGTATGACTGTTGTGGTTTACTCCAGCTAGCAAAATACCATGAAGCCGCTCTCACAAATCCCCCTCCCCTCTTCCAGTGACGTGGAAGAATTGGAGGAAAAAGAAATAAGGAAGCTCATAAAATTGAGATAAGAACTATTTACTAATTAAATCTAAACTAATATATACAAATACTACTAATAATAAATAATCAAAATAATAGGAAATAAATAATATGATACAATATGATACAATTTCTCACTATCCACTGACCAATCCACACCCAGATGTTGAGTAGTGGAAGTCAGACCCAGAGAGCCCAAGAACCACAGCCCGAGAGTGATCACAGCTTGAGAACCGCAGCCCAAGGGCCAGAGCCCGGGAGCTAACGCAGCAGACTCCGAATGAATCCTATCAGCAATAGCGCGACTGGGAACACTAAACAAACCCACCAACTCCCTCATGAGTGAGCCAGCACAGGAGTTAGCAAAGCAGCTAAGGCAGGGAGGGTTAGCAAGTGCCCAGAAGTAAGTGAGCAAGGGAGTAAGGGGGAGAGTAATGGCTACCGGACCCCTCCTCCTCACCCAAGACCTGGAACATGACGTACTGTGGAATGAAATACTTCCTTGGTAAGTTTGGATTAGCTGTAGTATCAGAAGTGGAGAAAGACATTTAATTTGGTACAGGCCCAGCACCAGCTAAGAACTTATCAGTACTGCTCTCAGCATCCAGGAACACAGCTTCCTAGCAATGACAGTAAAGGAAGTTAACTCTTTCCTGACTGAACCCAGCACAATGACAAAGCTGTATGGCTACTAGGCCAGGAATTACAGATGTAACAATGATAGAGAACATTAAGGTTTCAAGATTCATTTCTAGACCATGCATTTGAGGGAAAAGTCTTTTTGCTCAGTCTGGACTTCCAGCATGTAAATAAATTAACTTTAATCACTAAATTCTTTCAGATTACCCTGATTGTACAAAAGTATATCTGAAGTTTTTCTCTTCAGCAGAAGCAGTGGGTTTAAAAGTAATTTTTTCTACAAAACAGTAGCCTTCATACAAAAATCTGAAAGTAAGAATTTAATGGATGGCATTCAATAATTCATAATTTATTATTTTAATATAATCTACAAGTTATGTGTTTTACCCAGTAGTCAAAATGTCTTATGCTTTACATGTGAAAACCAACTATCTCCTGACTATTTACAAAATCTTTCTTTTTATTCTGTGTCGTCTCATGCATTATCAACACATAGACTTGTGAGTCATCTAAAGCAAAAAAGAATGTCACTGTTTTAAGAGTGTGTCAGTATAATAACCTGGAAACTACATGGTGTCCTTGCATCAGGTAGAACTGTGACATCAAGAAATGGTCTGGAGCAGAGAGGAATTTCCTAGAAACGTTCACATTCCCAAAGTATTACAAAAGTCTGAAAATTTTTAACATATTTCACTGAAGTCTTCCTTTTCAATATAGTTTCAAGTAAAATAACTCCCATGCATCAGTTGAAAGTGAATCAAACTGTAGTTTGTGCATTTGTCAACATTCAATACACTTTCAGTAGAGCAAAGTGATAAAACCTGGTTTTCTGAGTGACAAATAACATTTCTGCTCTCATTTACTTTTTCAGAAAAAAAAAAAAAAATTCAATTCTCTCAACTTGACATAGCATAATCACTTCATTCTTGTAATCAAGCATGAAACGAAGAACATAAAAAGACCCAGTACAAACATACAACTAGCCCAAGGGAATGAAAAATTTTATTTTTTCCAATTGTAAGGATGGTAACTTGCACAGGGAGACATCAGAGGATACTGCTGATTAGCCAAAGACGAAGAAGAAACTAAGGTTTCTTCTCAGTTCACTGTTTTTCAGTCTGACACAAATAAGATTTCTCTCAGCTGCTTTGATCCAGGCAGGATCCAACTGTAAATTTGAAGCTGTGTTAACACAGTCCTACATTTGAGTTAATAAGTCCTGCTGAGAGTAAAAGACTGTAGGGACTTACCAGTCAGGTGTGAAATACAGGTCTAACCACAATTTCTCTTGCAGGAAGGAACCTTGTCTTTGTAGAAGTTCCATATATATCCTGTGAAACAGGATGGCCTGGGCAGGTCCTAATTAATGCAGTTTTAGGGGGGAGGAAAGACAAAAAGTTTACTGATAATAAGCTACTTCTGTTGTCAATAAATAAAAAAAATATTAGGGTTTATTCACATAAAGTTTCACTAAAATATTTTCTAAATTCTTTCTTAAGCAGGTCTTACCAGTGAGAAAATGATATGGAAGATTGGTTCAGCAACTATAAATGCCATTAACCAAATATGTATTCTTCAGACTTAATTAGACTCTACAATATCAAACTGTTGAAGGCTTTAGAGATAATAAAGTGTAACTGTCACTACCAAGAAGGTAATAATAGCTTAATAATTTAAAACACATTATATATAAGAAATTACAGTCAAGACATAAGAATTTTCAAGTGGGGTAAGTCATGTTCCCTGCCAAATGGTGAAATGACTTGTGTAAAAACATGACCAAACTATTTCTAATTATCTCACTTTTTAGTGTCTAGAACTCTCTTTTAACTGAGTATCAAAACTCACTTTAATTATTCTGAAGCATTTCAGTGACTCCCCATTTTTATGCAAGAATCATTTGCTTAATTTTAAATCTATGAAAATTTCTCTGGAAGTCTGCTTTTGTAGAATAAATTCTAGACAATCAAACAAAAATCTCTAGTGGACCATGACAAAATCTCTGATATGTATCATTCATAAAGTCAATCCTTAATTCTATAAAGTTATGTGCTTGCAAACCCACCTTTAGCAAATTTCCTGGACAACACCACTTCTTAAAGGAAAGTGAATATATACTGTGTGTATGTGAATTTAATATATGACTGAAATAATTTTTTCCTCAATTAATCATATTAAAGAGAAAGCCCATCCTCAACGGACTGATGAGAGAGACAAAGAGACTTTTGAAACAAAGGGGACAGTTGGAATAGAAGTCTAAACATTCCATGAAAATACTCAACAGGGGGCAATGGAGACACCTTGCAGTGGAAGCAGTAGCAGTCAGACCTGTTTTGACACTGCATCACCTCATGGCATCATGGCTACTGTCCAGGCTAGGCACAGCAGCCTCCCCTTACCTGCCATAAGACACTGCACTCCAGCTAGTGGGGTGTTGTTCTGGAGTGCAACAACTCAGCTGTGTGTTTTGCTTCATGGGACAACTTGGTTTCCAGTATACGCATTAGCAGGTTGCAGGAAGCAGTACAGGTACAGGCAAAGCTCAAACTCACATGCGTTTCTTGGGAGGGGTTTGTACACCTTGCCATCCCAAGGAAGGGGTTTTCAGGTAACCTAAAAGACATTTGAGAGTGGTGGTCTGCATGTAACTGTTCATGTGTATGTATAAGAGAGGGGATGACAACATTTGAGAATTAGTTATAAAAGAGTGCATAGGAACTTTTCAATTTTTATTAACATTTCATATTTTTCTAGTGTTGGGTTTATCTGATGTATGGCTGATATTGGTCCTGACCATATAATTCACTGATTGTTGCTTAATTACTTGTTAATAAATCAATGAACCACTTGATTCGGTATTGTTTGTTTATTTTAAATGTGAGCTTAGGAGCTTTTCCTTGCAATAACCATGTCATAAAATAGATTAATATCATAGAACACTAATTAGTGAACTATCAGCAAAAAACTCATACTACTTATATCTACAAAAAATGAATGGTCATGCCACAATGCCACACAGTATATTTTTATTTAACTTAAAGAACTTTGACAGGAAAAACTGATAAATAAAAATTTTATTAAAAAATAAGCACATTTGATACATTTAATATCAATGGTGTTTTCTAAAAATGTCTCATAAAATCTGTAAAACAAGAACAAGTTTTGGGCAGTTTTCCAGCATTGAATCACCTTATATGATGAACACATAACTACAGAATCCCACAGTCTACCAGTTGTATTAATTGGCTCTTATTTGACATAGTTGTTTGGTTTTTTTCCAAAAATGAGCTTATTATTCACAGATCATTAGACCAATGATGATGAACATTGTACTGCATGACTCATTATGAGTTGTGTTGGTAACATGGGAGAAAGCTAAACACCAAGGACTGCCGAGATTGTGGTATGCAGGTCATTCAACATCATGCCCTGTTTCTACATGGATACCTAAAGTACTTGGACCTTTCTGAAAAACCCAGCTTAAATGTATAGAAAATTTTGACTAAATTGTGAGACACATTTTCAGTGTCAAAAGGAGCTTTCTGGATGAAAATATTTCATTATATGCAATGAAGTACAATGATTTGGTGAAAATAATTCCACTTCAGAAATTATTCAGAAGGCTTCTTGAAAAAGAATTAGCATCCAGAATATCAGAAAAATATTTTAAAGCTGATGAAACATTTGAAAGTATTGACATATGTCATAATTTACAAAAAGTTTCAAATTTTGTATTTCATACTCAACAAGATGAAAAGCTCCAAACAAAAATCTGTATTTGTGTGTATGCACTCACAAATATACTTTTATTTGTGAGGAAACAGAATTACAGAATTACTCCCATTTCTCCATTCTTACTGCCTTCCTTTTTTTTTTTTTTTTTTTTTTTCCTATGTCTTTGGGAGGCAGGTTCTTTTTCTCCTTCTCAGTGATTGCTAGAGAAGGCCTCCTTTCTTACTTGAGGCTATATTCTACCAATACATTTAAATACTGCTCTGCAATAGCTTTCTCCCGCTCTGATTTTTAAGTCACAAGCAAGCAAAGTGAATTTGTCAAGGGTTGCTTGCAGCTTTGGGGGAAAGGGGAACCACATACAGCAGCCAACCTACTGCAGTGTCTCGAAGAAATTGATCTTGTTCTGCTGTGACAGAATAAGACTTTGATGATAATGACATTTTCAGCTGCAGACAAAATCCTTTTTAATTTATTTGAAAGAAGAAGAGGCTGAAATTATTTTCTATTCCAGGATGTGCTTTACCGCTTGACTTACTTTTAAGGACTAACTTTTGGTTAAGGGGCAGGTGTGGGGTTCTGACTGGCATGACCCTGTAGAAACAGAAGCATTCCAAGGAGTTGACGTTTTTAAATTATTCATGAAATGCTTATCCTTAGAGATCACATCCTTCAGTCTATTACTTGGAACTAAATTAGAGGGGTAACAGCAATGCTGTAGAGTGAACTAACAAACTTTAAGAATCTGAGAGACAGATGAGGCAGAAGGGAATAGAATCCATTTAAAAAAGGCAACTTATTTTAATTTCTCCTCTGTCTATCTCATATTGATGATGTCATTATGTCCAGTTCCATAATCTTTTTCTTTTCCCTATTGATTTTTGCGTGTTTTTCATTATTTTCATTCAGGCAGCTGTATGTTGTCTTAGTTGAGGATTTCCAGAATGCCCTAAGGTCCAATGTCATCTCCAGATACTTGTTCCTATTTCAGGGCATCAGATAATTTTTCCCTCATATTAAAAACTGCCTTCAGTTTCTAAAATTACTGGTATGTCACCTCAATCAATAGAGATTAGGAACCTTTTTCAGTGAAATGACTTAAAGAACTAGATGACTTCACTTGTAAAAACTTGCTGTCACATTCATGAAAACTTGGGAGTTCTGAGAGGTAAATCTCTTTCCATTTCTTCAGACAGCAGTGTCTGTGCAAGTATTATTTCCAAGGTTTAAAAGTGACATTAAAAAGGTTTTATGTGTTTAAATGTTTTTTAAATCCTATCATCTGACATTAGCATTGCAGCTATGCACATACAATTTGCCGATGGATGACTAGTGAGAAGTTGTTTAACAATATGTTCAAACTCTTAGAAGGTTTTATAAAATCATTAACTATTTTTTTTTTTTTTACACAGATTAAAAAAAACAAAACCAAACACACTCCTGCAGGAACAAATACGCAAACTTTTTGCAAGGAAGGAAAAGCAATTCTGCAGTGACTAATCAGACTGCAGTTCTTGCCCTCAGGAGGCCATGGGAATTTCTATTAGAACAGATATCACTAAGGAGCTTTCCTTCTCTAGCCTGCCTTATATGAAGGCAAAAGGCAGTTAGTACAATCAGACAATCAGGTTCCTTCATGTTATATTTTCATTTCTATTGTAGCAGAGAAGTGCAAAAAATGCATCTACCTAAGCACCACTTCATACAGCCCATGACAGATGTCTGCATGGTATCAATACTCTTCACTCTACAGGTGTCTATTCAGTCTGTCTGGAATAACTAGTGAGGATCAGGCATGTCAAACGAACCTGTATTGCCTCCCATTCTGGCCCAGTTTCAGTGAGGGTTCCTCTAGAGGGAAGATGCCCCAAAGACAACAAAATGTATTATGACACAGCATAACCGGTAGCCTGCGCATACTGTATGCTAAGCTATACTGCTTAGATTTTTTTTACACATCTTTGGAGGAAGAAGTCATGGAGATATATGGAAACTTTCTCTCTCTGGTGGCAAGGGTATGATCAAATAACCAACATTATGATCTTTGACAACTGGCTGCAAAAATAAACATATGGATTTTGTTCCTTGTTCAGAGATAAGGCTTGCAACTATATTCTGGAACTTTGAGGTTATTTATGTTTGGAATGAAAGTAAAGAATGTACAGGGATTGGTTTTATATAATATTTATGTAAACAACACTGACATAAAAATACAATTTCATGTTTAAACTATATTTTTTCATAGAAATAAAATTTTCCTTTGTGTCTTTTTGTGCATGCATCTGTGTAGATATAGCAGAAGTTACAGATAGATACAGATATAGACATAGATATAGATACACGATCTGAAAGAAATAAAGAAAAAAACACCCCAAAAAACAAATCACATTCAGAGGGGACTAGTTTTTCAGCTCGTTGAAACCAGTACTTCTCTTTTCAAAGACAGAAAAAGACACTGTCACTTACAAAAGTGATAATAGGAGGACACCTGTAAAGAACTGAGGAATTCTGAAAACTGGAGCATTTTCAAATAGATGGTTAACTTTTTGTTAATGCTTATCTGGGGCAATTGGACTAAAAAAGAAAAAAGTTAAATGATTTCATATTTATACTGGAGGCACAAGGCTTATAATAAGAAATCTACTTTAATATTAAAAAAAAAAAAAACAACCCACATCCCAATTCTGTCCCTCCCCCCCCCTCCCCCCTCCCCCCCCCCCCCCCCACTCCACCCCCCACCCCCAAAAAAAGCAATTGGGAGCAAGGTGCAAAGTACCCAAAAGCACTGAGTCACTGACCATTAGAGATCACTTTTTCAACTAAGATGCTGATAGATTTCCTAACATAAATAACATTCCTGTCTATAGATGTCTTAGTATCCCCTACTTGAAAAAAATTCAATATACTTGCTCCATTTTGACTTCTGTTCTTTAGCTCATAAGGTCACAGCAACCCTCTTATCAGCCAACAGCAGAGCTGCAGCAGTAATAGGAGATGCCATCTTAGATTAATACAAGTGAAAATTGCCTGCATTTTTTATATACTTCTGTATCTTGTGTGCAGTTTAAAGTTTAATTTTTATCTCAGAACATCCTTGGTCACAGAACTCCTGATCAATCAGGAAACTATTTGAATTCTTTTTAGTTATAACAATTTTTCTCGCATTTGTGAGAGACCTAAAAAGGATATGTCCCAGGACATATGTGTGGATCAGTGTAAGTATATAGAATTCTGCCTTAAATGTACTCTAAAAATACTATAATTTACACTTCAGTTTTACTATCTATCTTAGACTTTGATCCCCTTGACAAAGTATCAGACAAAAATTTGGACTTCTCCTATTCTAATAGAGGAGCAATCAGAAGCTTTTTGATATCCTGATCATTCATGGAGAAGATAATTCTGAATTATGCATGATGCTTGTGTACTTTCTGTACTGCAATGAGGATGTCATATCTTTATATTGCTGGCAGTTTGTATTTAGTCTCAAAAAACCCCCAAGATTCTCTTATAACTTCAACAGGCTACATGGACAGTAAAATAACCAATATATGGAGCTATTTTAGTGCTGCATTAGAATAAAGTGAAAATACTGTAATTAATTTAACATAAATTTTAGAAAAACAAACCGAAAAACTAACCAAAACAAACAACAAAAAGACAGGTAGGAAGTGTAGGAAAGTATGATAAGTTTGGTTTTATTTTACCCCAAGTTTTTAAAATAAAGTATCTCTCTATAACAGAACTTTAATTAAATGTACTATATTGCAAAATACAAAAAGTGAAGAGGTCTTACTAAAGTTTGAAGACTATTGTTTTCCCTGTCTTTTGTTATTCTGCCATTAAAGTGAAAAATGCTTAACACAGACGATACATTAAAATCTATGTTATGATCTTGGGTTAACTTAAGTCTGGACTGATATTACTCGTTACTGAATAAAACCATTTAACAAATTACTGTCATATGAAGGATTCATTATTTCCAGAAAGTTAAAAGTTTTCGTGTTGTTAGGAGTGAAATGTAAAATAAAATATGCTCAGAAATGTGCCTGAGATATATCTGTTTCAGATGACTGTGTACCTGCAAAGTGTGCAGAGTAATGAAAACAACCACTTTTGTCCATGTCACACCTCATTAAAAGGATCTTTCTGTACAACTGTGCAGGACAACCATATCAAGCTTAACACATTCTGAAGTCAGCATAGTTTGAGGCAGTGACAATTTAGCATGGAAACTGCTATTAGATTGTATAAATTATTCATATTTTTAGCAAAATTCTCATGTGGAAAGCAAGGACTGTAAAAGAGTTAGACCATATGAAGAATACCATAGTAAGCAAGTCCAAATTGTTTGATGCGGTCACAGCATCATAGCAATACTAGACTTCATTTAAATAACATACATTATAAATATATCTCTGGAAGATATTTTCACAATAACAAATACAAATTATTCCAAAAGGAAAAGGAAAGACAAGAGTGAGAGTCTCCAGTTTCTGTAAAAAAAGCAGGTAAGTATCTCTGAATAGAGAAAAGTTCAAGGAGCAAATTTTAGTGTTTATGAAGTCTCACATAAACACTTCTAATTTTTTCTGGTTAAGGTATATAATTTTTCATACAAACTAACAAAAATTCACTTATGCTTTCATCAAGATAATCACTTACAAAAAAGATCTGGGTAGATCCACATTAGAGTTCTGGTTTACACGAAGTTCTGACAAATTTGAAATTGTTGTAATATTCCATATAGAAAAGCAACAACAATACTTATTGTTATCACAGGCATGAGTCTCCTGTCTACAGAAAAATGCAGAAGTTATTAAGAAAAATCCAGAAACTTCAGTTCAGAATATATGCTGAGTTTGATGTTACTGGACAACATGAAAAAAGTACAGGATCCAGAAAAAATTAAGTAGAGCCATCCTCAAGCACTGATCAGAGATGATAAAGCCCTCCCATATGATGCAAGAAAACATTTTACTGAGAAGATTCCACTGGATAATTTAGGAAACAGATTTTTTTTTTCCATACTATTACTTCAAATTTTGATCAGAGCAAAAAGTGCACAGTGACAAGTCTACTTGAAGAAGCTGGATTTATACCTAAATAATCACATAGTTTTAAGTAGTCTAATAAATAAAAGGTCTCTCAGTTTAAAACCTAATTGTTATACTTGCAAAGAAATAGAAAGATTTAAAATCTAAGTCCTTAAACAAAACACACCATGTAATAAATCTTGTCTCAAATTGCAATGGTACTAACAAAGTATTGAAATTTTACTGGGTTTGGATGGGGTAAAGTTAATTTTCTTCCTAGCTAGTATGGGTCTATGTTTTGGATTTGTGACTAAAACGGTGCTGATAACCCAGGAATGTTTTAGCTATTTCTGAACAGTGCCCACAGATTGTCAAGGCCTTTTCTGCTTCCTCACATCATCCCACTAGTGAGTAAGTTGGAATGTGTTCAAAAGGCTGAAAGGGAACACAGCTGGGACAGCTGACCCCAACAGACCAAAGGGATATATAACATGATGTTCAGCTATAAAATCTGAGTGATGTAGGATGGAAGGATGTTCAGAGCGATGGCATTTGTCTTCCAAAGTAATCATTATGCATGATGAAGCCCTTCTTTCCTGGAGATGACCGAACACCAGCCTGACGATGGGAAGCAGGGAATGAATTCCTTAGTTTGCTTTGCTTGTGCGCACATCTTTTACTTTACTTTTTAAACAGTCTTTATCTCAACTGATGAATTTTCTCACTTTTACCCTTTCTATCCCACTGGGGTGGAATGACTGACTGTGCAGGGCTTACACAAGTGAGGCAATGGAAACAACTGGTTAAAGTGGTAGAGAAAGTTAGACCCATCCAATTATTTAATTTTGAACTTAGGTCAGATTAAAGTGAGCATGAAATCACCATCTAATGGAGCTATAGGGGTTTTTATATATTACTGAAAAAGATGCAAATATAACAACATGGGTACCATTAGCTAACTTCTGATTGATGAACTGGTTACAAAATAAACACTGTATGTTGTGGGTAGATTACAGTAGGTCTTTAATTTAGTTACACATTTGCATGTATAGAAAGTACAGAGGATACAAAGTACTGAAAATTCAAATTTTGTAGAGACAAATATGGACATGTTGAAGAAAACATTCATCACCCAAGACTACTATCTAACTGCACTAGCCAAATTTCCAACAGGAAAATATGAATTGAATTCAACTGATAGTTTCAGCAACTCAGATTTAACTATATCTCACTGACTACATTTACATCAAATGCAAACTCCCATTACAATCAATGGACATCTTGTCAATAGAGTTGCTAGAACATAGAGAGTTATTCAACTAACCTGATATTAGTTAACTATTTTCTATTTTGCTTAGTCAAATAGCTCTTGACATTCAACTGATTATGCAGAGGGATTCCTACCACCTATAATGTCTACATGGTTGAATGCAAAAAGAGAGGATGGAGATTATACATTATCATGCTGTGGTACTGTATATAGGGAAGAGGAAGTTCAAATGACCACTGGGTGAAGAGTAAGCAGGAAGAAGTCTCAGCAAAGAGTGAGATCCTTTAGAGGATGCAAAGGCTGAAAAACTGTTAGGTAGAGCAAACAGCAAATAACTATGCTTCAGAAATGAAAAAAGGTGTTTAGGTGACTGTGCATTGTTGCTGCAACTAAGTCAGAAGGTTAATAAAAACAATGTCTGGATCCAAAGACAACAACAAGGGACATATTCAATGTTTAAGAAAGATTATATAACCCCTTCTTCATTTTTTGCTCTTTCCTTCCTGGTTCTTTGAGATTGTTTTAAAAAAGTTAAGGATCTTTTATTTCAATAAAACTTGGCTTTTTAATGTAAGTCTTTTAGCATTCCTCTGGGGAGCTAACTGCAGATGAATGGCTCAGGAACATGCACTTCAAAACTATAGTTAATTTGGAGTCCAGTAACAGTACAGCATTTCTGAATATAATTATTTTAGCAATATTCATAGAAAAGAAAAAATGAGTTACACTCCATGAAAAGTCTTACTGAACTCCTGAAATCCAAATTAAATTGAAACAGTCATTCCTAGGGAACTATTAATTCTGATATCCATGATTTCTTGTAGCATTTTTGGAGTAAATTGGACTGTTTAAGAAGCGAGGTTACTAGCCAGAATAACCAAGAAACAGCAAAACATTAATAAAGTTTTACAGGCAAAAGCAGAGATAAAATTGTCTGTGTACCTAAGTAAAAATTAAATTACCAAGCATAAAACATCTTGTATTTAGAAAAAGATTGTACATGTTTTGTAGTTTTATAATTAGTTAGGAAATAATGGAAAACCAGTTTTACAGTTTAGGGGATGATATCCATAGGCATGGAAAAAAAATACTGTCTTAAATGTGCCTCATAACGTTAGTGATAAGGAATATTAGGAGCAGCTGCAGCTACAGCAGTGGGAAGAATTCTTTCTGCTCAGCTGCTAGAGCCCATCCTGGTGTCTGGGGACCTGGGGTCTCTGCCCAGGCTGAGGGATGCATCTGACACTTTCCTTTTTGTAGGTTCCACCATTAGTGAAGCTGAGCACGTATCCCAGACATACACGCACATGCTTACACATAGAAGACACTAACAGGGCTCCACAGGTCCCCAGCTTGATGGCTTGTCCAGCTTGATGCTCACTAGCAAAGATACGGAACTCACACCCTGGTCCCACAGGCACCCCACATTTGTGGTTCTCCACAGATACCAGCACAGACCCTTCCCCCACCTGATACCCTTGCCCAGAATTGAGGCCTCCTACTGACTGGCTGGTCCACCTGGGAGTTTGCCACTAACTACACACCCACACACCCTATACAGACCCAGTTTCAGGAATGTACAGACACTTGCTGCCAGCAGCCAGAAGTGTTTGCATTGGTTAAAATGTAATATTCCCAAGGAAACTCCCTCAAAATTCAGGGAAATATGATATTTATTGTACGTACATTCAAAAAACCCTTTTTGACATGGATTAACTTAGGTTACTATCCTTCCCAACATTTTAGAAAAAAACAATATTACACAGAAATATAATAAAGATTTTTTAGACTGATAGGTATTTTCTAAAAAAAAAAAAAAAAAAATCTATTCAGAAAATCTATAAAATGTGCTAAAAATTATATAGATTTTTTATGTGGAATGGGGAAAGTCTGTGAAGACTCTTAAAGCAAGAAAGCAAGAGAAGGCCACAGAACATACATTCATCTTGAGTTTAAAAAAATTTAATTTAATTTAAAAATTAAAAAATAGCCCTTTAGCTTAAGATTATGCTCTGTGGAAAGCAAAAAAGGGAAGAAGAGAGAGCAAGAAAGCAAATGTGATATAAAATTTAACTTCCAAATTACTGATGATTTTATAAAAATTGCATAAATATAAGATTCTCCATGATAATTGCATTTTTACACGTTTCATGAATATAAGTGACCAAGTATTGGAAAGATATTCCCAGTATGCTCTAATTATGGTAAAGTCAACAGTGTAATCATGATTGTTACTAGACAACAAAGAACCAACAGAAAGACATCTTAAAATTACCCCGATATTATTAACCAGTTACCATCTCTTGATTGAAGCTTACACCTTCTTAGATAGAAAGCTAATCACCAGAAAATTGCTATTCTGTAAAATCACACATTATTGTTCCAGCATTCATGGAACTGCTTACTTAAATATTGTGATTTTACTTCTAACAAGCAATAAAGTTTCATTAGTATAAAATAATGTTCATATTGTTTATTTAATTCCCTCCTCTTTTTTTAATCAAACCCTTACTAATTCCCCGATTGTCAAAAACACATAGAAAAAGCTGATTTATAAGATTAGCTGGATCACTGAATCCTACCTATTTTGCATTGAGTGTGTTTATTAAGCTGTATTCTGTTAAATTAAAACCTTTAAAATGTATTTTGTCTGGAGAGGGAAATTTTTGGGTTTTCTGTGTGAGGTGCACATAGGAAATTTTAAAAGACATGTAGCTAAGTGACAACCTTACTGTTTGCTTGTTTGTTTTGTTTGTGTTTTTCTTCTCATTTACCATTTATTTGCCTTCTGTTGATGATTAGCCCTATCATTAGTGAGTGAGCTCTTGCATAGTAATGAATCTATCAGCTACCTTTTTTCTGGTGTATATTTTTCCAGTATACTATGCTTTCCAAAGACTTAGCAGGTTTGCATATCAAGGTTTTTCCTTGCAGACCCCTAAGGGACTCATTTCTCAGTAGTAACACCAGACCCTGCAGTATAATGCTTGACTTATTTTTCTATCAACTATTGTTCTATACCTACATAGTCTTTTGTATTTGTGGCTGTCTAGAGGATACAGCACTGACCCTGCCTGTTCAATGTGCAGGGACTGATGCCTGCAAGCACTAAGGCTTTATAAGACTTATCCCTGTGCCTTTACTTGTCATATCAGCAGCTTCATCTGCAGAAATACATTCTGACTGAGTAAGCCTGAGGTAGACAATGCTTAATTCTCCATTACAAAATCTTCCTGGAATAGAAGAGAGATTCAGCTGCAGGGCATCCATCCTGTCAGCACCCTATTATCCTAACATGCCGTTTACTCTGTTACCGGTTTTAAGCTGGCCTTATTCAGTCTGATTATCACGTTAAAGCCTTTCCCTGGATCACCATAAAGCAGTACACAGCATATATTTATTCAGCTGTTATACTGAAACTCTCTGTATTTGTCTTTCCTGTAACTGCTTATTGTCTACCTTTGAACAAATGGAGTTCAGAAGTTATCCAATACTTAAATTAGGGGTCACAAAATCAGAATGTGAGACAGTTGTAAACTGAGAAGACAAACAAAAGGAAATAAAGAAAATTAAAGGAGAAACATCTGTTAAATTAAATTATAGTTCATAGGATTTATTTGTTCATAATTGACAGAATAGACCCATGCTTTGCATTGATATGCAGCACAGTCACATATAACAGATATCTATGTGTTGCATGAGAAAGATCACACATCATTTATCGTTTTTCTTGACACATTTTTTATCCCTCAAGGCTTCTAGCACCTTTATAAACTTGGCACATCAACTAAAACGGTCACAAGCCACAGCATCAATATCCAGCATGAAGAAATAAGGAGAGATTAAGGGCATTAACAACCTATAACTTCCTAAATATACCTCCAATATTATAAAATCACTTCTAAAGCTTCTATGGAGTATTTGTCAAAGAAATCTTCAAAACTTCATCATGATTCTGTCTGCATCCAGCTGAAAATGAGGGTGGTGACAAAGTTTTGCAAAACAGCTGAGTTTTCAAAGGACCAAAAGGCATAAAAAGTAATTGAAATGGAAAGTCAATAAAAGTTTGGAAAATTAAAGTGTTTTGAAAATTTCAGATTTGAATTGTAAGTATGTTTTTAGTAATCAGTTACACAGTTTTGTGTTCAACTTTATTCTTAAATTCATAGAGATTACACAGTTGTCTTGAACCTGTTGTGTTTCATTGTTTCCACCAGTAAAACAATGTATAAAAGTATCCCAATGCTCTAACAGAGAATATATTTTCAAATCACCATTTGATTAAGATATATAGATTCGGTCTCAGCTTCTTCCAAGTGACTAAAAAAAAAAGAATTATTATTCTGAAATTACTTCTTAATTTATCATGTGACTAGCACCACTTTATAATCTTGGAAAAAATACCAATATGAAGCTTTACACTGTTTCCCAGACATAGTCCATCAACATTCTCATGTCATCAAGGTTTAATTGGCTATGTCTCACAGTGTTTTGAGGAATGCACTGAGAATATCATCATGAACAGTTTGCATGATTTTGTCCATAAAACCAAAGCACTGTAACTAGGCTCCCTTCTGTAGAGCCAGTAGGATCCTGTATACCCACGCATGTCGTGTGCCTTAGTGCGGTACAAGTAGAATTTTGCATACACTATTAAGTCTAAGCAGGGTTTCTGAAAGCTGTTTAAAAGTATCTATTGGACAAATTAAGATAGAATGCACATTAAGAACCTTAATTTCAAGTTTCAGGTATGCAGGGTTGGTGACCATATTCTTTGGCGTTCAAATTATAAATAACTGGCTTTCCTAGAGACTAACTTCTGTGAATCCAACACAAAACAAAAACTTCAGGTGTCTTTTTTTTTTTTTCTCTCTCTCTCTGTAGTTAAAATCTGCTAATCAATAATATCAAATGATGATGAGTGTTTAGTAACTAGGAAATACCACTATGTAATTATATGTATTTCAAGAGGAAGTGGTTTAAAGTACTTAAATAAGCTAAAGTACTAAAGTAACAAGAGAAACAATTCCCATGAACTAAAATACAACTGCTGTAAATTGTTGTTAAGAAGCAACATAGGATATATTCGTGGTAATTAAAAAAAAAAAATAAATTAAAAAAAAAAGGGCAATTGATTCACTTGGTTTCCTCAAGATTAAGCATGCTATGGAGTGAAACTTTATCTCCTAGAGTGGGAGAACAGAACACTGATGTGTATGCTGATTCTGCAAGTGAAATAGTTTTTATGCTTTTATCACTGAAACACAGCTGTGCTAATAATTTAAGTTCTTGTTAAGAATTTTCCAGCAGACATGTAATTTTTTCTTTCTGACACCATCATAATCCTAATGACTGGTTAGTTGAAGGCAGAGAATTGATACCGGTTTCCCACGGGAAAAGTCATTCCACAGAATTTCAGAAATAATGTGAATCTATTCTTAAATACATAAATACACAGAATAATGTTGGAATCTTATAACAATTATAAATAAAAATGTCAGGGTTTTTTCATTTGTAGTTTCTGTATGTCAGAAAGTTATAATTTGCAGAATGAAAACATGTTGCAGAATAAACGAGCTAAAATTTGAAATAAAAGTATCAGGAACATGAGAAGATTCACATATAAAAAATGTTTTATAAGAATGAATATATTTTCTTTAGAAATACAATTACGATTTAGAAATCAACTGTGCTTTTGTCATGGTTTAACCTTATCTAGCAATTAAGTACCACACAGTCACTCACTCACCTCCTCCCCGTCCCCCAGTGCAGGAGAGTCGGAGAAAAAGACAAAGAAAACTCCTGAAGTTGAGATAAGAACTATTTAATAATATAAATGAAAATTATGATGATACTAACAATACTACTAATAAAAAGTAATTAAAATAATAGAAAATAGAACATAGTTAACCAAATGTTGACTGACATACTGCCAGGTCGCAGAGCAGTGAGCCGTCCCTGAGCTTGAGAGCCTGAGATCAGGGAGAAAACAAGCTGATCCCAACCCACTAACAAAAGAAACTTCCCCACTGCTATAAACTGCACCAAGAGCTAACAAAGCAGCTAACAACCCATCTATAAAGCTACCCCAAAGTCTTAATGATACCCCCAGGCCACTTTCCGCCTCAGAATTCCGCATGTACCCTGCATCTGATGTACCATGGAATGAAACCATTCTCTTGGCCGCTCTGGCCTAGCACTGTGAAGTAAAGCAGCTCATTCCTGCCTAAAACCAGCACAGGTTTCCACTGTAGTAAAATTAACTCTGTAAGTCAGTACTATTGGAACCTCATATTTATTTGAACTGGGTATCATATCAGGATACCAACAGCATCCTGGCCTGTATCAGGAATAGCATTGTCAGCAGGAATACGGAAGTGAGTGTACCCCCTGTACTTGGCTCAGCTAAGGCCGCACCTCAAGCACTGTGTTCAGTTTTGGGCCCTTCACTGCAAGGAGAACATAGAGATGCTGGAGACCATCAAGAAAAGGGCAACAAAGCTGGTGAAGGGCCTGGAGAACAAGTCTTATGAGGAGTGGCTGAGGGAGTGGGGGCTGTTTAGCCTGAAGAAAAGGAGGCTGAGGGGAGACCTGATCACCCTCTACAGCTACCTGAAAGGAGGTTGTAGGGAGGCGGATGCTGGTCTGTTCTCCCAAGTAACTGCTGATAGGACAAGAGAAAATTCCCTCAAGTTGTGTCAGGGCAAGTTTAGATTAGATATTAGGAAAAACTTCTTCCCTGAAAGAGTGGTCAGGCATTGGAAGAGACTGCCCAGGGAAGTGGTGAAGTCACCATCCCTGGAGGTGTTCAAGACATGCGTACATATGGTGATTGAGGACATGGTCTAGTGGGTGTGGTAGTGTTGGGTTGATAGTTGGACTGGATGATCCTACAGGTCTTTTCCAACCTTAGTGATTCTGTTATTCTGTGATTCTGTGATCTGCAAGCTACAGTCTGGTTTGTCTTCATTACAATATTTCTTAAGATAGTTGATTCAAATTAGCAATACACTTTTTTAAGAGGGAAGGCAAAACTTGAAAACAGTTACAGAAGGCAAGTGATTCTGACAATTTATAATCAGAAAATTTTTATTATACTTTAGTGCTTTCCTAAAAGAACTATTAATCCATAAATTTCTTTTTTGTTTCATTGTGTCTTGGCAACTTTTATACTAATAGATGTACATAAGGAAAATATTTATAATTTGTAATGGAACTCTTAATATTATATCTAATGAAGTAACTGAGAATTTACTTCTGTCTTTAATTATCAAGAGTTTTCAGATCTGTACTCCAGAAAACATAAACATACGCATGCATTTAAGGTTAATGATAGCAGGGGAAAATGTTAAGTCTAGTTGTTTGTTTTATGATTTGTTGTCAGGATTTTTATAACACTAAACTGTAAAGATTAGCATTATGATGTCTAGTCAATGACTTCAAAAAACAAACAAAAACCTATGAGCAAGCCGTGATGAGAGACAATGGCAAAGTGGACAACCTAGATAGACAAATAGACAAACTACTCCCTGTGACCATCAAAGGTAAATGATTAAGTTACTGTCCCAGATGCAACACCCACTAAGATGATTCAGTAGAAGAAACTTTCTCCAGAATGTTATTCAAACTAAAATTGTATAAATAGTGTAGCACTTACTATGAGGTACCTGGAAGAGAGTGTAATTTTGGAACTGAACACCTGGGATTATACAGGATTTGTCATGGGTTGTCTAAGGAAAGGGTTAGGAGAAGGGAAAGACCAAGACTTCCCATACTTCTCCAGTTTCACATACTTTCCCCACAACGTTAGTCCCTGCCTGTCAGAGGATGTACAGTGGATTATCTGGGAGGACCCAAAGCATAGTTTTTCTGTTAGAATAACTTTTAAGCCATTTATGTGAAGGAAGAGAAAGTTGTGGTTCCTATCGCTGTTCCCTGGGTATCTTCTGTTTACATGCAATGGCAGTCTGGCTGTAAAATGGGCATCTATTTCTCCAGACTAAAGCGGTTCTAACTGGGTACCTAGAGACTTCTGTATTTGAAACCATTTACTATTGATTTTAGATGCCTTCTGGAATTAGGGATTAAGCAGAAAGAAATTGAATCACTACATGAACATCCCCTGCCCTTGTGGTTTTCTGATCCATAGTTTCAGCTAAAGTTTGGATTTTATTATCTGTGTGTATATTTTAACTCAAACTTTTACAGAAGTCTGGGCAAACTGAGAGATTCCCTGAGAGACAAAATAAGGTGCATATTCTCTTATTGACAAGGTGGACAAGACACATTAAAAATGCTGGATCCAAGTCTGAACATAAGAAACAAAACATAGCCGAGAAGTATGTTACAGTGCCAATTTGGATGAACTGAGTATATTTTTCTCAAATGAAGTCTGCCGTGAAGTATATATGAACATTCTAATGCAATTTGCATACCAGGTCTAGAGATGAGAAGCTGGTATTCATGAGCCCTGAGAAACATTCTGTCTATACACATACCGTAAATGTTATACCAAACATCTTAATATGAGTGCAAGAACATACAAAATATGAGTTTAATACTAGTCTAGTTAAAACACTAATTGTCTAATCAAAACACAAATATTGTTAGTAGTACATTTATAAAAGTTTAAAATGTCTAATTACAGGAGAACATTGTTCATAACACAGTTAAGATTGCTGTACATAAACTTTCTGGTTTTCCCCTTTTCTTTGGTATTATGCTCACCCTTTCTATTCTTATATAGGTCCTAAGATTCATAATTGCTTTCTTGAAACAGAATAAAGGGGGTTTACAGTGAATGCTCAGTGTCCTAAATCTTTTTCCATGATGAGTATCTCTAGGTAGGTAATGTAAAGAAAAAAAACAAACAAACAACAACAAAAAAAAGAGAATAAGTTGTTTTATCTTTTAGCTCACAGCCATCTCTCTAAACCAAAGCCAAAGCAAAAGCCAAACATATATTACACAAAGGGCTGGTGCCTGTGACTTAGTGACTTCATAGGCTTGATAGGCATCTTACCATACATAATATTCACAGAACTAAACTAAAATAAGATACGCATCTGACCTCTAGAAAATCACAGCTCCAACAAGCATAAATCATCTTTGACCAAGCAAAGCCAGAAAGGTCCCAAGGCACTGCACTATTAGATCAGCTCAAAGCCTTTCAACTTTTTCTGTTAATGGCAAAATTAGATTATTATTAATCAGTGTGAAGCAGGAAGAAAAACTTTGTAAGATGCAGTAATTCATAAACATATCTTAAAGTAGCAGCAACTCTCTCTCTCATTTTTGTTCCATTTGATTAGGAAGAGGAAGAAGAAAAAAAATTACAGGTATTTTCCTTGATGTCAACACAAACTTAATTTTTAAAGACACTTCTCGTCAATTTTTAGTGACACCTTTATTTGAAAAAAAAAAAAAAAAAAAATTGAACCATTAAAAAAAAAAAATCATACCTGTCTCACATTTAAATAGTCTAAAAACTTGATCTTAAAAAAGAAAGTATATTAACCTTTCTGATGACAGTAGGTCAGAATCTATGGAAAAGTTTATTAAGTAACTTAGATGCTTCTGATGAATGCATGTAGGGATATTTCATGAGAAAGTGTAAAGGAAATATTTGGTCTGACACAACAATGTACTTAAGCAGAAATTTAATAATAAACACATAAGCTATGGGGAGGACATCAGTTCTGAAGTTGTACATTACCAAATCAAAATCGCAGGTAGGTTACACCATGAAATTTTATGTTTTCTACTTACCAGTAGATCTCACGTAAAATGACATGATACAGTTAATTAATTAGTTGAACTGCACCCAAAATTCAATATGATGTTAATTTCAAAACCTGTAGCTGTATTTCATCATTTAACAAGAAAAACCTGTAGATTTTTGTTAATAGCTCAAGAAAACAGATAACAAAATTATGATTGTTGTTATAGTGTTGGATTTTTCCATTTTAGTAAGAAAATATCTTATTTTTTACTCTTTCCACCTCATTTATGTATTGTAATTCACTGGTACCAGTGGATCAACAACTAAATCTCTGAAGTAGAATTAAACTCTAGAATACATTTGAAGAATATGAAGCCCTAAGAGTCAGAAATGAGACCTTTGAGAGCTATACCTTTAGAAAGGTCAGGTATTTTAATTCTTGTATTAACTTTGCCATGATGTGTAAGTTTTTCCCATGGGATACTGCAGAAACTTAATATTCACTAAAGTTCAAAAAACAATCAAGTAACTTCCTGGAAGAATGATCTTTCCAGGGCTATTAAATACAAAGTCACACTCTCTAGTTGAGAGATTCTCTCAAGCTGTTCAGCTGCTTTGTGCTTGTTCTTTTTCTTTTATTCTTCATTATGCATCTGTTGTTGGACATCATTAGAGTCATGAAACTTTGGTCTGATCTATTTTGACAGTTATTATTTCATACTTTTATAAAGTTAAATAATTGAGCTCAGACAAGATGGAAGTGAGGCAGAAAAATCATGGCTTAGTTAACAGAGGAATCATTAGAGTTTGGTTAAATTAATTTTTCAGTATACCAGTCTAGGTTATATTTTCTTATATCAGGGAAAAGAACAGTTGTTCTGCTTAGAAAAAAGATTGCAGCTCTGATGAGAGGGTGACATTAGTGTATGAGGAAATGATAACATAGGTCAAGCGTTAGATGATAAGTTTTTCTCTTACCATTTTGAATACACGGCAAGATTCACTGATTATAGGAAGACTAACCTAGTTGGATTATCAGCTACCAATATATTGCTCTTGTCATATTCAGAGTTCTATAGATGCTCATTCATTAAACAAGCAGTACTGAACAATGCCTCAAAAATCTTGGGTTTTTACTTACGAATTGTAGGACATTGAGATAAACATATTCTCAGCAAAAATATTTATAACACAGTGTTGTCATTTTGTCAGATTGGTTGCTATAGTCAATAAAGTACAAGAGAACTCCGGTTCAAATGGCTCTGGAAATACAGAAAACATTTGCCTGTTTTCAGCTTTATCTCCTTTATTCTTAGCAGCAACCTTTCTCTCATATTGTATTGCTAATGGAAAATCAGAGAATGCGTATTTTTCTGGATATTGGAAAATACTTTGATCAGGGCAAAAAAGATTGTAAATGGAAAGAGAATTATACACTAGCATTGGACATAGGAACTCATTCATAATCATTGAGGAATAACAAATGTAATGTTTCATTCAAGTTAAGTACTCACTGCACATGAAAAAACAATGGAGGTAATTCCAAAGTTAAAGCTAGGAAGTAATTAACACATACTGTCTGTGCTAACATTGCTTGTCTCTGTTGTAAACACTGTTAGTGTAAAGCTGTTTCACACTATGTTATTATGTTAAAAATGTTACAGAATAATTGTAACATTCCTTTAGGCATAAAAATATCTCATCCAATCTTAAAGTTTGGTATTAATTAATAAGGGTTGGATTGGTTTTGGTTTTTTTTTTTGTTTGTTTGTTTCTGTTCCCAATATCCCTCTCCCAGTGATAGTGAATACCTTCTAAAAAGGGAAACAAGTCATTGACGGAAAGGGTAATCCAGCAGACTCACTTCTCCTCTGACTTCTTTCCGACCAAATGTATATGGACTGGGAATTGATGGTATATTTGAAAAATATACATTCAGATTATAGCAAAATGTTTGCTCTTCACTGACAGTAATTTGCTGCTTTCCACTGTGTGCTGGTTTCAGTTAGGACAGGGTTAATTTTCTTCACAGCAGCTGTATGAGGCTATGTTTTGTATCTGCACTGAGTAGCGTAAAGATAACACTGGTGTTTTTTAGTTGGTGCTAAGGAGTGCTTGAACCAATTCAAGCACTTCTCAGCATCTGATAATGCAGCTATGTTCCCAACTTTCATGCTATAAGCAGTGCGGGGGGTGGGGGTGGGGGGGTGTACACAATTCAGTCAGCTAATTCCAAATGACCAAAGGAATATTTCATTCTGTAGGATGTCATGCTCAGTAAATAAGCTGGGGGTGGGCCGGGGAGCCACAGCTTGTTTGTTTAGCTCATTGGTTTGCATGTTAGATAGTTAGTTTGTGGTTCAGTTGGCTTTCTTGGTCATGCTATCTCACTCAGACTCTGCTATGATTGCTCTCAGGTGCTGGCTCTTGGACTTTCTGGTTCTGACTGTTGCTGCTCGGGAGCTGGGTGTGGATCAGTCAGCGGGTGGTGAACATTTGTATCATTTGTTTTACTTTCTATTATTCTCATTACATATTATTAGTAGTGTTACTAGTAATAGTACTTTCATCACATTTTTAGCAGTGCTGATAGTATTATTAGTATTGCTAGTATTATTAATATCACAATTTTATTCCTTCCTATTCAATTACTAAAGTGTTCTTATCTCAATCCACTTGTTTCCTTTCCTTTTCCTCTAATTCTCCTCCTCCACTGGGGGTGTGGGAGGTGAGTGAATAGCTGTGTGGTACTTGTTAGCTGGGTCCTCCAAGTGCAATCCCAGCAATGTCAAAGAGAGGGGGATCAATAACTTTGTTCAGTTGGTGTCTTCACCACAAAATGTGACTGCCTTTATTTGTCAGCCAGAGTACCAAGGCCTGGTCTGTGACAATGCTGATCACAATTCTGGAACAGAATTTTTATTTACCTTTGTTGAATTTCATTAGTTTTTCTCAGCCCATTTTTCCAGCTTGTTGAGGTCCCTTCACACAGCTGCCCTGCTGTCCAGTGTATCAATTTCTCCTCCCAGTGTAATATCTTCCATGAACTCACAGATGGTGTACTCTATGCACTCTATGCCATTTTTGGATCATTAATAAACACATTGAAATATATTGGCCTCAGTACAGACCCCTGAGGGACACCATGAGTAACTGGCTGCTGCTCATCACTACCATTTCACCCTGAGAATCTAGCTAATATTCTACTCACCTTAACATCCATTTATCCAGTCCATATCTTGTCAATTTGGCTGTAAGGTGTCTGTATCAAAGACCTTGCTTAAGACAATTCAGAGGGCTAAGTGCACATTCTTTTCCCTAAAGATGAATCCAGATGAAATCTAGATGAAAATAGTTTGATAATTGATTCAAGGATCAGGGAAAGAGATTTAGCACACACCTAAGCTTATTTCCTGACACATTTATGAATTATTCGGAAAAATCTATAGCAGAAGAGTGCCAAGTACAAGATGTTGTTTATCAGAAGTTGCTATATTGGTGTATAAGTCTCAGGTACTCATCTGACAGAAGATATTTTTTTCTGTGCTTAAGCTTTTCAGAAGAGATAGATTATATTTGCCAATAATAATTTAACAATTATAAATAATTTACCAAAATTTAACAATTTCTAGAGAGGTAATTTGGATATAATAGACCTCCTTGTGTAAGAATAAAGGAGGTAAGTATTTATGGCACACACAAGTGTAAGGAGTCCAAAATGGTCTTTGCTTCATCAGGAAGTTCAATAATTTTTGTATAAATGTGTATTTGAACAGAACTTAAATGAAGATTTTTCTCCGTAGAAGCTGAGAAACAGCATTTGGACTCATGCATAAATAAATAAATAGTCTATCATTTATCACCCTTTTGCTTTAAGTGTTACACTAGGAAAGACAGCCATATCTCAGAAATGTTTCAAGAGTAACTATACATATGTAAAAGAAGTAAGAAAATTATGCAATATTTTCAGACATAATTATCACGTCCACTTACTTTTTCCTTTATTTTTAAGAAAATTGGTTAGTAATGCTTATTTTCCTTTTTCAGCTAACACCTAATCATTACTCTTTGCCTGATCCAAAAATCATTGCTACTTATCCAGCCAGTGATGACAACAGTCTTCTAATCATTGTGGAAAAGAAGAAGCAGATAACATAAACAATACAAATAACATTCATATGGGTTCTCCTTTCAATTATTTTTTGTAGAAGTATGCTATAGTGAATGATGGCATATGAAGTCTTACACATATTTAGCATAGTTCAGGGGAAATAAAATTGTGTCAAGTCTGAGATACTGCCAACTAACAAATGTAAAATAGGGCCATGGAAGTTAGGGGCAATTCTAGGCCTTAGGTAAAATTTCATAGGTAGCATCTGGACAACCCTTCTGTTCCGAAAGAATCAGTTCTTTTGGACAAAGTCAGAAGGGGATTAACTCTGTTACTTGTCTGAGTTAGAGACCCAAGGGAAGCAGGAAGTCTTGAATACTTGGAGTTTCCTGATGATTCCCTTTCTGCTTTAGAAGTTAAAACATAGTACTTCATAAAATCCTTATAAGGTTTGGCTTTTTTCAGATTTGCCAAGTATGACTAATAAAGCAACACATTTACATGTACTTAGCCCACAGGGGTTTGAGGATTAATCTCTTATAAAGATATCTGGTCCTCAAGTGTAAAGAAAATTATTCTAGCAGGAGCAAGCAATTTCCCCTCAAGGTGAAACAAAGACTGCAACTAGAAAGAGTTTTGAGAGGAAAGAAAGACAACAAATATCTATGCAGTCTGGTCCTGTCAAAAGAGGATGACATGGAAGATATTTAAAGGGTGTTAGTTTCCTGAAAGCTTGTTTGTTTCTTTTCCAGGAATACGATTTGGTATAGTGATATATATCTTGTACTCTTCCAACTGCCTGTTGAAAACATGTTGACAGAAATAGTATGAAATTAATAAGAGGATGGCTAAAAATATTAATTATATATAAAACAATGATTTTTTTAAATGGTTTATGTTATTAACCATTTAACCATCAAAGTAGGATCTTCTTTTAAGAAAAAAAAATTTGGGTGTATTAGCAGTTAGTAATGTTATATAAACGATAACATTCAGATCCGTCTCCAAAAGTCACGTTACAGTTACATTCTAATTGGTGCATTAAAATGTATGCCCAAATGCAATAACTGGGATCCTCCAAATAGTTTTTAAACTGTTATATATAGCATAAGAAAAACTTTTGAGCATCAGGGAAAGAAAGAAAAAAATCTTGGAAAGATAGAGTTGATTGTCCAAGATTTCACAGCAGATTAGAATTGTGGTGTGTTAGCAGGTCTGGAATAGTAATGTAATGAAAAGGTATTTAACAAGTTTGTATTCTTTGGTATTTTGGATGCTCATAACTGGCAAATGAGCACCCATGTTTTTCTAAGGACATTTGCAAGGCAGAAAACAGGATTTTTGATATTTAAACACCCTAAAAAGATTGATTTATCAGGTATCATGTAAGCCTGACATTTCTTTGAGTTCTCTGATGCATTGTTAGCCTTGTTCATTACATAATGTTTCAGTGTTTAGGTTACTCACTGAACAAATAAACAAAATGTATGGGACTTGTCTCATTTGATTTGAAATAATGATTTCATGATCCTAAATATGTTCACTAAATACTCTCCTGTGGATTATAATAAAAGAATACACATTTAATCCCTGACCTCAATTGTGGACCATTGCACAGACACTGCAGACTCAGAGATATTAGATGTTAGAATGAGGCTCAATAGAGCTCATATAGTCACAGAATCACAGAATCACAGAATTGTTCTGGTTGGAAAAGACCTTTGAGATCATTGAGTCCAACCTTCAACCTAACACCACCAAGCCGCCCTAAACCATGTCCCTAAGTATTACATCAACTTGCCTCTTAAATACCTCCAGGGATGATGATGCTACAATCATCCTGGGCAGCCTGTTCCCATGCTTGAACCTTCCTGTGAAGAAATTTTTTTTATAATATCCAATCTGATCCTCCTCTGGTACAACTCAAGGCCATTTCTTCTCATCTTATTGCTTGTAAGTTGAGAGAAGAGACCAATAACCACCTCTCTACAACCTACAGTCTCAGGTAGTCCGCTAAGGAGGATGGAAGCATCAGTGCCTTTCTTTAATTCTTTTAATCAATTACTTTATAATATATGATACTTAGTTCAAGAAAAAAAGCCTCTGAACTTACCATTCACAGTGTTGCCTAAACCCAAGGCTATAGAGTCAGTCATCCATGTTGTGGACTTCTGTACTGGTACCATGGATTCTGTACGTGTGGTGTCCAACAACACAATTTGAACTAGAGGTGAGAGAAAATCAATACATATATTTCCAGAAGACAACACAGATAACTTGTAAGCCAAGAAGTCTTGTTTTGACATTATATAAGCCCTGATTCAGAATAGTAATTAGATGACTGCCTAGTTTTATCATATGAATGTTGCCTTCCACAAAAGCATTCACTTGTTTAGAAGCAGGTCCATGTTAAGTCTCTTACTGAATCAAGTCTTCAGCTGACTAACTTCATTTCATGCATTTCATTAATCAAGTTCTCCTTTTCTGGCTCTTTTTCAATAGATATATTTAAAAGATATTCATTACTTTCTAATTGCCAAAACTGTTGTTGACTTTTTGTCCCTTACTGACAGGTTGCTTTAAAGCAACTTGGCTATTTAAAGCCTTCATTAATTTCATTCTTATTTATTAATTGGGCTAATCTTGCCTTGTTATTTTCCCACCAATATCTGTTCTAGCCTATCTATCTGACTTTCTCTAACACACTGACTACATTAATTCACTCACCAGTTTGCCTGCTTTTCTCCCTCTGAGGTATCAGTGTATTTCTGTACAGTTATTCTTCTTGTCCTACAGTATCACTTATTTTTAAACATTAGCTCCTCAAATAGCATGTTTTGCACTTCTGCTATAATATAAAATTTCCCATTTCTAATATTTCTATCTACATGAAGATTAAAAAGAAGATAAACATTCACCTGTTGGAAAAGACAGGTTTCACATAGAAAGCTTAAGGAAATAAGAATGTAACAGAGAAGATAAAACATTTCCTTAAACCTCTCAGTCTCCAAATATCGCAAATATGTTAAATTCAAACACTTTCTGACTTAACAAACTTTGACACAACTGTAGCCAGATATTATATATTATTCTATTGTAGCCTTATAATGTGGGAGAAAATATTTGCATTTTACTTAGCATTGGTTATTGACATTGTAGGCATTTACCATAGGAAGTGTTTCTTAGGGTTGTTTTTTTTTTTTTAATCCATTGACTACAAAATATAGACAACTAGCTTAGAAGTTAAGTCTATATGCTAAAGTTTTAAATGTGGTGAGATGAATTCCACCATAGTTTTACTGCAATTGCAGTCACACTGCTTTCTGTCCCAGATCTGTTACCGGTGCCATTCTGTGAAGAGCTATTCTCTATAACATTATTGCAATTAAAAAAAAACAAAAAAACAACACTCAAAAAGCACATCTTAAGCAGAATATGCTCCATTTTACTTCATTTAACATCAGGCTACATTGATACTGAACTTAATACATTTGATATCCTAAGGGACTGGTTCCCAAATTCCTGATTCAAGTGTGTACATAAAATTATTTTAGGTATATGCTTGGTCATACACAGACCACACTCTCTGTGTCTTTTCTCCCACACGGGGGAAACCAAGGTTTCTGTCCTAAATGGAAACGGAAGGCTGTTAGGCTGTGTGGGTGAGCCATGAATTTATATGTAAGAGAACAGGTAGGTACAGGCATGCTCTTGAAAATCCCCACTGGCTTTTTCTGTTGGAGTTACCCTTGGCTAACAGCCAAACTTCCACTCAGCCACTTGACCTCTTCCCCACACCTTTCAGCAGGATGTGGTGGGCTGGAGACAGGAAGAACAAGAATGAAAAAGTTCTTGGGTTGAGATAAAGACAGGAACATCATTTTGTCTAGCTGTACAGTGGAAGAAATAGGAGTTAGGCCAGTACTAGGATCAGACCCCATTTGTGACAATATGGATCAAATGCTCAAAACAATTGTTAATCATCTTGTGAAAAAAAAGCTTTAAAATAATTGTTTGGCTACAAGTTTTGGTTGAGATAAATTTGTACTGTAAAACATAAGCAAGTGAGATAATGAAAAACAGCAAGAATAAAATGCTCTAGCACTGATACTTAAAGGAAAGATGCCAGCAGAGAAAACTTGATAGAAAAGATCTGTTTTCCTCACCTTTCAATAAGAGTTTTTGACTCCCAATTTTTATTCTTACCCAATGACGAAGATAACACTCCTGACAAATCTAACTGCTGCCTCTTCAGATTCTAATTTCTGTCAGCAGACAACTCATTTTAAAATAATCTACATATCTGTTAATTTCTATATTAGTTAGGGAAAGTTAGGACATTAAATATTATAGGATTTTAGGATTTATACATATGTATTTTCAGACCTCCATAGAAATAATAGACTCAAGGCAAATACATAATAAGAACAGCATCAATACAATTAGCCCTTAGTGTTTCAGGCCAGAATAAACTATGTTGCTGGTCTGGTTACGTGTCGCTGAAGCTGGAGGTTTAAGCACTGCCTTCAAGATTGCATGAAGGAACCTCTAAATGCTTGTGTGATAATAGACTGCAGAAGATCAAGAGCCTTAAACTAATACATAAATAAACAGCTACACAAAATAAAAATATTTATGATCATGCTTTATGTTTATGAGTTAAAGGATACAGGCATACAATGGAACATAGGTCATGGTGTTACTCAGTTGAAATAAAGATAAGACCTAATTTATATTAATTTTTATAAGAACTTACCATATAAGAAAATCCTTCCCATTTTGCTTAGATTAGGTTTGAATGTAATAAATTTTATCCTTCGTTAAACACAAATTCATTTCCTCATCCTCAGTAGGAATGTTTTTGTGAATACATTAACATAAGTTCTCTGGACAGAATCTGGACCATGAGAAGCCCCTCAGCATGTTACTAGGTGCTGTGATGCAATGTTATAAGATTTATGACTGAGGCAGTATTCAAAGGGGACATAAAATGTATTTACTGTTTCAGGACTATTTCTGCACCAAATTAAATTTCTTTCTTTATAAGACAACAAAATATTATTTAAAATGCTTATGTTACACCAAAATAAGATAACAAATGCATCTAGTTTACTTGTCAGTTATTTTTTTGAAAGAGAGTAAAAATATCTATTTCTCTTTTGTCTCATTAATTATCATGTTCAACATCCACTGAAATTGTTTGCATTGTTGATGATGTGTTTCTTTTCTTTCCTAAGGGACAAAGTATCTTTCAGAAGTTATTAAGAAACACTATTGCATTCACAAGCTCACATTATTTCTGAGTTTGAAACATATGTGTCACATTTTGATACATCTTGTCAGGTTTAATCAATCAAGTTGATAAAGGGAGACATGATCCAATTTCACATGGTCAGAATTACTTCATTTGACATACCACCATGTGATGTAAGGTCAAATTCAAAACAATAAAAAACAAACAAACAAAAACTTTGCACTATACGAAAAGATTATAAGAAAAAAAGAACTAGCTTTTTAAAGCCAGATAAGGTATTTGGGTTCAGATGTGAAACACTTGCATTTTAACTATTCATGGTATCTTGGTGGCCAGATTATATTTCCTGGTATTATGAATTTAACCAGTAGTGGAACTCACCACAGAACTACAAATTCAAGACTTTTAGAAAACTTGTTTTGAGTTGATAATCCATCTCTAAATAATATCATATGGAGAAAGAGAAAAAGTTTGCCTTTCTGTTTGTGAAGGCTGGGTAGAGAAAATACGAAAGTGTATAGTACATGCATTTCTTATTCAAAAAGCTTTCTCTGTCCTTGCATTTATGTTTTTATGAAAAAGGTTTTGCATAAAAATGGACAAAGATTTATTCCTATTTCTACCAAAAAAAAAACCAACCAAGCAAAAAAACCCCAACTACTTATGGAACACAGCTTAAGGGTTGGATTTTATACATGAATTTACCCAGCTGATATCTGATGTATGGCATATAAACGTACACACACGCACACACACACCCCCAACCCCCACCTCACTCCCAACAAAAACCAGATATATTTTTTAAGAGTTAAAATTAAAGGTAATCTTTCATCACTGGGTTATAGCAAATTTTGTTTCCTATGTGTGTGAATTAACTTGAATTCATGTGAATGTTTTCCTGTGTATGAATTTACACTGTCCTGCAACTGTAGCAAAATCTACAACTTCACTTTCTGGTGTGATGTGTTAAACTAAATATTTTATCTTAAGAAGTTTCTGGAATACTCAGTGTCTGAAAATTCTTTTTGAATAAATTTACTGATGTGCTTTTATGAAGTTCTTTACCAGATAAAACTAAAGATTGTGCTGGAGTTTACTCTGTACTGCTGAGAAACCTGGACACTGGTTTTACTTGAACTATCCCTCACTAAGCTGTCTTGTCTTTTACATACTTAAATTGTGACAGAAATGTAACAAGTAGGAAATAAGGAATTTTTTAATCAAAAATTAGTCCCAGCCTAAAATAAACATCCAGTGTTCTGTGGTGTGGGAGCAGGTCTTCACTGCAGCCTGTGAAGGGTCCACACCACAGCAGATGGGTATTCCTGAAGGAATAGCACCCCTTGGGGAGCCCACACCAGGGAACAGGGAAAGTGTGAAAGGAAGGAGCAGCAGAGAAAAAACATTAATTACTGACTGTAACCTCACATCCCCCATCCCCACTGTGCCTTCAGGGGATGACGGATAAAGAAGTCTGGAGTAAATAAGTGAAGCTGAGCCTAGGAAAGTGGTTGAGGAAAGGTGTTGTTTTAGTGTTTGTCTCTGTTTTTCACTACCCAAATTACTAACTAAATTTTATTGCAATTGGAAATAGATAAAGTTAATTCCCTACAAGTTCAGTCTGTGTTGCTCATTATGGTAATTGACAAATGATCTCACTCTCTTTGTCTTTACGTATCTTGCTAAGCCTAACCCACCGCAGATGCCAACAGGTTTTTTTCTTAACATATGACATAGGAAAATTAAGTAGGGATAAATGATAACTCTTTCCTTGACTAGTGGCAGAGGTTTTGTGCATGAGAAATGAAAAATAAAGGAGGTAAAAGTATCATCTCATGGTAGCTAAGCAGTTGCAAAGATAAGCATTAATCTGGGGTAGAAAAAGTTCAAATTTAAACACTTGTATAAAAATATTCTAAACTTTAATGGAGATGTATGCCCAGAAAGAGTAAAAGAAAACTCCTAAGAGAGGCACTTGCTACTTTTTGAACTAAAAATAATTTCACAACTCTCAACCAGTCCATGCTTCTCTATAGGCCCAGGTCTCATGACATGAAGATTTATTTATTACATTACATTGTATATGTTACTATATTTATTACATTATAATGCATGTGTGGTACTTACATACATGTATATAAACATTAAAATTTCTATCTTACATTAAACATTCTAGATCAATGTTCTAGAGAACAAATCTCACATCACATAAAATGGGTTTAATCAGTGGGGAATGCATTTGGATGCTGAACTTTAAAATTGGTAGGATAATACAACACATCCAAGCTGCTCAAGCACAAATTAGGTAGACTGATGTATCTCCTTCTAGAGATGTACATATTACAAACAGATATACATTTTTGTAGACAGAGAGAAACAGAGTGATTCTTGTATTTACAGAATATAGGAAAATAGTGCTGCAATGTGTGCTTTAGCGACAATTAAATCTGCTTCTTTTAAAGGCTTGTTGAGAATGTGGGGTTTGATTCTTATCTCCTCCTAGCTGAGGTCACTTCTGCAACCTGATGACAATGTTTTTACCAATATAGTCTGAAACAAATTGAGGTCAGTGTACATTTTCTCACAGGCTTGCTCTCAGATTTCTTCTATGAACTGCAGAAGGTTTCAATTTACTGAAGTACTGAAGTAGGTAAGATCCAATCAAAGTAAAAAGAGAATCAATAAATGCTAATCTCAGAGGGCTAAACAGTAGTGACATCAGTCAGGGAAAAAATTGTTTGCAGAGACAAAATTCCATTTTTCTGTACCCAGAAAAAAAAAAATGCAGCTATGTGTTTTTATATTACTTGTTTACTGAGATGTATTTAACATGTTTGACAAAGAAGATGATGTTTTTTCTATCTAGGATAGGAATGCATCTACGTGCTTTGGCAAGTATTCAGAAAATATAAGCAAACCATGGAAGCCGGTTGGATTCCAATTCAAATTCTGCTGAACTCCATAATATATTTCCCATTGCTTTATCTCCCAGCATTTAATGGCTGATGTAAACTAATCATATTTTTTAAACACTATGATCAATAAAACATTCACAAAATAGTCACAAAACCAGTTATGTATTGAATTGGCTACATGATTGTTGGTAAAAATTAATTTTACATTTAAGGAATTCAGTTGTCTCTTCTATAATATTTTTTTGTAAACAAAATAACTGTATAATTGTACATAAATACATGAAAAAAGTTTGGGTTTGTGTCACTATTATTATACAGAATATATGATGTAAGAAGAATAAATGTCATCTGTAGTTATAGGATGTGTGTGTTCATATATACATTTAAGCTTGCTTTTAAAAGAAATATTTTATTTTTAGCTGCATATCAGTTAAACTGCATTATGCTCAGTGCAGCTCTGCTGTGTCAGCATTCATACAAATGTTTTTCTCAGTCATCAGGAATTTTATAACTCAGCATTAGAATTTATTTGCCTTTTCAATCTCCATCCATTATAACAATATTTTTTATCAAACGTAATATAATGGTTTTATATTCTCACTACTCAAGTTTTAAAGAATAGGCTAAATGTAATTACATGGAATTATTTTCACTATGAAATACAAATCAGAGGAAAAGGTAGGATTTTTTGAGGATATAGATGTCCTGGAAGATGATTGTTTAGTGTTTATGGCTTTGTATGTTTTTTTTATAATAATGTCCTAGTTGTATAATGAAATTGTGTGGTATGTTATGTTTATTAATTTGTATTTTTATTTGCAATTGAAGTATAATTCATTAAAAAAAAAAAACAAACACAACAAAACAATGCAATAGTAATAAAAAAAAAACCTCAACATGTTTTCATAGAGGTGATGAATGACCAAGATATCCCTTTGATCACAGAAACTGATAAACTGCACATTCTTTTCTCCAAGATTTTCCTGTTACATTAAAGAACTAATCTGACAAAAGTGCTGCCTGAAATCACTAAAATGGTCCTGCCTAAAATGTCTTTCACTGTGCCTGTTCAGAGAAATCATGGAACACAGTGGTTCCTGTCAGGCACTATGAGAATGTGCAGTGATGTCCTGTCTTTGGAAGGTGGTTTTGGGGTATGGATTAGAGGAACCAAGGACAAAAGTCCTTTGAAAATCTAGCATCTGGCCATGCTGGATCAGACCAATGGTTCATCAGGTTCAATATACTGCTTTTATAGTTGGTGTATATGTATAAAAGAACATAACCCCCAGGTAAGCATATAGTGAGACTTCCCTGTATTTTCTGGTTAATAAATGCAAAATATGACACACAGAAATCTGTGCTTTGATATAACGTAATAAAAATTTGAAGAACTGTGCTGAGAAAATGACAATAAGCTTGTGTATGAGTAAACACAAGTTAATATTTCCCATGAAATAAAGAAATATTTGCCCTACTCAGTAAAAGAAGTGATTTTTTGGGAATATTCATTAACATATCTTCACACCGATCATATTGAAGTATTGGTCCATGAAGATATGCCGTGGAAGTAAATTTTCTTTCTCTTCCTTCTTGATATCATCCAAAACTTGGAAACAAAGTTCGTAAAAGTTTTATATATTATCCTAAGATAATTACGTCATATTTTCTAATAAATATAGTGTATTTTTCAGCTGAGGATATTTGAGACATCTTCCCTTCTATTACTGTTCATCATAAAATCATATAAATAGGACAATAGATATTATAGTAAAAGGTCATTCAGTCCCCCTTTACTGAAGAAGGATGAAACATAACTTGATTATAGATATAACCAGAGATAAATATCTACTCAGTTATTTAAATACGTATTTTATAATCTCTTTGTTAATATCCTCACAGAGTTTACTGCCTTTAATAGAAAGAAATTTTTTCTTAATATTGAACATAAATATTTTATTTTACTAACAGAATGAGGAGATCTGATTCTCATCCTTTACATGTAGTCTTTTTGGTCTGCTAAATAATAATAATAAAAAAAAAACCTATGATGTCTTTCCCCTTTCTTCCTTTCCTGTGTTTTCAAATTTTATTGCCTTTTTTACTTTCTGTCTCCTATTTTAACCATAATATTTTTTCAAAGTAGGTCCAGATGAGACTGAAATTTAGGAGAGAAAAATTATAAACTGCATTTAAAGCACATGTCTTCCTAAAAGACATTTTCCTTTTTCATAAAGACAATCACTTCTTCTCCACCATCAATGGTTAATTTATGGACCACTGTGAGCCTCCACCTTTTGTCCAGTAACAATGTTTAACAGTTTTTTCTTCACTTTGCCTCAGTGAATTTTAAATAACTGAACTGCAGCACTGTACTACTGTTAAGCATTTTTTGCCTTGCTGATTTCAAAACATCTTTATTTTGTTAATTTAAAAATTTAATTATCTAACATATTTGCAAAAAACACTAATTTGATTTAATCAGATTTGTTGATGTCATCAACAATTTTCAGAAAACACTGTATTCTACCAACAAACTCAATAAAGTTATTGAACAAAACTGGGTTCAGAGCAGAAAGCCTATGTACTAACCAATCAAAAAATGACATCTATTAATTCAGTGTGATTTTTCAATCATCTGTTGTGTATCTACCTCTGAGGATTTAATCTAGTTATATTTCTTTGGTTTGATTTTTAGAACATCATCTTAGACACTAACAAAGCTGTTTTAAAAGAAATACATAATTATTTCCATTGTTTCAATGTTATCTGCTAGGTTAGTTCTCCCACCAAAGAATATTTGATAATTATGTCCTAATTAGTTAATAAGACCCATACTCTTTATAATTGCATACTGAAAATAATTCCTTAATATAGAAGATACTGCAGGTATAAACTTATGTATTCACAGTAATCTCGGTTCATATTATCTGTCTTTGTCTTGTCAGTGTCAGCTAAACATTGATAAGTTCCAGCAGCAGAATGTAGACTTGCAAGAACAGACTGGGCAGCTAGTTCAGTGAATCACTTTTATATGCTAAAATTCTACTTCTTTTTCTTTCTTTTTTTTTTTTTTTTTTTTTTAGGCTCTTCATGCTTCCTATAGTAAGAATCCACAGTGATAGGGTCTTGTTAATGTTTTTTCTGTGTACGTAATTGTTGGCTAAGTCAGGCATGTTTACCCAGTTCTATATATGAAAATGTGCTCTGGACTGAAAGTAAGTGCATCAAGTTATTGTAAGGAAAAGATGAAGAGGAAACTTATGCTTCAGTATTTTGTTACCCTACTTACACATTTTGCTACATGTACATAGAGGAAAATATTTCAAAGCCAAAACATTAATTGTATTCAACTATGCGTAAGCAAACAGGTACCGTATGTTTGTGTCCACTCTCTCTCTCTCTCTCTCTTTCTCTGAAATAATTTACTTCCTTAAAGAAAGTTAAATTAACTGTTGCTATGAAACATTCGACAAAAATCAGAATGGTTTGAGCTGAAAATCTATTGGAGAGCTAAGGCAACCTTGATCATAAAACAAGAACTCATAATATTAACTCATAATTATAATAATAATAATGTTCTTACTACTTTCCAAATGGGCATGAAAATAATAGTGTTTTCCTTCCCAAAGACATTTCAGCTGCTAACCAATTCAGTGGTGTCCAACGAGTACGTACTGCATTTATTACTTAATTTGACCTGTACAGTTTCAGACTGCAAGGTTAGGAGGGACAGTCACTTTATTTGCTTAAATAATATTACATTAAACATAAAATAAAATTACTACATCCCATTCCACAAGCATAAAAGCATATGGAATCTCAGGATCCTATTAGTTAAATATGTCATATTTGGTCCAAAACCCTTTTTTAAAAAGTTGTTACAATAAAAATCAGAAGATCCAATTCACCACTACATTTCTATATATGTATAAAAAATGTGATGTAGTCCTAAATCAGATATGGTATTTGTTCTTGTACACAGATAGTATTTCTTCTTTAAAGAGATAAGAACTGTGGGTTCCCCAATATGCAAAAAATATAGATAAAAATTTAGTCCAAAGGAAATATCTGTACTTGTGTCAAGTATGAAAACTGTAGAGAATATTAGGTTTTGGGTTTGGTTTGTGCCAGGATTTTTTAAAAATACATTTTCTTAATAATAGTTTGTTGGTTTAAATATAAAACTTCTTCAAATTAAGTACGGTTGTTGAAAACATGATCTGAATATAAAGCACATAATGTTCAGTCAAATTTCACTCTTTTTCAAGGGGATAGTCAGGGAGGGAGGATTTTGCAAGCATGCTTCTTTCTGCAGTCATAAAGCCATTAGCATCTTCCATTCTCCTTACTGCAATTGTACTTCAGATTGTGCACCAGGCTTGGCCTGACAAGGGTACCTGAGGGTATAATCACAGTTATATGAAGGATTTGTGTTCAGTGGGGAGGTCTGCATCTGAGGTGCAAAATTTGTAAATGAGAGAAGGCTTCGTGGAAGGTAAACAACCAAAGATAAAACTAGTCAAAGGGCATTTTTTGGAAGATTGGTTATGTCTGCTCAAGACTTAGTACAGCTTACTTTTTATCACTGTGGAATTCATCAAGCATGAGCAATATTTTTTTTTTTTTTTTTTTTCCTGTACAATAGAACCATAAGAAAAGGGATGATGCATTGTAGCTGAGATATCAGCTAAGGATATTTGCAGTTCTATGAAAACCTTTTTTTCAGAATTTTATAGTAAAAATTCACTCCAGCTTAAACCTCATAGCAGTGGCATCTTATTTCAGTATAATTTAAATCAATCAGTTAATTTCTACTTCATTAATGTCATATATTTGTTCTGCAATATCTCAAATAATGACAAATTAAATGTCAGTTACATCTGAATAAAGCAAGTTGTAAGGCATTATAAAACCAGTATTTGCAAGGGTTGTGGAGGATGCATAGCACTTATGAAATCTGTTACAAATCTACAATTGTGAGTTTAATCCTTGCTCTGGATTTGAGACAAATATGCACCTACTAGATCTATTTATGGGTGAAAAAAGGTTTAGGGAAAAAAGATTATCTAAATGTAATGCCAATACTATCACATTTTCTTATGCTGCTGGCATTAGGTTCTACTGTGTCCTGACCTTGACACACCAGAGATTGCCTCCTGAACTCATCCTGCCCTAAGACATGAGCTTCTTGTTAACTAGGAAGTTCAGAGGGCACTGAATTTCACATATGACAATGTGCCTCTTTTCCAAGTAATTCTCTTAGGATTTAACTTTACTCCTGGCTGACTGCGTTGGGTTTACGTGGTGACAGGTTTTGATAGTGGGGGAAGTGCCACAGGGATGGATTGTGTGAGAAGCTTCAATCTCCAAAGTCAGACCTACCTCTGGCCATGGCCAAGCCAGTTCAGTGCGTCTGTGAATGATTGTATTTAAGAGGGGAGGACACAAAACAGAAGAAGCAGGGGAAGTGGAAACAGAGTGGAGAGAATCAGCATGGAGAGTGGGATGTGAGATAGACAAGGCAGACAGCAGAAGTCAGTGAAGAGAGGGGGGAAAAAGGTGCCCTGGTGCAGTTTGTGGTGGGAGGGCAGGCTGTGCCCCTGCAGGTTTGGAGGGTCATTGGGGAGCACCGACCCACCTGCTGCTCGGGGAGGGTCCCACACCTGAAAAGGCAGCTGCGCCCAAAGAGCCCATGATTCCGTGGGAAACCCATGCTGAAGCAGCCTGCTTCTGAATGACTGCACACCCACAGAAGGGACACACACAAGAGCAGTTAGAGGAGAAAAATGCAGCCTGTGGGAAGGACTCATGCCAGGGAGGTTTGTGGAGGACTGTATCCCGTGGGAGTGACCCCACTCTGGAGCAGGGACAGAGTGTGAGGAGTCTTCAGCCTCTCAGGAGGAAGGAGCTGCAGAGACAATGTGTGGTAAACTGACTGGAAACCCCCATCCCCTTCCCCCATGTGCCACTGTTGGGGAGAGGATGTACCCTTGGAAGAAGGGAGGGGTGGGGGGAATGTTTTTAAGATCTGTTTTGTTTTTTCTCTCATTCCCTCATTTCTCTCTTACTCTGATTTTGGTTGGTAACTGATTCAGTTGATTTTTCTTGCCCAAGTCCAGTCTGTTTCGCCCATGACCATAACAGGTGAGTGATCCCTCCCTGTCCTTGCCCCAATCCATGAAGCTCCTTGTATTTTCTCTTGCACATCCCACCTGGAGGGGGAGTGAGTGGCTCCAGCTGGACTGAAACAATGACACTGAAAAATATTACTTCATCTACCAAAAACCTCTTCTGCATAATGACATGATGCCTTTACCTCCTCAAGAAGAAAAAGACTTATAGGTGTATTCTTTCTCTTAAAATCCAAGATATATTTAAAGACTGTCCTAGACAATCATCATACTGTATTCCTTGAAATTAGCTGCTGAAAACAATGAAAAGCTATGATACAGGTGGCTGTATTTTCTATAGTTCATGTAGGGATTTTACCCATTCATCATTACTGCACCTCATTTTTAGAACATGAGGATGGCCACACTACATCAGATCAGAATTTTGTCTCCTAAAATGGCCATAAATAGCTACCTAAGCAATAGAAGAAAATAGGGCAGGCATGTATGACATTTCTCCCTAACACTTTCCCAGTGTCTTGCTAATGCAGCCCAGCAGGCACTTAGACTCAGTTGTTGCAGAAGCATACTGCTGACTTGTATTCAACCTGTTGTCTCAAATAGAAGAGTTAGCTCTTTTCTGTAAACTTGCTTTCTAGCCAGTCATCCAACTGTACTGTTGCGTGGTGCTATTTCATCCAATGTACAGGGCTATTGAAACTGAAGTTCTAGGGTTTTTTCACCCATTCTTCCAGTCTGTTGAAAGCTTTTCCAGTGGCAGCTAGTTCTTCAGCATATCATGTGTTGTCCAGTCGAGACATTCGGCAACTACATTCTCCCTCATCATGCAGACCATTAACGAGGATGTTGAACTGTATTGACCTCTGTATAAATGTTGAGTAACTCAGGCTGTTGTATAATATCAGGCTAACAGATGGGTTTTCAGCTGCTGACTACTGCTCTTTCAGCATGTCAATTTAGTCAATTTTTCACCCAGTTTGTCATTCCATGTATCCCGACTATTGCTTTCCAATACAGCTACTAGAAGGCATACAATGGGACTCCACATCAAAAACGTCAGTAACATCCACATTCCTTGTCCACCAAGCTGGTCTTCTCATTATAGAAGGAAATAGTTTGGTAAAGCATGATCTGACCCCACTAAATGGCTATTCTCAGTCTTCCTTTTGACTTACATGTGCCTTCATGTGGCCTCCAGGAGGTATTGCTCTATAATCTTCAACTGAATTAGGTTAGGGAAACCAGTCTGCAGCTCCCTGAATCCTTCTTTGTTGCCCACCTTGAAGATGAGTGTTTCTTTTGCTTTTTTTCTGAGTTGCCAGGAACCTTCCCTGAATGTCTCAGCCTTCCAAAGATGGTGGAGAGTGGTTTTGCAGAATTTTCAACCATGCCTCTAAGTACCTTTGGATGCTGAGATCCTTCCATTACTAAAACAAGCATTAGTTTTTGGGAACTCATCCAATATTATAATTTGCTAAGGAAATTGTTAAAGAGAGAACATATCAAAATTTTATATACAGAACTGTTCTTTGTTTATATTTCTCCTGGAGTGATGCCTCTCTGGCTTCTGAAAATTAGTATCCAGTTTCATAAAAGATTGTCAGTGCTGTCTTTCACATCTAAAATCACTTTCTTAAACATCAGTTTAAGAAAAAGTAAAACAGGAGGGAAGAAATATTGCTCTTTTTTATCTTCTTGATTTCAAAAATGAAGTCAACTTTCTTCTATGTCAAAGAATAATATTCTGTTTACTCTGTCTTTGGTTTTGTATAAAGAACAAAAGGGTAAGTGAAAGACTGTGTTTTGTCTTTTGCCCTTCACATGCTCTAGCTACTAAGTAGAAATCAAATAGTTTTTAAATAAATATATTTTCAAGATGAATTATACATGAAAAATCCAAACCATAGTCATATTTCTGGTTTGATAAAACAGAGAAGAATAAGATAAGCTCTTGGTAATTCCTGTTGAAAGGAGTATCTTAATTTGTACAAGAAAAAGAATACTGTAAAGTATTTAAAGGGTTGATCAGTGCAAGAGTTAATATTGTATCAACTCCTTATAAGTAGTTAGCCACTCTCAACACAAATACCAAAACAAATATAGGTATAACAGGGTGTTTATATGATACCTTTGCTAATCAAAATTAGAAAAGAACTCCTAAGAGAAATATGCATAAAACCTAAACACAGAGCAGGTGCAATTATCATACCCTGAAGTTGAAAGGTGGAGAATCACTCCTGGGGAATAATTTTTCAGGGTATGTGGATGTCTCCCACCCATTTGGCCTTCTAGAAATCCAGTCCCTATTCAGGAGAAAAAGGAAGTGAATTACTGTTAAAAGTGGGAACCTACCACCATGGTCAGTAGACCTGACAGTTCTAGAAACAGAGAACTGCAGAACATGCTTTCAGATAAAACTGAGTATTGATATATATGAATTATTTATTTATGTATATATTGGTAAATCCTCTCCCTATACTCTATTCACAGTTTCCCTATCTTTGAACTATCCTATCATCAGATAATATTGCAAATTATATACATAAAAGCATGTAGTTTGTAAATTTAGAACTAATTACTTCCTCTGCCTGATGTAGAGGTGTACCCAAGAAATGAACTTGTTATTAAGATACAAAAGGAATGAAGTGATGACATATATAAAAATAGATTGTCTTTTCATTAATAAATGCATTGAGGGAATAAAAAAGTATGGTTCCACAGTTGTCTTAAGATTATCTGTGCACTTCTGTTGAAGGCCCCAGCACACCCCTTCTGCCTCTTCCCTTTGCCCATGCATCAACTTTGCCATTGCTCTATGATGTTGGCTGTAGCAATTACTAAGTAAATCAGATGAGCTGGCTGATCCACTGAAAGCCATTTTTTTGGCCTGCAAGATTAGTTTCCAGTCAGGTAATGAACCTGGTTTGACTTACTGTGCCGTGCATTAATGCCAACACAAAGGAATTGACAGGATTATTCAGCTAGAGTAATACCATCCTATTTAGCAGCAGAGACAACTGCAGCCACTTATGAAAACTAGACTTTGGTACAATGCTGATTACTGCAAAACCAAAAGAAGACTGCACATTTATTGTACTGCGAATTAGCTGCCATCTAAAATAACCCTTGGAGAGGTTGGATTGTTTTCCTTAGAACTAAAACAAATACAATAATGTATTAACTGATTCAGAGAAAAATTAATTAATTTCTGTCTTGTGGATGGGCACAAGAAAACGGAGGCATTTTATGTCTTGTAAGAGTTAGAAAATGAAAAAAGAGGTGCTCTTGCTTTGTATACAACATCTGATTAATTAATGAAACTTAGAAAAGTTATTGAGAAGTCATTGAGCCAAACAGTTCAAAGCTTTAAACATGCCTTTTTTGGATATCAGTAAGCTAAGAGCTACTGCTTTATCCATTTACAAATTAAACTGATGTAAATGTTTTCAATGAAATGTAAACTATTTTTTAATACCTTACAATATTTTCTAATCATACAGGATTGTTATCTTGCCATCTAAAAGACTGATAGCTTCTAATGCAAATGCTTTCTTATTTACAATTAGCTTCTTTTGAGTTTCTCCATCTGCTCCCTCAGAAGTCTAATAAAGATAATTTCAGATATTAAATTTATTTTTAATCTATCTGAAAAGCTTAATAAATTGAAAAATAAAAGACATTGCATTTGAAGATTTATATGTACATTTGTAGATATATGCTTATACATTAATTAGGAAATTAAAAATTGCTGTATTGGGATTATTTAGAAGATTGAAAAATCAAGACACTTTTAATCTAAAAACTAAAAACATCAAATAATCAAGCATTTTACTGAATTCATATATTAACAGCATACTTCATGCTAATTGATAGTCCTTGCACATTACTGCTTCTTAGTTATTCAGCTTTAATACCTATATCTTAAATTATTTGTGAGTATATAATACCAAGGAACTGATATAATATAGTTAACATTGATGTCTGTGGTTCTTGGTGGCTCTATGTCATCAAGATCAGAGTGATCAGATTTAAGAACACTTTGGGCAAAAAAGGCTGTACTGGGCTTGTCTTCTTCCTCTGCTGATTTTCTTCACTTAACATTTAACATGTTTTAATGTCCCCCTCACACCAACGGAAAAACATCAGTGTTAGTACTCTTCCCGGGGCAGATCCAAAGCATAACCTCTTACCAGCTACTGTAAAGAAAATTAAATCTTTCATGACTAAAACCACCACAACTGGCAACTACAACAAAACCAAGAGGCATCAGCAGCATGTGAGATATGTTTTTTAGGTGGTGCAAAGGAGTGCTTGCACAAATTCAGGGATTCTTCAACATCTGATATTGCCCCTGTGTTACCATCTTTCTCACTACAAGCAGTGTGGGGGAAAGACAGTTTAGACAGCTAACACAAAATATCTAAAGCTGTATTTAATTCCATAGGACGTCATGCCCTGTATATAAGCTGGGGGCGGAGGGGGGGGGGGGGGGGGGGGGGCGGGAGGGGAGTGGGGGACAGGGAGCCATAGCTTGTTTGTTTAGCTCATAGGTTTGTGCATTAGTTACATAGTTAGTTTGATAGCAGATCTATGCTTACATTAGATTTTCAGTGAAATAAGAGTGGTTATTTCAATGAAGTGACTTAAACATAACCCAAGCACAAGTACAGAGAATGGATTGAGAGAAGCCCTGAGGAGAAGGACTTGGGGGTAATGGTGGATAAAAAAATGAATATGAACCGGCAGTGTGCGCTGGCAGCCCAGAAAGCCAATTGTATCCTGTGCTGTATCCAGAGAAGCATGGCCAACCGATCGAGGGAGGTGATTCTTCCCCTCTGCTCTCATGAAACACCACCTTGAGTAAAGCATCCAGTTCTGAAGTCCTCAACATAAGAAAGATATCAACCAGTTGGAGCAAGTTGAGAAGAGGGCCACGAAGATGATCAGAGGACTGGAGCACCTCTCCTATGAAGAAAGGCTGAGAGAATTTGCCTTGTTCAGCCTGGAGAAGAGAAGGCTCCAGGGAGACCTTATAGCAGATTTCCAGTACCTGAATGGGGTCTACAAGAAAGCTGGAATGGAGGTTTATATACGGGCCTGTAGTGACAGGACAAGGGGTAATGGGTTTAAATTGAAAACAGGTAGATTTATATTGGATATCAGGAAGAAGTTCTTCACGGAGAGGGTGGTGAGGCACTGGAACAGGTTGCCCAGAGAAGCTGTGGATGCCCCATCCCTGGAAGTGTTCAAGGCCAGGCTGGACGAGGCTTTGAGCAACCTGGTCTAGTGGAAGGTGTCCCTGCCCATGGCAGGGGGCTTGGAACTAGATGATCTTTAAGGTCCCTTCTAACTCAAAACATTCTATGATTCTATGTCATCACAGTGTTACAAAATATTTGTATACTATAACAAGTTACACTATTTCAGTAGTTAGACTAATGTATCCTGACTACTGCACTTATGTCAATTAAGTTTATCATTCACACGGTACCCTCTGTAGCTATAGATAAAGGATGGAAGAGAATTTGGTAGTATCTAATAGTTATATTGAATTTTATTTCCCAATACATTTATAAGGGGAAAAAATAAAATCTGTGTAACAACGGATATTTTTTTTTGTTTTGTTTGCTAAGGATTTTCTCTACTTGCTTGATGATCATTTTACAACTTGGTAAATGTCTTCAGTTTCATGATTTATTTTTATTTTTAATGAGTAGGAAATGTTTAAGCTTATCAACAGGTTGTAAAAAATAGTTTCTCTGTTGTGCCACTAAGAAATGTAATACCCAACGAGTTTCAAAATTAGATGTATGTCCCTCAGTAGATTAACTGCAAATTTAGTTAAGAACTGGCTCTTAACTTGCAATGCTCAGCTGTTACAATATGATTAATTATTACCATCACACTAAAAAAAAGTTATTCAGTGATGTAGTATCTTGCAATACTTCCCAGTTTTTAATCTAACAAGTCTGCAATCTATTCCTTTCTGTTTAAATATAATTCCTCTTCTTTCATCTTTATTTTAATTTTTTTCAGTGTATTTCAGCATTCTGCCTATAGTAACTTTATATATACATAGAGAGTAATTAATGGTTTTCCGTTTAACAATTTTTACAATATATATAGTAAACATTAACATGGTCTTTAGTGCACAGTATATGTATGCACTAATACAGGCTTTCTCACACTATGGCAATTTTTCTAATTTTCATATATAAAATGTTACTTGGTAATTTCCATATATAAGTGTTAGCAAGGTAATTTCTTAGTAACTGCATGCTTGGAATGAAATTAATACTCAAAGTATTTGTCATTGTTTCTCTTCCTTCAGATTAATTTTCTGTTAGATATCTTAACTTAGAGTTACATAAACTTGAAGTAATTTCATATATCTTATGTTTAGATCCAGTGTTGAGATGTGGTATTGGCAAGCACGACCACAGAATTGTTCGAACATAGCCACAGCAATGTGTTTTTAGTTTGCATTTTGAAGCACAGTCACAATATAGTCCTAGTGCAGTTTGGTCACCTGGGCATAGTTGAAATCTGTGGACTATGGTTAGCTGTCCTGAATTTTATTGAGTCCCTCGGAAATGTTAAAGTGTTACTATTGTTTGCTTGGGGAAACCAAATATTTTTCTCAACTATCCTGATTACATTCAGGTAAAGATTATAATATATTTATTCAAAAGATTACTTTGGATTTACTTGCAAATATTTTGGGTCTTCATGCTCTTAATTGTCATTATGAGGGTTCATATGGGTTGACAATTGCCTTCATGATCCCTAGAAGAATAATTTGTATGCATCTAGACTGGAATGCTATTTTTATAGAAATTTCTTTATGAATAAACATTATGGAAGTTTAGAGCAATAAATGCTTATTTCTATGCTGACTTCTTGACATTTCTGTATGCTACTAATGCTGTTTATGAGTTTATTCTGTATTATGTTTCTAATTTTTCCTCCACATAGAGGACAAAAATGGAATCCATCTGCTACGCCATCCACAATTTGGATCCATAAACAGAAAAGAACATAAAACCAAAAAAGAAGCAGTAAGTAATACTTTCCCCTCCCCCATACAAATGTCACATTCTGTGGTCAGCTACCTGGGTATATTAATATTCTGCAGATTGTTTCTGTCTCTGAGTGAAATGTCTGTCAAGTGAGCAGAGGGACAGCTAGTTATGGGCTCTTACCCAGCTGGATGTTGATTTCATTTGAAAGTCCTTAGCGAATAATAAAAATGGTCCTCGTTGTTCTATATTATGTCTACTCAGTTTGATTGATTTGTATTTTCTCAGATTTTCCATAATTTCATCTTTTCTAAGGTATATATATATTTTTTTTTTTTTCTAAGTAGGGTTTGGTTGTTTTTTTTTTTTTTTTCAATAATAGGTGTAGTTGCCCCAAAGTCATAAGTGAGTATTACACCAAAATAGTCATCAAGCAGGAAAAAAAGTAGTGCTTAATTAGAAGACTCCATAAACACATTGCTGCCTGAAACTTAAAATGAAAAAATGCCATGAATATGTGCAAAACATTGTTTAAGCAAAGAGATAATATGGACAGTAAGAGATGGTGGGACAATTTATGAATTCCCAAGACTGCCTTTAAAAGGATATATAGTCAATCTGGATGTAATGCAGGATGGGATTCCCATGTAAGTTAAGTCACCTAAGATGTGTCAAATACTGCCTAGGTGTCTATCTGTGGAACTGAGTGTCTGGACTCTCATTGTTGTGAATGGTGATCTATTCAAAACAATGTGTAGAATGTTATTCAGATTGTCCTAGACATCTACACTTAATTTGCTTTCTATACACTCCCTTGATTATACTGATGAAATATTTGTAACACTTATAAAGAGCAGGCTGTTCTTACATATGAAACTGCCTTTGTGAATGGAAGCTGGAGTCAGGAAGGACACTGCAAGCCCTCTCAAATAATACTAGATTTTTATGTTATTGAACTGAAATAAGCTTCTGATCTCTACTAACTAAAATGCAAAGTCGTACATAAATACTTGTATCTAAGTGTAAGAAGTATTTCAGACTTTGAGGTAACTGAGTATTACAGTTCACCTCTATACAATCTGTATGTTTGGTGCAAAAAGTACAACAGTGTTTCAACAGACATGATCATATTGCACAAATAAAAATGGATGCAGCAAAATTCAATTGAGTTACAATCAGTTTCTGGTTTTAAACACATTAACATGAATTTCCACAGAAGATATGTCATGTAATCAAAACAAAAAAAAAATAGGGCCAGAATTACACTAGTCACAGCTACTATGGGTTTTCTAAAAAAACCCAACCAACAAACCACAGAAATTAGAACAAAATGATCTGAACAAAATATTTATGCTACTGATGCAAAACTGTTTCTTGTTAAAGCATGCTATATGTACAATAAAGCTTTTTTTCTGCCCTTTGCACTTTGATGAAAGAAAATCTTATTGATTAAACCCAGTGTGATACCTAGGAAACTAAATAAAACTGCTCCTAAACATCTCTAACAGCGTATTACATTGCTATTGAAGCTGTAGGACTTGTCTGAGGGGACAATCACTTCCCTAGTCCTGCTGGGCACACTGTTCCTGATACAAGCCAGGATGCCATTGGATGCCTTAGCTGCTTGGACACTCCTATGTCCTTTTCTGCCCCCATGCCATAGGATTGCGTGGGATGGATGTGAACGAAATGCAGGACTTGGAATTCAGCCTTGTTGAACCTCTTATAGTTTGCCCAATCAATCCAACTTGTCCAAATCAATCCAACTTGTCCAGACTCATCTGAATACCCTTCCTACCCTCAGACAGAATGACACTCCTGCCCAACTTGATGTAATCTGCCAACTCATTGAGTGTGCACTTATTCCCTTCCTCCATGTCATTGATAAAGATCTTAAACAGAACTGGCCCCAATGCTGGGCCTGGGGGAACACCACTTGTGACTGACCACCAACTGGATTTAACTCCCTTCACCACAAATCTTTGGGTTTGGCCATCCAGCCATTTTTTCATTCAGTGAAATGTGTACCCATTCAAGCCATGATCAGCCAGTTTCTCCAGGACAATATTGTGGGAAAAGGTTTCAAAGACTTTACTAAAGTCTAGTGTGACTTTTAAAGTCCAGTCTAGTTTTTACAACATCCACAGCCTTTCCCTCATCCAGTAAGAGGGTCCCCTTGACACAGAAGATCAGTTTCTTCAAACATGACCTGCCTTTCATAACCCGTGCTGACTGGGCCTGATCACCTTGTTGTCCTGTACATGACGCATGATGTCACTCTGGATTATCTGCTCCATAACCTTCCCTGGCACCAAGGTCAGACTGACAGGCCTGTAGCTCCCCGGATCCTCTTTCTGGCCGTTCTTGTAGATGGGTGTCACATTGGCTAACCTCTAGTCATTTGGGACCTCCTCAATTAGCCAGAATTGCTGATAAATTATTGATGTGTATGATGACAGGGATGTATAACTTTCAGTTACTTTTCAGAGTAAGTATTAAATTTTTCAGAATATTTTGTTCATGTCTTTGTACTTTGAGCGACATAGAGAAATATTTCTCTGTCTTTTCAGGTTTATTGATTTTCTTTCACACCAGAATGCATGTTATCTTATTGACATCAATAATATTTTTCACAATATAACTACCTTGGTTTTATACTGGTCTTATTCCCAGGAAAATATTCAGCATCACATGTTGCTTTGTCAACCATGCATATAATGAAAGACAATAACTACTCTATCCCAATAGGATTTTAATTGTGTTTTCATTAAATCAGTTGGATCAGTAAGAAAACATGCATTTTTACAGCCTCTAGTACCTGAAAGGACCTACAAGAATACTAGAGAGGGACTTTTTACAAGGGCAGGTAGTGACAGGACATGAGGTAATGGGTTTAAATTGAAAGAGGGTAGATTTAGATTGGACATCAGGAAAAAGTTTTTCACAGAGAGAGTGGTGTGGCACTGGAACAGGTTGCCTAGATCAGTTGTGAATGCCCCATCCCTGGAACTCTGACAAATTCTATGATGACCAATATTTCTAGAAGAATATTTGCCAATAGCTAATGTATATGTAGTATTAACTTTGCTACCTTTTTCTAAAACAGATGTGTCCAGACCAAATTATCCCTCAGATCTGGTATCTAGAGGCATTCAAATACAGGTTAAAGAACCAGTCTGTGATCTAATGACTGTTATGTCAGAAAAGGAGTAAATAAAACATTGTATCAATATTTATGATATCCAGCAGACCTGAAATCCTTTTCAGAAAGAAAGTGACCTGTATGTAGATGTAAATCTTAACTTATGTTTCTTATGTAGAAATTCTAGTGGGCAGATAGAACTTTCGTAGCTTGGCAGAAAATATTTTGGACGAGAAGAAGAAAGCTTAAGAATTCCAACAACAGCTGAAATACATGGACTGAGAAGCAAAAAGGAGGTATATATTCATGTGAAAAAAATCCCAAATAGACAGGTTGACTTTCACATTGCTAAGTGTAATTGTCATATATGTAGTAAGTATAAATCAGTCTGTGAGGCTCTGAGGAGTAAGGGGAATTTCTGAGGTTCTGTAGCTCTGTGGGATTGCTACTTGCAACTTAGACCTATAACTTACATCATCTTATTTACCCAGTGCCACAACATCACTTATTGATTTAAGACTATTGCCTCTGAGATTAGGGAAACATTTTGTTCTCCTGGTAAATATTCTCAGTTACTTGATGAACTGTCGTTTATTTTTGAATCCTCTCACCGGGGAATATACTAGTCTTAATGGACCACCATTCAGATCTGTACACTGTACTATAAAGCTCTGAGACCTGGGACAAAACTATAATGCTTCTGGTGGGCTAGAATTAAAAGGTGAACCCCTTCAGAACTTCCTAAATCTAGTCTTTGATCAGTATGAGAAAATGCTGCTTGAATAGTGTAAAACTTGATTTCTTTTGCCCTGCTGCTCAGAGCTGAAACAGGTTACCTTTACAACACTCACCACCTTTGTGAGCCATGCAAAGAAACCCAAACAAACCATGCAGAGCCCATTACATGTCAGGAAATGTCTAATTTCTACCTTTTATTTATCATGCTGGAACACATGTGGGAACTAGAGAAGCAATGTCTAGAATTTAATAACAGAAGCCAGATTAGCCATTGTTCCAGCCTTCAGGAGATAGGGCACAGAGAAAACAGATCAGAAACATATTTTCCTTTACTACCTCATGTAGTAAAGGTGTTTAATTAAGGCCCTATAAAAGGATAAAGTAATATAAACACATATATAACATCAATATGTGCATAAAACCATGAAAAGCATTATCAGCTTTAAGGAAAGATCTGGAGGTTAACTGTTGTGGACTGACTTAGAACAAAAAGCTCGCCTTTCCTATTGTACCAGGTTTCCACTTAATAAAACCATGGGAGGGACTGTCATGAAATCAGTCATTGGTCCCTGATTCTTAGGGGAGAACTGTTCCCCAGTGCTTATTAGAGCAGCTGGAAGCTGTTCTGTCACACATGAGCTTCCTGTCATTCCTAAAGAGTGAGACACCAGACAGGGTTACTAAGAGTATAGCACACTGTAACTATGCCTTTTTCTACATATTTTTGCACACTGTGTCACTGCAGGTGTGGCTGCAGCCAAGTATCCTAACTTGAGATTTTTTTTTTTTTTTTTCTAATAGCTTTAGCCCACATGATTCTAAAACTAACTGCGTGTGCTGAATGTACCCAAAATGTCTATTATTTCCTATGTGATGTCAATCAATAATAAAGTTGGCTGTAGAACAGAAAGATATTTTCAGTCATATCTTCTTGTAAGACTTTATCCAGACACCCAGAGATAGCTGTTTTCAAAACTGGATGTTAAAATTGTTCAGGCTTTTAAAGTTCTGAACTTCCATGCATAACATGGGACTTCATTAGAATTTCTAAAATATAAAAGTATTCTAAGATATCCTTACAGAATTCAGCAGCTAGAACAACAAAGGTGGAATATAATAGCTTGAGTCTTGGCCAGCACTTTCTTTTATATAAATGGCTGCCAAATTAATGCAAGGAAGTCTGAAAATACATGCATGCTGGGCATATGAAGAAAACAAAGGATGTAGCTAAAAGAAACCCCTCAATTATTTCAGATTAATAATTATACTTAATTGGTTGCAATTAAGGTGGGAAAAAGGGGAACTTGGAAGTTGAACAGTGAATTGTATACTTAGCCTTGCACTCCACTATTATTCTTTCAAATCTGCTAACATCACATCTAAAGCAAACTGTTTCCCAGTAGATATTTACAACGATCCTTACAGAAAGACATTTAAGGTTGCCTTCTCAGATTTGGACTGCCTCATAACTCATGATTCTGATGGTCAGGTTAGCATGGGAATGTGACCACTCCATTCAACTGCAGGGCTAGTTACTTCTCTGTTCAATCATCGTTATTATATGTTTTAAATATTGAAAAGAAAGGGATAAACATGAAAGATGTGTATTAGTTTTCTTATGGGCTGTGTGAAACATCTGTGGGAGGTTGTATTACTTCTTTCTTAGTAATTTTTTTTAGTCTTAGCAGTTTTAGAGCAGGGTAGTTTTGATATTGCATGAAACTAAAGGTGTGAGTTGAATATCCTGCAGCATGGTATGAGAAAATGTAGAAGTTTTTTGAAAGTTAGGAGTCCTCAGAAATAGTGTTGGAAGACAGTGTAAAATGGGGGGAACAATCTGGTGCGATTTCATCTATACTGATTTTTTCAGAGTAGCCTCAGGAGTAATTTATAGCAGAACAATACACAGACACAGTTCTAACAAGAGCTAAATGGAGAGGTACAAAACAGAATCAAGGAGTAAGCTAATGAATTGATAGTGCACAACTCAGTTTTTGAAATATGCTTCTTGGGCTCACTTCCTGTATTTTTCTAATTTTGGAATAATCTCAGATCACACAGGGAAAAGAAGAAAATATTATCTGAAATGTAGAAGATAGAGTGTGGTGGGTTGACCCTGACTGGAGGCCAGGTGCCCACCAAAGCCGCTATGTCACTCCCCCTCCTCAGCTGGGCATGGGAGAGAAAATAAAAGGAAAAGCTCATGTGTTGAGATAGACAGGGAGATACCAATTACCATCATGGGCAAGATAGACTCAACTTATGGAAATTAGTTCATTACCAATCCAACCAGAGTAGGGTAATCAGAAAATAAACCCTAGTGTTAAAAAACCTTTCCCCCCAACTTTCCCTTCTTCCCAGGCTTTACTCCCAAATTCTCTATTTCTTCCCCACCAGCGGCACAAGGGGAACATAGAATGGGGGTTGCTGTCTGTTCATCACACATTATGTCTGCTGCTCCTTCCTCCTCACAGTCTTCCCTTGCTCCCAAGTGGGGTTCCTCCAGTGGAAGACAGTCCTCCACAAACTTCTCCAACATGATTACATCCCATGGGCTAGAGCTCTTCATGAACTGCTTCAGCATGGGTCCTTTCCATGGAGAAAGTTCTGTAGGTGCAGCCTGTTCCAGTGCGGGTCCCCCTGGGGTCACAAGTCCTGCCAGGAGCCTGCTCCAGTGTAGACTTCACACAGGGTCAAAGCCTCCTTCAGGCACCCAGCTGCTCTGGAGTGGGGTCCTCCACAGGCTGCAGGTGGATATCTGCTCCACTGTCACAGGGACACAGCCTGCCTCACCATGGTCTTCACCACAGGCTGCAGGGGAACCTCTGTGCTGGCCTCTGGAGTATCTCCTCTCCCTCCTTCTTCACTGACGTTGCTATCTGCAGAGTTGTTCCTCTCACGTATTCTCACTCCTCTCTCCAGCTGCAATTGCATTGTTTTTGAGAGTTTTTACCTCCTTCTTAAATATGTTATCACAGAGTTGCTCTCACCATTGCTAACTGGCTCAACCTTGGTAAGCAGCAGGTCCATCTTGGAGCTGGCTGTAATTAGCTCTATCAGATATGTTGGAAGCTTCTAACAGCTTCTCACAGGAGCCACCCCTGTAGCCCCACCCCCACCCCGCACTACTAAAACCTTTCCATGCAAACTCTATATGCAGAGAAAAAAGTAAACAAGACAGGTTGAATGAGCACCAAAGATTCATCAATGTGAGGAAGACCAGACTCTCTGGATGTAGAAGGGAAGCAAAGCGAAATATAGACTGGAGTTGGAAAACTTATTACATAGAATCATAGAATGCTGAGGGCTGGAAGGGACCTTAAAGACCATCTAGTTCCAACCCCACTGCCATAGGCAGGAACAACCTCCACTAGACCAGGTTGCTCAAAGCCTCATCCAGCCTGGCCTTGAACACTCCCAGGGATGGGGCATCCACAGCTTCTCTGGGCAACCTGTTCCAGTGCTTCACCACCCTCTCTGAGAAGAATTTTTCCTGATATCTAATCTAAATCTCCCCATTTTCAGTTTAAACCCATTACCCCTTGTCCTGTCACTATAGACCCTTGTAAAAAGCCCCGCCCCCCCCCCCCCCCCCCCCCCCTCAGCTTTCTTCTAGGCCCACTTCAATACTGGAAGGTGCTATAAGGTCTCTCCAAAGCTTTCTCTTCTCCAGGCTGATCAAGCCCAATTCTCTCAGCCTTTATTTGTAGATAAAAATGGGACAGTGAATAAAGGAGAGCAGATCAGATTTAACTGTGGAAACAGTTTCACAGAAGAAGAATTAGTTGAAACAGCAGAGCAGATGAAAGTTTCAATTGGTTGGGGGTAAAGAGGTCTGAGTTACATTGCTATCTGGAGCAGAAGTAAGTAATCCACCTTAGGCAAGAGAGATTGACTTTAGCTGGAAAAAATTTTTGAAAAATAATTACCATTAAAATCAGAATATCCATTTGGTAGTATAAGGAGAAGTACATCAGTGTTCCAGATTTTATAACTGTCACCTTCCATCAAACCGAAGGTGACATTCTTACCTCTGTTCTCTGAATCACTAAATGCTGAATTTTTTTCTGTCCCTTTGCCTCCACTTTCCTCCCTTATCTCTTTCATGTAATTTCTCCGAAAAGTAATATCTAGTGTAAAACATTGACAATTACCTGGCTGTAATTTAAATGAGACAGCAATATACACTTAATTTATTACTTTTTTGTAATTAAACTTTTAAATTTTGATGATTCTGCTGTCTTTTATTAACATTAAAAGTGTGATAATGAATGATCATAGTCTTCAGAATTAACAAATTAATGCAATTTCACTTTGAAGTAATAAAGATATTAATGTTTGAGATTCGGATCCTACATAAAAAGGCAGAAATAATCTGTGTATAAGTAAGTTCCTTGACCAAGTACACTTACACCTGAGTGTATCTCATAGATTTTGGAAGATCAGCTGTAATCCAATTGAAAATACTTTTGCAAGCAGGGGCTATTTTAATATTTTTTGCACATTAGCATAAGATCCAAATGAATACAAAGAAAGTACTTCACAGTTCTGAGTGATAGTTTGATTTTCAGGTTGAAGAAAAATGATAATCTTCAAAAATAACTCAGATAAATGTCTTTATTTTTAAAATTAAATAATTTTGAATGCCTATTCAAAAAATGAAAGAAGTGCATAATAAAATAGAGAAAAGATGAAATATTAATGCTTTGTTGTCTTTTGTCAAAACATATGATTTTTAATGCTTTATTTTTAAATATTGTAGAGAAAATGTGATGTGTTTTTACTATTTTACCTCAAGAGTAAATTTAAAACAGTTTACAAATTTTCTATAATAGTTTAAGTATCAGAAAAATGAAGATTTAAAAAAATTATAATTATACACATTTTAACAAATCAAATAGTGCCATACAATTAAGGGCAAGATACAAGACACAAATTGTTTGGCAAAAACTCAGAATTTTTGAAGAAGACATAGATACATTTTAAAAAATGTATTATATTCAATGAAATGTCATTAGCCGTTCACCACCCTCTCTGTGAAGAATCTTTTCCTGATATCTAATCTAAATCTATCTGCTTTCAGTTTAAACCCATAACCCCTTGTCCTTACACTACAGGCCCTTGTGAAAAGTCCCCCTCCAGCTTTCCTGTAGGCTCCTTCAGGTACTGGAAGGCTACTATAACATCTCCCCGGAACCTTCTCTTCTCCAGGCTGAACAAGCCCAGTTTTCTCAGCCTTTCTTCACAGGAGACACTCTCCAGCCCTCTGATTGTCTTCATGGCCTCCTCTAGGCTCGCTCCAATATCCTTCTTATGTTGAGGGCTCCAGAGCTGGATACAGTACTCCAGGTCGGGACTCAAATGAACAGAGTAGAGGGGGAGAATCACCTCCCTTGACATGCCAGCCACGCTTCTCCAGATACAGTCCAGGTTAGGGTTGGCTTTCTGGGCTGCCAGTGGACACTGGCAGCTCATGTCCAGCTTTTCATCCACCAGTACCCCCAAGTCCTTCTCCTCAGGGCTGCTCTCAATCCGTTCTCTGCCCAGCTTGTACTTGAACTTGTCTTATGTTTAACTCACTTTGTTGTAATAACCTGTGTTATATCATTGGAAATCTATTGTAAGCATATAACTTTTATTAATAGTGATCCATTAAGGCTTTTAAACTTCTTACTTTTCTTTCTGGTGATACGTATGATAAAAACACTTTTAGCAAATCACAAGGTCAGTGACAAAGCTGCATGAAAATAGGGTCTTGAGAGGATTTGATAACTCATATAATTCTTGTTTCAAAATGTGTGTGCATGCTTCAAAATATCTGGCACATCTAGTAATTTTAATATGGCCAACTTATTACTAGCTCTTGAGCAGCAGGTTATTTTACAAAATGAACAGCTAATATAATATCCAGGCACATTATGTTTATTTTAATAAATGTACTGCATCCAAAATATCCATAACAAGTGAACTTACTTCACCTACCTGAAAATATATTAGAAATATTGGAAATATGTTATCACAGATTCAGTATGAGAACAACAGGTAATATATCGCTTACTAGGAAGTTTTGCTGAAGTAATTAATATTCGTAAGTGGCAAAATTTGGCTTCATGTACCCTAACTTGTAGCTGAGACTCATAAGAAGCAAAATTGTTATATTATTTCAGTGCCAAAACTGAATAATTGGTCTATCAGTTGTCACCAAAATGCTAGGAAATCTATTACCTATATAGTTAAGGGACTTCATGCTCCACTAGTCATCTCTCTTACTAAAAGTACTTTTTCTTCAAAAATACATATATATTTACTGTGCTATTTATAAATATCTCTAAATTGCACTAACAAATCCTGGGCAGTTTTTTTCTTGGTTTGTGTCATTCACAATTACAGCAGGGTCCCTTAAATCCAAAGCAATATGTGAATCATGTTACAGCATGTCATATCATATATTTAAAAATGAATGTGTTGAGACTGATGTAACACAACATGACATGATACATAAGGTCATAAATGTGGAGATTTTAAAGGCTTTGATTTCCTTGATTTAAACAAAATACACTTGTCCTTAATTAGTTTTCAGTAAGGTGAACATCTTAAATTTTTGAGTAAGTAGGGATTATACCATATTTCAGACTTGGCATTTCTTTAAATTGGCAAAGAAAATGCCAATGGTTGTGATATTTGGTAACTAATATATGTCTAAGTTAATTATCAGTATCATTGAACTGGTAACAAGGGAGTTTTTCCAACTATTTAAAATTCAGTATGATAAATGAATCCAACAAACCTGGAGTTTAATTTTGCTAGTAACAATGAGGATTTTGGTTGGAAGATGAATGGCTTGTTTCCCTCCTCTTTCTTAAAACACTAGAGATATTATTTCTCACATACAATGTCAGTATATTAACAAAGTCATATTTTGACAAAATTCTCACAGTAATTCTATTACTGTTTTCCTATTCAGCTAGGACTTAATTTCCTAGCAGCAGGTGCCAGAGAACTTACTCAAAACCACTGACAGGAGTGGTGTCTGTTACAGAGGAAACCGTGGAAGGCAGCCTCACTTGGTTGATTCATACACTTAGCTTGAGCCTCTTGACAATAATTTCTCGTTTGGCCTTTCCTCATGAAATGTGTAACCAATTCTGCTGCTGCTTCTGCTGTTTCCCCCCTGTAATTTTGGAATATAACTGGGCTTTCTGTACTCACATTGCAGAGGTTTTAGCCACATGAGCAATCCCATTAACAAAAATTATATTATTCATGTGAAAAGGCAATAATGTGAAAAAAAAAAGTCAATTTTTTTCTTTTAAATAATATGCTTATGTCTCAATACAGCAGAACACATTTTCACATGAAATTTCTAATTTATAATGGGAATATATATTCATAGTTAATGGAGGCTTAATTAGTCTCAAATATGAGAATAATAAACAGAGAAGAATTTTGTTCTGACTTGTCTGAAACAGTGCTCTCTCACTGAGACAGCAAGTGGCAATATTTCCTGCTGACTGTCTCAAGCAGACAAGAAAAGTAACTGAAAGGATTTGGTAGTTGAGGAGAAAAAGAGCAGCTGAACTACTATTGTGATATTCAGAAATGATTTTCAGGTCCAGCCTATCTTGTTATAGGTAGCAACCCAAAGCCAGGCTTCTGGAGAAGAATATTGGGTAGCTTGGGATATAGAAGTGTTTATTTGAAGCATAGATTAACAAAATTAAGTATTTAATGAATCAGTAAACACATTTGCCATTTTGCAAAGTAATTAAGTTATAAATTAATAAAATATTTTTGAAAAACTGAATTAGTGCATATATGTGTACATAGATGTCCTAACCTATAACGGAGTTTGTATATGGGAAAACACATTTTATGTCTGTTAATATGTAGAAGTTGAGCATAAGTGTTATTTTAAAAGGCAAAAGCTATCCAGACCAAATTAAATATAGTCAATATATGTAGCATAAAGTAATGTTTTTTATTCAAATATAGTTGAATGGAAAATCTATAAACCAATCCATAGATCTCCTAGCTTACATGGAGTTCAAGTAACTATTAAGTCAGAAATAGAAACTGAAAGTATCCTGAAAACATTCATAAGGTATCTTATAATGAACTTTGTAGACAATAGCACAGTGATATCTTGTAGAGACTTAATTTATTTTTTTAAAAAAAGATGACATACTGAGACCTAGAGGTGTAAACATGAAAAATGCTGGAGGAAACATGAAAAAAAAAAAAAAAAAAAAAGAAAGGAAGAAAAGGACACACATGATAAAAAATTTCTTTTTTTATACACTTTGAAAAAAAAATATGTTTCAAACAAAAATATTAAACTCATATTAAAAATTGTTTTTTATAGAAGTGTGCAGGGTTAAATGTGTTATAACTCACTTTAAAAGAGGTTTGATTTATTAGTTTATAGACGTGTAACACTGTATTCATTACTAGAAAAATGTTGAAATATAAACCAAAGAGAAGTAGAAAAATTACAAATCAACTAAAAAAACCTAACATGGCTTCATAAAGAAAATTCCATATATGTTTATAAGTATATATACTTGTGTGTGTGTGTGTGTGAATGTATTTGGGAATGTATGCACAGAGAATGATGAATACTCTTTCGTTTATTGGAATAAAGTGGGAGTGGGTTAAGAAGAAAACTCCACAGACACGTTATTATATAAGAGAATTTTTCAAATGTAAGTGAATCTCTTAATAGAAATTTGAGACTTGCCAGACACAAAGATCTTTATTCTTAGATAGATGTTGGTACATACTGGTCCAACAGTTAATTACGATTAAAATTTATCTTCCATTTTCAAAGTTTTGTTGTGACTAGGATCCCAAGCAATAAACTGTTAGTGTAGCCTGAGCACAAACTTTCTATTACCATAAATGCCTCTCTGTATGCAAGTTTATTTGTGAAGAAAGTATCTATGTTGCAGCAATGTGGAACCTGATTTCCTGTGGTTTTATACATTCATACCTCTTAATTCTTTGTTTACTCTTTTTTCTCTGATATTCTGTGTCCTCCTTTCAGAGACATTTTCAGCTTGTTTCCCTATTGTTTCAAGCAAGGAGCAAGAGTGTTTGTATGAGATTTAACCTAAAGACAAAAAGGAAAAGAACATCTGTGCCCCATATACCTACACAGATTAATCAGTTAGAGTGACAATTCCATTGGAAATCGATACAGAGAAAACAAGAAAAAATTCAAGGACTGTCAAGCAAATGGTTTGTGCGAACAGAAACTTCAGAAAAATAGCTCAATTTATGACTGATAGCCTATCTCAGTGAACTACAGTATGATCAATTGCAAATGTATCTTACACACCTTTTTCAACCAGTCATGTATTTCTTTCCATTCTGTGCTCTGCATGTTCTTACATTTTCTATCAAATAATGGTTACCAGTGATCACAGGCCAAACTATGAATTAGGCCCATATGCAGTCCTTGAAGCTCCTGAAAGTAAAGCATATCTATCAGTAATGCATATCTATCATAACTGTTCAATCTAATATTTTAATGAGGCCTGAACCTTGAGAGGATGGAGAATTGGTTAGAGACAAATATCATGAACCTCAGCAATGGGAAATTATTATCATACCCTGAAGAAAATGTAAGAAAGTAAACCAATGCAATCACTAAACCCCATGAGCTATATACATTAAGTAACTCCAGTCTTGAAAGACACTCATAATATTTAGGTAGCATAAGCATGCAAAATGATGTTTATTAAGACCATGGTCTTACTCAATAGTGACATCACATGTTTAGTTTTATGTTAAAAAAAAATACTTCTCATAGACCTTTCTTTGTCTTTTCTGTGTTCAGTATAAATGTAACCTTTTATCCAGAACAGCTTCTGCATTTTCAGCAAAATCAGGCACGATACATGTATGCTTTTCACTGTCTTTCAGAACTAGGAATGGACAAATGCATATTCTGGTAGGTTATGAATACAAGTATGTAGATTTGGGAGACATTCTAAGAATTTTCTACACTAAAACTGAAATAATCTAGAAAACAAATATTTCTAAAGCTTCTTCTAGCTATTACTGTGAATAAGTATCAAGTAACATGAAAAATGGAAAAGATGATTTCAGGACAGAAAGCCAATGGTTATTTTCTTAGCCTTCCATAATTCCATGGTTTCATGTTCTCACCCTATTTTTCCAATACTAAAATACTTGTTTGGGCAGGCTAGTTTCAATTCTTTCCTTCTTAAATCCTGTCCCCAAAATACCAACTAAAGTAAATGCTGATTCTTTTGATAATTGTTGGAATATTTTTGTTTTCATAAACTAATACTAAACACAAAATGAAGAGTGGGATGTCTGGACACATTCTTCTGTTCAGTCTGCTGTTAACCTTGAATCTTTGGTGCTTTTTCTTTAGGAATTTTTTACATTGGCTCCAGAGGTCTTGGGAATCTGGGAAGTTCTCCACTGCTTGGGATATTGCCAACATTATTCCGGTTTGGAAGAAGGGCAGGAGGGAAGACACCGGATATGACATACCTTTTAGTCTGCCTTAAGTAGCTGGAAAAGTTATGGAGAAAATAATTCTGGATGCTATTGAAAGGCCAAGGAGAAGGCCAAGGTTCTCAATGCCTTCTTCACGTCAGTCTTTGCTGGGATCAGAGGCCTTCGAGATGAGAAGGGAAGTCTGAGGCAAGACTTACCTTTGCCAAAGAAAGACAAGGATAGGAAGAACTTAAAAAAAGTGGACACAGGTAAGTTCATGGGCTGCACCGATGATTTATTATGTAGCTAATTGATGCAATTGGGAGGCTACTGTCTACCATGTTTAAAAGGTTGTGGCAATCATGTGAGCTTCCTGAGGACTGGAGTAAGACAAATGTCACTGCTGTCTTCGAAAACGGCAAGAAGAAAGTTCTGGGGAACTACAGTATGGTCAGCCTCACCTCAGTCCCTGGTAATGTGGTGAAGCAATTTACCCTTGAAACCATATCCAGACATGTGGAAGACAATAATGTTATCAAGGAGTACTTCGCATTTCTTTATGAAGAGGAAATAATACCTAATCTTAAGTTTGCAGACAATACAAAATTGACAGGAGGGTCGGGTACACCAGATGGGTGTGCTTCCATTGTATGGTACCATCTCTGTAATTATGTGTGATATACTGACTCTGCTAGATTTTTGAGGTGGTAGAATACATCAATATTATTATGTTTGTTAACTACAGAAGAACCTGTGATTATGTAATCACAGAGGCAATCTCTCATTTACAAAAATAGGTACGATTGGTATTTTTACAAAATTAACTTGATTGTTTTGTTCTTCCTCATATAAATTTAGAGAAAAATATATATGAAAAGTGTCGTGGTTTAACTCTGGCTAGCCAAATACCACGAAGCCGCTCTCACAAGTCCCCCCTCCCCTCCTACAGTGGAGGGGAAGTATCAGAGGAAAAAGAAATAAGGAAACTCATAAAATTGAGATAAAAACTATTTACTAATTAAATCTAAATTAGTATATATAAATGCTACTAATAATAATGTAATTAAAATAATAGAAGATAAAACATATGATACAATTGTGATACAGTTGCTCACCACCCACTGACCTGTGCACAACCAGGTGCTGAGTAGTAAGAGTCAGACCCAGAGAGCCCGAGAGCTACAACCCAAGAGTGATCACAACCCGAGAGCTGGAGCCTGAAGGCCGGAGCCTGACAGATGCCACAGCAGATTCCAAGCGAACCCTATCAGCAATAGCACGACCAGAAAAATTAAACCCACCAACTCCCTCACGAATGAGCCAGCACAGGAGTTAACAAAGCAGCTAATATAGGAGTCAGGGGGAGTGTTAGCAAGTGGACTGGAGTAAACGAGCAAGCGAGTAATGGCTTCCAGGTCCCCTCCTTGCCCATGTCCCCAGCATGACGTACTATGGAATGAAATACTTCCTTGGTCAGTTTGGGTCGGCTGTCTGAACTGTGTGTCCCCTACACTGCCAGTGGCAAGACAGTGAGAGCTGGGAATGCAGCTGCAGCATCAGAAGTGGAGAAAGACCTTGAATCCAGTGCAGTCATTCCCCAGCAACAGCTAAGAACTTATCAGTGCTGATCTCAGCATCCAGGAATACAACTTCCTAGCAGCCACGGTAAAAAGAGTTAACCCTTTCCTGACTAAACCCAGTACAAAAAGTCTGTGGCAATACTGCAACTTATTTCAGCCCAACCAATATTTTCTCTTTGCCATTACTTGGGGGATGTGAGGGTGTTTATTTCTAAATTTCACATTCTGAGAGTTAGGGGATTGATTTCTCTTATTAGATTTAGGTATCTAAAAGTTTTTCTTCTTGTTGTGGTATTTGGTTTTAGTTTGGGATTTTTCAGTTGTGGGGTTTTTTTGCTTTCATTTTTTCAAAATCTAGGTTAAGGTAATAATCTAAGCTTCTTTAGTCAATAGAGAGAAATAATTCATACAGGCAGCTATTTTATATCTTTCTAGGTCAGAGGAATCATTGTAGAACTATGATGTCCTTCATGATTAACAGGTAAGGAAAAACATTGAACTATTAGGTGAGATGAATCCCATCTCATAAATAAAGTATTAAGGTTTTTTTGGTGTTGGTTTTTTGTTTTTGTTTTTTTTTTTAAACTGGGGGAAGGGGGCATTCATATTTCTCTTCTGCAACATTTTGAAGAAGTTCATAAATATATGTATCATTCAAATTCTTCGAAAGGGAGAACGGTGTATCATGAAAAAATAGTTTTAATCAAAACCTTCTATTATTTGGATTCATTAAATCGGAAGTACAAATGAAACTATACAGTAATAATTTCTGTGAACTGAATACTGAAGGCATGCTATAGCTTTGTTGGAATGTAGTCTTCAGATTTCAATGAGCCTTTTTGCAACAGTTCATTACATGAGAGTATCTAAGAAGCATTATTTATAAGACTTACATGATCAACAAAAAGAAAATACAGTGTAGTTAGCTCACGTTTAAAGTAAAATTAAATTTTAGAAAAATATGTAAGATACCAAGCTTTATATAATAGTTATTATTTCTATTTAACTAGTTATAATACTGGACACTAGCTTATGTATTTTTACTGAGACAAGAAGCCTTGAGCAGAGACAATGAAGTCAGTTTGAGTGCTTGGGTGAAGAATCATTATGTACTGAAGAGCTGAAGCCTTACTGTCACAATATATTAACCCATATTTCAGTCTTTATGTACTGTTAACTTCTACCATACTTCTCATTTTAAAACCATCCTTTATGTTAAACACTGTGTTGTGCAATTCTTTAAATAAGTGTATATGTTGAGAAATCACTTGTTCTTTGATATTTTGATTGGTACATTATTAAATGTTCCACTTTAATGCATATGAAACAAAGCTTTCCTTAATCATCTGAATTAGTACACGAATATGCATATGTTTCTTTGGTCCACTTCATTGTCCTGACTTTCCAAAGATAAACAGATAGATATGCCATTGCATATGATCTGACATGAACTGGAGTGAAGGAAAACACATTAAGGGAGGGAGAAGATTTAATTAAAATAGATAGATGTCACATTTAATATTTAGAAGATCATATCAAAAACACATTCTGAATTTTCATCACAGAGCTGCAGTAGTTTGTCAACTTTACTTGATGATACTTAAACTTTGTAGTTGAATAAACCAATAAAAAATGATATTGTGTAATGTCTGATATGTGTGAGAACTAATGTCATATTTGCTTCTGTGACTATCTAATTTTAAGAGTGTAATTGAGATGAAAAGTAAATTGAGATTGTGCACAAAAGAATAAATGTCAGAACCCAATCCAATATTCTAAGAAAAGTCTAATCAAGTCTATAACAACTCATTTGTTATAAAATTGTAGCTTTATCAGACACATTACAAGTACAGTTTCAGTAATTTTCTTAATAAAGAAATAGACAAATTTCAGTTCATTATACAACTTATGATTTATTGAGCTGTATTCACTATTAAAAAATAGGATAGCCACTGGCAACCAGGGTGACACAACTCACAAACCAAAAATTGGCATGAGGCTTGATATAGAATGTGCCCTTTCATTTTCTTGTTATATTTTTTGTCATACTAAAACATAGTAAAGAGCATTTTTCAATATTAATTCACACAAATAATAATAAAAGTGCATTTTCCAGATATTTTTGTCAGGCAAGCATTAATAGCACTAGGCCGATGTTAACTATATGTTAAAAAGGTGATATGTACATTTTATGTATTGAATTCAAAAGGCTAAGAATGGATTAAGCATTTCTTGAAAAGAAAATAAACCACAAAGCTATGATGTCTGACAGACCACAACAAAAACCCCAACAACCAAACCCCAAGATTACCACATTTTCAGTTGTTGATGAATAACATTTAAAACATTCAACTACAGGCAAGTTTGCTCTAGCAAGAAAATGAGGAACCAAAGAGTATTTATAAACATTTTGTTCAGGTAATTGTCCCCAGCACACATATGTTATTGGAATGTAAAAGATGCTGAACTATATCCCATTAGCTGTCCACTTGGTATGACACTGAATCTACCAGTATTCAGTATCAAATTCATAGGCATGTAAACTGCACCACTCAACTTGGTGTCGTCTGCAAATTATTCATACTATGACCTAAAAAAATCTACTGAATACAGTCAGAAACAACTTAAAATATATAACTAGATGCTTGATATCTTAAACCCTGAAGGACAGTTATGTTTTGTTTTCTGTCAATTCTTTCTGAGGGTTTCAGTAAAAAATTGTAACTGAAGATAATGTTCTCGTCTAGAGACTGAGCAAATTTGAACTTTGGACAGGATCCAAGGTTCTGGGCTCCTAAATACTTTTATGCTGCCCTTCAGTCATTCCAGAAGACTCTAGCTCTATAAAAAGTGATTGTCACCATCTTTGAAGTATGACACATCTTCATTCCTTTGAGTGTTTTGTCCATAGTTATAGAAATAAGTTTATATAGAAGCTTATATGGAATTCCTTGATTTTTAATCTCTGCAATGGAAAAACGTGCATTTTCATTACTTTCCCTCTTAATTGTATTCCTCTTAGTCAAATAAATTAAGCTTTTATGAATCAAGAGCATTCTGTCATATATATCATGTATCATATATCATATGTTGTTTCACTATTCCCTATTTGTAGGAGTCATATTCCCAACATGCCTATTACAAATATCTTCCTGGTTTTAAATCTGTAAAATTAATTTCTCTTGCCACATCAGTGTAAGTGCTTTATCCTTTTCTGCTGATTATACTGTATATAAAAAACCTGAAATCAGTGGCAGAAATTAGGGTCTGTCAGCAAAGAAATTCCTTTTACAATAAGTAGCCTTCTGGTTTACCTTGCTATGCATAATCATATTTCTGCTCTCGTCTCTCTGACTTTAAATACAGATTATATAAGTGCCATATTCAATCTTTGCTTCCCTTTTGGAGACTACAGATATTAAACATGGATCCCTACAGTGAAATAGATCTCTTTAATTTTTCTATTTATAGAAACCAGATGAGAGACAGATTATTTCAAAATCCTAAAGATTATATAAGTGATACCACATTCCTTCTATTTTACTGGATAAGACATTCTAAGACATTAAGTAACACTTTTAATGGATCCTTTGTGAATGTGAGCTCCAATCACATTTTTTTAAAATACTGTTAAAAGATATTAGATACTATGTTGTCATTATTTTGCATTTTATCCCAAAACAAAAGATTGAATTTGAATGTAGCTTCTTTTTATTATTTAATGTATTATTGTGGAGTGAACAGAGGCTGAGCTATGTGGAAAATAATAACTAGTGCATCTGTCATTGCTATTATGTTCCATTTCAATAAAATGAATGTTATAGTCCAAGTAACAGAAAGCGTTTCCCTGTACTAGAAACACTAGCTACACAGGAAATCCCATTATTTAATGAAAACTCCTTATGGTCATCTCAATATTTGAGGAACAACCTTGTATTAGTAACTTATATGTCAGTGTTGTGCATATGTTTGCAGATGCTTGCTCCTGACATAAACAAATATCTTGAGAAATCATATTATAGATCCTTCATCTTGTCAGCAAAGCAGGAGTGAGTAATGAATGACTTATTATTATGTTCAAATGATAAAGCATTATCAGACAACTGAGGTATTACTGAAAGAACAATCAAATGATTTCCAGTTTTTAATATGTACAGTATGTCATCCATACATATTATAAATAATCCACTTGGAAAAAAAAAAATACTTGCACATTTCTAATTCTGTACTAAGTTCATAGAATTGTAAATGGTTTGTGTAAGCACTAGACTCTGATTTTGCCAGAGTGATAGCTAAGAATGTCTGGAGCCTGGAGAAGAGGAGGCTTAGGAGACACCTTATCTCTCTCTACAACTATCTGCAGTGAGGTTGCAGAGGTGGGTGTTGGTCTCTTCTCTCAAGTGACAAGCAGTAGGACAAGAAGAAATGAACTCAAGTTGTACAAGGGGAGGTTTAGTTGTCAAGCATTGGAAGGGACTGTGCAGGGAAGTGGTTGATTTACCATCCCTGGAGGTATTTGAGAGACTACGAACAGATGGTGGATGAGGTGCTGAAGGACACGTTTTAGTGGTGATATTCACAATGTTAGGTAAATGGTTGGACTTGATGATTTTGAAAGTCTTTTTCAACCTAAAAATTCTGATTCTATGATGCATTGAGACAAGAAAAGAATATGAAAATTGCGGGATCAATGTGCTGCTTCTTAATGCTGAGAATATGTTTAAATTTAAAGCAATGGAAAAGCAGACTTTGTGCAGAAGAGAGTATCATAGACTCAAATATTCATCTCACCAATAAGATTAATTTTCACAATACAGAGGGTATTAAAAAGGCAGAAGAGTGAAACAAATGTATACAGACAGATGGGAGTAATTTGGATTAATGTACTATTGCAAAGATTTTGGAAGCTATGAGAAGGGATGTAGTATCAAGAGAAGAGGTTGAAGCAAACTAAAAACTGAACTTCCCTTTGAAAATATTACTCCTCTGAAAGGGACAACACTGCAGAAATATATGGATCAGTTCTGTCTTAGCCCTATGACAACATGATTTACGTCAGTTTTTACTTCAGTGTATGCATATAATGTCTTATGTGGCTGTAAATGCCTTCATATAGTGGTATAAATCCAGCTAATGAACTGGAGCATGAAATTTTGGAAAGATATTGAGGTTAATGTAGAGGAGGACTAATGGGACTTGGCTTATTTTAAGTAGATCTCAAAATTAAATTTCTCTTCTTGATAAATATAGAAAATGGATGGACAAAATCAGTGGTTCATGTGTTCAGGACGCTATGTCATTCGGTATGTACCAAGGACTACATCTGTTCTCATGAATGTCAAAAGGATTTTGCAATTAACTTCACAGCATGATGAGGCCTTGGGTCTTTAAAAATAGAGTTGTGATATAACACACAAAGTTATCTGAAATTTTTGTGGGTGATTTTTTATCACATTGTTTTATAAAAAGACACAGGTTAGTGCTTCAGATAAACATTTTTAAAAACTAAATATTTTAAAATATTTCATCCTTATTCTTTTTTTTTCTCACCATTTACTCTACAATATGCAGTCTGCTATTTTTCTTACTTTCATTTTTCTGACAGTTTCGGTTATAGTTCCAAAGAAACACAGCAAGAGTGAGATTGAAAAATTTCTGTTATTATATTTGGTAACTGTTTTATTCAAGCAGAAAAATACAAAAGGCAAACTGTGCTTTAAATGTCAACTGGAAATAAAGCATGTTTTGTTTTGCATGTATATTTGCCTCAAGAGAAGCAGATTAAAAAGAGGAAACCTTAGCAAAAATATCACTTTTGATTAGAGACATCATGTTATATGTGGACTTCATGTAAATTAATAATCAAAATACATAGTCTATTAATATAATATGGTACAGTAATAGTCTGCACTGTTGATACTATCTTATTGTTCTAATTGGTGTATAAATTATTTATTTTGTAACTTTCTGTGCTGATTTTGACTGGGGTAGAGTCCATTTTCTTCACAGTAGCTAGTATGGGGCTGTGTTTTGGAGGATTTGTGCTGCAAAGAGGGTTGATGATATATGTCTGTTTTCATTACCACTGAGCAGTGTTTAAAGAATCAAGGCCTTTCGGGCTTCTCACACCACCCTACCAGCAAGTAGGCCAGAGGTGCACAAGAAGTTGGGAGGAGACATAGCCACGACAGCTGACCCCAACTGGCAAAGGGATATTCCATACCATATGACATCGTGCTCAGCATATAAAGCTGGGGGAAGAAGTATGTAGTGAAGTTAGACCAAGCAAATTTCAGCCACTGTATATTGTAAGCATACGGGTCATTATTTTGTAAGGACTAGTTAATCAAGTTAGGAAAATATCTTTTCCACTGTAACTGACAATATGAAAGAGAATAAACTGATTTAGCTGAAAAACAACTGAAAAACAAAACCCACTCCCAAACACCCAAATCCCCACACAAATGGAATGAAACTCCTCCAAAAACCAGCATGTTACCCACCATTTCACAATTATCCAATCTACCTGCTACTGAAAGGGTGAAAGAAGAGGGATAATAAATCAAATTATATTTTTAAATCCATATCTTCTCTTTTCATCAGTCAAGGGTAAAATTTAAGCTCCAGTGTAAGAATGGAGCAGAGCAAACTGAAATGCAGGATAAAAAGCCAGACTCTATTTCTGTCTGAAAAGCAACCTAAACCCAGTTGTATTTTTCAGGACTAAAAACACAGTTCAGAAGTTAAGCAGCACTGTCAATCTTCCTTTGTCTAGGTTTTATATCTGAGTATGGGGGTGTGTGTGTATAGTTTGGGGGGTGTGTGTATAGTTTGAGGTGTGTGTATTCTTTTTTTTTTTTTTCCTTAAGAAAATGACTACAGATGCTTATCTTCAAGTAATGTTCACTGTAGTCAGAGTACCCAGTCTAGCTGGCTCTTTAGTTTACAGGATTCCCTAGTAGGTGCTAGAGAAATCTTGCCTTAAGTAATAATTTCAGTGAGAATATTTCTGGAAAATTCCCTTGAATATCAACATTTAAGTTTTTTCTTCAAGCTTATCTTAGATATTAAAGTGGGTGCAAGTATCCTACTCTGATTCTGAGTAATTCCATGAACAGTAAGATACCATGTAACATGAATGAGAATATTGACAACTAATTATGTATTAACATCTAGAATCCGCATAAAATTTATCTTTTCTATTTGTATTAAGCTGTTTAACAGACTCCTTCATGTCTAACACATAATACTATCATAGAATGGTTTGGGTTGGAAGGGAGCATAAAGATCATCTAGTTCAAACCCTCCTACCATAGGCAGGGACACCTTCCACTAGACCAGGTTGCTCAAAGCCTCATCCAGCCTGGCCTTGAAGACAGCCAGGGATGGGGCAGGCACAACTTCTCTAGGCAACCTGTTCCTGTGCCTCTCCACCCTCTCCGTGAAGAACTTCTTCCTGTTACTAAACCTAAATTCCCCTGCTTTCAATTTAAACCCATTACCCCTTTTCCTATCACTACAGGACCTTGGAAAAAGTCCCTCCCCACCTTTCTTGTAAGCCCTCTTCAGGTACTGGAAGGCTGCAGTAAGGTCTTCCCAGAGCCTTCTCTTCTCCAGGCTGATCAAGCCCAATTCTCTCAGCCTGTTCCCACAGGAGAGATGCTCCAGCCCTCTGATCATCTTTGTGACTTTCCTCTGGACTCACTCCAACAGGTCTATATCCTTCTTATGTTGAGGGCTCCACAGCTGGATATAGTACTCCAGGTGGGGTCTCACAGGAGTAGAGTAGAGGGGGAGAATCACCTTCCTTGACCTGCTGGCCACACTTCTGATACAGCCCAGGATACAATTGGCTTTCTGGGCTGCCAGCGTACACTGTTGGCTCATGTTCAGCTTCTCATGCACCAGTATCCACAAGTCCTTTTCCTCAGGGCTGCTCTCGATCCATTCTCCACCCAGCCCGTACTTGTAGTCGGGATTACCCCGACCCAGGTGCAGGACCTTGCACTTGGCCTTGTTGAACTTCATGGGGTTGGCAGAGGCTCACCTCTCCAGCCTGTCAAGGTCCCTCTGGATGGCATCCCTTCCTTCCAGCGTGTTGACCGCACCACACAGCTTGGTGTCTTCAGCAAAATCGCTGAGGGTGCACTCGATGATATCATCCATGTCACTGACAAAGATGTGACTATTACCAGGTCAAAAGAAAGCATTCCCCAAAAGTCTGATCCAAACCTTATTGAAGTCCATGGAGAGAAACCCTCTGACTTGAGTGACTTAAGGTCAGATTTAATATACTTTACAGAACTGACAGTCTGCCCCAGATTCTCCAATGATTACTGAAATCTGTAAGCATTTCTGACCTTCTGTTAGTCTAACCACACATTAGTTCAAATCAGCACCATAACCTCAAAATTTAATAACAAATATTAAAGTAAATCACATTGAAATAAGCCCAGTAACTAATTGTATCAAACTACACCAAAACTTCTTTCTTTACACATATTTAATATTTCTTGAGTTACTAATGTTTCCCATTGCCTTGTGCAGTGCACTGTTCATAACAGTTTCAAGGCAGATGAATCTTCAGAAAAAGTGGTGCTCAGGTATTTCAAATTGTTGATGCTGGCTTTTGCTAGCTCCATGTTTCTCTTTCTGAAAAGAGTTTTAATATAGGCAAAGCTGTTTCTAGGGAACTTAGATAGAAAAGGAAATAAAATAGTTAAATGTGTGTTTACAAGGTTTAAAGAACAATGCAAAGCTGTCTTAATAAGCAAAAGGTATTTCAGACAATCTGGATATGTGTATCTTAACATGCACATTCTTGGATTTATGTTACAAGGTTTAAGCTACTTAAAAGTTAGACACTAGCTGAGTTTGTCAAATAGTCTTCTTTTATAGTTAACAGACAACTTTTAAAATGGTGTCTTAAGATTGCATAGGAAGAACACAGCTAGCAAGCTTAGTTTGCTTTAATATTGTTAAATCCACAGAATCTACAAAATTAACCAAAACTGACTCCTTCTTTTAAAAGATTAAGAAATTGATTAGTCAAACAAAATCAAACGAACAAAAACACCAAACAAACAACCACAAAAACCAATCTGTTCTCTGTGAAATACTTGTCTCACTCCTCCACTTTTCCTTCACTTAGCTTGCTTGAAATCTTACTTCTGAAATACATCACCATTTATTCCAGCCTTGCCAGCATGACTTTATTTTGCATTTCTTCTGAGCATATTTGAACCAAGACTGTACTCCAGAACAGGCTGTTACTTAATCAAACTTTAACTTACTGAGAAAGGACCCCAGAAACTTCCAGTACTAAAAGTTATAGGATGTTCTACCCAATTCTCACATGAAAGTGTAGAAATAATGGCTATGGCAGCACAGCTCCACACCAGCGCCATTAAACACCCATGACCTTAAAGGTAGACTGCTGACTATTGCCATGGTTTAGACCAGGATCAACCCTCTATGAGCTGCAATCAGGTTTGAAAATAAGTGACCCACAGCACTTGCCAATGTAATATAGTTGCTGTATAATTATTAAGTATTGTGCCACATAATATTAAAAGCTGGTCCTCAGGTTTATGAGCATACTATGCCTCAGCACACGTGCATAATTTCTTCTAATATTCAGTGGTGAAGGCATAATTAACTTGTAAAAGCCCTCTCCTCTTAGTGGTCCAACTTTGTCATTACAAATACATGGTGCCTCAAGCAAGACAGCACATGGCAAGTGGAATGATACATTTAACTGTCACTCTAGAAGTAGCTTTGCCTGTCTCATAAGCTTCTTACACACTCATAATTGCTGTGAGAGATGTGCCAGATTCAGCTGAAAGAGTGGTGAGACACAGGAACAGGTTACCCATGGAAGTGGTGGATACACCATTGTTGGAATTGCTCAAGTAAGGTTGGACGGGCATTTTGAGCAACCTGATCTAGCAAAAGATGTCCCTGCCTATGGCAGGGACGATGGACTAGGTAATCATTGAAGGTCCTTTCTGACTCAAACCATTCTATAATTCCATGATTCTGTTCTCTTTGTGCCTAAGGACTAAGACAGCTAAAGTGGCAGAGGTAGGTTCTTCAGAGACATTTTGAGATACTGTGTTGGAAAGGAACATAGTCTCCCTTTCTGAACTGGAGGAAGAAAGAAGCAAGCAGAACCATGTACAAGTCCACCTCACAAAAAAATCAAAACTTATGAAGTGAGCCTCAGACCTGCTGAATGGCTGCTATGCCTAACTGACATCAAGAGGGGAAATGTCTACATGGTAGACTATCAGGATACACGGTAAGGGCTATCCCATTAAAACCTTAAAATAGTATTGTATAAATAACCAATAAATAAGGTAGAACCCAAAAATTAGGCTTTGTATACTCAGAAGTTTAGGCACAAAAACTGATCACTTTCATTACATGCACACTTAGATATTTTCTTAAGAAAGAACTTCACTACTAGGATACTACATTTTAACTACCTGCTCTGCAACTCAAGGGAAACCTAGAGAAGTTAACTGCTTGTTATCTTTAACTTTGACAGTAATTTTAATAAATTTCTAAATAAAATAACTGCACTTAGATTTCTTGCACACTATCCATTCATAAAATGCTTTACATCAATAGTTTTTTCACCACAGGCTAGAATATGCCTTTTGTCACATTGAATTTATCATTCTGTGACTGAAACCTTATTAAAAGTATTCACATTCTATGTTACCAGAAACACAATTTTGATTTAATATCAATCTGACATGAATATGACCCGTGTTAATTATTTAAGACATAGGAGATCAAATTTAATTTTTGATAGTGTAAAAATCCAGAAAGAAAAAAAAAAAAAGGCGCAAAGGTCCCTCATGGTATACAATGTACTTCTCTAAATTAATAATAAGGGGATTTTTACATATACTAATTCTGTATCTTATGAAGATTTGATGTGGTAGCTTGATATTGTATAACTTGGAAATAACTAGTATGTGTGTGCTAAGCTTTTTACTTAAGTTTAAGGTTTTACTACAAAGATATGAATATTGGAATAGTGAAGGGAGTCTGGAGGAGTCTGTTGAGTTAGAAAGACACAGTTGTGCACAGATCCTTGTTTTGAAGGATAACAATTCAGTTTTCTCTCACCTCCTCCTTTCTAATTCCTATTAGAAACTGCATGCATATTTTTATCCAAAGACAAAACCAGGCACAGCTGTCACTTCCAATTAAATTTCAATAACTCAAGCTGGGTATTTGTGAATTTGATTTAATTGTGTTAGCACCATTTCCAATAAATACAGAAAGAAGCCAACTTCTTTAATATTAAAGGAAATCGGAAAAAAATATGTCCACTAAAAGTAAATTTGGGGCGGAAAACAGTGTTTTGTTTTCTTTTTTTTTTTTTTTTCTCTCTGACTATACTGTCAAAGTAAAACACAAGCTTAATGTCTTCTATTTAGGTTCTGTGGCTACATTGCCAAACAACATTATTTCTTAGAATTCATGTCTGCATACACTAACACACAACATAATACCCCATAAGAGGAAACAAAGGTACCTACTAATTTTCTAAAACATAAACATATGTAGTGTGCACTTCTCCAAACCCTTGTTTATTATTTTATATGTTAATATGAGATAAGGTCTGGTTTACAGTATAATGCTTTGCTCACTGAAGATCATATATAACATTGTGTGATCTATAACATATTCTTTCAATCACATTTATAAATAAGAAATTAAAACGTAATGAAAATACAACAACATTTTTCCATTTTGTTTTAAATCTTATCTGAAAACATATTTTTAGATTTTATATTGCAGATGTTGTAGTACTAGCAAGGTAATTTAACAGAATTAATTATGAAAATAAACATTTAACTGCTCCAAACACATGCAATTCCTCATCTGGAAATCTTGAAAGGAAAACATAGATAAGTTATAAAAAACAGTGTGGCACTGTTAAAATCAATGGGACAACAACATAATTTTAGTGAATTAAATGTACAGTGAAGCAAATTTGGTGAATTAGTATATTTACATAACTCTCTACTGGCTCTAGTTGTAAGCCCAGAATCCAGAAGAGGGATCTGTTCAACAACTTGAAGTACTAATACTAAAATTCATAGTAATTAAGTAATAGCATAGCAGTGATAGCCTGGCCTCATCATCTCAACCTCAAAAGTTTTGCTAAATCAGACTTTCTTTTTTTTTTTTTTTTTATATGGGTTTGATGGTTTTTGATACTAATATCATGCATGATAGTAATTTCATAATTGTCATAAATTTTTGCTCTGCATGTAGTTTGATGTATTCTGATAAGCCCGAGGTAATACAGAGATTCCTTTGTACACAGTCTTTGGTTGTTAAGAAAAACAACTGGTTAGCTAAGCAAAAATATGCATTCAGTCTATTAGCTCAGTTGGTGTCCCTTAGCTAGTGTGCAACAAGTGTGGAAAACATTATAATATTATAATAGATTATATAACATTATATAACATATAACGTGTATCATTATAATATATATAACATTATAATAGATTATCTTCATCTGTATAACAGAATAGAAAACCTCAAGGTTTCATTTATGTCTCTTGAGAAATATATAATTAAAACCTATGAATCTGAATTAGTCACTTTCATATATTGTTTTGGTTTAACTCCTGCTAGCAAAATACCATGAAGCCACTCTCACAAGCCCTCTCTCCAGTGGAAGAGAAGAATTGGAGGAAAAAGAAACAAGGAAGCTCGTGAAATTGAGATAAGAACTATTTATTAATTAAATCTAAATTAATGTATACAAATACTACTACTAATAATTAAATAAAATAATAGGAAATAAAACATATGATACAATATGATACAATTGTGATACAGTTGCTCACCATCCACTGACCAATGCACAACCAAGTGCTGCGTAGTGAGACAGAGCCAGAGAGCCTGAGACCTGCAGCCTGAGAGTGATTGCAGCCTGAGAGTTATCACAGCCTGAGAGCCGCAGCCTGAGGGCCGGAGTCCGAGAGCTATCCCAGCAGATTCCAAATGAACCCTATCAGTGATAGCACGACCAGGAAAATTGAACAAACCCACCAACTCACGAACGAGCCAGCAAGGGAGTTAACAAAGCAGCTAACGCAAGAGTTAGTTGGGGAGAGTGTTAGCAAGTGCACAGAAGTAAACGAACAAGAGAGTAAGAGAGAGAGTAATGGCTCCCACACCCCCTCACCACCTATGTCCCCAGCATGATGAACTAATGAATAAAATACTTTGTTGGTCAGTTTGGGTCAGCTGTCTGAACTGTGTGTCCCCTACACTGCCTGTAGTGAGACAGCGAGAGCTGGGAACGCAGCTGCAGTGTCAGAAGCAGAGAAAGACCTTGAATTCTGTGAAGGCATTCCCCAGTGCCAGCTAAAACCTTATCAGTACTTTTCTCAGTATCCAGGAACACAGTTTCATAGCAGCCACAGTAAAAAGGGTTAACCCTTTCCTGACTGAATGCAGTACATATACAGTAAATGTTAAAACCTACCCACCCATGTATGGAGGGAAATTAATCTGAATGTGAAAGAATTATTGTAGAATAAAATAATTTACTCTGCAGATTTTTATTATTCTCTGAATACTTAAAAAGACTACAAATGAGTTACTGAACACAATGACTCTCCTAGACCTGAGTATCTAGGATAAAACAGGTAGATCTGAATGCATTCAAATTAAGCTGGAAATAAAGTGAACTATGCAAGGTAGAAAACACTGGGTTTGCTTGGTTTCCTTTGTGTGCTTGTATGAAGACTGTGATTTACAACTAGAAAAATTTATCAAAGTCCATAGTGAGATTCTGCAGGACGGAAGAAAATCTTTTAATACGGACACTTTAAAAAATGATTATATCTTCTGTTATTTATATATATCAGAAAGAAATAATTTATTGAAATAAACTCCTGTTGTACTATCATTTATTAAACCATCTAAATATGCACAAAGATGAATATTGTCAAAAACTGTTTACTGTGTGTGTACAAATAAATAAGCAGATATTTCTCTGTCCACCTACATTCAGGGGCTGTAATTATATTTTTCTTTTTATTATTTAGACCTTGAATGAATGTCAAAGCTACGATGCAAATGTGAGTTACACCCAATCCCTGAAAAGCTTCCTACTTTAATCACATTAGAGTTATATTGGGTGTGTGGTCCAGATAAGGATCTTGCAAGACACTTCTAATCTCTCAACTAATTTAAGGGGAAAAAATTGGATCCTGGTACTTGGTATTTCAAGAGTATTTCTTAAGGGTTTTGTGTTGGGTTTTTTTGGGTTTTTTTTATTACTGTCAGAACATCAACAGACACAACACTGACTAATATTTTGTTCCAGTTTTAATAATATATTTTATCTGTGAATAAATGACACCTAAATTTAATTTTCTAAATCTCAAAATACTGCTTGATCTGAAGTGTTTTGTAATTCTTTTGATATTACTGGAAATCTTAGCATTTGTTGCAAAATAATGTTGCAAAAGCAACAATAGCTTTTGGCTCAGGGACTGAGAAGCCTGAGCAACTTAATTTTCAAAAGCTCTCTGTGTCTGTGTATTCTCATTGATGTCAGGGGATTAAAAGGAAAATAAATGACCAGTCTTGCCTAAATGCAGCAAATAAAACAAATAATAAGTTAAACTACATCTGAGACAAGATCAATATTCACCTTTTCTTGAGCGATTTATGAATTTTGTTTGCATGTCATTGTTCTTTGAAGTTGTTTGTACATATTTGTTCTTCTATTCCCTGAGTGTCATACAAGAGAATGAAAAGTAGTGATACAAAACCACAAGCAAAAAAGGCACTGACCTATCAGCAGACATCTAGGACTTTAATGCTTTTTCCTTAAAAGTAACACAACAAAAAACTTCCTAGAAAGATGTTAAAAAAAAACCCTGTATATGAAAACTTCATGGTAGCAGCTCTAGACACCATCAAGTGTAGGAAACCTTTTACCTTATAACTTGTCTCACTGAATTTTACAGATCTCTACCTACTTACACAAGTAGTATCCTCTGCAGATAAAATATGTTTCTCAGTATAGATAAAAATTTTGTTGAAATAGGTATTTACAGAGACTCTTAAGTATAGTTTTTATGCTAAATATTTATGAGGTCACCACTGAGATCAGCTATCCATGAACTGTATAAAGATCCATAATCCTGAGCCTTTATGGCCAAATTGTCACTGAAGTCTCACTGCACAAAGCAAGAACAGGAAAGGTTTTGGAAATTTCATTTTAATGTCATCAATATCTCCATGCACCAACTGTCCTTTGACAAGTAGTCTTCCCCTGCAACTTTCTGAAAGATTTTCAGCTATAGACAAACTGGTTATATGTGTCATCCTAATGATATGGTAGAAGAACAGGAGGAAGTACAGGAAATCTTACTATTCTAATATTGCTCGTTTTTAAAATTGCTGTTTCAGGATGAAGCTTCACAAAGCAGATAAGACAGTCCAGATATGAATTTAGTATTTATCTAAAGCAAGAAGTTATCCTGACTCTCCCTCCAGATTTTCTCCCTCTATGTTCAACTTTGTCATGATGCCTCCCTTGAGCCAGTCAACTGCTCATCTAATTTCTAAATGAACTGATTTATCTTACTGAACTACATAGAAGTGCAACCTAGGGGAAAACATAGCCGAAAATCTCATATAGATTATTGACTGTGCAGGGAAATTTGATGTTGTTTTAGCTTGTGACCCAGATGTGGACTCATCTGTATCATGTCAAGTCACAGAATACAAGGGCCGGAACTAGGAAAATGGAGAATTACCCATGGTTAGAGGATCAGGTTCCGGAGCACCTCAGGAAATTGAAAGTGCACAAGTGCATCAGAGCAGATGAAATGCATCCAGCGGTCCTGACGGAACATGTGGGTGAGGTTCTAAAATCTCTATACATCATATTTGAGAAATCATGACAGTCTGGTGAAGTTCAACAAGGCCAAGTGCATAGTCCTGCACCTGGGTTGGGGAAATCCCAAATACAAGTACAGGCTGGACAGAGAATGGATTGAGAGCACCCTTGAGGAGAAGGACTTGGGGGTACTGATGGATGAGAAGCTGAACATGAGCTGGCAGTGTCCACTGGCAGCCCAGAAAGCCAGTTGTATCCTGGGCTGTATCAGAAGTGTGGCCAGCAGGTCGAGGGAGGTGATTCTCCCCCTCTACTCTGCTGTTGTGAGAACCCACCTGATGTTCTGCATCCAGCTCTTGTGTCCTCGACATAATAAGGATGTGAAGCTGTTGGAGTGAGTCCAGAGGAGAGCCGTGAAGATGATCAGAGGTCTGGAGCACCTGTCTTATGAAGACAGACTGACATAGTTGTGCTTGTTCAGTCTGGAGAATAGAAGGCTCCAGGGAGACCTTATAGCAGCCTTCCAGTCCTTCAAAAAGGAGAAGGACTTCTTCAGAGGAAAACACAGATCTTTAATTCTGTCTTAAAAATTTTATATTGCATGCAATCTCTTATCTAGGACATTGCCAAATTCATCAATGTGTGAGTGCAAAAACATGGGAAAAATAAAAGAAAATAAAAAGCCCAAATTTGAAGATTTGGTAGTATTTGCTTTCAAAACATCCTTAGATTTGCTACCAGAACAAATGGTCCTTATAATGAGAGAAGTTGAGAAAAGCAAGTATATTAATTAAGTCAGTCATAAGAAAACCTTAGTTTTCATAATAAAATAGCCTGGCATACAACTTATTTTTATAAACCAACTGCAAATTTCATCTTCAGCTACAGTAATTTTGAGTAACTCTGACATGAATACTAGGACATAGAACAAACGAGTACAATTATAAGTCATTTTGTGTAATGAAGAAACAAAGTCAATTTATTAGAATATTGCCATACAATCCCTGCTTCCTGCTTAGGAACGGAATGTATTACACAGTGTTTGAAGAAGAACAGGAAACCATGGATCTATGACAATATTGTGTTCTGTTGCCAACATTTCCTCATTCTCTGATGTAATTGTGTTCATAATATGATATTTTATTGTTTAAATGAAAATTCAAACAAGATTTTAATAGCTAATCTTTTAATATGAATCCCTGACTCATGTGTGGGCCTTTTGTTTTTTGTTTTTGGTTTTTTTATTTTTCCATGTCAACATGATTTATTTGTTTACATGTCTATTTGTTTGTGTAATTAAACTAGAATTAATCATTGTTAGAAAAATAAAGAACAAACATAGCAAAAAGGAGACCAAAGTAGGTCGTAGTTTAAGGGGTAATCAATGTCATCGAAATGGCAATTTCCCTTTCAGGCTTTGATATTCTCACAGCCTCACAGCTCTGTTAAAACTAGCAGTAAGTTAAATGCTGGTTTAGAAACCAACAAAAGATATTGCAACTGGATGAGGCTTTGGGGATATATTAATATTCTTTGGGTCTCTTCCACTTATAGTGATCTAAAAGGAATAAAACTTGAACGTAGGAACCAATCTGCCTTTCTTATGCAATTACCTTGTACCACAGCTTAGATGGCTGCATGGATACCTACTTTTTGCTGTCTTTTTCTAATTCCCTCTATTGTCTGGAGATAAATAGGTACCTCAGGGGTACCTCATTCCACCTAAATTAGAAACCTACCTTGAAATAGGATAAATTGTTCTCTGGTGACGTATTGACTGCAAAAAGAATTGTGGTTGATTAGTTGTGTGCAGACAACTGAAACGAGGTGCTGAAGCAAAGCATATCAGATCTTACTCTGAAAGGACTCTTTTCCTTTATTGTTTTAAACATCCCTCTGTCTTAGCTTTGCACCAGCTAGTCTATGTTTTGCTTCACCCCATAGCACATCAAGCTGCATAGGCAGTGCCAGCCCACGGCCTGCGGCACGGCAGGACCGGCGGGGAGGGGGTGGGGATATGGTTGGAAAGGTTTGTGGTTGGACACGACCCTGGGAAGGGGAAGGGTCTGAGGGGGCTTCCGGCCGAGGGGGCTGGGGGTTTGTTTGTGGTGGGACCTCGTGGCGAGTGGTGGGTGCTCCGGGCAGAGCCAGCGTCTTGCCGGGCAGATCGGTCTAGGAGTCGGGGTTTGAAATTTTTTTTCCTCTCTCTTACTCTCTCGCCCCCCCCCTCCGCGGGCGGTTTCGTGGGGGGGTTGCTCCCTTCGGGTGGGGTTTTCTTTCCTTTTTTCCCTTATTGGGGTGGGATCCTGTATCATTTGTTCTACCCTCTTCCTCCGGTCCTTAAATTACTCATTAGCACTAGCATTGTTAGTAACGCCCTAAGTTTCATTTATATAATTAAATAGTTCTTATCTCAACTCCTACGGGCTTTTCCTCGGTTTGTTCTTCCGACCCTTCCTCACCGGGAAGAGGGGGGGGGGGGGGGGCGGAGTGGTAGAATCGGCTGATCCTGATAACACCGGAGTTAAACCAGGACACCCTCGTTCAATTTGACTTTACTGTACAGCAAAGAACTTCTGTCTTTTGCTAGAGCTTTCACTAATAAAATTCATAAATTCAGATGAGGAGGTAGTTAATGGATATTAAGAGCAGCTGCTTTCTGCAGTTGCTCAGTTCCAGTACCCTTCCTGCCTGGCTGCTGGAGCCCCACCTGGTGTGTGTACACACAAACACAGAAGCACACACACACAATACAGCTGGTGACACAGCCACAGCCAAGGCACTGTCTCCAGCAGCACCCACATTCAGGACTCACACAGACATAGGCACAGACAGCCAAGTCCCCTCCTCTTCTTGGACTGGCAGAGGGTCACTACTGCAGCACACACAGCACACTCTCCAGGATCACAAACACACACACACGTTCCAGAATCCCCCAAGCACTGGCATGGCCCCTCTGCCTGCTTTACACCCCTGCCCAGATCACGGCTACCCTTACCCACCCCATGATTCTCTGACTCACCATCTAGTCCAGCTGGGTGCTGGCTGCACACACGCAGCACTCACACACTCCTCCAGAAGTAACCCCACACTAGTGCCCTTCCGCTCAAATGCAAGCATGGACCCTCTGCCCGCCAATACTCCTGCTCAGACCCTGGGTCTCCTACTCACCAGCTGGTCCAGCTTGGAGTTTGCCAGCAAATCCACACACACACCCTACACACACACAGTTTGGGGAAGGTACAGACACTACTCATCAGCAGCCAGCATCTGGCACTTGGGCTGTGACATGCAGTCCCATTCCAGCTGTTAGTACTGAGGTGCTGTGGTGGGTTGACCCTGGGTGGAGCCCAGGTGCCCACCAAAGCTGCTCTATCACTCCTCTCCTCAGCTGGATGGAGGAGAGAAAATATAACAACAAGCCTGTGGGTCAAGATAAGGGCAAGGAGAGATCATTCCCCAGTTACTATCGTGGCCAAACCAGACTCAACTGGGGGAAATTAATTTAATTTATTAGAAATCAAGAGTAGAGTAACGAGAAATAAAAAGAAATCTTAAAAAGACCTTATTCCCAACCCTTCCTTTTTTTCTGGGCTCAACTTTACTCCTGAATTTTCTGTCTCCTCCCCCCAAGCAGCACAGGGGCACCTAGGAGGGGGATACTGGTCAGTTCATCACACATTGTCTCTGCCACTCCTTCCTCCTCAGGGCAGGACTCCTCACTCTTCCCCTGTTACAACATGGGGTCCCTCCCACAGGAGACAGTCCTCCGTGAACTTCTCCAGTGTCAGTCCTTCCCACAGGCTACATGAACCGCTCAAGTGTGGGTCCCTTCCACAGGATGCAGTCCTTCAGGAACAAGCTGGGTCTTCCATAGTGTCACAAGTCCTGTCAATAAACCTGCTCCAGCATGGGTTCCTCTCTCCATGAGGCCACAGATCTTGCCAGGAGCCTGCTGTAACATTGGCTTCTTACAGGGTCACAGCCTCCTTTGGGCATCCACTTTCTCTGGTATGAGGTCCTCTAAACACACAAAAGGTATAAAAAAGTTTTAATGTTTTCTTACACTAAGTTTTATGAACTATTTGTATTCATGTGAGAAAAACGGTAATACTAAATTGTATTCTTTGACATACAGTGATTCACATTTTACCTAAACTCTGGTGAGGACAAGCTTCTGAAACCAAGTGTTTCTCATTTTAAAAAACAGATGTCAGAACATGAGTAAAAAAAAAAAAAAAAAGGAAAAAGGACTAAGTTTGGGATTTAATTTTAACAGCTGAATAAAGTAGCCTCATTCAGAGAAAAAAAAAAAAAAAAAGAGAGACAGACACTCTCCCCAACATCCTTCCTCAAAAATCAGGATACACAAAGAATGGAAACCAAATAATGGAAAAGGCTTCAGGAAGAGAGCTTTGCTATTACTGAAATATTTCAAATTAGGTAGTGTTTCAAATTAGGTACTGTCTTGAAGTGTGAGATTTTGCAGACTAAGGGAAACTGTCAAGATTCCTATATGGTGATATATACCTTGTAATCACAGCCCTCTCTGGTAGAAAGAGGATACATTCAGCATAATGAAAAACAGTCAGCTGTTTTAAGATTAAAGTAAAAATGAAAGATATGACTGTATTTGAAAATTGTTACTCAGTCTTGCAGATATATGTCATGGTTCTTTAAGATCTGAAGATTCAATACAATTTACTGAATTTATGTATACGTAAAATGGTTTTGTGTCTAGAAGTCTTTACATGTCATTTTAAAAGAAGGCTTAGGAAGGAAAAGCTGATGAAATAGAGGTGTAACACTGCATTTTCTTTTTTCAAGTTAGCATGAATTTTTAGGTAAAAATGACCCAAAAGTGAGCAATGAAAAGCTTCTGTTGTATTTTGTGATCTTTCAGGATCCAAGATGCACACCATTTAGGAAAAATAAAAATAGTAAGTCACATACAAGAAAGAAAAAGAAAAAAGTTGAATTGCATCAGTGTGTACTGATAGTAGAAGGATGATAGATTTGTTTGTCTCTTTGTTATATATACATACGAAATTACAGTTGTGTAGTCCATGTTGATTTACCAGGGCATTGGGTGCACTACATATCATGTCTGTCTGATATATTTTGTAAGATATGTTGCTGCACTTTATTAAATAAAATTATAGTGTCTGAAATATTGGCAAACTTATTTCCTAGAATTCTTTGTTCTTTTTTGTCTGTTTTCTTGATTGGTAACATGCATACTCACTCTACTTCTAATCTGAGGTTACTGTTACATTTTGTTTGAAATTTTAATAGTCAGGTCAGTCAAGGAGCCATGAAGTTGAAAATTATCGTTTCTGTAGAATAATTTCAGAAACATATCCCATGGAGCTTTGTCTTCTCACAAAATCATGCATTTTTATTATTGCAGTTTTTCCAATGCCTAGAAGGATTGATATATTTTATATGGAAACAATAGCACTAAAATAACCCATGTATATTTACTGTCTCCAGAAGCTTCCCACTGGAACACAGAAACAGAATATGCAGCAAAAGATAAGGTGGTACTAAGAGTCATCTTGGCATCCTCATTTGTGAAGATGTTTCTGTCTATTTTGTACTTTTATTTGGTCTGTCCTTTTAAAGTTTCCCTTTCAAAGACCCTCATGATTTATCTGACATTGTTTTGCATATATTAAACACAAGATCAATTGTGATAGGTTGAAGATGATCTCACCCTCCTTCCCCTTTTGTGCTCATCAGTCCCAAGCAGGGTTGCTGCACATCCCATATTTATACTAGCTTAGCAACCTTAACCAAAATTTAAGTTATTGCATTAACCTTTACTATTGAGGACGATTGAATTTGCATATGTGGTAAGTTATTGTAATTCAGCTAATTGGTTCAGTATTCATCAGTTCATTGACCTCAAACTCACTATTTCCTAATAGCTACACATGTAAAATTTCTTCCGTTTATTCTTCTGTTTCCTACCACCTGTTTATGGTATAGTCGCTTCTTCTTCCACAAGGAGGAGTTATCAAAAAATAAATGAACAAATAGGAAAGTTCACCAGAAAGGTAGCGTGTCATGATTTGAAAATATCTAGTTGCTATTTGTTTCCCAAGCTGGGGAAAACTTGTTCTGATGAATGATCATGACAGACGATGAATGATGAAATTAGTCTTGTTTAGTTTTAGAGTAATGAAAAAATTTAAGTTGGAAAAGATCCTTGAGATCATTGAGCCCAACCATAAATCTGACATTGCCAAGCCTACCACTAAACCATGTCCCTGTGTGCCACGTCAACAAGCTAATAAGTCTCTAAAATACTTCCGGAGAATTGCTGAAAATATCAACCATATATTTTATTGTTTACCTTTAAAAACCTGATCATCCCAATCAGTAATCTGGAAGATAATTAATAACTGATAATTAACAACTGTTTATTAGCAATATCTGTACATTTACCTAAAAATGTACACTATATTTTTAAGGTCTTTTGAATATTAATTATTTCACCTAGCTTCATATGCCTGAAGTTAGATGTCTGGATTAATTCAGCTTTTAATCTTTTTCTATGCTCAAAAGACAAATTGTTTCTTTCAAAGAAGAGATTAAATCCTAAGAGAAGTTTAAGATATGAGGAAAGATTTTTTTGGCAACAACTGTCATGACAATGTATGATAATAAAATTTGCTTTGGTTACAAGAAAGATTTCTTATATTGCTGTAATTGTGTTATGAAATGCCTTACAATTCCATAAAGCCCCTCAGGTTTAATACCTAATCATGAACAGGATTTCTTTCACAAGACTCAGAGGAAATAATTTACATGACTTTGGTGCCAATGATATCGTGGAATCCCCTGTCCCACATATGCATTTTGAATGTAATTAAAAAGTAGCACTTTCTGTAACTATTACTTTAAATATCCCACAAAACCACACAGGGGCTTGACATCAGCTATATTCTTGCTAAATTCTATGGGTCACAGAAGACTGCCTATCTGAAAATTCCTTAGTGATGTTGATTTCCTATACCTTAATTAATATACAGTAGAAAAAAAAAAAGATTTAGATAGACAGAAAAGTGATGTTGACAGAAGACAGGCGAGTCATGCTGAGAGAAAGAAATGTTGAATATACCAAAAACAGCTAGAACAACATTGTATTTCTCTTAGTACTTCACAAGAAAATATGGGTGGACCCTACACAGCACTAAACACTCAGATGTTTATTTTAATATTATCAAGAAGTTTTTAAAAGCCTGAACATGGTTTATTTTGTGTAGTCCTTAACCGTCCAAAACAGGCAAGAAGCAAGTTTCACTCAATGTGTTAAAAAACCCAAATAATTTAATAGCAATGCCTACTTTTTTTTTTTTTTCCCTAGCACCTTGAAGCAGTCTTTTCTTCAAAGTTACTGCAGTAATGATTAAGCCTGCAACAATGGTGTCTGTCAGTTTCACAAAACAAGAATGAGTTTCATATGATAAGGTCTTTCTGTATTAACATACAATTTAATAAAACCCAGTTGATAGTGTCAGAAATAGTGGCCAGCAGGACTAGGGAAGTGATTGTCCCCCCATACTTGATACTGGTAAGGCTGCACCTTGAATACTATATTATTATTGAAATATTATTAAAATATTATTAAAACAAGCATCTTCAATTCTCTTGGGTAACAACAGAACTTCGTTCTCTTTTAGAAACTAACGAGAATTTATTCTTTCATTTACTATGGATTCATGCAAATTTCATCCGTTCTTTTAAAATTCTTACTTATTTAATTATTTTTAAATATAATTTTTATTTTTAAGTTCCTTATGTATTAAACTTTACTGTAAAAATAAATTATATTTGACCAGCAGTCAAAAAACTTGAGATTAACTAGCACTCTGAACTTTTTATTAATAAACTTCAATTGAATTGCTGCACGATTTTAGTCTTCACAAAATGTTGTTAAAATTAGAAAAAATTATTTAAGTGAGAACTAGGTTGAAAATATCTTCAATCTATTGATAATTTATTGGCAAGAAACTTATTCTTTGCTCAATATCATCATTCACTGAAGGAGGTGTAAGATACACTTATTCATGAACCGTCCTAATAAAACTGAACTTGAAAAGAAAAAAGAAGGAAGAACTGTGGGGGGGAAACAACTTCCATAAGGAAATTAAGGAACTGGCGGGGATTTTAACTGGACTAAAATAGAACTAGTTTGATCAAGCAAAACAGAACTAGTTTGATCTAGAAAAAAAAAAAAAAAAAAGAAAAAGCAAGCTTAAAAAGTCAAAGCACCATACCCTTAAAAGTATATTAATTAATGGATAAAAGTGAATTTTATACAATACATTTATATTCTTATTAGTTGTAGGAGGGAGCAGGACGTATTTTCCCCCTGTTGTGTAGTGACTTAAAACTAGTTCTGCTGAAGAAACTTTATTTGGGGTGAAGTAAGTATAAGAATTTTTTCCTACACTGAAGTTTAATAATTTACAGCATTGAATAGGTTTCCTAAGAGTTAACTTCTTGGAGATTACTAACTGAGCACAGCAGATCACATACATATATTATTACTTTATTACCCATATGTACTGGATGAGCATGTCTGCTTTCTATAGAGCTGGAAAACTTATTTACAGGTGCTGTAACTGACAACAGCTAAGAGATTTCTCTTAGAAAACCAACATTAATGGTTCCCAGTAATTCATATCTTCCTTCATGTTTCTAAATGTATTCAATAACCTCCAGAGGCCACTTAAAAAGTTTTGTGAAAGCAAAATTGAAGGTTCTGTCATTTCTGCCATAGTTTTGACAACACAGATCAAATATTTCTTTGAACATGAATGGTGAAGATTTCCAAATCTTAAAATGATCCCAGAGGGAATGTAATTAAATTGTCTTTTTAAAGCAGCTCTTCAGATATTGACTATATAAAGACAGAAAAAAATGAAATAATGGAATTCAAATTCCTTTTTTTATTAACACATGTTCTTTGCCTTTTTATTCTAGTAGGGGAAATTAATGTATAAATTTATTTGTTTATCATTATTTTTAAATAAATCAAGAGGAACATTTAAAAGAGAGTATGGAAGAAAAATAAATTAAATGCTCTAAGATTCTGAGTAATTGGCAACGGATAGAAATATTTAAATTAGCTTGAATTTGTCTTATGATTTTACAGACAAAAAGTACATTTGTATTTTACAACAGAGAAAATTATACAGGAAATTGGAAGTAGAGTTAAACAGTCCAGAAACCAACATTACCTTCATGGAAATATCTGGGAAATTATCATCTAATGCAGTTCCTGCTGCTTAAGTCAGTGATCGTGCCATGCTTCTACATAAAAGGTATGCAGGGATCCTTGGCCATACCAGACTTCAGCAGGTATCCAGAGAGCTATAAAATAAATATCTATATCTCAGTTAATTACTTTAGGTGACCTTAATATTCAAGGAAGACAAATAATTTTTTAAGTCATTATTCTTGCAACCTCTTTTAGATGTGTGAGTTGGTATAAAACATATAAGCTGGTACCTATAGTATTTTAAGTTGGTATAACTGTATTGGCTGTAGAGGAAAGCTATGGTGGCTAGTTCAGATGTCACAGATGTCTACACTTTAGATCCAATGATGATTGATCAGATAGATACATGTGTCATAGCTTGCTGAGATCCTTTCCTGTGTCTTAAATCCTGTCCCTCAAAACTGACTCCAAGGTTAGCTTTTTAAGGAACTAGGTCCCTTCACAGCATCACAAACACTCTGTGAATTATCAGCTCTGAGTTTATGAGAAGATAAAAAAAAATTTCAACCAGGCTAGTCAGCGAGAGGGATATGCCAGACTCATAAATACACATACTGTGATCTTCACAGCAAGACCTAAAAATCCAGGCCTTCCTTAATTACAAAATGAGAAAGTCTGGAGCTGTTCTGCTGAGTTTGTTAGGCACCAGATGTCCTGGAAAGGAAAAAAGAGTTTAGAAGCAAGAATATTTAAAATGGAGTATGAACAGGAAGAAACTGTATGCTAACACATGGTTTATTAGGTCACATAAACCTCATCATTCTGAGGTTTCAATATACAATCTTAATTTTGGACTCACTGTTAATCACACAATTAAAAAATGTTGCAGTATCTTACAATTTTTTAGTGTAGATATTTATACAAAACACATGGAAGTAAATGAAAAATTAACTATTAGTTTTCTGGGTTTAAGATCAGACTCACTGAGCTGTATTTTTACATAAAAGTTACTTATTCTTTATACATTATAGCCTCTGATGAAAAAGCAAACCTATAGCCTCTGATGAAAGAGCAAACTTAAATAATCAAAGAAGTAACATTTGCTTTTCTTTTTTTCCCAGGGATCCATAGATAATTTCTTTTCTCCTCTGCTCTATGGTTTTGATTTATGTCCCCAAAGTAAAATGAAGACCTTTATTAATTTTGGGGGTAGAAAATATGATGTTGTGATTCCTAGTGCAGTCGTTTTATTGGCCTGACAAAGAAGGCCCTCAGGAATTGTCTGGCTTGTCTGAGTATGAGCTGACAATTTTAACCCTTAATTATCTGGAAGAAGGTGACTATTGCCTAAATTGGCTTGTCTCTGTGATTATCGTCTATGGTAAAGGTCTGACAATCCTATGTAGTCACTAAGAAAAAAATATATTAGCCCCTTATGGTGCAAACAGCCAAATATTTGATGGGAACCAAGGGAAAAAAGGAGCAGGTAAGAAGACTGCGTTAAGAAAATATATAAAAACAAGTGGACCCAAGACTGAGGTAAACTTCCACCATGAACATCCTATTCTTCCTGGCAAAGACCTAACGAAGCTTATGATTCCTCTTTGCCTCCCTCACCACGGTACTTTGGGAGGAGTGAACCTGAAGGCTTTGTTACTCAGAGGTGCACTGGGGGTGAGCCTGATCCCAGGAAAAAGGAGGGATACTAGAAGCCCATGTCTTCACTGTGCCAATGACTGGTGAATGTTGCTATCTTTGTATATGGACCAATAACTGCTGTGTTTTAATTAGACTGTTAAGAATTTAATTAAAATAATATATTATGGAACACACATCAGTTATGCTGTCCTTTGCCCATAACAAAATTTTAAGTATAGCTGTTGTAAAATATATGATGCCAGTCTGTCTAAATCTCAAAAAAAACCCAATACCCGCTTAGGTTATGTACACTTGCTATTAATTTTAATAATCATTGCATCAGCTTACTTGAGGAAAGCGATTTTTTTTTAATTGTTATTTTGTTTACTCTATCTACAATTGCTATTAATCATTGGGATTTTTTACCTATTAAAAATATTGCTCTTTCTCCTCTTCTATGGAACCTACCCTTTGTTAAGATATCTACCACTGCATGGGCACTATGGAAGAGCACAAAAGCTACATCTAGGCTAGTAAATTAAATATGTCTAGAACTGTTGTTTGGTGTTGAGGCCAGCTGGCATGTAACAGCTTGCATTCATATTATTAAATTCTCTTACTCTCCGAACAGTATGGCCACATCCTAATTAAGAATCCTCCTTCTTCTATGGTATCTCCCAGAACATACTTGGGAATAACTAGGGAAAGTGTTACTTGGCTCAGAAAAACTATGCCAGAGACTGTTCTTACAGTTGAAAATTACAGAGAATCTATTTCTAGTGAGTAGGAAGTGGTAATGTAGTTTTAGATTAAATATTTGATCCATCAATATACTTACATATTTCCTTTATTGCATATTAAATATGGTCCCATCATAATAAATGAACAGCTCTCAATCATGTAATTAGCTGCTTTGTATGGTAGAGAAGTATGTTTATACTTAAAAGACTTCAATGTTGGACAATTAAGGCACAGAGGATAAGGCAAAGATCCAGTTAAAGTCCTAGACTACACTTACTTACCTGTTTGAACTTGATCCAGGAAACAAGTCTGATTTATGCATGTTTTTAATTATATTATATATGCTAATTAAGTAATTTCTCACATGTTTTAATCTGAAGAGAAACATTCAATCTCTTTTTTTCAGAATATTTGTAAGTCAAACATCACAGAATAACTCAAATATATGGAAACTGACACTCCTATTAACTTGATTCCACCTCATTTACAAATGTGAAGAATTTTATAAATTTTAACACACTTATAGATCAACATACAGGCCAAGATAAGGATAAATTACTTCTATATTAAAGTGAGTTTACATAAGAATAAAGTTGAGAAAAGTAAAAAATCTGTTTCTTAAAAGATGTTGTTTCAAAGAATAAAATTTAAAGCTTGACACAGACTATTTTTCAAAATTGTCTGTGAAATGGAAATACTGAGGATATTATTTTCTTCAGATGTTACACTTCTACATTTAAAGTTCTGTTACTTCTTAAATTCCACTTTAAAATGTTTGAATACACAGCATGGCAGAAATGTACTAATCAAAAAAAATGGAATCAGCTATACTTGTAAATGTCTATTTATCATAGAATTAGTATGACTTGCAAACTAAAATTAAGTATGCAATTATTAGGTTCCAAATTATAAGGGGTTATATGTCTTCACTTGTGTAAAACACAGTGGCGGTATTTTTTTTTTTTATTTTTTTTTAATTGAAAAGTTGTTATTTCCAGTGGCTTGGTAGAAATATACAGATTCACTTGTTCATGCCCATATGCATATTCATATGAACCTCAACTATGTGAAGCACTCAAGCATGTAATTGACTTAAATAAGGAATGTTGACAAGCATTAATCTATTTTCTAAGTAGGAGTAGAGTTATACACATTCTTAAAACTAAGAACATATTCAAGTGCATTGAATTAAGTCTGAAAAGGGGACTGCAATTTGCTGACTCATCACAGCACTTACTGAAGTATTCAGAGGTGTTTTTTTTTTTTTTCTTTTTAAATGGTTTAATCAAATGCTAATTAGGTTTGTCCCTGCTCTGCTTGCTGGAGTTTATAGCTTGAGTTTTCATTGCAGCATATTCAGCCTAGTTCAGGTAAGAAAATTAATATCTTTGAAATCTTTAAATCAGAATAGTCTTTAAATTGATTTATCACAGCCCTTTTTGTATGAGGATGGCCTGCTCATGCTGGAAAACATTTGTCTGTCTTGCCTACATTTCTCTACTTAAACAGAGTAACTTTCCTTCTCTAAGTTAAAATTTTGAAGAATTTTTCCTACCCAGATTGTCTTGTAGCTGGCCATAATGTTGAATTGATCTCAGAGTCTCCTCAGCAAATCTGTTCCCTCTCTCATAAAACACTCCTGATGAATGTGTTACAGTGTTAAGGAGACATTTTGACTTTCCCAGTGTTTCTCTGCCATTAGGTATTTCTAAAACAAAGCAGAACCATTTGCTAAAGAAAAATCCGTTCAATACACATACTTTTGTTTCTTCTTTTTCACAAGGACAAATTAGTCATGAAATACGAGATCTAAATTCAAGCCTGATGCAGTGAGAATTCAGTATTTTATCCACTAGTGTTTTCCTAGTCACTATTTTATTTCTCCAAGCTTCCAATTTTATTATTGGTTAGATTTTCTTCTGAAGAAGGTGAAGGCAAACAAAGGTTTTAGACTTTGTCCTTCAGCTGTGTTTATAGCACTGGCAGCTGATTTCTATGTTTGTATCCTCATCCCTGGGTATGGATGTTCTCAGATTTGAGCAGTGTCTGGGTCCAGATTCTTCCTGTTCCTCCTCAGATACCTTGATTATTTGAGGATAAAACAAGGAAATCCTGGAACATAAGAAGTCATGACTCTAGCAAATTCCTCTCTGAATGCCTGAAGACCAGTACCACAGACAAAAATTCGGTGTACAACTGCCTCATACCTGGGACACAGGTAAACTGTGTACTCAGAGAACAAGATGACTGACCACACAGCAGAACAAACATCCTGTAGTCTAAACAGAGGTAGTAAGTGTCTAAATATCAGAAATGGCACCTACATGGCAACGATAAAGCCGAACACAATGATATAAATAAAGTAGTTGCCTTAGAAGATATGGAGATTTTTTTGGTTTTGTTGTTTCTGAGTGAAATTCAGAAAGTTGCTTTGGAGTCTCATCTCTGTAAAAAGTGGTTAAGGAGATATAAGACTTTTTTTACTGGATGAAGAGCATCCAGAGTTTCTATGAATAGCAAAGTCCTTGAAGGTACATTCATCATGGGTAGCTGCTTAGAGAAAACCAAGAAAAAATGTGGAAACAAGAGAATATGAAAGAAAAGAGCCCTCTGGGTTTGATGATTTACTCAAGGTTTCAGAATAGTGACCCAGTGACTACTTCAGGTTACTATATCCTTCTCAGAGTAGCTATGTACAATTGTTTTTGGAAAGAATTGACTAATTTATCTTCAGAAAGCACAGCCAGAAAAAAAAAATTAATTGTACTCTTTCTCATTTTTTGTATGATAGCCTACCAGTTAGAAAAACTGTTTAGGAAATTGATTACATTGATTTAATTCTTGGTTTGTTTTGAGTTGAGCGGATCAAATTTGCCTTTTCTAGAGAACTTAATAACTAAATTATTTCTTGACCTTTTTTCCCCCCTCTTGTCTTTGGAACTGATCTATAGTGAAAAAAAGTAGTCTAAGAACCATTGAGACATAGCAGAGAGGGAGAGAAAGAAGGAAAGAAGGAAAGACACTTCTATTTTAGGCCTATGACAAAGACATTCACCTGAAAAAGTTCCTATGGATTTTGGTGAGTAATAGTAACTAGCTTCTTGCTGTGTTTTAAAAGAAAGAGGAGTGTAGTCACTTCATCTTAATTTACCAGCCAAATCAGACATTTTCTCTGATGGTCCAAAGAGAAACTGCTCTCTGTTCTTGAATTTCTTCCTTCAAATCACTGTAACTGCCTAAAGGTTGTTGTACTCTGTAACATACCTTCTTCGTCCCCAATATACTCTGGAGTAGCTTGACTAAAAGCAGACTAGATGTCAAAATAGTGTAGGAATTTATAACAGCATTAACCAGATCAGAATGGAGCAGTTGTCCTCAAGCCCTCAGGGATTATCTCTAAAAGATAAGAAAGAGCAGCTGGATATACCGTTAAAAGGGTCAAAGTGTAGTAAGCTATTTTTTACGGAAAGGGAAGAAATTTGTTCTAGCTAGATTAACAGCACAGCTAGGAAAGGAAAAAATGGTGGGTTTTAACTGAAAATGATAGTTAAGGTAAAAAAAAAAAAAAATTAAACTGGAAACTCCGGTTTTGTGAAGCAGAAGTAAATGGAAGAAATGAAAAATGAGTGTTGTCATATACTCACAACTAAGTAAAATTGTAGAGTAAAACATGTATTTTTATGTATCTGGATCCTAATTAATATTCGTTCACAAAAACTAATTTTTATTACCTGAGTTTTCCCATGATAATGTATATTAATATATTATAGTATCTGCTGCTATTTGCCTGTATAGTTATATAATAATGTTTAATAATAAGGTTAAAGAACTGATGTTTGTTATTTTTATTTTTGTGAAATGGTAAAAATTAACAATATGTATCTAATATACTTTTTTAAAAAACTGTATTATTGCATATGGTAGGAGAGGAATGGTGTTTACTGACTTGTGTTGTAGGGAAAGAAAACTAAGGCAAGAACACATACTAGAGCTTTGAAATCATAAACAGATCTTGGGACGGTAGCTAAAATAGTGTGGTCTTTGGAAATGGGAAAAAAAGTAGAGAAAGGTCAAACAACTGGCAAGCTTCTTGAAGGAAACCAGACTATTTATCCAGATGTTGAAACTTTGAAGGTCAACAAGTAAGCAGTCAAAGCTTTTCTGCTACTCTCTTCCTTGCAAGCTAAAGTATTCTGGTACCATTTTTTAGGCAACCAAGTTTAGAGGCAGTTAATCCCTGACATCCATTCTCCTGTGGGTTCTCTTCCCTATAGGACAAAACCTTTCCCTGTGGGAGTGTCATGGTTTAACCCCAGCTAGAAATTAAGTATCACTCTATCCTGACTAAAACCAGCACAGTGAGAGAACAGAGTTTGGCACTGACTACTGCTGGACACAGAGATCCCAGTAAGAAGTGGTAGACCACTACAATGAACTTATTGGAAATTTTTGAAAACTTTGTGAGAAAAAGTTAGAAGGCTTCTTTAAAATAGCCAACAATCCTTTAAGATAATAACGGTTCTTTAGTAGGGGTCACATCGTTGGTTATCTAAATGCAGCTCAGCTTTTTGCCTTCTCCTTTCATCAACAAACTTAACAGCTGGGACCTCATACATGACACACAATTGACAGATAAAGGACTCAGATGCCAAGGTCTAGAATAAATTTTTTAGCAGCAACATCTGTGTCTGTCAGAAGGCCCTTAGCTGATTTCTTGGCTGGCTGCTTGGCTGCCTCTGCTGTGTCTGTGACACTGGTGCTGGCTATGCTAATGGTCATGTAATGGCCCCTGATGCCCTCTTGGGGAATTAAGCTGCTGATAAACCTGCTGGCTTGCCTTGTCCCTGGGTTCTGTTTTTTTAACTTTGCGTGACCTGCAGCTGGAAGAGTTTATTTCTTATTTGAGAGGAAGGCCCCTGAACAAATGCTCACAAGTTCAGTGTATGGAAGGCCAACTGATGCTGCCAAAGGAATATTTTTCACCCAGCTGTAAAGCCACATTCTTTTTAGATATAACATTTCATCATCCACTGGAAATACTAAAGATGTAAGAAAGTAAAAAATTCTGGAAATGACAGACTTTGGAGTCATTATTCACTTCAGTATGCTATGAATCTCAGAAGAGAGTGTTTATTATCTTACAGAAAACATACAGGAAACTGTCTAGCTACCTCTTTTTCTAAAAAAGCAGTGCTGTTAAATGTCTCAGAATTGCTCAAGAAGAGTCTTGTTTGTTTGTTTGTTTGTTTTCCCCTTTTTTTCTACAACATATTTAATGTGGTTGCAAGGGGTGCAGTCTCCAGTTTTAACTTGCTAATCACCCTCAACCTTTCCTAAAATGCTGGTTGGTCTTCTAGAGAACTGTTTTCTAAATGGGTGGTTGGCACATGAAAAGGTAGGACAGGTAACTCTTCAGTGGCAAATGTACAAGCTTATGCTTTTGTTTATAATACAAGAATTCCTTAAATAGATGCTAAGCCCAAAAGATGTTTGCATGTCTTTAAACTTAAGTGTCTTGTGAACACTCTTTCATTCTCTGCCTGTAGTTACTTAGGCTCTCTGGCTTTGCCATGGGCTCATAATCACTATTCAACTGAATTTTAGCCAAAATACTAATATTCAGTTTCTGCAGACTTTCTTTTCAAATGCATTCTTGAAGATGAATAAAGACAGGGTGATGCTCTTTGCCTAGGAGAACTCCTGCTCCCTTTACACACAGAAATATAGTAACCCCTCAGGGCCTGATTGTTCAATTCCCTTGGGTTTCTTTATGCATTTTGGTGGTATAAAATGCCTGCAAATACAGTAAACATTGTCAAAAGTGAATATTAGGACATACGGAGCAGGTCAATGGAGTGGCTGAGAAAAGGGTGTGTGGTTGAAAGCCTCAAGCTATTGGAAACAGAATGAAGCAACAGTATTTGCACAGCTCTAATTTTCTCCAAGATTGGGCAAGCATGGTTTTGGCTTGCCTCAGAGTACAGTTTCTTCCACAGAGGAGTAATAATACTAAAAAAGAAGATTAAACTCAGTAAGTTCTTTGGAATGCTTTAAACTGAAAAAAAAGAGGGGTGAAAAAGTAAACAAAAAGAAGAAGGAAAGAAGAAAAAAGAAGGAAAAAAGCAAAAAGTGGAGGGAAAGAACACAAAACAAACAAACAAAAAAGCGGGTTTCAATATTGAATTCTAATATTTAATACCTAAAGTTAGATGTCTAATATAGCTAATGCCAGACAGAAAAGTGAGATTGTCTCAAGACTGAGCATCCTATTTTATGAATATTCCTTGATAACTGTCTTCTGACATTTGTATTACTAATATATTATAGAAGTGGAATAAATAATCTATTATACTATTCATTATTTAGCTTCTAATTTATCTTTAAATAGTATTCCCAGTAATTTAATGGATAAACAGCAGTGTGGACTGGTAAGAATATATCAACTATCCATTCAAGAAATTTTTTATTTAAATTTTTTACAGAAGATCTATTTTTCTTAAAAGTTTAATTCAAAAGGACGGTATTAGACCATATCAATTGCTTGACAATATACTTTGAGCATCTATCATACACTGATAAATTAAATATAGGTTTCTGGATTTTGGATTTTTATGTTTAGAGTAGATACACTGTTAGCTTTTTCCCAGGGTTGTTAATTTGCATGATTCTGCTGTTTCAAATTTTATTTATACTACTACTATTTAGAAAACAGGTGACTTTAATAACAGCTGATGCAACTGTTTTCTTAGGACAGCACATTACTATACTGTAGCAAGACCCTAATAAAACCAGTATGAGCTTTTGAATACCAATATAAAATAACACTGATAGACTGATAATAAATATCTGTAAAACCAAATAACAAGTTAAAAAACACTAACAAAATACCAATATTAATGAAAATATATTTCTTTTAAAAGCAAAAGTGAGAAATTAATATTGTAGAAGTTGTGCAATTTTTAATAACACTCTTTAGCTCTTTTGTTCTCTTTTAATAGTAAGTTTTATTGGAATTTAGGACAGATAATATACATCACTATCTCCTCTTGACAAATATTCAAGCAGTTAGAGCTAAAGTTAATATGGTTAACTTCAAGCAGCATCATTTCGGTAGAAGATTTGAGGTGTAAAAGAAACAGACAACAATCCTGGTTTCTTGTCTCAGTCCTTATTCTTGTGTTATCGTGATGCTGCAATGTATTACACTGACTAAATGAGCCTTGTCATGTAGACTTCAGAATGGAGTTGTATTTTGAGATCCATTCCCCACATTTCCATTGTGACAAATTGAGCATACATATTATGAAAACAAACAGGAATCAAGTGCTAAAGTCCAAACTCTTGCTGATCTCCAGCTAGAGAAGCTTTAATAAAAAATATGTAAGAACAACAGTCATGGCTATGACTACTGTACATTACATGTGAACCTCAGCTCTTGTTCATGCCCAGATTCATTATCCATTGTCATGACATGGTTGCAAGTTATGGGCAGATACTGTATTTTAGGTCAACAGTGGACCTGAAAGAAATTATTTGGCCAAATATTTTGGTACAATCTGCTCAGCCACACACACTGTTAGAATCTCATCTACTGCCACAGCATACTCACATGCACAATAATGAACAACCCAAGCTATATCTGCCTCTATAATTAGGGCAATATGATGGCCTAACTATTTGAGGGACAGACTGGGATCGAGACCATTTCCTGCCCTTTGTTCCTAACCAAGTTCTCACTAACAAAAGCAAGACTAAAAAAACGACAACCCACAAAAAAAAAAAAAAAAGAAAAACCAAAAAAACCAAACCACCAAAACACGCAAACAACACACACACACACAAAAACCCAACCAAAAAACAAACAAAAAAACCACAAACGACACAACCAACCAACCAAAACACCAAAATAAAAGACTGAGAGGTACTGATTCCATCATTTGCACTAGGCATATTTTAATCTTCTTAAAAAAATGTGGAACTGAAACTCTCTCTTTATATAAGATCTTCTAGTTTTGAACTATGTTAACAAGAATTTTTGCTATTATACTGTGAGTAATGTAATTTAGAGACTGTATGTTAAAGGTCTCAGCATGGACAGAGATCTTCATACTTTGTTTAGATTTAATTCACTTGTGCAGCATATTGTTTACTTATGACAACATTTAAGGTCTAAATTAATGAAAACTTTCATTATATTCTACTGTACTAGTATGTCAGCATATCAACACAAGTACCTGATACAGAAGCTGATGCTTCAGGTAATACTTGCTGACTTCACATCGGTAGAAGCACAAAAAGTAAATTACCACTGTTGTGCATGTTTGTGCATAAATGTGTGTATGTATGAAATTTATTTCAATAGAAAAAATCAACTAATTCTGTGCAATTTCAGCAACTTGAATATACACAACACATATCAGATTTGCTTTCTGCTTTTCAGATCACCTACATCTTTGTATATAAATTTTTTTAAAATTACAATCTAATGTTCAGTGATGAGAAGTGTTTCTTCACAAATAATAGAGTCCTTAATAAACATTATGACACACCTTATGTAATACGAATACATAGTTTCTTTCCTCTCACAGAATCCCTCTTCACTATTCAATATATATGGAGTTCAGTTACCAAGCAGTTTTTGCAATATATTTTGTATCTATTCAACCTTTTTATTTTCTGCACACTAATCAAATGTTGCTCCAAAGACAGAATTATTTATCTTCTGAACTCTTTCTTTTGGAGAATATGAGTGTATCGTAAGCATTAATTAATTTATTTTTACAGCATCCCTAAGAGATGGAGTGGTATTATTTTACAGACGATGAACATAGAGAAATGAAAGCAAGTTTTCCATTTATTTTAGCTTTCTCTATGAAATGCCTTTGAAGTAGTTGGTTTTGAGCTCTAGGCTCATCCTTTCTGCAAATCACACCCTTGAGCTCTCAAACCAGTCCATGAGAAACTAAGGAAGATGTATTTATAGGACATATGTAAATTTCAGTGAAGAAAGTCAACCACACACCGGACTGTGTTAAGAAGAGTAACCAACAGGTCCAGGAAGGTCCAGGGAGAGCCTTACCCTATATGCACCTGTTGTTAAGCCACACCTGAAGTTTTGGATCCATATGTGGACTCACCAGTACAAGGCAGATATTGATACACTAGAGTGTGCCCATCAGAGACCACTGAACATTGGAGCACATGCCATACAACTAGAATCTGGGCTTGATCAGACCTAAATAATATATCTAAGGGGAGATCTTATTGTTATTTTCAAGTATTCATGGGAAAGGTATAGAGGAAATGGAGCCAGACTACTTCTTGTCATAACATATCAAGAGTGAAAGAACTCAAGGTGAAAATGGAGAACTCTGGTAACACAACGTAGTTGTCTCTTTTGTACTTGCATTCCATGACAAGTTCAACTGTTTTAAGTCAGAATTACTGTCCTGCTTTTCATTATTTCCACCAATAAACTTCTTCCAAATCCCTTGTGCAAATGGACCGTGGACTGCAAAGATGACAGAATTAATCTTCATGTCTAGGTCAAGCCCCTTTTATATAGCAAGAAAGGCAGAGTCTTACTTAATATCACTAAATACTGATTTTAATGACAAATGTTGTTTTAGAATACACTTACAGGTATAGTTTTGCTTGAGTAATATTAACTGAAGTATTTCTTAATACACTCATATTTGACTTTACAAATTTGATATAGATACAGATATGGATGATACAGATAAATCTTTTTGGTGTATTTCCTGAAAACAGAAAAAAAATCTAACTGAGATGTTAACACATCAATTCAAAGGAGAGATCATTGGATTCATCAGGTCTGACAAAATACTTTTGTACTGAATTTTGCCATTTCTTTGGAAACTGATTTTTAATCTTTCTTTTAGTATCCAACTCTTGCTAACCAGCTTGTACAGTTCAGCATAAAGGCTCAGGCTATTGTTCTTCCACCTGCACCTCTTTCAGGAAAAGCAATTGCTGCCCCCCATTTTCATTCTGTCCCAGTGGCTCATCACTATCCCCTGTCAGATCTGCCTATTTAGCCTTGTTTAATTTTTTGTGACCTTTTTCAGGAAAAAAACTGAAGCTAATTTAGGCAGTTTAAATAGCACGTATTTGCCAACTGAACTGAGAAGGTTTAGGGTCCGATCACGAAGTTAAAAAATCAGAAGGGTCATGAACATTCAGGGGGATTGGGGATGAGCAGCTGGGGGAGGGAAGGAGAACATCAAACTCCTTCCATTCACACAGCTGCAGCTGGACCAGTTTTACCTTCTTTGATATTCTGACACCTTATATTATCTAGGACTCCCAATGTTTCTGGTTGAGGTTTTTTATTTGTTTATTTGGTTTTATGTCTTGAGTATGTGGAAAGTTATTCACTAAAGATCATGAAGGTATACCAAAAATCTCATCCAGATAAATCTTACAGTGAGAAATTTATAGACTAATCTCAAACTTCTTGAATTAAGAGCAAAACTCCCATTACCTTAGCAGCTAGCTAATCAGTAGATGTCAAATTCCTGTAGTAAAAAAGCAGTTCTTTCATACTGGAAATAATATAAAACAATGTTTATGTGTAATTAGGTTGACTTCTCTTATGGTTTAATCCCAACCTGCAACTGAGCACCACACAGCCACTTGTTCACTCTTCTCCAGTGGGACAGAGGAGAGAATGAGAAAAGTGAGAAAAATGGTGGCTTGAGATAAAGACAGTTTAATAAAGCAAAAGCCACACATGCAAGCAAAACAAACCAAGGAATTCCTTCACCACTTCACATTAGCAGGCAGATGTTCAGTCACCTCCAGGAAAGCAGAGCTCCCTCACATGTAACAGTTACTTGGGAAGACAAAAGCCATTGCTACAAATGTTCTCCCATTTTCTTCTTCTTCCCACAGCTTTATATGCTGAACATGACATCATATGTTATGGAATATCCCTTTGGTCAATTGGGGTCAGCTGTTCTGACTGTGTCCCAGCTCAATTTCTTATGAATCCCCAGCCTACTGTCTGGTGGAGTGGTGTGAGGAAGCAGAAAATGTCTTGACTGTGTAAGCATTGCTCAGCAGTAACAAAAATGTCTCTATGTTTTCAACATGTCTAGAATACAAATCCAAAACAAAGCCCCATACTAGCTACTATGAAGAAAATTAACTCTCCACCCGCCAAAACCAGCACAGCTGCATGAGAGTTATTTGTGATTGCTGTCTTCAAACCTCTTTATTATTAACATTGCAGAGGGTGAAATTCATGCACTGAATTAGAGAGAGAAAACAAGATTTATGGAGTACACAGAAAAATGCTGTCTTTTAAGTTTCACATATCCATTCTTCTCTTGGCTTTTACTTGTGTAATTTTTGAAGAACACTCCCAAGTATGAGAAGCATGTACGTATTCCTTCATGTAAGATTAGTTCACATAGATTGCTTTTATCTTAACCCTCATCTATTTTTATTCTATAGTTGGACAGTTAATATGGCTAGTATGTTGTTTGAAGAAAATAACTTTTTAGAGTGTAGGAATCATTTGGAAGTTATCACAGATTTCTGATGCCAAGGCCTGAAAAATATTATTCCAAAGGCAGCATCTGGCTTCTTGGCACACTTAGTCTGCAGTTACTCAATGCCTCTGGGTCTGTTGTATGTTTGGGCATACTTGAATGTTAATTTTAGTTCTTAGCTTCTCAGAATAAAATAGACTTTTGACATTTTGTAGAATGTAAGTTTAAGCACATATACATTGATCAACTAGTACTACTTCTGAAAAGTATTGTTAGTTTTCTACACCAACATACCTGTTTATTTCCTGCAATTATACTTATGTGAACATCTGTACACAAGAAAAAATACATACCTAAATAATTATTGGAGGAACACTTTTTTTCCACCTGGTCAAACCACTATCATCTGTTACACTGTAGTTACCAAGGACTATCTTTACTTCTTCACCTTTACCAAAATGAGCATTTTGCAAGCAGTCACAGTAGTTTTCCACATTCTTTTACATCTAAAAAAAAAAAAAAAAAAGGCAAAAAAAAAAAAAAAAGAAAGCTGTAGCTTGTGCTAAAGGCCCAGTTTTGCTCATTTTCAGCTGGATCATTTCTCATATTTCAACTTTTTCTTCCCCACCCTATTTGCTTCTTAACATCCGCTTCTCTGATCTGTTCACAAAAAATGTCTACACAAATCACTTTTGCCTTTCGCCATTATCTCATCATAGCCAAACTGCTTCTCTTCTTTTCCCCTGTTTTCTTTGGTACAAGTATATCTCCATTCCCAAGGTCTTATATCTTTCCTGTCTGCATCAGATTTCCTGCTCTTCTTTATTCACCCTGACTCTAGCAATCACTTCTTCCCTGTTACTTCAGTTCTGATTTAGTCCAAAGATTGACCAAAGAATTTATAGCACCTAAGAAAAATTCAGTGCAGAAGTGAATCATTAAATATTAAATTCAGTCTGCTGCATCAAATCTATAATAATCTTCCTTGTCTTTGGAGTTCAAAGCACCATGTATCAGCATTGTGGCAACTAATATATCTAGGACAACTAAGGCTGGTGGTAGAAACTTTATTTACTGATTTGCAGAAACATGAAACACTGGATTTATGCAAACTTACACAGAAATTTAAGATTTAATTATTCACAGATTCACAGAGTAGAAGGGGTTGGAAAGGACCTTTATTCATTTGATTTTCCTTTTCTTAATGATTTCTTTAAGGTCTGTAACTTTAAAAATCTTCATCTTTCATACTGACAGCAGAAAAACACTTCAGTTTGCAAGTCAACATATGCTGGTTTATCACTCACCTTTAAAGTAATCAAGAAGGGGTGGGATTTTCTAATAATGGGACATGTCACTTTCAGTCTCCAAGCTTTAAAAATTCCCATAGGGAGTTTTAAATTCCATTCAAAATCCAGTCCTTGACATAGAATTCAAATCTTCATAATTCTGTCACTTTCCAGGGAATATGGAGTTGAATGGGTTTTAATGGTATTATAGTAATGTATTTCAGAGCCCTGACTTTAGGGGAATTAACTTTGTCACCTTGTAATTGGCAGAACTGGGACAGGTAGCTAAAGCCCAAGCAGACACTGTTCATTTTATCAACAAGGGCCCTGTCACTGATATGTATTATAGATTATGTATGACAGTTTTACATCTGCTAAACATCTTTTCACACCAGACTTTTTTCACTTTTGTGTTAGAACTAGTGGGAAATTATTCTGAACCAAAGTTATCATCTCTTTTCTGATGCCATAGAAAAATGCACATATTAATTGGCACATAGGAGTTTGAAAGATTTTTATGGTGCAATACCCCCGAAGAAAAAAGAAAGAATACCATATTCAGACACACATTATGGAGAGGAATTTGATGTAGAACATAGTATTTTTCATTTATTGTGCTTGTTATTATTATTATTCCCCCCCTCCCATATATTTTCCTAACAAATTAAAGTAGTTCAGTCATATTTATTTCTTTGTTTGTTAAATTAATTATTTATTAATTTTATCTACACCAGAAAAGAGTGTATAAAAAAGGTACTAGACCACTTTCAGACTGCATTCAGGTCAACGATACTCTTAAGTTTTCCTGGTCAAGAGTGGTTTAAATGACATGTTTGCCAATATGGAATTTAGAACTGATGTCAAATCAGCTCTACTAAATGATGAACAACTTGCAGCCAGTCTGCAGGGAACACTCTGAACAGTAAAATATAATCATGATGAGACTTAAATTATTTGTCATAAAAATTAAAGTCAACTCCAACTAGGGCAAAAGTGTTTTGTCTGCACAGTTTAGCAAAAAAAAATTCCTGAAAAAAAAAACCCCACAACATTCTTATTCCTTCAGCTGTGTTCTGGATGGCTATAATCCCCTCATTCCAGGGTCACAGAATTGATAAAAAATATTGATACGCATTGTGTAAGGTATTACACCTCTTACTAAGTTTTTATATCTCCCTTTTACTGACAGGCAAATAATGACCAAGAGAAATTAACTAAAGCATTCACAGCCAGAGAAAGCTCCTGAGGGTTCATAAATGCTGTGTATACCAATGGAAACTTAGTTACCCCTCCTGAAGTACATACATTATTAAATAAATCATAATGAATTTTGGTCCTTGCTGATGGCATGTAGCTCCTCAGACTATATTATGTTTCAAAATAGAAATGTAAATGCTGAAGCTACTGATTCCAGCAATACACAAAAATAGGTGACTTGAAGGTGGTGATGTGAAATTTTGGGTTTCTGTTTATTTTTCATATCATTAGGTGCCTCAGTTCTACCCAATCCTTCCTTTAAGTAACAAAATTAGGCATCTTGACTCTTCCTCTCCCTCCTCCCACCCCACCCCACCCCCTTCTATTCTGTGGTAGAAGAAAACATATTTTATTAAATAAAATAAAACAACTATTAAAGCAAAAAATGAGCACTGTCAGGATTAACTCATCTAACAGTCAGGTGATGAGGACTCTTACTTGGATAAGGGTTTATATATTTGATCTCATCAGTATCTGAGTCTTCCCCTGTATCAAAGGCTGTTGATCTATCTGCCAGGTCATTGGCTGATCTTAATCAGAAAGGGATTGAGTAGATCCTACTGTTTTAATCTGAACTGATGGTCAGCTGCAGTCTCCAGTGAAGCCCCTCAGTTCTGTCTCAGAGTATTCAGCTTTTCCACCCACTATCTCCTTGTTAGGATAAGGCACCCTTTTCCAGCCGAAGTATTTAAGTTTAGTGCAAGGACCCCTGAAGAAAAGAAAGCAGTGCTGTAGTATATTTTGATTGTACAAACCTCAGAATCAATTAAAATATGCAAAATATAATGCAGACTGTACCTTCCTAATTAATGACCAGTACCTGAAGCTTTAATTAGGGCTGAACAGAATGACACAGAAAGCATTATTTTGCCAGTATAAAAGCAACCACCAGCCTTCATTTACTCATACAAAACCAGGGACCTAATGCAAGGAAAAAGTTCATAATCACAAAAACAGACAGGTTAGTCTTGGTATGACTAATTGCCTCAGTTTCCAAAATAATTCTGTTTTCATTTGCATCTCAGTTACTCCTAATTAACTTCTTCTATAGTTGATTCGGGTAGATTCCAAAATACTGAAGTATTCAGTGAGGTTTCTTTGAGCTAGTACAGGTAATAAAAGAATAAGACCCCATAAAACTTCCTTATTTTCCGAAATCTGAACCGTGATTATAGAATCATAGAATGGTTTGGGTTCGAAGGGACCTTAACAATCATGTAGTTCCAACCCCCCTGCCATGGGCAGGGGACACCTTCTACTAGACCAGGTTGCTCAAAACCTCATCCAGCCTGGCCTTGAAGACAGCCAGGGATGGGACATCCACAACTTCTTTGGGCAACCTGTTCCTGTGCCTCTCCACCCGCTCGGTGAAGAGTTTCTTCCTGATATCTGACCTAAATTTCCCTGCTTTCAATTTAAACCCATTACCCCTTCTCCTGTCATTACAAGCCCTTGCAAAAAGCTCCCCCCCAGCTTCCTTGTAGGCCCCCTTCAGGCTGCAATAAGGTTTCCCCAAAGCCTTCTCATCTCCAGGCTGAACAAGCCCAATTGTCTCAGCCTTTCTTCACAGGAGAGGTACTCCAGCCCTCTGATCATCTTCATGGCCCTCCTCTGGACTCGTTCCAACTGGTCAATATCCTTCTTATTCTGAGGGCTCCACAGCTGGACACAGCACTGCAGGTGGTGTCTCACAGGAGTAGAGTAGAGGGGGAGAATCATCTCCCTCGACCTACTGGCCACACTTCTGATACAGCCCAGGATACGATTGGCCTTCTGGGTTGCCAGTGCACACAGTCGGCTCACGTTCAGCTTCTCATGCACCAGTACCCACAAGTCCTTCTCCTCAGGGCTGCTCTCGATCCATTCTCCACCCAGCCCGTACTTGCAGTTGTGATTGCCCCGACCCAGGTGCAGGTCCTTGCACTTGGCCTTGTTGAACTTCATGGGGTTGGGAGAGGCCCAACTCTCCAGCCTGTCAAGGTCCCTCTGGCATCCCTTCCTTCCAGTGTGTTGACGGTACCACACAGCTTGGTGTCGTCAGCAAACTTGCTGGGGGTGCACTCGATGCCATCGTCCACGTCACTGACAAAGATGTTAAACAGGACCGGTCCCAACATCAACCACTGTGGAATGTCATTCATCACTGGTCTCCACTCAGACATTGAGCCATTCACCACAACTCTCTGAGTGCGACTAGCCAGCCAGTTCTTTATCCATCAAGTGGTCCATCCATCAAATCCATGCCTCTCCAGTTTAGAGACAACGATGTTGTGTGGGACGGTATCGAAGGCTTTGCACAAGTCCAGGTAGATGACGTCAGTTGCCTGTCCTCTATCCACCAAGGTTATGTCCCCAACATAGAAGGCCACCATATTTGTCAGGCATCATCTTCCTTTGGTGAAGCCATGTTGGCTGTCACCAATCACCTCCTCATTCTCCACATGCCTTAGTATGGTTTCCAGGAGGATCTGATCCATGATCTTGCCAGGCACAGAGGTGAGACTGACTGGCCTGTAGTTCCCTGAGTCCTCCTTTTTTCCCTTTTTAAAGGTGGGGGTTATGTTTCCCCTTTTCCAGTCTGTGGGAACTTCACCAGTCTGCCACAACTTTTCGAATATGATTTATAGGGGTTTCACAGCCTCATCCCTTCATTCCTTCAGGACCCGTGGATGTATTCCATCAGCTCCCATGGACTTGTGCACCTTCAGGTTCCTCAGGTGTTCCTGAATCTGATCCTTACTGCCCATGGGTGGCTGTCCATTCTCCCAGTTCTTGCCCTTGTCTTCCATGACTCTGGGGATACGGCTTGGCTCTTGACAGTGAAGACCGAGGCAAAAAAAGAGTTGAGTACCTCGGCCTTGTCCATGTCCTGGGAAACCAACTCTCCTGTTTCCTTCTGCAGAGGGCCCACATTATCTCTGATCTTCTTTTTATCTCTGATGTACCCATAGAAGCCCTTCTTGTTGGCCTTGATGTCCCTGATGTCAACATGAAAACAAATCCAGCTTCCAAGTGGGCTCAAATCAACAGGAATGTTCATATTGGTCATACAGGAGTTTGATTTAAACTTATAAACAGCAAAACAGCTACCAAAATGTCTTTCTGCCCTTTTTCTTGCAAAATCAGTATGGGAAAAATAGTCTATTCAGAGAATAAATTTTCTTTGGAGTGATACAGTGCTCTTTTCCAAATTACCATATGTTTTCCATATGAAACTGCACATTTTCTTCAATAAACCAGTAGTGCATGAGGAAACAAATAACAGAAAGATGCCTATGCTATATATTATCAGGAGGTGATTAAAGTACAAACTGACAGAACAAATATTTTGTGGATAAAAAGAAAAAGACAACATTTTCACTATCACATTTTATAGTCACTCCATAACTTATGGTTTACTATTCTTGGATAATTGTTCCTAGATTTTTGTAAACTTATGAAAAATTATGCCTGTCACAAAAATTTTGGAAAGAGTCCTAAGCTGCCCAATTATGCAAGAGTTATAGCTCATGTAAGGGACACCTACTGATTTAACGTGGAAAGTGGGAATTATAAATTTTCCACCAAGGAAGTTCTGTCTGGAAGATTTAATGGAGCTGGGACTTGAACAAAAGCTGTTCAGACAGTTTTGTTTTGTTCTTTTCTGACAACTATTTTCTCAACAACAATTAATATTGCTGCTGTAGTTAGAATAGAAGCATAGGTGTTTTATTCACACTTCTACTTAAGGTGTGCTATGTAAAGAAGAAACACATTGAAAAAACAAGCATATTCCCAAATTTTTGAGTTTTTCTTTCCTCTTGAATGAGTTTTTGGATACCCTGGGTGCATGGTTTTAATATATGTATTTCTACATTTCTTTAATTACCAAAATAATTTTAAATATAAAATACATATAACTTATAAAGAACTGCATTCATTATAGATTATTATTTTTGTAATTCATAGAGGGAAGGAAGGAGGGAGGGAGGGACTCTAATTCTTAGAATCCACACATACAAAGAAGTCTGGGACTCTGACCTGCATTTGTTGTTTCAACAATAGTTTATGGGTAGGTTGTGGGGTTTTTTGTTGTTGTTGGGTTTTTTTTGGTTGGTTGGTTGGGTTTGGTTTTTTGTGTTTTTTTTTTTGTTTGTTTTAGATGCTTTACTCCAGGATAAGATTAACATTTGGAATTCCAAATATAAAATAGATTTAAGACATACCTCTCTAGATGTTCTCCTCAGCTTTTACACTGCCATTGTTTCACTGTTGCTGTCTTAACTGTGCTAGTTATCTGTGATAACTATCTGTGATATTGCAAAACACTTAAACTTTTACAGTGACACAACATCCTAAGAGTTAGGCATTGCAATGACAACTTCACTTATGTGAAAGTACCCAGAATAAGCCAAGAAATGTATTGTCTCACTGTGTTCAGATTTGTATATATGTTCAGATTAATATGTATATACTTGATTCTATTTCATAGGATCATAGAAAATCTCAAATTGGAAAGAACCTATTAAGTATTATCAAGTCCAAATCTCTGCCTCTCGCAGGACTACCTAAAACTTAATCATACGACTAAGAGAATCTTCTAGATACTCCTTGAACTCTGACAGTTTTGGTGCCATAACCACACCCCTGGAGAGTTTGTTCCAGTGCCCACCCTCTCAGTGATGAACCTTTTCCTAATACCCAAGGGTGAGCGCCCTTATCGTTGATTGACTCAAAGTTTGCTGCAAAGTTGTGAAATTTCCTAGTGGCTTGGCTGTTGCTGACTTGGCAGAGCAGGGATTGCCTGCAGGCCTGAATAGAAAAAGGTGAACAGATAAGAAGCAAATAGCCTCTGGAGACTGGTTCTGACCAAGGACAAAGAGCCATCACATCGCTTCATGGGAGGTCCAGACACAGAGGACCCCCAAGCCTGCCAAAGCATGCAAGTGATCACGTAGTGATCCTGTGCACCCCACGGGATCAGCTGCCTAGCCTGCAAGTGTGCACAGGAGTCATGAGTCAGCAAAATATGCCCTATAAAAGACTGTGGGACAAAACCATGACAGGGACCCTTCCCACTGAAGACTACAGGACTACAGACCAACAGGATGCAGCTGGATCCATGGTGGTGACTATCTCTTGCAATTCTATCCCAACTGCTTACTAATTTTCCCCCCTTTTCTATTTTCTCTCTCTCCTATCACTATTTTCCTACAACAAAAATAAACTCCTTGTTAGCGGCATCTGACCTCGTTTGTGTGTTAATCTCACTCTGGGTATAACTATGAATCTTCCCTTTCCCAGGATAACTGGGCTGAGACACCAACCTGAACTTGCCCTGATGCAGCTTCATTCCATTTCCTCATGTCCTAATTGTAAGTTGATGTCTGATCTGTAGCCGGTAATAACATCTGTTCATCATTTGAAAATTACTTACCTTTGAAAAAATAAGATAAATGTTTATCCCTATTTCATTCTTAATACACTAACAGAAGTTAGAGGTGATGTGAATGGTGATGATTAGCCCTAAAATAATACTTTGTTGGCAAGTAAACTACTCTTGACATCTGTAGTACTGCTGTGATAATTTAGCCAGTCACAATCTCCTCAAGGTTTGTTTAGTTGTTGTTGTCTGAGACTTAACTGTAATTTTGGGGAAATTGTGAAACGAGATAAGAACATAAATCTAATGGGCATGTTATGTATCTAACTCCCCGTCCTTTTCTTTCCTTGTTTCTCTTCTCCTTCCTATTCTTTCAAAAGTCATTCTCAAAACATCCCCTGATTTGAGTACCAGTAGGCATGAATACAACAGAAGGCAGAATCGTTCTATGCATGGCTTGCAGACTGTGTCCTCTTCCTAATTTATAACAAACATCATAAATTACTCTTCTAAGTAGAGATATGTAAATGACAAAACAGAAAGCAATCAGGTTTTGAAATCTAAATGATCTAGACAATTTCAAGACCACATGTGGGTACTTAGTAAATTTCCAAAGGCTATATCATAAGAAGATAGTTAACATTTTTGCAATACATGGAAGCATACTTAAAGCCATGTCACTTTTGGAGACTACAGAAAACCATATAAATAGAAAATGTTCTCAACAGAAATATGTAAGCTGTTTACAGTGAAAGAAGTAGTATAATAAATGGATATCTGAAATAAAGCTGAAAACATTTGATAGATGATTTTGAATTCTTAATTCTTCATCAATAAATTATAATAATTCTTTGGTGAATCCTAGTGGTGTTTGATATAGTATTTTTTCTGTCTCTGTTTAAATAATATAGACATGATTTTATAAAAAGAGTCTATTCATGAGTCCTCATTAATTGACTCTTTCTATAAAAAGAGTAGTATTTTATGTCTAGCAAGGGCAGTCTTAGAATTTCTCTCTGTCATTTATGTTCAGTAATTTGTAATTTACTCCATGGGGCTATTTAGAATTATGACCAGTTGTGAATACTACCATATATGGAGAATGTGTGCTATTACTCTATGCATTAAATGTAATCAAATGTTTGATTCCATTCACTGTAAAAGTGTATTTTAGATTATTTTATGGTGTAAATATGGTTAATGTTATACCTACTTTGGCAACAATGTATTTAATTCTCCTTTCAAATTTCTTTCAAACTAATTTAAGATGATGAATATATTTTCAGGGTCTACTCTAAGAAAGAAATAATGTGAATAGGTTTTGAATTAAAAATTAACTGGGGCTGTCAAAACTGAAGAAAAACTAGCATTCTTTTAGAAGTATACCTATCTAAAGAAGTGAGGTAATTTATAGTACACCTGGTTGTGGATGTGGAGAAAATTTTCTTAACCGGTCAAGATCAGGAGCTGGGAGTTCAAGGATAAGATAAACGCAAAGTTGCACTTCAAGATGTTCTAAGAAAGGAAGCCCCTTGCCAATATCTTCAAAGTGTTGTAGTTGGAGAATTCTTGTCATTAACCACATTCAGATGCAAGGTCACCAACCCAAGAAGAGGATTTATTAAAGCAGTCTCTCTCCAGGCTATGATGTTTCTTTCTCCTATATATCAAATTTTATTTGAAAACATTGCTATAAATCATAGTAATTCTACAAAAATAAGGGGATTAGTGACATTCACTATCACCAAAAAATGTGGACTAACTATCTGTCTTTGATTTTCAGCAGTTATTTTGCAACTGTTAATTAAAGTTTGTCCCACAGCTGTTCAATCTCTCTGTCTTAAATAACTACTATATATTAATTTGCATTCTTTCAGTGGCCTATTACAAATTCCTATTCTATCACATTGCTTAATCACTATTATTTCTAGGTAATAAACTTCTTTCCCTTTCCTCTTTCTCTTATTCTGATTTGTCAGTCTAAAGTTAGATGAGTTTTAAAATTTACGCTGCTCTTGCAGACATTCAAACTAGTCTTAAGACAGAGAAGAAGCTACCAACCATTACCATTAAAGAAATTGAGGGACATAAGCCTCTTCGTAGCTAGTTCTGAATTGGTAAAAGTTAACACATGTATGGCAGCAGTCTTTCAACTGAGACAGCATTTCTGAATTTATCCATCCCTTACCAATGCTACTTACTTTATATTAATGTGGAGGTGTTCTAGCTGGTAAAACTGAAATATAAAAAGTACACAACACTGATGCAACAAATTTAAACAGTCTATAAGGAACAATAGCAAGGTGTGGTTCACTCTTATTCCTTCTTTTTAAAAGCCAAGACAGAAAATTCCAAGTAATGTTTGTGTGTGAATAAGCAACATGCTCAACTGGATGTGCATGTGGAACTAATATATAAGATTAAATACACTTGTTTCAGTAATTTCACTCCAAATAGGTTGGTGATTCTTACACTTGTTCTGGGAAACCTGCCCTTGGGAATAACATGATAGTTCCTCTACTACATACTATCCATAAGATAATATTCATATAATAAGCTACAGGTGTTACATCATTTCACGTAGAAAACACAGATAATTTGTCAAATTAAGTAGTGAGTTTATTACACCTCTGGCTCATTTTGAATCTGAATTTAACAGTCAAAAATTTTAAGATAAAAAGGAAGATGATTTGTCATTAAAATAAGGTGTTAATTTGCTGTCATTAAGTAGCTATAGGTTTTTATACAGTCCTCTGAACTAAACCAGTTTATTCTAAAATTTTGCAGTGTAAGCTAGAGTAACTGTAACAGAACATATCATACAATCATAGAATAGTTTGGGTCTCAAAATCACAGAATCAGAATCACTAAGGTTGGAAAAGACATATAAGATCATCTAGTCCAACCATCAACCCAAAACTACCATACCCCTTAGACCATGTCCTCACGTGCCTTGTCTACACCTTCCTTGAACACCTCCAGGGATGGTGACTCCACCACTTCCCTGGGCAGTCTCTTCCAACGCCTGACCACTCTTTCGGGGAAAAAGTTTTTCCTAATATCTAATCTAAACCTTCCCTGACACAATTTGAGGCCAATTTCCTCTTGTCCTATCACTAGTTACCTGTGAGAACACACCAACACCCGCCTCCCTACAACCTCCTTTCAGATAGCTGTAAAGAGTGATCAGGTCTCCCCTCAGCCTCCTCCAGGCTAAACAACACCAGCTCCCTAAGCCACTCCTCATAAGACTTGGTCTCCAGATCCTTCACCAGCTGTGTTGCCCTTCTCTGGATACTCTTCAGCATCTCTGTGTCCTCCTTGTAGTGAGGGGCCCAAAACTGAACAGAGTACTTGAGGTGCGGCCTTAGCTGTGCCGAGTACAGAGGCACAATCACTTCCGTACTCCTGCTGACCACACTGTTCCTGATACAGGCCAGGACACTGTTGGCCTTCTTGGCCACCTGGGCACTCTGCTGACTCATATTCAGCCGTCTGTCAACCAACAGCCCCAGGTCTTTTTCTGCCTGACAGCTTTCCAGCCACTCGTCCCCAAGCCTGTAGCACTGCACTGGTGACCTAAGTGCAGGAGCCGGCACTTGGCCTTGTTGAACCTCATACAATTGACCTCAGCCCATCAATCCAGCCTGTCCAGGTCCCTCTGCAGGGCTCTCCTACCCTTCAGCAGATCAACACTTCCACCCAACTTAGTGCCATCTGCAAACTTACTGAGGGAGCACTCAATCCTCTCACCCAGATCATTAATAAATATGTTAAAGCCAGCCCCAAAACTGACCCGTGGGGACACCACTTGTGGCCGGCCACCAACCAGACTTCACTCCATTTACCACAAGCCTCTGTGGTCTGTCCTCCAACCAGTTTTTAACCCAACAAAGAGTCCATCTGTCTAAGCCATGAGCTGCCAGCTTCTTTAGGAGGATGCTGTGGGAGTCCAGGGCTGAAGGAACCTTTAAAGGTCATCTTGTCCAATCCTGCTGCAATGAGCAGGGACATTTTCAACTACATCAGGTTACTCAGAGACCCATCCTTGAAACATTCCAAATTAATCTTAAGAGTAACAGTAACAACAACAGAAAAAAAAAAAAAAAATTGTAAATGTTAAGTCAAGTTATAATAATGCAATTAAATTATGGTCAGATTTTTAGTATAAATCATCTGGAGTAACTATTGCATTCATGATAAAAGAACCTTTCTAATCCTTGCTAATGCTGCTTGGTTAACATGTTCATACTAAATTGGTCTGGCTAGAGCACATACATAAGACTATTTATGTAGGTGCAGGTAGGTGTGTGCTTTAAAGGAATAGCTCATATTAGACTACATTTATAATGGCATTCCCCTCATTTTCAGCAGTAATTTTTTCTTTTTTATTGTGTGTGCAAAATAATAATGCACCACTGAAAGCATGAAAATCAACATGAGATTTATTAAAACAGAATAAATGGTCTTTTTTTCTTTTCTGTACTGGCTGTCAGTGATGTACTTCTGGATATTTTGCAAAAAACAATGGGAATAATTAAAATAGTGTCTCGCTTAAAGTGTAAATACATATCCTGCTATCTCAGAAATTCCAACAAGGTGCTAGAGAATTCAGGGTTGCAGGGAACAGTTTATAAGTTTTGCAACTTATACAAAATTACTTCTTGAACAGCTTTCTTTTTATTCTTCTCAGGAGAAGTTAAGGACATGAAAGATAAGCTACTTCTTTAACATACACAATACTGCAAGTACCATCCTCTTTTTTCTGCCATATGCCACAAGAATAATATGTTTAAAAGCCTTAAAAACTAAAGCCAAGAGCAAGAGAGAGTTTGCATGACTCACCCTACAGACATATGCTCAGTACAGGTTCAGGCTAAGGAGTTCAAACACTTCCTGAGATGCAGAACTTCATCTCACTGGGTAACACAGATGTGTCACCTGCTTTTGCTTGACAAATCATTCTACAGAAAGGCCTATAAGCTGGAAGACACACTTAGAACATGAATTATTTTTGATTTAGGTAGGGAGAATGGGGTAACTACATGCTCTTTATCACTTCCACGAGTTATGATCAGCTGGTTTAGTACCTAACCTTTAATCATGCGTGGTGATTTAGGCACTGTAAAACTGATTGGGACCACTCTGGCATCTAAATTCTTTTCTTGACAATGTTTACTATCTTTCCTTGGCTCACCAGGAGCCCAGCCTAAACATATGGTTCTGAGAGTAAAATGTATTCAGCTCTTAATTATAAAAAACAAATCAAGATTATTTCTGTCAAAGTTTATCAATTAATTCTGCAAAATGAATGAAAACATAGTACTCTAGGAAAAGAAAAATAAAGGTGACCTGTAGAAATTTCAAAACCAAATGCAGAAATAGCATTCAGTCTTATACTTCAGTTATATTGGGGAAATATGTAAACTGTGACATCTTTCAGATATGCATATGACAGTAATTCCATGCATTGTTTTGAAAATCAAGACTAAACATTCAATCTAGACTTTCTATTAAACATGACATTTTTGCTGAGAATACCAGGTTTACATAACATGTTCTCTTCAACATGTATTGGTAAGAACTTGAATTCTGAAATTCTAAATAAGATGATAACTTGTCAGGTTCTACTAATTTTCCCTTTCTAAGACTGACATCTCTTTCAGTCAGCACTAGGTGTAGTGCTGTAACTACACCATCATAAAGCCATACTACAGAAGTTGGATGGTTAGTTACACGAAAGAATAAAACTGGCTTATGGGTAGTTACATGAAAGAATAAGACTGGCTTATCTAAGAACACTATGTGTGCTGATTTCAGCCTGGAAAAAGCTTATTTTCCCCACAGTGCAGATGACTGGTCCAGGCTTGCAGAAGTGTTTCATTCCATGGTACCTCATGCTCAGTACACATGTGTAGTTCTGAGGCAGGAATTAACCTGGGTGGGTCATTAAGTCTTTTGCTAGCTTATTAGCTCAATTGTTAATTTCTTTGTTAGCAGCTTGGTGTTAGCTGCTAACCAATTGAACCAATTGAGCTGGTTCGTTCATTAGTGGTTTGGCGGTTCAGCTGGCTTTTTTCTGGTCATGTTGTTGCTTTGGAGCTCTGACCCTGCAGGCTCTTGGCTTCTAATGCTTACTACTTTGGATGTAGTTGTGTGTCAATTGGCAAGTGGTGAGCAATGGTATCATGTGTTTTATTTTCTATTTTTTTTAATTACTTATTATTAGTAGTCCTGCTAATATATGTAGTATCACTATAATTTTGCAAGACAAAAAGTTTTAATGACACTGGTACAGTTTTGTAATATTGTTCCACAACTGAAAGGTCTTCCAGCTTTGTGAGAAGAATATTTAATTTTCCTATGAAAGGAGAATTTTAGTATTTGATTAGGAGGTAGATACAAATTGTGCTGATTATCTTGGTATTGTCACTCATTCTCTTATTTTTTTTCTTCCTTATGGTACCAAATTGTAACGAAAGTAGATCAATGCCTTATTCTTTTTTCTGGCAGATGTCACTGTTTGTTTGATTGCCAGTACTCTAAGTGAATTTCTTTGATGAATTGTGCAGAATAACTTTATATTGTATTGCAATGCTCACTAACTACCAGTCTGAATAAAACCAGCCTGAGCTCCCGTGTTTGAGTACTGGTAAAAAATAGCATCTGGGGCAAGCACCTGAGTGTAGAGCAAGTCCATTTTAGGAATAGGTTTGGGAATAGCTCTACAGTCAGCTGTCTTTGCAAAAGTAATTTAGCAGGGTTGAAATTCTGCAGCTCTTTAGACAGGATATGGCTGGTTGACCTTCCTTCTCATGAGTAAGAAATGTTAGAAGTTTCTTTGAACTTCTCATGGCTTTTTCAAAGAAACAAATAAAAATACCTGACTGTTCTGCTAAAAGTGGCATATTACTTGTCAGTACAATATTGAAGCACTTATCAAAGGCTTCTGCTAGAGGCAAAGAATGATATTCTAGAAATATTTGCAGCTCTTTCATCTTAAAAAAGTGAAGTGCGATGGACCCCTGCCCCCCAGAATGTACTGAGAAATGTATGATGTGAGGTATTCTGTAAGTGAAGTATGTAAATGGCTGGCTGTCCTTGGTTAAGTAACCTTGAGAAACAAATGACAAACTGAATACACGCAGCTGCCACCTCTTCCACTACACAAGTTTGTAGTAGACATCATGTTTCAGGCAGTACATAGTAATACATAATGTTCCAACATGTGGCCACTGAGTCTGGGATTCTACATGGTTGAATAATACATGAAAGACCATTTTTCAAGTAGTTTGTATATTTAATTTTCATACCCTCAGCCATAAAGAATGTTCAAGCACAACACTGAGCAAAATGACTGAGTTGTTAAAGGGTTTTCTCAAGCTTTGGTTTTCCATACTGATGAGGTGCACAAAATGAGATACTTTGCAAACAAAGTCCTAAAATCTCCCATACAAAATACGGGTATGGTAGTTCATATATGCAATGTTTTCTGTGCCAGACACAGTAACACTTCAACATGAAATCCCAAAGTGATAAAACGCCTGCATGGTTTTAGTGACAGATTGTATTAAAAAGCTACAACAGAATAAATTTTGGGATTTATTAGTAAGCAATTCAATTTTTATGAAAATGAGATTTTTATGGAAGTTTGGAAATATCACTGACAAAAATAAGTTTATGAGAAAACATGGTGTCCTAAAAAACAGTATGAAAGAAGAAAATAATAATAATAAAAAAAAGTGAATATGAGAAATAAGGGGCAAAACTTTCAGGGTTGTTGTGGAAATACATTCCATTCTATAATGCATTATACCTCCAACAGTACTGAATTTGGGACTATGCCAGATATGCATAGGTATATAAAGTTCAGAAAAAGAGAAAATTTGAGTTTGGGTAGATAGTTTACCATTAGATGAAATTCAGAAATTACTACCAGAAATCTTTCATTCCAATTGAAAACCTGTATTAGTAATAGAAGGAGCTATTAAAAGGACTTGAATAACAAACAGAACATAAAAATGTTTGCTTTGCTAACTCCTGTGCTGGCTCATTTTTGAGTGAATTAGTGAGTTGTTTAGAGTTCCTGGCTGTGATATCACTGATAGGGTTTGCTCGAAATCTGCTGCAACATCTCTTGGGCTCCAGTCCTCGGGCTGTGGCTCTCAAGCTGCAATCGCTCTCAAGCTCTCTGGGTCTGACTCTCACTACTCAGCATCTGGGTGTGCATTGGTCAGTGGGTGGTGAGAAATTGTACCATATTGTATCATATATTTTATTTTCTACGATTTCAATTATTTATTATTAGTAGTATTTGTATATATTGATTTAGATTTTATTAGTAAACAGTTTTTATCTCAATTTTACAAGCTTCCTTATTTCTTTTTCCTTGGATTTCTCCCCTCCACTGGAGGAGGGAAGGGGGATTTGTAAGAGCGGCTTCATGGTATTTTGCTAGCTGGAGTAAACCATGACACTGGATTAAAAAAAAATATTATTTTACAATTTCACACCAACTAATACCCTCTAGGTCTGACCAGCTGTGTCCTCCCCAACAAAAATCAGCACAGTCCTGAAAAAAACATTGTTTCTCCTGCAGAGGTTTGAGTATCATCAATGCTTACTGAAAAATAAATAAATCATTATTGTTCAGCACCTTTCAGGAAAGAGCCTATAAATAATAATGCTAAGTATTAGAAGCTTTGCATTGTGTAATTCATATATGGTGTGCATATATCACAAGGTGACTTGAACTGTAGATTGAATACTTCGCAGATGGAAGAACAATCATGAAATTCTTCAGAAACCTCTGAAAGGAACAAGAACTAAAGCAGTGAATGAAAGAAAAAATATACCAGCGATTAACATTCAGGAAAACATTCTCTATTCTGTGTATAGAGGAATGAAATAAATGTTTGATAAGGAAAAATGTTCTGGGAAAAAAAAATTCTACTAATATTACTGAAAATGGCTGTATTAACACTCAGAAGATTTAACTTTCAAGGTACAGAGTGTATATTCAACCTCAATCTTCTGTTGGTTGAACCTCTAACTTCAGGAAAGGTACTAGCAAACCGCAGGAAGGTCAAAGCAGATTAATGGGCATTATCAGCATCTTTTATATCTGATTGAATGATTTGTTTAATCTATAGAGCATGAGGAGGGGATGAAAATAGCTTCACAGTTATGCATTAAGGTTTTGTAAAGATGTAGGTTAGGACAGGATAAAACAAGACAACACTATGTAAGATAAGATGAAATTAAATAATAATGTTTTACAATTGCAGAAAGGAGGCATTGGATAAATTTTAGGAGAAAAAAAAATACAATCATTGGGCTAGAATAATGGTGAAATAGAATACCTGTGAAAACTGTAATCTACTATCACTGGAAGAGAAATAGAGAAAGTGAATGTTTTCTAAGAGAGAAACTGAAGCAGATAAACTTATGGCATCACTTCTAGTTTTATTTTTATATGTGTATGATTCTCCACACCCTGCTAGATGAACTAGATGGTTTCTCCTGGTACCTCCCCCAAAAAAACCCAAACAACTAATACAGAATTCAGTAATTTTGCTGCCTGATTCACTATAGTAGTGCAGTGCACTTCTTGGTAATCAAAACAAATCTAAACCCTCAAGAGAAAAGAAATAATTTCGCCTTGGGACACTTATAGGGATTTATCTTTCAATATTTTATTTTCTTTCAAATAGGTGTATGCTAGTCTGCTGTTGGTTTCTTTTCAATTATAGTAATCACCTAAGAAAACAAATATTCATTTAATTCCACTTCATTGTAGTAATTCAGTTAAATATTAAAAAACATCAGTTAGAAATAGTGAAAAGTCCCAGCTTAGAAAGCATAAGAAGCAGTCATTACAACTGTCTAAAAACTATCTTCATTGCTGAAAACCTGTGATAAGAACACTAAAGAAAGAAATGCGTAAGTCAGAGAGTCAGCTTTCATTAAGTTATGTACTAAAAGACAAAAATAGTTACGTCCGTGAAAGGAATGCAAGCAAATAGGTGTTTTCTTCCCTCCCTGATTTATGAAAAATGTAAGTTTTCTTCTTTCAGTGAAAACAGAAATGGAAATTTAGAAGAAAATAGTAGCTTTATATTTAACTCTTTATTCTGAAAATAAGAAAATTTCACTTTTTTCATGAGTGGAATCAAGGTTATAAAGTGGTGGTCTCATCTGGATTTTCAATAAACTTTTATTGACTAAGACATTTGGAAAAGCTCTGTTTTACTGTGCTGGTTCCAACTGGCTTAGTCTAAGATAAGCTTCTCAATAACCCACTCAAACTCTGGCTGAGAAGTTCAGTACTTACAGTTCAGTATAATCTTGAGTATGAGATGACAAAATCAGTTCTTTTTCAGTGTACTGTAATACAGTAATGCTCTAATATCAAATGCAAAAAATAAATTAATATTTTAAGAAATCTCTTTTTGTCTATTATATTTAGGATATAAAAATGTTAGCTCTTTTGGAGTTGAAAATATCAGTATATTTCTTGGATTTGTAATCCTTTTATTGAGAGGGTAAAATTTCAGCCTTTTTGATATGGTATCAGAAGTCCAGTACTGAGAGTTTTAATATTTAATTACCCTTTGTCATCACACAGTACAGAGTGCAGCAGAAAACTATGGTTATTAAAGCAACATACACCTGTAAGAATAAGAATCAGGAAAGTCAAAAACTGGAGCAAACTGAAACATGAATAATGAACTGAAGTGGCTGATGAAATTATTCTGACTTTGAAAATGAGAACTTTCCTAAAGTCTTTCTGAACTGATGAGAAAAATATTTCAGGGGATTCCTTTCTGATGTTTTATATAAAAACATTATTTTTTTAATGATAATACAGTAATATTATTTAAAAAAAACCCACATTTTTTAAGCTAGGACATTATATTATAGTCTCAAAATATTGAATTCTGCTTTACTGAGCCCATCAATTTGTTTACACCTCTGGGATGGTTTTCTTTTTTCACTTTTGCAGACTTCAGACAGGGTTGAACAAGTCTCAGTAAAACAATGGCATAATTATTTCTTTTAACAAATTGATTGATATTCCATAGATCAATCCTGTGATCATCTTCTTGGAATGAATTTTTTGTGTGTGTGTACATATATATGGAAATATAACCTGTTTTCTGGAGTGTTGATTTTGGTTTTTTTAATCTAGTAATTTAAAATGTTACCTCTTTATGATTATTTATTAAAATGGTAATTTGAGAATCCAATAAAATGGAAATTTACACAATTCTGTAGCTAATTTGTATACGTGAGTTGCATTTTTATTTGCTTAACACAAGTTTTGACTATCACAATAGCATAAAAAATTGTGAATTACAGGTTTTGAAGTGTCATGATTTTGATAAAACATGAACAAAGCAAAATTCAGAAAACTTATTTCCTAAGTGGCAATTCTGAAAGAAATTATAAGATTTTGAAACATTTAAAACATTTCAAACCAAAAAAACTTTTACAAATCCTGACCTTTACCCAGGAAAAAAAAACAAGAAAAAAAACTTCAGTATGGAAGTGTGTTCTATGTATGCATGAATATTCTCCCTTGTCCTTGATTTTATTGCACTTAGGTGGTATTCATTGTCAAAAATGAATATACAACTTACCACACTATGGAAGAAAGACAAGAACCTCTTGAGTTAAACCTTTTGGTACTGATGTTTTTTGTGGTTGGTTGGTTGGTTGTTTTTTTTGGTTTTGGTTTTTTTTTTGGTTTTTTTTTTTGCCAGCATGATCCCACCTTTATATGTGGCAGAATGTGCTACCACAGGAGAAATTTCCAAGATGACATTTCTGCTCAGCATTGGAAATATTTAACTCTATATATAACTAATTTGAAAACTACTATACATTACTTGAGTACCTAAAGATTCTATTGATGTCAGTACCTGTTGAAAATCAGATCCCATATATGTATAAAAAAAAAAGATTTGTCAGAGAAATCAATATTAAAACCAAGATGCAAAATGTATGGATGAGAATATGGGATGGATTTTTAGGTCTATAAATTTAACTTTGGAAACACTGACTAGAGCTTGCTTTTTGTTAATTTTAAATGACTCTGGATGGTTCCATGTGTGCTAAGACTTCATTACTATTTATAAATTCAACCAGAAACAATATGTTTAAAAGAATATGTATCAAAAGAGTCAAGTACAATTGTTTCAGTACAAATAATAATAATAAAGTTTAGGAGGTGATTTCAGACTCTATCCTAGCCTCAGTTTGAACAGCTGACATTTTGCTGGAAATAGTGCTTCTGACCAAGGAGCTGAGGTTTGGAGTTTCCTAACGTTTCAATTAGGTATCCTATTATTCAACAGGCTTTTTGTGAATTTTAGTTTTACACCTTCAACTTATCGCACAATGATTTTGTGTGATGTTTTTCTTAATGACAGCAAAGATGCTGCAAGACAGTTTCAGTCCCGAGTAGCACTTGTAAATCCTTGCTGATTTCTGTAAATATGTGCTATTATGCTAAATGTATTGTGGGATGTAAACATAAAGTGGGATTCTGCCAGCTATCAGGCTTAATCATCTCAATTGTCCCTTTACTTTGTGCTGATGTGACTCTGAGTCACAAGCAAAGTAAAAATTTTATTTTTAATGTTAAAATGATTTAAAAAGTGACTCTGAGAATACATAAAGTATAGGATTCTTTATAGTGTACATAAAAACTAGACCTATAAAAGGATTATTTTAGTTGCTCTTCAGAAAGGAAATGCAAGTGATGATAGTATAAATTTTCTACATACAGTTACAGAAAAAATTTTATTTCAGCTTTTCCTACTTTTTTTGTGAATTGCACATATTTTCCAATGTTTTGTTTAAAAAATATATATATTTAATCATCTTAAACATATTCTTTGAATATGTAAAATTACTTTCTCCCATAAATTCCATAAGAGGAGATAAGAAATTATAGTCATAAATAGTAGCCAGACAAAATAACTTTCTAGTATTTCTAGAGAAGTTGTAAAGTAGTGGCTGGAGTGGTTGGTTGGTTGGTTTGTTTGTTTTAAATAAACCCAAACCCATTCATATTCAAGAGAGTGGGAAGCTCTGAGTTCAAGCACCAATACATATCAGAAGAAACAGAGTTTATCTTAGGAGATAAATAAGAATACCTTTGTCTAATTGTAACTGAAATCCTTTTAATTGGTGGCTATGATCTCTGCCTGTTATTCAACCGCCAATGCTTCTTGAATCATTTTATTATTTCCTTGGGGACAGATCTGCACAATGGATATCATGATTGTCAAGTCTATATTCGTCTTCTGAAATGTATACTTTGCATGGGAAAATAATTCTATATTGTATTTAGAACTATATTATGTTTATTCAAACATAAATTATTATACTTAGAATAAATACAGTCCATTGTGTTTGTTCTGTAGATGCTAAGGGCTAGAAAAACCTTGGGATTTTTAATTTGTTTTTCTTCCCTTTTGTTTTCCTTTAATAATCAGAAATTGACACAGTCACTTACAAACAAATAATGAAATTGCTTGGAATAAACATATGGTACTTAAGAATTATGTTACTTAAAGTGATAAATGACACTCATAGTCTAAAGTTATTTCCTTAATAGAAAGGAATATCTTGGTCCCACTGAAGTCAACAGTATCTTTGCTATTTCTTTCAGGTACACCAGGAATTCTCTTACAATATTTTAGAGCTTTGCCAAGTCCTATTGCACGAATATTATCACACCAACCAGACCAATTTTGTTTTCGTTATTTTCATTTAATTTTTGTTTACTTGTTTGCAGAAAGAGCTCCCTTTTTTTCTTCCAGGCCAAAACCATATTTCATTGGATATGACAGATCTTAGGCCCAATATATTGCACAAGTTAAAATACAATAGAAGAATGAAATTACTTCAACCTTGGAAATTAACTTAATACTTTTGAAAGTGACAATCATTGCTAAAATCTTTGTAAGTATAAACTTAATGAATTCCTGGCAGAAATAGGTCTAACTTGAAAATCATATTGGCCTGTGTTCTCTCCTTGAATATTTACTGTTCCAAACAACATATTTCTACTTCCAAACCAAATCTTAGTCTTTAGACTATTTTTTTTTATTATTCTTTTTTTGTAAGTGGGCTTTGCTAGGGGGAAAGAAGTCAGATTTTTTTTATAGGAATGAGGGGAAAATGATTCTTAAAAAAGATCTCTGAAGACAGAAACCCCACAAAAATCCAAAAGTTACTTCAGTTCATCAGATCAACAGTCCATCTAGTTCAAAATTCTGCCTCAAATAAAAGAGAATGTTATACTTTTCTCCAAGTAATTAACAGAACCTGATGTATGTGAAAAGAGCAATCAACTAACAATGATATTTTATTTCTGTAAAGATTAAAATATTTCTTGAAATATACTGTTGGATATCAAATTTACAGCCTTTTTTCCCAGTAATATAAGAATATTATATTATGTATCATTTAAGTTTATCCAATTCAATTTTTAACATATTGTCTTTGGAATCTGACAAATATCTTACACGATAAGTAATCCAGGAGGTTAATTCCTCAAGTTGACTTTGATAATCCAATGTTCTTGCATTTATTTATATCAAGTAATGCAAATTACTCAATGTAAATTAAGCACAAAATCTAATGTATACTTATTAATAAAAATATTTGGTAAATTCTTTATTAAAGTTACCTAAAATACAAGCTAACTTTTTACTAATGACTACAATTCAGTTTAGATATATAGGGGTGTATATATATATATATATATGAGTATATATACTCAAACATATCTGAGTAATACCATTTCTTTCTAATACATAATTTCTTGCCTTTGGAATTAATCTAAGACCTACATTATCTCTGTTATACCTTGCTAACACTGTTTAGCATAGTTTATTTGATCTTCTTCATCCTCATCATCTCAAACTAACATTGCCTAATGGAAATAGAAAAACGGCAAAATTTACACTAATATGTATGAGGGTCCAAAAGAAGAGCAGAGAAGTGTGGAGGGAAGAACAAAAACAACAAAAAAAGGGGGGCAAAAAAATCTTTGATCTTTCATTCCCACATTCTGTGATTAATCAGAGATGGCCAAACTCAGAATCTCATCCCCTATCTGTAACATTACCCCAGGTATATAGCATAAAATTCCTGTGTCTGGAAACTATCACTGATTACATTTGTAGTTAGTTGATTCTTTAGAGTAGAGACTTTTGTAATTTCTAGATTACAATTATTTCAGATAGAAAATAATATTTTTTTTTAATTTAAGCTTGGAATACAGCCTTTGAATCATATCTGATTTGCTCAAATAACACATGTACATTGGAGATATAATTTTCTTTTTATGATTTAGGGGAGAGGGGATTATTTGTTTAACAACATGCCTTCCATGAGTCTGTTCTAATGTGTAGCATTCACATCAAAAATAATAATTTAAATTTCTTTTTTCTTCCTACTATACATCTAAAGTATATAGAGATTTTTATTTCTGTAGGTACTGAATACTGCTTAGCATTATTACTCGACCAAAGAGAGTGAAAAATATATTTTTCCTTTTCTTGTCTATTTGTTTTAAAATCTGAGTCGCAGTATGACTTTTAGTACTATTATTTCTGACACACTGCTAGATAAGATTTTTCAATTATGACTACTATTTAGTATTATAACTCTAGTTACGGTAACTCTAGATGCCAATCTCTCTGGATTACTCAGGACTAAATGATTTATGTCTGTTTCACTTCTCTTGGGCTATTTTAACAAATAGCTAAAGGGGTTGAAAAAATAGCTTAAGGGGTTGAAAAATGTCTTCTCAGAACACTGCTATATTCTGACATTGAATCAGTTTGGATTTGAGTTACTGTCATAATTTATTTAAAGATAATAGATATTTCAAAAAATTAAATGCACAAGATCCAGACCACCAATTTTAAATGCTAAACAGAGAAGTTACAAAAAAATTCAAAACTGTGGTACTGCATTCAGCTCTGGGGCCAGCAACAAAAGAAGGATGTGGACCTGTTGGAGAGAGTTCAGAGGAGGCCATGAAGATGATCAGAGGGCTGCAGCACCTCGCTTATGACAACAGTCTAAGAGAGTTTAGGTGGTTCAGCCTGGAGAGGAGAAGGCTCTGGGGAGACCTTATAGCAGCCTTCCTCTACCTGAAGAGGGCCTACAAGGAAGCCGAGGGGGGGACGGGGGACGACTTTTTAGAAGGGCCTATAGTGACAGGACAAGGGGTAATGAGTTTAAATTGAAAACAGGGAGATTTAAATTAGACATCAGGAAGAAATTCTTCACAGAGGGTGTGGTGAGGCACTGGAACATGTTACCCAGAGAAGCTGTGAATGTCCCATCCCTGGCTGTCTTCAAGGCCAGGCTGGATGAGGCTTCGAGCAACTTGGTCTAGTGGAGGGTGTCCCTGCCCATGGCAGGGGGGTTGCAACTAGATGGTTTTTAAGGTTCCTTTCAACCCAAACCATTCTATGGCTCTATCATTATATGATTGATTCTATGCTGCTATTATTCTATAATCAACTCACTGTTTCACCCTATCACTTATCAGCATCCTGACAGATTTTCTGACTAAATTCTACCTGAAGTGTGTTGTTAATTGTCTACACATATATATAATTGTCTCAGTTACTGAGTGTAGTCCTACATGTGTGAGCTTCACAGAACTTGTTACATAAATCTTTTTAGATGGAACTCACATTATGTACACAAATTCCTTGATATGACACAAATTCCTTGTTATGTTATATGTATACATTACATAGAGAGGAAGATAGCTGTATGCAGAATTCTGATTAAAACCTTTAAATCATTTTATCTGCCTCTCCTGATAACTAGCTTTGCAATTAAGTGGCTGTCTTGGTTATGTTCCCAGCAGGTTATTAACAATTAATTAGCAATACATCTCAAATGTTGTCTGCACTAGTGTACTAATTGCATGGCGCCAGAATGGGACTCCACTTGGTAAACAAACCATTTATTTCAGATGAGACATATACACCGTTTATGTATATTTTTCATGTTATATTCCAGCCTTTACTCAGAATTACAGCCAGGAGGCATAAAGACTATTTATTAGCTCTGGGTGAAACTATTCAACTGTTACACAACAGTTAAAAAATGGAATAATTTTGCTTATTTCATATCCCTTTCTTATCATTCCCCTCAGGTTTTTTCCCCCTTTCATTCTCACTGTATTAGGAACCTTGTTCTTTACATTAACAAGGAAACTAGGAGAAGTAACCTCCCAAGCAACTGTTGGAAGATCCAAATACAGAAACAAAACTGCACATTCTGAGCAGGATCAAGGTGAAAAGATTCTAAAAGCAAATCAATCATTTTATATTTTTAATATATAAATTAAAAATATAAGTAAATGCTATATGTAAGTGTCCAGAAATAAAAGTTACACTGCAGCACCCCTCAAAAATAGCATTTATGAAATGTATTATAGGATGGCAATAGCACAAGAAAGTATACTTTTTTCCTGTGAGATTGACAATCACCATTGTTTCTCCTATATTTTCTAAGTTGTATAAAAGCTGTTAATCTTCAACTAGACAAATTTATATCTCTAGGAATAAGAATGGTAGAAACAGATGCAAATGCTGTGCAGAGTTAGATATACATAACTGATAATTAAAATGAGAACTACATTCATTCAGTTGCCTCAGGATTTATGTAAAAGCTGATGACTGTGTCTGTATCTAGCTGGTAGAATAGTTCATAATCACTTGGGACAGAATATAGAGGGATCATAATGGAGTAGAGAGAGGCAAATATTTCTCATGGATCGGAACTCCTTTTGAGTTTTTTTTGCTAAACTATAATGCAGACCACAGAATTTTGTAAAAACAGTCCTATTTTTGGCAACCTACAAATGGTGGAAACTGAATATTTGATTTGAAAAAAAACTCAAAACAAAAACAACAAACAAACAAAACCCCCCACACACCCTGACTGTGGTGTAATATAAAAAGTAAACAATTTCTCTTTTTAAATAAAATTATGATCAACATGGAAATCATAAAAAATTCTGGTTTGGCACAAGAACAGAACACAAACTACAGGAAAATTTACTTGGGTACATTTCATATGTCTGAAGTAAAGTGATTTAAATTTCTGGAGAGGTGGGCCACTGCCAACCTGATGAAGTTTAACAAGGCTAAGTGCAAGGTCCGGCACCTGGGTCAGGCCAGTCCTGAAAACAGGTACAGGCTGGGTGGAGAAAGGATTGAGAGCAGCCCTGAGGGGAAGGAATTGGGGGTACTGGTGGATGAGAAGCTGGATGTGAGCTGACAGAGTTCACTGACAGTCCAGAAAGATAATTGTATCGTGGGGTGTATGAGAAGTGTGGCCAGTAGGTCGAGGGAGGTGATTCTTCCCCTCTACTCTGCTCTTGTGAGACCTCACCTGGAGTACTATGTCCAGCTGTGGAGCTCTCGGCATAAGAAGGATATTGACCAGTTGGAACCAGTGCAGAAGAGGGCCACGAAGATGATCAGCACAGGTACAGGCTGGGCGGAGAATGGATCCAGAGCAGCCCTGAGGAGAAGGACTTGGGGGTACTGGTAGATGAAAAGCTGGATGTGAGATGGCAGTGTGCGCTGGTAGCCCAGAAAGCCACCAGTTGTGGATGCCCCATCCCTGAAAGTGTTCAAGGCTAGGTGGGACAAGACTTTGAGCAACCAGGTCTAGTAGAGGGTGTCCCTGCTCATGGCAGGGGGGTTTGAACTAGATGATCTTTAAGGTCCCTTCCAACCCAAACCATTCTTTTATTCTCCAGAATGGATCTTCCACAAGGTCACAAGTTCTGCCAGAAAACCTGCTCTAGCCTCTTCACCTTCTTTCCACAAGGCCACATACCCTGACAGGAGACTGCTTCAGCACCAGCTCTCTGTGGGGTCACAGCCTCCTTTGCGCATATTCACCTGCTCCAGCATGAGATCTTCCACAGGTTGCAGTGTGGTTTTCTGCTCCACCATGGTCCTCCATGGGATGCTAGGAGACAACCAGCTTCACCATGTTCTTCTTTACAGGCTGTAGGGGAATCTGTGCTTGGTACCTGGAGAATATCCTCCAACTCCTTCTCTCACTTTTGTGTCTGCATAGTTGTTTCTCTCACGTTTTCTCAACCTTTACACACAGGTGCTGCAGAGCATTTTTTTAGTCTTTCTTAAATATGTTATCAGAGAGGCGTGATCAACATCATAGGTTGAATCAGCTTTAGCCAGCTGTGGGTGTATCCTGGAGACAGCTGGAATTGTCTCTGTTTGACATGGGGGATGCTCCTGATCTTTTCTCACATCAGCCACCCAGCAGCCCCCACACCCCAACCTTGTCATATAAACCTCAAAACATTCTCACTAATTATATTTAGATCAGCTTGTTTTGTGACATGTTCTGCAATGTAATTACAGTGACCCATATAACAGAATACTTTGACTTCATTGCAACCCAGCTGATACTTATTATAAATGGTCATGTCTATGACTCAGTAAGTGGGGTCCCTATTTTCTAAGCATAGTGCATAGGGCTGGAGCACCTCTCCTGTGAAGAAAGGCTGAGAGAATTGGGCTTGTTCAGCCTGGAGAAGAGAAAGATTTGGAGAGACCTTATTGCAGCCTTCCGGTACCTGAAGAGGGCCTACAAGGAAGCTGGACGAGGGACTCTTTACAAGGGCCTGTAGTGACAGGACAAGGGGCAACAGGTTTAAACTGAAAACAGGGAGATTTAGATTGGATATCAGGAAGAAATTCTTCACAGAGAGGGTGGTGAAGCACTGGAACAGGTTGCCCAGAGAAGCTGTGGATGCCCCATCCCTGGCTGTCTTCAAGGCCAGGCTGGATGAGGCTTGGAGCAACCTGGTCTAGTGGAGGGTGTCCCTGCCCATGGCAGTGGGGTTGGAACTAGATGATCTTTAAGGTCCTTTCCAACCCAAATCATTCTGTGATCCATAATTATTCTCACCATCACAGTTTGAAAAGCAATAACAGTAGGTGTGAAAACTTAATTCTTATTTGGATAGTGAAGCTGATAAATTAAAGCAATATTGATTTATGAGCATTATGGGATATTTGCATGTTAGAAAGGAACACAACAGTTAAATCTGCTACATATAAAATTGTACACATAAATATGAGTGTCAGGGTCTATAGTAAAATGGATCAGTGCTACTGATGGTGATGACAGTAGCCTGAGTTTACAATCTTATAGGAAGTATGTATCTCTTCTACATGTATTGGTGGTTTTTCTTTTCTTTTCTTTCTTGGACTTTCCATGAAGTCGAACACAGATATACTTCTATTTCATCAAGTCTGAGATAATTTTCATGACTACTGAGTCAGAGAAGAATGATATAATGATATTCAGAACTACTTAATATAGTCCCAATCTATTCCCAAAAGCATCACTGTTGGTTTTTTGTGGGTTGGTTTGTTTGTTTTCTGTTTGTTCATTTGTTTGTTTGATGTTAACTTCAGTGAGAACAGAACAGCAATTCTCAGAATGTTTGAAGATCCCAGCAGGAGTGGTACAACCTACATGACTTCAGACCACAAAAAGCTTTAAAACAGGTCATGAAGACTATTTTGGGAATAGAGAAATTAATTGATTCAGAGAAAGCATTGCCTCTTTGCTGAAAGAATCAGTAAGTTTCTTTGTATATTGCTCTTCTGTTAAGGTCATCGGGCCACAGGAAATGTGACTAGTTTAAATATTTAATCATTTAATTATAAAATATTTAGTTTAATTTATCATACATTCAGCCCATTATATTTTAGTTACGATCTTTATTCATTGATCATCTCATAGCCATAAGTTTTGTCTTCTATATATTGAATTCTGTGGCATTTATTTCATGGGTAATAGTATCAAACACCTAATCTCTTTAAAATTTAGTATTACTCAAAGTATCTTGATAGCAAGGGTGAATAGAAAATATTAAAAAATACCAAACCTACTGTCTTAGTTTTGCACCGGCTAGTCTATGTTTTGCTTCACCCCATAGCACATCAAGCTGCATAGGTAGTGCCAGCCCGGGGCCACGGTACTGCAGGACCGGTGGGGAGGGGGTGGGGATATGGGTGGAAAGGCTTGTGGTTGGACACGACCCTGGGAACGGGAAGGTTCTGAGGGGACTTCCGACCAAGGGGGCTGGGGGTTTGTTTGTTGTGGGGACTTCGTGGCGAGTGGTTGGTGCTCCTGGCAGAGCCAGCGTCTTGCTGGGCAGATCGGTCTAGGAGTCAGAGTTTGAAAGTTTTTCCGCTCTCTTACTCTCTCAGCCCCTGGGCGGTTTCGTGGGGGGTTTGCTCCCTTCAGGTGGGTTTTTTCTTTCCTTCTTCCCTTCTTGGGGTGGGATCCTGTGTCATTTGTTCTACCTTTTTCCTCCATTCCTTAAATTACTCATTAGCATTAGCATTGTTAGTAACTCCCTAAGTTTCATTTATATAATTAAATAGTTCTTATCTCAACTCCTACGGGCTTTTCCTCGGTTTGTTCCTCTGACCCTTCCTCACCGGGAGGGGGTGGGGGTGGGGGGTGGGGGGTGGAGTGGTAGGATAGGCTTAGTCATGAAACTACGACACCTACCTTCAAGAAAAGTCATAAAGTATATACTGTTTTGGAAAATGTTTCTATTATTCTTGGGTTTATATACATGCATATATATGTATATGTAAATACACGTATATGTGTGTGTGTACATATACATATATATATATAATCCCAAAGACCATTTCAGTTTTTGAATCTGTTACCATTTTGTTTGGAAGTTCCTGGGGGAAAAAAAAAAAAAAAGACTGAACTTAGTGTATACAAATGTATATTACAATATACTTTAAAAACTATGTATATTCAGAAAAGAAAAAGAGTCAACATAAAACTTATGTAGACAACAGTTTAGTAATCACAATATCTTTATAAGAAAAAGCATGTTAATTTCTGAAAATAGGGAAGGAGGGAAGGGAGGAAGGGAGGAAGGGAGGAAGGAAGGACTCAAACTGACCAAAGGGATATTCCATAGCATATAACATCTGGTCTCCATTGAAAGCTAAGAGAAAGGAGGAGGAAGCGGGGGGACATTCGTTATTTATGTTTGTATTCCAGAGTAACCACTATACCTACTGAAGGTGTGCTTCCTGAGAAGTGGCTGGACATCACCTGCTGATGGGAAGTAGAGAATAAATCTTTTGTTTTCCTTTGCTTTTGCTTTATTAAACTGCCTTTATCTTGACCCATTAGGTTTTGGTTTATGTCTTCCTTTTTTTTTTTTTTTCCCCTTCTGATGTTCTTCCCCCACCCCCTGTTCTGCTGAGAAGGGGAGTGATAGAGCAGCTTGGTAGACACCTGGTATCAAATAAAGTTCATCCCACCACAGACTGTTTGAATAGTAGAAATATTCCACTGCTGCTGCTTACACGTTTAAATATATCAACATAAAATTTGCTCCATAGTGTAGTTATTTGAATTTTTCTGTAGGTTTCAGCTATGTAAGTGGTGAACCTGGGGATCACCACAACAACACATATGGTAAATGCTTTCTTTTTTTTTAATACTGAGTCAGTAAGCTCTACTTCTAAATACTGTCGTCAGACCTTTGTGAAAAGCTGTATAAATGAGTTTCACACAGTAATATAATCATAGATCAGAAAACAAATTGGAAATGGATGTTAAAAATTAACTCAGAAAAAGTAAGTCAGTCACCTCTAACAAACACTATCTAGCTTTTAATGTCATAAATATTCCTTTGATAAAAACACAGATCCTCTATTATTTTCACAGTAAATAAATGGTAACAAGTTCTGTAAAAAGTTTGTTCACTGTTGTAGAGGCTTACTCTTTCTGTTGACCTGTTCACTGTACTTAAAAGTCAAGGGTAGTTAGCCACCTGTTTTATTGTTAATGAAATATTTTATTTTCCATACTTATGTCTCAGGCCTTTGACTTTCAATCTAAGATTGTAGTTCTAGAAACAGTATAAGCTTTCTGCCCAAAGTACACAGATGAGGATCAGTCACTTCAAGTTTGAAAGCCTTAGCCCACTAATTTATCCAGGAAAAAAAAAAAAAAAGAACCTATCAGTGAGTTGCTTTAAAGACCCTAGAGCATTTAGGAATCTTCCTACATGACTTCCTAAAGATCGATAATACTTCAAATCTGTTAGAAGTAAATAAGACTTATGTTTCTAAGTTTGATTACATCAGCATAGTTGATGAACCATAGAGCTCATGACAGAGATGTTTAAAGGACTTCATAACATGCTAGTTTAGATGCTGAGTGAAATGTATCCGTGGAAGTGCAGTTTCCATTGTTTTAGTCCTTTCTGCAGTGACAACTATCTCTAATATCTCTATTAAGTGTGCCACATATAGATATTCCCATAATCCTTTTGTAAATGCTGATTTATATCCACCACAGCCAAACACAGACCAAAAAACTAATGTCAAATCCTTTAAACCTTTGGTCTGGAAAATGATAATAAAATTTCATTAGTCAATTGGTTAGATCTTTCTACAGCAGATTTCAAAAGGCCAAGGCAGATATCCAGGAAAGAGAAAGTGATTGAAATTTCTGACTCTTGAAGAGAGAAAATCATCATAGCCTGTGTTAGATATTCTGCTCAGATGTAATAAGAAAAAAAAAAAAGACTTTTGAAAATAGGGGTATAATTCTAATAAACAATAATGACCTCACCTAATTATTTTTAAGAAGGTACTCTAAACATGGTTAAAAATATCAATTTGAATTGATCTTTCTATACCCTCTGTAAAACGTCCAAAAAGACAGTCTTGGTGATCAGTTAGTAAATTATGGCAAATTTGAAGTTCATTCATCTGTGTCACACACAAGAAAATAATTCTCATCTTAGTTTTTCATGCTCAAGTTGAAGGTTATAAAAAGCTCTCACATCAGTTAAATGATTAGAATGAATGAAAAGAATGAATACCAATATGTGCTGATTATGGACAAACTTTCAAACCCCCAGTATTTATTGAGAAAAATTATTATTACATACATGAATAGATGTAATGAATATGAAAAAAAGTATAGAATGTCTGCAGAAATATTAGGAAGTCAAATCTTTGAAGGTTTGCTTGAAAAAGTGGAGGAAACAGTTTCAAGTACAAAATGAAATGTAATACTCTTAAGCTGGTGTTAGCTGATGAGGTTAAAAAAGAGGAACAATTAATATTGTTTAATAATAATGTTGGCAGAAGAATCAGCAAGAAAGGCAGTTCTCAAAAGGTCACAAGCAAGCAAAAAGATTATTCATGTTTGGATACACACAACATGAAACCTTAGGAAGCACTGGACAAGCTACAGATCTGCAACAATATTACAAACAACACTTAGCACAATTAAACAAACAAGCAAGGAAGAATGTATTGGTATATTTTATTTTATTTTATAGGTATCTAGGAAAGCCTAAAAAAAAGTTCTCAAAGGAATATTGCTTATATTAAACATTTCTATAATGTCCTTTTTTTGTTTGTTTTTCAGTTACCACTTCTTTTTGTGAATAGGGAATTTGTAAGTCATAATGAGTATAGTCAATATTCTGAAAAAGAAATAATTATCCAGAGATTACGGGATATTCTAGAGTCATTATACAACCAGCTTACCTTCTAACTAAAGAAGCCTCCAGTAATCACCTGCAGGCTGACTATTACAGACCCCAGAGTTGATAAATTAATTTGGAGATTTGGAACAACAATAATCACATCTCAGCACAAAGGCAACCATGTTACCTTCTGTCATAACATGAAACATTCTGTCATAAAACTTACTTTCGGCAAAATCTCATGGATATCTGTCATGATTTAACCTCAGCTAGCAATTAAGTACCACACAGATACTTGCTCACTTCCAGTCGAGGAGGAGAATTGGAGGAAAAGACAAGGAAGTTCATGGATTGAGATAACTATTTAATAAGTCAATAGAAATTAATATTATAGTGATGCTAGTAATATTAACAATACTGCTAGTAACATGTAATGAAAATAAAACAAATTATACAATTGTTCACCAACCACTGACTGATACACAGCCAGGTCCCAAGTAGCAAAAGTCAGAGCCAGAGAGCTGAAGCCTGAGAATGATTGCAGCAGAGTCTGAATGAGCCCAAAAGAGACATCGCACCAGAGTGCAAGTGAGCCCCGTGAGTGAGAGCACAACTGAGAAAGCCAACCAACCCACCAACTCACTATTGAATGAGTGAGCTAATGCACGAACAGATGAGCAAACAAGAAAACAAGCTAATGAGCTAAACAAATAAGCGAGTAAATGAGCAAACTATGGCTTTCCGGTCCTCTTCCTGTTTATATATTGAGCATGACATACTGTGGAATGAAATGCTCCTTAGATTAGTTTGGGTTAGCTATCTGAACTATGTGTCCCCCCACACTGCTTGTAGTGAGAAAGTTGCTATATCCGTACAATATCAGAACCTGGAAAAGACGTTGAATTAGAGCAAGGACTCCTTAGCACTAACTAAAAATTAGTTTATCAGTACTATTCTCAGGGGAAATCCAAAATATAGCCTTGTACCAGCTACTGTGAAGAAAATTAACCCTATCCTGACTAAATCCAGCACAATTTCATATGCTTCAATGAGGAGGAAAACAATTATTTTTCTTCAATTGGGACAAAACAATGTTGTTATTTATTTTACTTTTCTACAAAATTATGCAAAATTAAAATGTTTTGCTTGAAAGTGGAAAAAAACCCCTGCATTTGTGAAGTTTGGTATATAAGTAATGGAAAAATTAAAGAAATTATAGTCTGCACTGGGTTTGGCTGTGATGATGTTAATGTTCTTCATAGCAGCACGTATGGTGCTATGTTTTGTATTTGTGACCTGTTGATATCACACCAACATTTCAGCTATTGCTGAACAGTGCCTGCACAACCTGAAGGCCTTCTCTGTTTCTGACTCTGCTACCCCCACCTCACCACTCACAGTGAGTAGGTGTGCAGGAAGCTGGCAGAAGAAACATTGCTCTTGCTTGAAGGCTGGGCATTAGTTTGCTTCTGGGAGTTGATAAATGCCTTTGCATGACTTTTGTCTTGCCTCACCTTCACTTACTAAACTGTCTTTATCTTGACCACCTAGTTTTCTGACTTTTGCTCTTCCTCTTCACTCCCCCATCCAGCTGGTGTGTGTGTAAGCGAGCAGCTATGCAGGGCTCAGCTTCTCCCTGTGGCCAGCCCACCACATGGTCTCAAAATATAAACTGTGAAGCATACTATCAGATGGACAGTTATGCCTGGTTTTAATATTAAGATTAATATCTTTACTGGATACAAAAGAAACAAAGAGTGAAAAAATAATCTGTGGAATATGTCCTGTCTCTAGCAAACTTCTATCAAGCTTTTCAAGCTTGGTTAAACAAGATTTGTTTTCTTTTTATTAGAAAGCATACACAATTAACACGTTTTAAAATTTTGCTCTGTATTAATATATCAAGGTGTCTTTTCAGATGAAATAAAAAATACTGTGGAAAAGAATAGTAATTTTATTTCAAAAAGAGTATTGTGCTGTCATCTTCTCTCTTTTTTATTGATATTTTGTAAATATTGTACTGGGTTCAGTCAGGAAAGAGTTAACTCCCTTTACTGTAGTTTCTAGGAATCTGTGTTCCTGGACGCTGAGACCAGTACTGATAAATTCTTAGCTGGTGCTGGGGAATGCCTGCACGGAATTCAAGGTCTTTCTTTGCTTCTGATACCGCAGCTGTGTTCCCAGTTCTCGCTTTCTCACTGCACAGTTCAGACAGCTGACCCAAACTGATCAAGGAAGTATTTCATTCCATAGTACATCATGTTCCGGGGCTTGGGTGAGAAGGGGGTCCGGTAACCATTACCCTCTCCCTTACTCCCTTGCTCACTTACTCCCGGGCACTTGCTAACACTCCTGCGTTAGCTGCTTTGCTAACTCCTGTGATGGCTCATTCGTGAGGGAGTTGGTGAATTGTTTAGTGTCCCAGTCATGCTATCACTGATAGGGTTTGTTTGGAATCTGCTGCGGCAGCTCTTGGACTCGGGCCTTCGGGCTGCGGCTCTCGGGCTGTGGTTCTCAGGCTCTCTGGGTCTGACTCTCACTACTCAGCATCAGGGTGTGCATTGGTCAGTGGATGGTAAGAAATTGTATCATACTGTATCATATGTTTTATTTTCTATTATTTTAATTATTTATTATTAGCAGTATTTTTATATACTAACTTAGATTTAATTAGTAAATAGTTCTTATCTCAATTTAACGAGCTTCCTTATTTCTTTTTCCTCCGATTCTTCCCCTCCACTGGAGGAGGGGAGGGGGAGTTGTAAGAGTGGCTTCATGGTATTTTGCTAGCCAGAGTTAAACCACGACAAATATAAAATTAAAAATGTTACTTATTTTAGAAAAAATAACATGGGAAGTTCCAGAAAAAAAGAAAGATAATTTCATAATAGAAAATAGAATTTGAAAATAACAATTACCTATGTTATAAAAAATGCTTTAAGCCCACATCAGAATAGTAGATTATATTGTACTTCTAACATTTACTATGTGACTTGGTAATCTCTTTATGTGGTGGATATTAGTTAAACATTGGCAGCACAAATTTCACAAAGAAGTGTTTTAAAATTATTTTTTTTACATTACTGAAAAATTCTAAAGATAAATACAATAAAGATCCAACTGCTTTCTAAGAAAAAAATATATTTTTAATATATTGCTTTTATCTCCAACATACATTTTTAATAAGCCAAATTATAAAATCCTAAAACTTTTATAACCACTATATGACTGTGAAATATTTAAATTCCATGCATGTCTCAATGTTTATATATATTTTTAATATTAGAAATAGATGTTTGCATTTTATAAAACTTTATGAGGTATTCGTTTGGGACATTTATTTGCTCTTTTTTCTGGACAATATTGAAGTATGTTCTACATTTGGAAGATAAAAAGCATCTTGGCAATCATTGAACAAGCTATTCAACAGATATTATTTTTTATGTACCTTGTCAAAATTCTCTGCACAAATAATACTTCTTAATTGTAGAAGGCTTTTGAGAATAGGATTCACACTTTCATTTTCATAACCTGGTCTTTTAAGGTCCTTGGAGATTCAGTTTCAAAGTAATCTGAATAGGTTTATGATGTAAAATCCTGGCTCCACTGACTTCAGAGGCCTTCTTATATCCTTCTTATGTTCAGGGCTCCACAGCTGGACGCAGTACTCCAGGTCGGGTCTCACAAGAGCAGAGAGAGAGAATCACCTCCCTCGACCTGCTGGCCACACTTCTCCTGATACAACCCAGTATATGGTTGGCTTTCTGGGTTGCCAGTGCACACTGCCGGCTCATGCTCAGGTTTTCACGCACCAGGACCCCACATTCCTTCTCCTCAGGGCTGCTCTCAGTCCATTCTCCACCCAGCCTGTACTTGTATTTGGGATTGCCCCAACCCTGGTTCAGGTGATGATAACATAATACAGTGGATACAGTTCTAAATTTGTGGTACTGAGGATGTTAAACAAAATTATGAAATTCATTACACCTGACCTTAAATAAAATGATTTATTTTAGATTTTGTTCTATTAAGATTTCTGTTATGTCTAGCAAAGAAATTAGAAAATAGTAAATTGAATTAAGGACACATAATTTTCCCCATGATTTCATTAACATAAATAGTAATGGTTAGGGCTGGCAGTGGTAATAATTATGGATGAAAGCAGAATATTTTTGCTTCCATTTTTCTCTAAGAAGGTGATCATCTGCAAATATTCTAAGAGCATTAGCAAAAAAAGTTTTCATCTGTCCCCTTCATCTTTGATCTTTTTTCTGGAGGGATAAAATCAAGATGCCTTAAGACTGAACACACCACTAAAAACCTTTATACTTGTGCTTATAGCTATTGTAAATTTCCTTTGGAACTTATTATCTAAAAAATTGTGAGACCAGTCCCAATCACTTTTGAGACATTAATAATTCCTCCTAGAAGAATGCAAGGGTGAAGCACAATTTCTTCACCTTTTCCTAAGGGGTTTATTGTAGTTTAATTCCAGTGAAAGGAAAGTACTGACAGGAGATTTGGAACTCTATGATCTTTAAGGTCTCTTCCAACCCAAACCATCCTATGATTCTATGAATGTGAGAATTCTTGATTTCATTGGTAGGTGTGTCACTCCTCATGAATGTTCAGTGAGTCACAGACTCATAATTATTAGGTTGGGTACATAAATGTAGGCATTTAAATCTGCCTCCAGACAGACAATTAAATGTCCAGTTACTAGGTGGCAAGGTATAGCAGCAACACATTTTGATTTTAAAAGGAACATGATTTACTCTTAGCTAGTACTAACAATGTTGTTCATAGTGCTTCTCATTTTAATCAAAGGAAATAATTTCACGAACAACCGGAATAGCAGCATTCAATGTAGCTAATAGAAGGCTTGACAGTGTTGGCACTTTATTATTTTCTTCATATTTCTATAGATTGCCAAGGCAGCAAAAAATTTCTAGGAACATGGAATGGTTCCAGATGGTAGATAAAAATTTAGGCTTCATTCACTGTAGATACATGAAGGGTCATTTGAGATCCCTTAATTTGTCAGAGACATCTATGTGTTTACCCATCTATGTCTTTACCTGTTTACAGACAGCTAAATGCAGGATTGATGAGGACTGTGCATGTCATAAACCAGTAGGTTAGTAGCACAAATGTCATGATCTGATTGTATTAGAAAATTAAGTAATTTATTAAGTATCCTTTTAGGTGTAATGGAATATTGTCCCTGTAATTCCACAGTCAGTCTGGTCTGTAGTCACCTGTGTGTGCCCTGGACAGGTGATTTAGATCTTGTATACTGCTTGACTTCCAACTTCTCTTCCAGAAGAGCACACAGTTTTCATATCCATGTGGTAACTGCCTCCTATGTATACATGCCTGGGGTCCTGTGCAATGTCTGCAGTGGCATTAGATGTCTGTGTGTGTGCAGCTGAACCCCACTGGAGGTTTTTCAGATTTTACAGCTATCGATGTCATGTTAGGATGAACATTCCTTCTGACTGCCATGACTCCACTGACTACATCATCACTGCCTGTAACAGGAGATAAGGATACTAGCTCTACATACAGACATGGTTTGAGTGACTTGACCTTACATAGATGCCGTGATTTGAGACTGTGGTCTCAGGTACATCACCTGGCTTCTGACTGCCAGTCCAGGAGGACATAAATCTTTGTTGTGTTTGAATACCCTTCATGAATTCTGTGACCTCCTTAGAGTATTTCATGCAGTACTAAACATCTTTCTGTGCAGCTGAATTGACTACTACATTGAAATATATATAGATGACTGCAACTTGGAGCTATATGCAGCTTGTACATTAATCTATTGGCTTAAATTGTAAAGTCAGCTTCTTTGCTTCCCAGGCATAACAATATTTAGAAGAATTCCAGGCAAAGTTCAAGACACTATGTATATTTAGTGCTGTTTAGATGTAGTAATGTAACATACACCTTCCCCTGATGAAAACTGTATTGCAGCAGAATAAGGAATATAACAAAAAAATACTAATAGAAGAACTCTGTTAAATCTTAACAGAGATTAAAAACAGATCACATGAAACCATGTCCCTAAAAACCACATCTACACATATTTTAAGTACTTGCAGGAATAGTGACTCAACCACTTCCCTGGGCAGCCCATTCCAATGCGCAACAACCCTTTCAAAGGATTGCCAGCTCATATCCAGGTTTTCATCCACCAGTACCCACAAGTCCTGCTCCTCCAGGATGCTCTTGATCCATTCTCTGCCCAGCCGGTAATTGTGCTTGGGATTGTCCCAAACCAGCTGCAGGACCTTGCACTTGGCCTTGTTGAACATCATGAGTTTTGCACAGGCCCCACTCTCAAAAGATCTTGGGCATATCATAGTCTTCTTTGCTTCAGTTGTTGAATATGAATTGAACTGTTTAAGCTTGGAATTTTATACATCTAAGATGTAGGGTATGCTGATTCATGAGTGAATTCTTGTTGTCCTTGTTGTAATACACTGTGAAGAGATAGTTCTTGTTTTGATAAACAATTTCATTGTAAAAGGAAGAAATTAATTGAAGAGTTTTGATAATGTTATTACAAAAAAATATATTTTGCAAATTCTACTTGGTCAGTCATGAAAATGGTCAGATACCATTAATATTATTTGTAAACAAAAATTTTTACATATTTACCAATTAACATATACCAAGCAACTTAATTTATAACCTTCAACTGAAGTAGATGGCGGCAAATTCACGCCATACTGGGTATCCAAGAAAATTTTCTACATTTTTCTGTATGTGGAATTATTTGCAATGGTTCTTCTGTAGAAGAGATTATCATATTTTATTTATAGTAAAAAGCTCAGTGTAAAAGAGAAAATATTCCCATTTCTCTGCATTGCACCAACATTATCAAGGTTCTTAAACAGACTTTTCTTCAATAATTCAAACACAGGATCTCATCACTTCACTTTTTTGGAGATGTAATATGTTGAGTTTGAATTGTAACAGCGTTATAGCTAGAAGCCAAAGCGCAACTTTCTTAGTTTTTGATGTCTTTATGAACACAACTGTTTCCTTTGGAGATGGAAAAAAACCAAAACACAAACCAAACCAAAACGAAACAAACCCAAAACCAGCCATATGTGTTTTCTGTGAATAGAAAAGGCAGAATCCTTTTATTTGTTGCAGGTTCTCCTGGCTATAACAATGAATGTACTGATGTTTATAACACGAGTTTCTTGAGCATATATTCCTCTAAGGACATAGATTTAAGGCTTTTTTGAAATCAAATCCCAAGGGAAAAGTATGTCAGAGGTTATTAAAAATAGCTGGGTAGTGTTTACACTGAGTTTTCAAAACTAAACCAAAACAAAACCAACAAGCAAACCCTCCAAACTGAGTAATTTTAAATGTCAGGGTTTTTTAAAAAAATTTTCCAGATAATACCTAATATTCTATTTTTTAAGATAAAAGATCAATGCATCTTGCTACTTATCCTCTTCTCATTTACCCACACAAAAATCAGAAATAACTCCACCAAGATCAAAGGTCCTAACATTCTAGGAGCCGAAGGTGAAATATATTATATCCCACAAAAGGTATTCTATTTTATACACAGGGCTCAATCAGGTAAGCAGACCACTATACCGATTTGTTAGAACACACTGTAGAAGATAATTTTTCACTGCCACTGTCAAATTTCTGTCCTTACAGTCACACTGGTGTTTGTTCTGCCAGCCTGGCAGTGGAAGGGATTCACTGATTTGTTTAGATGTGGTAAGGCTAACTAGAATTTTGCATTTGTTTTACAAGGAGAGTATAATGAATACAACATCCAGTTCTGCTAGATTTCTTGTGAACAGGGCAATGAGGAATATATATGTTCCTGACCTGGACTTCCTAAAATTTCCAAGGCAATGAAATAGATTTCTGAGAGAGAGAGAGAGAGAGAGAAGTGAATCAAATCCTTAGGCTACCAGCTACACTGCAGGGCAATGTGTAATTTTGGTGCCTGTTGTCATTTATATTATACTTCACAGATGTTAAGTACTTAGTATTTTATCTCTACTTCACAGGAAACTAAGGGAGAAAAGTTAATGACTTGGCAGTAAAGGACAGAGCACCAGTGATACTGCTTGAGTGCAGAAATTCACTTTGTGTAATCTAATAAATCATGCTGTTCGTATGTTATTTAGAAGCCAGTAGATCTTCTCAGAAAGGCACAGAGCTCAGCTGGACTTGGCTCTAACATTAGGGTTATCAGTGTCAGCCTTAGCAACATTGCCTCCAAAATCTATGAACCAGTCTGGGGGACCTCCAAAACCAAATCAACCTTTGTCAGTTTTTTCTTAGACTCCGAGGAACAGATCAAGGCAAGAAAGAGCATGAGGAGGGAAGTGCGACTAATGTCTGATTTTTATAGAAAAGAGATTTTGAACAGTGGCATTAATCTGTATGTTCAGCTTTTTTTTTTTTTTCACATGAAAGATGAGATTTGTCTTGACATTTCTAGGTCCTCAAAATTAATCACATACCAGAAAGAAAAAAGAGGATGGTAAAGTATAGATAAGAATGTAAAACTGATCATTAATGTAGCCCTTATATTTCAGTTCATGATATAATTATGTTTAGGCTTGGTATTCAAACTAATGCACAATTAAAGTACTAACCAGCATACATATGCATAATCAACACATACAACTTAGATTACATAGAAAAATAAAGACGTTTACAAAGTAGCAGGAGTCTTCTGTTAGTAAGACTTTTATTTTTAGCAACCATAGTAGCAACATGTTAAGAGACCTTATCAACTAATTAAAAGTTAACTTCTACTCTCAAAACATTTAAAGAAAGTATGATTCAAGATTCATTGGCATTACATTTGTGTTGATTTTGTAACTGTGATGGGTTTTCCTCCCAGGCCTAGTCCTAGTTGTAGTCCTGAATTCTATCCGATGAACCTATATCCATAGTGAAATTCATCACAAAAAGAGGAAAACTTAGGTTTTCACAAAATACATTCTTATCAACTTTCACCAGAACTAGAAGTAATTAGAGTTGTTTCTGAATAAATAAATAAGTCAAAAATTCATAAAACATACAAGAAAAAAAAGAAAACACATACCAAAGAGTTTATATTACTATCCATCGTAAAATATTTCTTTTACTCTATCAATAATGTACATGAATGAGTGTTGTTATTAGATGAATTAGTTCATTTGTGGTATAAGGAAATCTTCCAATATGTTGTTTTACAGGAAAATCTAAGCAGAACTTGAAACATATTTTCACTCTGCATGTCACTGTAAGATTACTGTGATAATGTTTAAAAAAATAGTGTCATGCTTCAGCCCCAGCTGGCAACAAAAGACCACATGGTTGCTTACTCAGTCCTCCCCATTCCCCCTTCCCAGTGATATGGGGAGGAGAATTGGAAGAAAAAAGCAACCCCCACCATTGAGAAAAAGACAGTTTACAAGGAAAACACATGGAAAGAAGAACTAACAACAATACTAATAAAAGAATATACAAAACAAGTGAGGCACAATGCAGTTACTCACCACCCATACATGATGCCCAGCCTGCTCCAGAGCCATGATCCACCCTTCCTCCAGGTTCCATCAATTATATTATGTGTGACATCATATAGTATAAACTATCCCCTTTGTCAGTTTCTTGTGAAAATTAACTCTATCCCAGCTGAACCCAGGACAAATAGGTTTCCAAATACAGTTAGAGCTTCTTTAATCTATTAATTGCCAGTGAAGTAGAAAAAGAACATATATACTAAACTCTAAATCATTCTTCTGGAACAGAGAAATATAAGCTACCATGTAAATATTTCTGTCAGCAGCTTAATAGTAACAAATGATGTTATTTCTCAAGGTCAGAAAAACATTCATTGTAAAATTTGGATACTGATCGTATAGTATATTATTTATCTTCTGCCTGTAAAGAAAAAATATTTATTTTCATCGGTATTACCTATATATTAGTAAGTCTTGTTATTTTTTTAAGAAAAACCTCATTGTACATTGCATTTTTTGTAAAGTTTAATGAATTTTTTTTTTTTTTAAGGTCAACAACAATGTCTCCAGAGGTAAAAAAAATATTAGAATATCAGCATGAAATGCAAAATGTACTTTTAAAAATCAGTTTCTATGCTCAAAATTTAGGTTTGATTTATATTTTATGTTTTAATTTGTGATTACTAGATTCTAGATGCTGATGTCCATACTGGATTTGGAGCATATCTCACATGTGATGTATTGGAGATCAGTGGAGAAAGATAAATAAGGGAACAAGACCTGGTCCACTGATTGACAGCAATCACATAGTTCTCTTTTGTTTGAACCATTGCTTGTCTCAAATGAGGAATGTAGCCACTGTTATGTTAATTTTCAGTGACAAATCAATCAAACCTGGACACAGGAAAATACAGTTAGTAAATGGATATGCAATACAAAGCTGGAAATATATTTTGGACACAATCCTTAAAATCACAGAATGGCTGCAGTTGGAAGGGTCCTCTGGAGGTCACGTGGTCCAACCACCCTCCTCCAGCAGGGATACCTAGATCTGGTTGCACAGGACCCCATCCAGACAACTTTTAAATATCTCCCTAGAATGTGACTCCACATTGGTAAGCAACATATGCTCAGTCACCCTCACAGTGAAAGTGTTTCCTGATGTTCAGATGAAACCTCCTGTGTTTCAAGTTGTGCTCATTGCTTCTTGTCCTGTCACTGGTCACCACTGAAAAGAGACTGGCTCTGTTGTCTATCAAGGCCTTCTTCTGGCATTTATATGCACTGATAACCAGCACTTTCAACCTTTCTTCATAGGAGAGATTCTTCAGTCTCTTCACCATTTTTTTGGCCCTTTTCTGGACTCCCCAGTATGTCCATATCTCTTGTACTGAGAAGCCCAGAACTGGGCACCACACTCCAGATGTCACCTCTCCAGGGTTTAATAGAGGCAAAGTATCAGCTACCTCGACCTACTGGCAACATTCCTTCTAATGAAACCCATCAACCTCCTTTGTGGCAAGTGCACCTAGTTGGCACATGTTTGGCTTGTCCAGTGGTACTGCCAGATCCTTTCCTGCCAAGCTACTTTACAGCTGGATGGTCCCCAGAATATACTGGCACTAGAGTTCTTCTTCCCCAGGCACAGGACTTTGCAGTTCCCCTTGTTGAACTTCATGAGGTTCCTGTCAGTCCATTTCTCCAGCCTGTTGAGGTCCCTCTGGATGGCAGTATCAGCAGCTCCTTCCAGTTTTGTGTCATCAGAAAACTTGCTGAGGGTGATCTCTGCCCCATCATCCACACCATTAATGAAGATATTAAACAGTATCAGCCAGAATCAGCTCCTGGGCTATGACACTGATGGATGGGATTCAGCTGCTCTTTACATAGCCAATCACAACTTTCTGAGCCTGGCAGTTCAGCTAGTTTTCAGCCCCAGTATTGACCACTGGGGTACACCATACAATGCCATTACCAGAACATAGCTTCCTAGTCTGAGATTCTATGGTATTAAAATCAGGCACACAAGAATGTCAGCTATTGCCTAAGATTTAAAGGGTACCCTGACCCTTTGTCATGAAAGGGGGACTATGCTTAGTGGTTTAGGCTGCTTAAAAGATCAGCGTCACAAATATTAGGGGGAAAGCTAATATTTTTAATACTCATATGTGAGAAGCGTGACTTAACAGAATTCGATGGCAAGGTCCCCTCTACTACTTATGTGACATGGAATAGCATACAAAGGCAAAATCAAATTAGCAATAGATTAAAATAATATGTACATGAATGGAAAAAAAATATTTACAGAGTCAGGGAAATCAAGGCAGAATTGGATTGCTGTGATATGGACTAGGGAAAAGGGGCAAGAAAATTTCTCTCCTTCGGTCGCGAGGTTCAGAGTGGACCCCCTTGCTTTCTAAACTCCTTGAAAGAGAAGTCTAGGTGCGACTGAATCCACCCCTAGTCCCAGACCTGGTCAATGGTTCATGCCTAAGGAATTGGGGAAAGGATCAGAGTGTGTGAAGTTTTGTGCTTGGTGTGAAACTTGGGGATAGCAACAATGTGGGGCAGCAATGATTCAAAGTTCCTTAACACTATACAGATATGTCACACAATTAGATCATACAATTCCTCAGCAACCCTTAACTTTCAACAAATCAGTACAGTAACTTAATCAAAGATTTAACAAGGTTATCAACATAAAGTTACATGCACACACTCACACAGACAGATACAGAAATAGAGATAGATATACGTATATTTGTATGAAGGTACCTGTTAAAATTTCCCCTCGAGTTCAGTGAAAATATTCACGTCGGATGTCAGTGCATCTCTCAATGGGTGAAGAGTTGAGCCTCAAGGAGGGTTTTCTCAGCCCAGTTTTTGTCGACTGTTCTCTGATTTCACAAACTTGGGAGTTTGCGAACTCTGAGAGGCATCCCACTCAGAGGGAGATGCTGGGCACAGCCCACTGCAGTCCAAGAGAGCTCAAAGGGTCATCCTTGGAACCACTACTTATAGGGTCGTGAGATAATTGACTTTAGGCATAAATAATTTTACATCCTGGACTTAATTGGGGCAGGTGGTCATTGGAATTCACAGCTGGTACCTATCTATCCAGACTGTGATAAGATTCAAGGCTGTCAGGGGATGATTTCACTCTGATCTCACACTGTAACCAGGAAACTGACCCCTAGTATGGCCATTCCCCACCTTGGCAGTGCAAGAGTGTTTTGATATGATAAGGGGCGCTTCACCACCAAACTCCCTGCACAATGGCCAAGGTTTGACAGGAATCTCCAAGACTATAAAACTTTCTAGGAGTTAAGAGAGGAAGAAATGCACCACCACACCTTTCTGTAGTATTGATTGAAATCTGGGTGAAATACCAACAAAAACTTCAAATGACTGTAGATATTAATATTTGTGCAACGAGATCCAGTATGGATTCAGATATGCAAATTTTGACATCTACATTTGAAAGTTAGTACGTGAGACTGATTCCTAAATTTACGTTATACTCAATAAAAGACTAGATGTGTATTCAGCTGCCTAGGCATAGTCATTGCCTAGGCATATGACATGGACTAAGCCGCATTTTATGACTTAGTGTATCCCATCTGGCCCCTAGGTGCTTGACCAGAAGAATACATGTCTGCCGTTAGTCCTGTATCATATCTGCCAGGTTTCTGCCAGGTTTATGTGAATATCTCAAGCAGTTAAAAAGCTGCAATAACACTTGGTATTTATGTTTAGGCAACTGAATCCCACCTTCAGCTTTACACACTGTGTAAAGTAGAGCCTTAGACACTTGGTTTGCCTGTTAAACCTTTGTTAGGTTTAATTCAATGTGTCTCAAGTCTGGAGCCTAATTTGGTTCCCCATGATGTTCATATTCCTCACTCTTCCAGATAAGTGTTCACCTAAGATTTCCTCACTGATTTTCCTTTCATAGTATCTTTTGCATCAGATTATTGTATGATGAAAGGCATATTTAATGTGCTAATGAAGGTGATGTGTTAATGTGAATTAGTATGAATTACTGCATGAGCTAGTCAATGCAGTTTTAGGAGGCTATTGACAAGAGAAAGGATTGCTGAGACCATGAGTTTATTCTGGATCCCATGTACAGAATCCCTAACTAGCAAGTTGAAATATTCTATGTGTTTAGTTGGACAAAAAGTTTATGACTTGCTGCAAAAATATTGTATCTATAAATTGGCTGAAATATTCAGAATGTAGCTGTTCTTCTACCCTATTCATGAAGCTTTAATATAAGTGCATCAGATTAAGGATCCTATGTGCTCAAGTGAGTTCTCTTCACAAAATTGTGAATGAAAATATTGGAGGTTGACTTTCAGACCCGTTTGAAATTCTGGTGGACTGAATTTTTACATTCTGAGTTGTCTTGCTTTTCCTGTTCAATAAAACATATGGACACGGTTTTCCACAAGATAAATTCTGGTTTACAACTGAATCCCCAAGAAATATTTTTTAAAAGTGTCTGGGGGAGAGTAAAATGAGACAGTAGCTGGATGAGTGACAGGGGTTCACCACTTGTCTCTTTCTACTTGAGGATCTTTTATCCTCTTGCCACAGCAGGACTACAGATATTTTTGTTCCTTTCACAGAGACTTTTATTTTCTGTCTCCTTTTACTGCTTATACATTACAACACTAGACTTCTAAGGAAAAACAAAAAAATTCTAGAAACATCCCAGTAGGAAAGATCAGTGAGCACTACTCTCAATCAGTAAGGGTATCTTAAAGGACATGATTTGCTCATGGCAACTAACCATTCCCCAAGCATGCTGCTTGACTGTGTGGGAACTACACCTCTGAGGCAGCAGATTTTACAATCATACTGCTGAAGAGAATGGTTTTATCTATCAAAGCTATGGAGGTGACATCAGAGTAAAGTACTCATGAGTTTGTCCATGAATACTTAAAACTGAAAGTTCAAATGGAAAGTTAAAAGGATTACACATGGAGTGCAATGTATACAATTCTGAACCTGAAAATAAGTGTCTATGCAGCTTAACAGAAAGTAAAGCAGTACTGAAATAATTTGAATAATGGGGAAAAACTAACATCTGCTGTGTTAGCTACCAGGCTTTGGTCCTCGGGCTGCAGATCTCAGGCTGTGATCGCTTTTGGGCTCTCTGGGTCTGACTCTCACTACTCAGCATCTGGGTGTGGATTGGTCAGTGGATGGTGAGAAATTGTATCATATTGTATCATATGTTTTATTTTCTATTAGTTTAATTATTTATTATTAGTAGTAAATAGTTCTTATCTCAATTTTATGAGCTCCTTATTTCTTTTTCCTCCAATTCTTCCAGTCCACTGGAGGAGGGGAGGGGGAATTTGTGAGAGCGACTTCATGGTATTTTGCCAGACGGAATAAACCACTACACCTTCCCACCCAAACTATTCGGTGATTCTATGAGTGGTATTGTCTGCTGGGATCTCTAGAGCTTCTTCATAACTACTCTTTTTGCTTACATGAATGATATTACATTAGTTGCATCCAAATACATGGTATATGGCTGACAAATTTTCAAGCATTAAAAGACTAAATGAGTGCTAAGATGTGGACACATGAGGGAAAAACAAGTGATTTTTTTTGTTTTTTTGTTATCCCAGGCAAAATTAAGAAAATAGATTAATCTGCATAAGAATTAAGCATATTTAGTATGAGAAATTCTTTATCCATGATCCTTTCATTGCCTATTTTTCTCTGCTGTCCTTCAAAATGAAGCCATAACAATGGCTTAGAAACCTCTGCTCTTAAGTAATTCCTAATCACTTTATAACTATTTTGGCAAAGGTTTATTGATATATGTAAAAGACAATAATATTAATTAAAAAAAAATAATTATCGGTCCTATTCTAAAGTATTAAAAGTCAGGGAAATACATAGATACAGCAAAATTTATATAAGTGTGCTCAAGAATATTTCAGAATAAAATTTCTTGTGAATTCCAGTACTTTACTGTGTAGGTTTTTGGAGGATAATCTATTTTATGCTAGGTGAAGGTTTGATGGTTATGATTAAGAAATCTATTATGTTTTAAGTGTATTCTTCCTTTCTGGAACATTATATAATATATTTTCAAGCAGACTAGCTCAATAAGTAATGACATTCTTTAAATGGGTTGTTTAACTGAAAATTATTCTGGTTTTAACTATTTATATGTGGAAACTCATGGAATGTCATTAAGATTTTTGTCTTGAAACACTAAGTATTGAGAAAGTAAGGATGTCTCATAAGTATATGCGTTGACATTATCTTTTCTCTGCTACAACTTGTTCCTAAGCAAATGAAATGGAATTTACTTCTCTTTTCTCAATTCTAGTAAAACAGATGTCCCTGATATTTGATCCATCAGGTTGCTGCTAGCTGTGACACTAAGGTGGATGTTTCTTCTCTTACTGAAAAAGAGTGAGAGCTTTTGCATCTAATTTCAATGGGGCCTACAGAGAAGCAGAATTTCTAGCTGGAAACTTCTAACAGATACATCTATTATTCAGTCAAAAATAACAGAGATCAATGGAAAGTTAAGTTTCTATAAGGCAAAGAAGAACAGAGGAACTTCTCTAATGAAATTTCAAAGAGAATATCCATTATAATATATTGATGTTAACTTAATTTAGAATATTAAAAAAAAACAACTAAATTTGGGGAGAAAGTGTTGGTAATTACAGGTTGGTAATGTATTATGTTACTTCTATAATAAATGGCATTCTGAAAAAAAGAACTGCTGTGAGGCAAGATTATAGATTTATCATTCCTTTGTGTGTATTCAACTATGCATAGTTCTTATGATATATATTCCTTCAATGGCATTTATTTTCTGTGCATATACAGGAACAGGTCTGTGGGTCTCTGGCATCCCTAGTGATCATCTTTGCTCTAAAGGAACACTAATGAGCTATCTACTGAATCAGTAAATCTGATTGTTCATGCAAAATGGAATGTTCATGCAAACTGATTAGGATAAGGAAGATAATTCTATTTCTGCTATATGAATGACAGCAGAAATGAAAGAATAATAGTACATATTCCATTCAAGAAACCAGAATACAAGGTTACTGCAACTGAGATTGAAAACAATGTAAAATATAATTCTATTACCTTTATGAATTTAATTTATCTAATATTTTTCATTATTCTAAACTTAAATTTAAGAAGAAATATATTAGGTTTATATGTATCATTTTCTATCTGTATGCAAACTGATATGGAAAAAAATATCAGCAAGGTTAACACAGGTTTAAATATCTACTATTGACACTGACCAATAATTACATAATTAAAATGAATTGCTCTTTTTGGAATATTTGTACACAAGATCTTTTTAAATGCAACTTGCACCAAAGGCCAATACATAATAAGTAATGTACAATTTATATTAGTAGTTCACATTGTGAGGGTCACAGTAACGATATATTTGCTTCTCAGACAACAAAGTGAAGTGGATTAAAGTGAAGTAATGCAATGATTGGCAATCTAACATAAAAGAAAAAAAAAATAGAAAAACAAAAAAGCAGTAATTCTTGTGATAGGATGACTTTCTGCAAAGTTGAAATACACGCCATTAGTTCCACTGGAAGCAAATGGAAACTGAGGGTTTTGAATATTTTGTGAAAAAAAGCTAGCCATTCTCTAGATCAGAGTCTATTTTTCTACATCATACTTAGTTATGAAATAAGCTATGACAATCTAAATATTTCAGTGGTAATCACTAGAGGATATTTATTTCATTAAGTCAGGTGCAAAATTACATAGACTTCCTTGAGGTTTATTTTAAACTAGTAAAGTAATTGTATAGGGTCATAGAGATTTTGGGGTCATTACTTAGGATAAATAATCTTCATCCATGCTATAAATCATTGCTGTTCTGCAAATCAGCAAAGAAAGACAACAGGTGCAGGAAAGGGAAATATGAATGGTACAATTGTCCCAATCAATTAACCTCGTTTTTAGGCATGGTCATACTTTTGACCTGTGTCTAATGTTGTAATTAAAATTGCCTACCCTAAATGACTGAAAGTGGGTTTTAAACCAATGTTCAGCAACATCTTTCTTCTCCAACTGTCACCATCTTTATGCTGATATAGCATTCAGAACTGTTCTCATTCACTGTGAACTAATACTGTGTTTAGATATCTAATCTGTTGCCGTGTAAAATAAACATGCAATTATGAAAGTTATAACCAACATGGTGATATGGTAAGACAATAGATGACTTTCAGCATTCATCATCCTACACTTAACAGGCCTAAGAAAAGGTGTTTTATTCAACATCTGTGTTTAGAAGCCCCAGATGTTGTCACAGATAAAATACCAATAAATAAATTCAGCCTTCACAGATAATGGAGAGGTTCTAGAGAGGAATATTCCTAAAGTACTTTTTGAAAACTTATTGAGGTTTCTTGAAACTGCTTGATCTCTATGGGTGAGACATCCTACTTGTTATCATTTGGACTGTAGCCAAAGTTCAGTACTGTTTCACCCACAGAAGTTGAAGCACACTAAAAAGACTGTAATATTAGCTTGTTGTGAACCCAAGCATAAGTACACCAATAAAGCACAACTACATAAACACTTATGTGCCCAATGGCCCTGTGCTAAAAAATAGCTTCAGCCCACTCTTTAGCACGATTACTATGTCATAGAAGCTATGCCATGCAGTTTAATCATAGGGTAATAGCAAAGGCCTTGAAAATATGGGCACAGATTGAAACAGAGTCCCGGGAGTACTGGACAGAGTAGTCCAGGTGGGGTCTCACAAGAGCAGAGTAGACAGGGAGAATCTCCTCCCTTGACCTGCTGGTCACACTTCTCTGGATACATTTGTCATTCAAACAAATTTATTTGTTACTGAAGAAGCAGAAACTCAAGAACTGGGAAAACATTGCTTTTTCAGTAAGAAAAGAAATAGCTAAGCAATTAGAGTATCAGGTTGTGGCACCTGTTGGCCTGGGAAAGTAGCACTACCACCACTGCACAATACATAGCCCTAGCCAAAGTCTAGGAGCTGTAATGATTCCAGCATCTTATAAAAGGAGACCTTGGGATTGGGGTAGTGGAAAAAGAAGATGCTGACTTTTGCTCCAGTTTGCTTGCAACAAGAATTCTTGGGCCTGGTCACTTAACTTCAATAACTAACAACAATCAAGGCCCACAGTTGTTGATAGTAACTGTAGGACATCAGGTCCAAGATATTGGATGCCCCATCTCTGGATGGAGACCTAATAAATTTTTGGTTTAGAGGTTGAAACTGACTTGATTTATCCATTTTGTAAACACATCACTGTGCTCTATAATACCTTAAGTTGTATATGTACATCGGTTATATTCTTCATACTTTATTATCTTTTATAATTACTTGATTCTTGGTCAAAGGGAAGCCGTTGATAATTAACCTAGTAGTAGCCATACTTAAAGTTCAAATAGGTTTCACATGGCACCTGGAAGCAACACTAATTAGCATAATTTAAAAAATATCATATATCTGAAAGATGTAGGCAAGTGTTTAGATCATAGGATCATTGAATGGTTTGAGTTGGAAGGGACCTTAAAGATCATCTAGTTCCAACCCCCTGCCATGGGCAGGGACACCCTCCACTAGACCAGGTTGCTCAAAGCCTCATCCAGCCTGGCCTTGAACACTTCCAGGGATGGGGCACCCACAACTTCTCTGGACAATCTGTTCCAGTGCTTCACCACCCTCTCCGTGAAGAATTTCTTCCTGATACCTAATATAAATCGACCTGCTTTCAATTTAAACCCATTACCCCTTGTCCTATCACTAAAGGCCCTTGTAAAAAGTCCCCTCCCAGCTTTCCTGTAGTCTCCCTTCAGGTACTGGAAGGCTGCACTGAGGTCTCCCTGGAGCCTTCTGTTCTCCAGGCTGAACAAGCCCAATTCTCTCAGCTTGTCCCCATAGCAGAGGTGCTCCAGCACTGTGATCATCTTTGTGGCCCTCCTCTGGACTCGTTCCAACTGGTCTATATCCTTCTTATGTTGGGGGCCCCAGAGCTGAACACTATACTTCAGTTGAGGTGTCACAAGAGTAAAATAGTTAGGGAGAATCTCCTCCCCCGACCTGCTGGCCACACTTCTCTGGATACAGCCCAGGACACAGCTGACTTTCTGGACTGCCAGCGCACACTGCCAGTGCACACTGCCAGCTCCTGTCCAGCTTTTCATTCACCAGCACCCCCAAGTCCTTCTCCTCAAGGCTGCTCTCAATGGTTTTGATGGTTTTCATCAGATGTATTAGATTTTGTGGGTTTGAGATCACTATGTCTATATATAGCTGGGTGTTAAGTTTACCTCAAGGAAGATCTTGGAGACCTTTCTGGCCTGGAACTATTATTTCTAATTTTTAGGGATTTCCATCAGAAATCAGTTATCAAGATTCAGAAAGTATATGTTGTTTGGGTTTGTTTGTTTGTTTGTTTGGGGTTTTGTTTGCTTGTTTTGGTTTTTTTTTTGTCTGAACAAGCTTTACTCTTCCAACTGTTTAAATTTACAAGAATATTATCTTCTGAAAAATAAGTGGAAATTTGTTTTCTGTTGAGTTTAGGTGAAGGTTTTAGAGTTTGGCTTTTTTCTTCTCTTTCTTTACTTTCCATGTTGTAGGCAAGATGACTGTACCTTCTCAAGAAACTAAAAAAAAAAAAAAGAAAAAAAAATCTGTGTGTAGAAATGTTCTTTTGTTTTTATTAATTTTATCAGTCATATGTTTCAGTAACATATCAGTCACAAACATAATTCCTGAGTGGACTGAAAATAGTAAAATATGAAAAAAAAATCATATAAAGTATGAAATCAGGTCTCATTAATCTTATAATGTGCCATACAGGCCAAATAAATTTAGAGCAATTGCTTTTGGTTAGAACAAGCTCATATTGAAAGCTTATATCCTCTCACTTTTCCACATTCGTTGAAGTTAGAATGTCCTCACATTAATTTTAATAGAAACAAATATGTTAAAGTATACCATAGAGTAAATATTATCATGTGTCTGTGATACAGTGCATATAGTTTACTTTGAATAACCACAATCAGAGCATTATGCATTTTCAGAGTTACAGAATCCGACAGAATCTAACTCTTCCTGCAGTATTGCCCTCTAGAATCATTTTGTTAACAGCTATGTTGCTCATTAAATATTTTATTCTTTTTTTATTTCACATCCCTTAAATATTGCCTGGTATTGTATCAGTTTCCTAAATAATCTTAATTTTTTTTTTCTTAAATATTCTTAAATATTGCCTGGTTTTGTGTCAGTTTCTTAAACTCTGTATTTGGTAAAGTTTGGGTTTTTTTGGTTTTTTTTTTAATCTTGTACATGTGTGAGCTTATATATTAAGAAATACAAATATAATGTATAAATGAATTTACACATTTGGTTCTATGTGAACATTTTACCTGTAAATCTCAAGACATCTATTAATAGAAGCATACAAACATTACAAAGTAATGATGGATAACTACTCTTTTTTCCTGTATCAATGAGATAGTAACAAGTTAACAGCTGAACATTTTTCAATAGTAAAATATTTACTATAAAAAAGTAATAAATGTGGTTTTAAAAAAAAGTTATTACAGATGGATTTTTATGAACTGCAGAAATAAAAATTGATAAATATTTTTGAAAACTTATGAGTTTTTTTTATTTATCCAGTTCTAAATATAATTTATTATATGATACATTTTCATTATGAAGTTGTTGCATTCAAAAACTTGTGGGCAAACACTTTGTGTTTGGAGAAAAAAAATAATTTTAGTCCTATTAATGTTAATATTAACTTTTAAATATATACAAAATACTTTCCTAGCAGCTACCCATTCTCCCTATTGTTATACTCATGCTCCCAATATCCTTTTTCATTTTTATATATATCTACCTTCACAGATGTATTGTGTTCCTATGTGTGTTTTGCATGTGAAAATGATTGCTTGCACCTATTGATGCAATGGTTTGTATTTTTTAATGTGACACAAATCTACTGTCATTTTGGCCAGATATCTAAGGAAGGATCGGTTCTCTCTTGGAGGATAGGAAAATACTCCATGAAAAGTAAAAATTAAAAAAAAAAAAGGAAAGAAAAAAAATGTTAGGTAGTACAGTTAATCAAGGTGATCATTAGTCAAGGTATGATGATATTGTGAATAAAGGAACCACCATATCAGAAATATATGAACAGAAACAAAAACATTAAGAAATATAGATTAAGAGACAATTTGCTAAATATAGCCATTTAATATTATTTCAGATTCCTATATGACCATCATTTGCCTTTCTAGGAGAACACAAATGTACTCTGCATCATTTCTGCTAGTCCTATGCGGATATCTCACATGCCATCAGGCACCTTAGATGAAGCTGTATGGCTGTGTTAGGCAAATTGTTCTTGGAGGAAGATTGAAATGCAGAAAAAAAAAAAATCTTACTGTAAGATTTTCCACATGGCTAGATAAGAAAACTAGGTTGCTAAGCTTTCAGTAACTGACAGGTCTTCTAAAAAGAGCTCATGTGAGAGAACTGTATCAGTAGTTCTAAAGATTTCAGGATTTTAACTTTCAGAAAAAGAAGAGTATTCATATTTAATTTAAGGATTATGATTCAATCATTTATTATCCATTTGTTATTATCACTGCTGTTTTTAAGTGCTGTATTTTTTGCTTAGAGACATACAAAGCAATTTTTAACAGCATGGTTTTCTTTGCCCCTCCATCTGCTTGGGATTCACTCACTGGGACTTCAGTTATATACTTGTGCTGTTTCTGTATTAAGTTCTCACATGTCTAACTGCAGGGTAAAAAGCAACAAAGGCTGTTAATCAATGAAAAGAAAGTATTTTGTTGACTGTGACAGGAATATCTGCCATCAGGTTTGTCTGATATCCTCCTTTAAAATTTACTACCTTTTTTTTTTCCCTCCCCCTGAATGACAGATATGACACAATACATGAGGTGAGAGGAAGAGTTGAGAAGAAAAAAGGGAAATAAGGAAGGCAGAGAAGAAAGAATATTATGGTTGAGATCAGAATGAACAAACTTCATGTCATCAATAAGCTTCAGCAGGGTAAAATTCACACTTGAATTCTCAGAAGAGATCACAACATATTAATATTTTTACTCTTCTTGAAATAACTGTGATAGGAGAAGTAGCCTTGGTCTTAATCAGCACTGTTGGAAGAAACATACTGCCTTTTACATGATGTTTCTACAAAGGAGATTTTGCTTAATTAATTCTTATATAATTGGAGATTAGTTTAGAAAGTGATTTTAAAAGAAACTCTAAAGGGAGCATTTGTTGAAAGTTATTTTAGCAGTTATTTCATGGAGATTGTGAACTTAGGATTGGATTTGCAACCTAGGTCTCTTAGTTTCAATAGTATAGTTTGGTTTTGGGGTTTTTTTTTAAATATTCTTCAGTATTCTCACAAAATACAGATTGTCCAAAAAGTAGTTTCCAGACTGTCATTACCTCTGAAATTTATTGTTGCAATAAATGTCTGGTACATCAGTGCAACGAATATAAATTGAATGTATAACTACAAGCAAACACAGAGGAAAAAAAAAAATCTGAATTATTCTGGAGTTAATGATCCAGCCCTGACTACCTGATGGCCCTCTGATGAACTCAATACAATTGATCTGTGTCTTACATTACAGGGGCCAAGAACTGAACCTTATATCTTTATGCAGTGTACTATTAACTAGAGAGTTCTGGGTCTACTGGCCATGCTTCTGTTCATGCAGGCTAGAATGGTCATGGCACTTCCTGCTGTAAGGGCACACTGATGCCTTGTGTTCAGCTTACTGTCTACCAAGACCACAATGTCCTTTCCACAAAGCTACTTCCCAGCCTGTCTGTTCCAGCCTGTAGATTTGCAAGGAATTACTCCTTCTCAGCCACAGAAAACATGCTGCAAGAGGACTAATTTTCCAAGGACAAAAGAGGACCTAGCTGGTCAGTACCTCCAGTTATCATGGTTTTGACCTTTCTTAAAGGCAGTTGCATCATTTACCTCTACATTGATTTCCATGATCTTTTGAAGATATTTAAGAACATCCCTGCCATGATATCAGCCAGCTCACTCAGCATTTTTTAATACAGCCAAAAGGGTCTGACAGATTTGTATGAATCAGGTTCTCCATAAGAATCTCTGACTTGACCCTCACCCACTGCTGGTAGTCTTCTTCACTTTGATCCCTGCCGTTCAGCACAGAGGCCTGGGAGAACTTGTTGGTGACAAAAAAAAGAACAAGAACTATGAGCTTAGCCTTATCTGACTCTGATGCCACTAGGTCATCCTCCTAGTCAGTAGCTTGCCCACATTTTCCTTGTTTGTCCTTTTAATAATAGTGGAGCAGCATAAGCTTCTCTTACCATTCTTGTATATTTTAACTGTAAGAAAGCTTTGTTTTCTGTAACGTTATCCCTACATACATTCACAAGACTTCATTAGGCTTTTTAAAGATTTAATACACTTAAGTAATCTAATCAAGTTTTCTGTAAAAAATGCCCACTATGATGTCACTTTTACTTATGTCTCCTCCAATTGTGAACCACAAACTGTCAACCAGCTGATTGTCAGTTCCACAAAAGATGTCCATGACTTCAACTGCTGGTTCAGTACTATGGAACAGGTAGATCACATGTCTCCCCAGCACCCCTTCATCCTCAAAGAGGGACTCAGGGTCACAAACACTAAATCACCATTGACATGAGCTGTTCAGCCAATCATTGACATATAGTATCCATCTGTTCCTCTCCAGATCTTTCCCTTTCACCAACAGGATGGAAAAAAACCCCATCTGCATTACCATGCTCTCCTTCACCTTTAATTCAGAGAGATAGACTTTTGCTCTTGTTACACCAGAAGTCTCTCCCAGTATTATTATTGATGCCTATATGGATAAGGTGCAGTGGCTGATAATATGAAGGCCTGATGAGCCTTAGTAGCTTCTCTGCCACATCCCCATTTTGAGCACCTGGGAAAAACAGCAAACCTCTAGAGACAAAAGCTAGGTCAGCTGATGGGCTTTTCTCTACTAATTTCAATTGCCTGTTCTCATCTGACTCTTATACCACCTGAGCCATAGTTTCTTTCCTCTCCTTTCCTACCAGGTCACTGAATTTATGGAGCTGAACATTTATTGAGGGGAAGGTGGCTTTTCTCCTGTTGACAGAATTAATAATATTCTGAATTTCCTTCATTTCAGGAATTTCTATCAGATGTTTAATGAGGTTTTCTCCTTTTATATACAGTTAGGGATTCTGGTCCTCATCTCTGCAAGGTCTCTGTGAAAGTCCTCTCAATCTTTTCTTCATCTTCTGTGGAGCTGCTACATAGTTTCTTTGTTTTGGTTTGTTTGTTTGTTTGTTTTAATATATTTACCCTTTTCAGAAACAAACAACGGTAGACTGGAGCAGCAAAAGTTATCAACAAAAAATACTGGTACAAGTAAATTAGATGGTCATAGGATGCAAGTCAGTATCTATGAGATGAGAAAATGGAAGTATTATAATACAGAGTTTAATATATTTCTTGTCAGGAGCAACAGGTTGAATAAATCTGTAATTAATGAACTCATCATGCTTCATCCTGCCATTACTGGGAAGTGCAAATAAGATTCTAGACTTATGCTGTAGAGGAGATGACTATTCATTCAAAATATCGACATAAATAATGCCTTTAGAGGAGGTGATCAGCACAAATGTCAGGTTTGCATGTAATTTCACAAAATAATCAACTTCATAGACAGAAATTAAAGATATCCAATTAGCATCATGCTACTCAACAAATGTGGTAAACCTTCCAAAACCATGTAATATTCATTAACATTTACATAAATATTATCATTATCATTCTAAATTCTCCTAGATTAAAACCCACACTCTTGCTAAATCACAAGTCTTGTGGGGCAGAATAAATCACAAAAAAAAAAAAAAAAAAAGTCTATGGAATAACCATCTACATCTGAGTTAATTAACCTTGACCCCCTTCTTAGTTCTCTCAGGCTATGGAAATAGCTACTGTTCTGACATTGTTCATCTCACATAGTTTAATCATTTATTTCTGAATGAGACAAATTATGACACAGAACTGCTCATTTCTCTGTATTTACTGTAAAAAAACTAGCTGCAGTGAGAATTCATCTCATCTGGCTTCAGTCATTTAAAAGTGAAATATCTGGTATAAACCAGTCTTCTGAACTCTCTGTTGCAGGAGTCTTCACCCAGAGTTTGTTTCCTTTTGTTTGTTTTATACACTTGTTTTATGATTGGAAGGATCATCCTGACTGTATCTATGTTTCTTACATCTGGATGAAACATAAGTGATTAACCTAGAAAAAACACATTGAAATTTTGAATAATAGTGCTTTTATCTAGTTGACTACAATCTGAAAAAGGTGGCACAATCCTCATTGTTCTCCATTCACATCTTGTCCTCTAATGTCCAAATTACCCCCATCTGTGATATGGTTAATCTTGAACTTTATGCAGGAAAATCACAAAATTTCAGTAGTCAATGAGAGAGATTCTTACTCATACGTCTGACATTTTCTAGGGGTAAAATAAGACTTTGTATCTCTATAGTTAGAAGAAATCTGATCTATCTTTTTTTGCCCTCTGAATGTTCTAATTATTGAGCAAGGGAGTAGAGTACAATTTTTTTTTTTTTTCCTTTTCATTCTTCTAAAGTAAATGCTTATGTGGTGTGGTAGACACAGCTGAGACCATCCAGTGAGCTTGTCTATTCCAGGAATTTTAACAATAGGATATTTAATTTGAGTATTCTGCATTTTCTTCACTGGTGAAACTGTGCTCCTTTTTTATTTTCTGACAAGGCAGAAGCAAATTTGATCATCCAAGTATGTCGTTTTACAGGCACCTGAAAAATGTAACAAGTGAAAATATTAGCTTCCACATGACTTTTTGACTTTTAAAGCAAAAATGAAAACTTTGAAGTTTATTTTCTTAGTTTAGTATTGGAATTCTTCTTCAGATAAATATTAGGCATCAAAGATCCATATGCAGTACAGTATTTAACAGCAGTAGGAGTGAAGACATAAAGGTTCCCAAGCTAAAATTCATTCCACATTTACTTCATACTGTTCAGTTACCTCTAAAAGGAGCATGGTCCATTCTACTTTTCCCCTCTACTCAGCCCTGGTGAGGCCATACTTGGAGTACTGTGTCCTGTTCTCAGTTCCTCAGTGCAAAAGAGACATCAACATACTGGAGAGAAGCCAAAAATTATCACAAAGATCATTTAAGTGCCTGGAGTATCGCTTCTGTGAGGAAAGGCTGAGAGAGCTGGGACTGTTTAGCCTGGAGAAGAAGGGGCTTGGGGTGGGGGGAAATCTTGTTAATACATATAAATACTTGACGGGAGAGTGCCAAGAGGATGGAGCCAGGCTCTTTTCAATGATGCCCAGTGACAGGACCAGAAGCAATGAGCACAAACTGAAACACAGGCAGCTCCATCTGAACATCAAAAAAATGTTTTTCACTATGACTGTGACTAAGTAAAACTGTCCTTGTTTGAGCTTTACGTTTTCATATACTGGCAATTGCATTTGTGCATGTGTGCACATGTGCAAGGTCTTTCCTTCCACAGTCAATCAGTGCAAAAGGAAGATAGAATGACAAAGCAATTTAAAACAAAAGAAAACCTTTAACCCCACCTGAAGAAAATGAGTGAAGAGTATAAAAGCATACCTTACATAGATTAGGACAGGACAAGAAATGCATATGTTAGTGACAGGACAAGAGTCAATCAGCATAATCTGAAACACAGGAGGTTCTCTCTGAACATCAGAAAACACTTTTTCACTGTGAGAGTGACTGATTGCCATGGTTTCAGGCAGGAAAGAGCTTGTCTTCTTCACAGTGTGGACAGTTGGACCAGAGTGGCCGAGGGAGTGTTTCAATAAATAGTATGTCAGGCTCGTACACATGTGCAGTTCTTAGGTGGGAAGTGGCTGGGGAGGGGAGGGTGTTAAGGCTTGGGCTGGCTTGATAGCTGGTTGTTAACTCCTTTGCTAGCTCTTGGTGCAGATGTTAGTGGTGGGAATGGTTTGTTTGTTAGTGGACTGAGGAGTTGTCGTGGTTTAACTCCGGCTAGCAAAATACCACGAAGCCGCTCTCACAAATCCCTCTCCCCTCCTCCAGTGGAAGGGAAGAATCGGAGGAAAAAGAAATAAGGAAGCTCGTAAAATTGAGATAAGAACTATTTACTAATTAAATCTAAATCAATATATACAGGTACTACTAATACTAAATAATTAAAATAGTAGAAAATGAAACATACAGTACAATATACACAATATGATACAATATGATACAATTCCCCACCATCCACTGACCAATGCACACCCAGATGTTGAGGGATGAAAATCAGACCCAGAGAGCCCGAGAACCACAGCCCGAGAGCGATCGCAGCCCGAGAGCCGCGGTCTGAAGGCCGGAGCCCGGGAGCCTACACAGCAGATTCCGAGCAAACCTTATCACTGATAACACGGCCAGAAAAGTCAAAACAATCCACCAGCTCCCACACGAAGGAGCCAGCACAGGAGTTGGCAAAGCAGCTAATGCAGGAGGGTTAGCAAGTGCCCGGAGAGACGAGCAAGGGAGTAAGGGAGAGAGAGAGAAGGGAAGAGTAATGGCTACCGGACTCTCTTCCCCACCCCAAGAGACCGGAACATGACGTACTATGGGATGAAATACTTCCTTGGTTAGTCTGGGTCTGCTACAGTATCCGAAGCGGACAAAAGACCTTGAGTTCAGTACAAGCCATCCCCAGCACCAGCTGAGGCCTTGTCAATGTTTTCACTTACTGTCCAGCAACAGTTTCTTGGCAACCAGAGTAAAGGGAGTTAGCCCTTTCCTGACTGAACCCAGCACAGGAGTCAACTGGCTTCTGGTCATGTCGATCTGGGGCTCTGGCTCTGCAGGCTCTCCTGCTCGGGCTCTTGCTTCTCAGGAACTGATTGTGTGTTGGCTGGTAAGTGGTGAACAATTATATCATATGTTTTATTTAATATTATTTTAATTGCTTAGTAGTAGTAGTATTGTTAGTAGTATCACTATAATTTTCATTTATATTCAATTATTAAATACTTATTGTCTCAACGAACTTCTTTCTTTGTCATTTCCTCTGACTCTCCTCCTGCACTGGAGGAGACCGTGTGGTACTTAATTCTTAGATAAAGTTAAACCATGACACTGACCACTGACAGTTGGTTGCCCAGGGAGATTGTGCAGACTCCATGGAGATATTTTAAAGTATTCTGGATGTGGTCCTGAGCAACTGGCTCTAGGTGTCCTTGATTGAGTCGGCTGGTTGGACCCAGTGACCTCCAGAGATTCCTTTCAACCTCCACCATTCTGTGATTCTGTGTTTCTTGTCAGTTAAATACTGCAGTATTACCATTATGTGACACCACCTATGAACTTAATGACTTATTAGAGTAATTTGTCTCCATAAAGAAAGCTTAAGAGGATGACATTTGAACCTAAGGTATCTAAAGGTTGTGGGAGGAACACAGATCCGCTCTACAGAAGTAGTCAGATGAGTTTTATTAGCCTCATAAGACAAGCCGGATAGCTTTATCACAACCAGAGATCTTCAAGGGAACCAGGAAAGAAAAAACAGGGGTAACCTAGTTATGAGAGAAGACAATAAATCAAGTATTGAGACTCAAAGGTAGCTGTAATCAACCAATACTTCATGCTTGTACATGGTGCCTTCACAGAATCATAGAATGGTTAGGGGTGGAAGGGACCTTAAAGATCATCTAGTTCCAACCCCCCTGCCATGGACAAGGACACCTTCCACTAGACCAGGTTGCTCAAAGCCTCACCCAGCCTGACCTTGAACACTTCCAGGGATGGGACATCCACAACTTCCTTGGGCAACAGGTTGCAGTGCTTCACCACCCTCTCCGTGAATATTTCTTTGTTTGTTTTTTTTTTTAATCTAATGTAAATCTCCTGACTTTCAATTTAAACCCATTACCCCTTGCCCTGTCACTACAGGCCTTTGTAAAAATTCCCCCTCCAGGTTTCTTGTAGGCTCCTTTCAGGTATTGGAAGGCTGCTAGAAGGTCTCCCCAAAGCCTTCTCTTCTCCAGGCTGAACAAGCTCAATTCTCTCAGCCTTTCTTCATAGCACAGGTGCTCCATCATCCTTTGATCATCCTCGTGGCCATCTCTGGATTCATTCCAGCTGGTTGATATCCTTCTTATGCTGAGGGCTCCACAGCTGGATACAGTACTCCAGGTGGGGTCTCAAGAGAGCAGAGTAGATGGGGAGAGTCACTCACAAAAGTAGTTTTCACAACCTCATCTGCTATTTCTTTCAGGAGCCGCAGATGTATTTCATCAGATCCCACGGAGTTGTGCACTTCCTGAAAGTGAAAGAACAATCTCACCCATGGTGAATGATCTTTGGAAACTGTTTCACTGTGAATAGCTTTGGTAACTTTAGTGTCAACTCTGGTATACTTTAATGGAGTCAAACACAATGGAGTAATTATAAAAAGTTTTATTTTTTTTACTGTAGACCACTGGTCTTAGCTCAGGGACACAGTTTCATTCCTGCTGCTTTGAGCAACTTATGTTATTGTACTAATTAATTAGAAATATAAATCTACATAGATTAATACTTTATGTGTTTTCCTGCACTAAATTAGGACAAAACACCAGTTCTTGTACTTATTGTTCTACATTTGGAAAAGATCTTGGACATTTAGTTTTGGAATAATGCCTCACAAAGAAGGATATCATGGATTGTTTGAGAATAGGGAAGGTACATGCTTTTTACCAAAAATATACAGTGTAACGATAAAACATGTATGCAGATAGTACCTCCTAACAGTGTACAACTCAGCATTAAGATTGGGATTTATAAAAGGATTTATGTGATTTTATCTGACATAAACAGATGTCACATACACCATTAAAATAAAATTTAGACCCTTAGATAACTGTTCAGCAGTGACATAACTCTGCAGGTGTTTAGGGTCTCTAGACTTCACCAGTAAAGCCTCAAGACTCCTTAACAAACCTTAACAAATTATGTATAATCACTTTCCTACGTCTGTCATGTGTTAGTTCAGTGGCTAGAGGCTCGGCTCAGGATTTCAGTATCCCAGATTCAGTTCTCTCCTCTCTGAGAGACATATTTCACATATGACTTCCCTCTTCATCCTCTGAAAGTGTTGCATTAATTGTAAGTAACTAATTGGGGGGAGAATTGAAATCTGATTCTGCAGTATGTTTTTCATGGTGCTTACCTGCTTAAGGTGAGACCCGAGCTTTAGTCACAGCTCTAATGAGTATATTGTTACACACAATACGGTGCAGAAATGCCCAAAGATTCTCAGAGATGAGAAGTAGTTATATTGTGTTCTAATGAAAATTTGAACAAATGTGTCCAGAAGAGAGAATGTTAAACAGAAGTAATTGTATGTTGTCAGGAGGATAAGATGCATTAATGCTCTTATAAATATGAAAATTTTTATAAGACACTTCTAAAAGCCCAGGAAAGATGAAGGGTCAGCTAGGGAGAAATCAGAACTACCAGTGTATGAGGGAAGACTGGTGGCTGAGATTTTAATTAGCAATTTTAAATCTTCACAAAACTATATAGACAAAAAAGAGGTTTGAACAATGAACTGAAGATTAAAGCAAGAGATATCATTGGTTTTGAAGAGAATTTAAAAGGTTACTTAGTAATATGCACATACATAAATGTGCTACAGGTACAATGATTTCTCTCTATCCTGGCCTTCAAATATTTATAGACTTATCATAAACTGATTTAGAGATCAGTTAGTAAATCAGTAGATATTTGTATTTTTTTTAATCTTTCTTCATAAATAACCCCTTACAGTACTTTGATCTATTTATTTCTCTTATCTGAACTCTTTCCAGTGTACCAGAATGTTTCCAGGAAGGCTAGACCCAAACTGGTACATGTTTCAGATCTGTACATGAAAGGAATTACTGAAGCAAAGATAGCTCTGTAGGAGGGAGAGGGTAATCTTTGTAGATACATTGGATTAGACCTGTCAGAGAGCTTCAAAAGGTGAAGTGATTGGACTGGGAGCCTTATAGCTGAGCAACTGATCATGTGTATTCTCTAGTGGTCAGATGAACTGGGAGGAAAGGTACTATCAATGTGTAACTTCCATGTATGAAAATATGTGAAGACTGGAGACTAAGCAAGATGAGCTCACTTGAAAGAAGAATTAAGGGGGAGAGGGAATTGAAGAGGAAACAATGAAGTAAATCAACTTTGTTGCGTAAGTGTTATAGCAAAATACTAAAAAGTACAGAAACAAAATTAACAATGAGCAAGAAGATGTCAAACCACAGAAAAAAAGAATCTGATTGTCTAGAAATCTGAGGGATTAACTGCTACCTGTGCCAGCTGGATATGGAAACTGTGTAGGCTTCTCAACATAATTTCTTTCTTAGTTTCTTTCTCACTATTTGGAGGGCATCATATTGTGTGTGTTTGAGCATTCTTAGAAGAGAAGATGATATAGTCAGTTTCCAAGAATTTTTGCCTGGATTATCTGGTTTGCAGATTGTGTTTATGTTTAAGAGGTGTATTGCTTTTGCATGGCAAGGTTTTAGTAGGGGAGGATACAGAGGTGGCTTCTGTGAGAAGCTGCTAGAAGCCTTCCCTGTGTCCAATAAAGCCAATGCCAGCTGGCTCCAAGAATGACTCACTGCTGCCCCAGCAAAGACAATCAGCAACAGTCATAACGCCTCTGTGATAAAATGATTAAGAAGAGGAAAAACTTAAGAAAGGGGAATTTTCAACACAGAGAAAGATGTGAAAGAAACAATTCTGAAGACACCAAGGCCAATGGAGGAGGAGATGTTTCAGAGGCCAGAGCAGAAATACCCTGCAGTCCATAGTGAAGGCCATGGTGAGGCAGGCTGTCCCTCTGCAGCCATGGAGGGCAATAGTGGAGTGAAGATCCACCTGCAGCCCATGGAGGACCCCATGCTGGAGCAGGGAGATGCCCAAAGGAGAGTGTAAGCCTCTGCAAAGCCCACTCTGGAGCAGGGTCCTGGCAGGTCATGTAGACCCATGGAGAGAGAGGAGTCCAGGTTGGAGAAGGTTTGCTGGCAGGACTTGTGACCTGATGGGGAACCCACGCTGCAGCAGTCTGTTCCTGAAGCACTGTCTCTCACGGAAAGGATTCCCCCTGGAGCAGATCATAAAGAACTGTAGCCCATGGGAAGGACTCATGTCAGAGAAATTTGTGGAGAACTGTGTCCCGTGGGAATGATCCCATGCTAGAGCAGGAAAAGGGTGTGAGGAATTGTTTTGCAAGGGCCTCTAGCCAAAGTAATGAACCATAAGCTAATAATATACTAATTAGGACAAAATTAATCTTAATCTCTCTTTAGTCCCACTATAAACATACTAAAAGAATACAATTGGCAACAATAAACAAGGATCATGAACCACTGTAACAGTATAGCTAAACTCAACATATATACATTTTACATAAATATGTGAGAAATGTTCCCACTAAAGGGGACTAAGAAAAATATGTGTAGGTGTATGCAGGAGTCATAGAAAAATATGTAAACAGAGAAAAAAGTAAGAAATTTTGAAGATTAAGTACAAACAAGATAAGCACAAATGATTGCAAATATGCAGACCATCCTACTGAATACATTATATAGCACTGCTGAAAATGTGTATGCAAAGAGAATATGTAAGGACAATGAAAAAACATCTATAGACATCATATGTTAAGAAATTAATTAATTGAAATCTTGTTTATATTTTTAATTAACTTGACTGGTCAGTTGTGTAAACAATTCTGTCAGTTATGTCTAGTTATTCTCTCCTTGTTATCTTTCTTTTATAATTTTATTTATTTTTGTGTAAGCTCCCTTTTTCAGCTTGCTGGAAACCACCCTGAGAATCTTTAGCTGAATCTTACTTGCTGTGGTCAGAACAAGAAGTTTATTGTCCTTCTTCAGGTGACAGTGATCTAGTGTACAGACACCCAGAAAAGCTCCAAAACTGGCTATTTGTACCATTGTCCATAGGGCCATAAAGACAGCATTATCTTTTCACTATCTTTTGACACCCTTCACACAAAAGGAATTCCCAATACCTCCCTTTCAATATCTGTAATGCCCATTAATTTCTCCTGTTGTTGCATTATTAATTTAGCTGTAGTACAGAGTTAACCAGCTACATTTCACTTTTTATTTCTTTTGTCTCTAAAGCTGAGCTGTTTCTCATATCTTTAAACCAATCCCACTAGTTTAACTTTGGGTTACCTCTTTATTTACTTACCTTAGCACCACTTGAAGAAAAAAAAAAGCCACTTATCAACCCATACCTGTTTTTGTGGCAAGGGTTCTACATTAAAAAAAGTCTAAAAAAACCCCACCCACCGTATATGACATTAGTAATAAATCTGCCTGTTGACAAGGCATACAGATATGAGGTTGGATGGATTCCTCAGTTAATCTGCTATGAACAAATTCCAGTTCATATAAACACAATATTATGTCTCACCTTTTATAAACTCTCTGAGAAGATTGCATTATTAGTAAAGTTCTACGTGGAGATAACTGTATACACAGTGGGCTGGAGCTGAATAATTTTCAACAGACAAAAGTAGATTAATAGAGTCAAGTTAGAAGGCTCATGTTAACTATCAGAAAAGCTGTGTAGATAATTTTATGACCAAGACAGGTGCCAGCCTTGATACTGTGGAACTTAGTAGAAAGGTGACTGAAATTTCAGCACTACAATGTACTGAAATGCTGAAATCCTTTTCAGATCTAGCCTTAGGTCCTTAGTCATATCTTGATAAGACAAGATGGGTATTCACAAAAGTTGACTAGAGAGACTTGGTGCCTTTAAATTCCCCTACAGTTAGTGGAATCAGTCATTTCAGAGAGAGATACAGAACATCTCAAATTAAACTCTTCAATGGCCCTTGAACAGATTCCTTCTCTCTCCAATGTTGGAGAAGTCTATGGAGACAAGTTGCGCAAGATTAAGCCTGTTTTGCATGTGCACAATGTTGTTTCCTATGATGTAATTTAAAAATTATCCTCAAAGTAGGCAAATAACTAGAATGACTTTGTGATGGTGAATGGAAATATTAGTAAGATGGACTTATGAACATTTTTTGTCATCACAGCACAGTGGTCCTATTTCAGCTTCCCAAAAATAAATAAAAGTTAGTCCTCTCTTGTCATTCTTCCTTATCCCTTTATTCCTGTTCCTTTGGTCATTGTGGCATTTAAGAAAGTTGTATACATTCCTCCTAAACAGAACATGGACCAGGTCCTCAGGTGAGTGTCTCCTAAGCATCATATTAACAATAAAGCTATGACTATTAAAACAGGGATAACTTTAATGGTGCACATGTCATGAATGGCTATAAAAAGATTAAATTATGTTTAAGAATAAACTAGCTGGGCACAGGTTAAATAAACATTTTCAAACCCTGCATTACCGTTATCAGAGTTACCTAACAAATACAGACTTGCTAGAATGAAAATCATACATACAAGTTCTGCTGTCCCAAATCTGTACAGGACCAACCATTTGAACAAGGGGTTTTCCCTTGTAGTACCTACTTTCTTGCTATTTGGAAACAGGTTTGGAAACAGGTAAGCTACTGAAAGGAAAAAATGTAGTGTGTTCAGGAAATGGGGATTGTATTCTGTATGGTTTCATGAAGTTTGAAACTGTAAACAGCATGAATACATTCATAAATAGATATCTTTCCTTGATAAATAGCAACAGAGTAACATAAGCTCTGATACTCCGGGGCTGGGGGGAGGAAATCCAATGGTTTCCTTCATTTGTATCTAACTGTATAATAATAAGCTGTATAATAATAAACTGTATGAAAGTCTTCTTCACACTGACATTTGTTCTTTTCATTTTATAAAATGTTTTCATTTGATGTGAGAACTTTTTCAGACAATTACTCATTATTAATGAAGACCAAAATAAGTCTTCAAACAAGGTCATATATAATTTACAAATACGTATGCTTCAGCAGCTGCCAGTATTATGCTGCTATACATGTTTTATATTTGCAAAATTCGCCTTTATATTAGAAAACCGACCTATTTCTCTCTGAGGTAAACTTCTCCCCTCAAATCTTTACAGTTAGTATAAATGAAAAGTTTTTAATTTGCTCAGGAAATATTAGATTAATTGCATAAAGCCATGTTTTAGATAAAAAACAGTATTTTATGTAGAAAATAGCTGATGCAATTTTAAGAGTTTAGCAGGGAAGTGATATGAACTTTCTCAGCTTTATAAACTGTGTGGAAAACAAAACGTATTTAAAGATTTTGCCTACTAAACTATGGCATTTTTCCCAAGACTGAGGTAAAAAGCTTTAAGGTAATGTAGACTTTGTAATTAAAAGAAAAAAGTATAGTCACAAAAGACTATTGTACTTAACTGCATTGTTTCTTTGTTCATTAGCTACCGTGCAAGCAGTGTTTCCTGTTGTGATGAAAAATGCCAACAACATTCTAAGATTTTTTTTTTCTGCCAGTAAACATTTATATATGCCATTCTTGAACTCTGGCAATTAATATAATCTATAATAAATTAATATACCACTTATAAATTAAAAAAACCCCATACATTGAAGAAACTTAACATGTTTAGAAATTAGAAATACAGACTTTCTGAGAATAAGGAATAATTTTTAAGTGTCCTTGTGAAAAGTTCTGATAAGCTATGACTCAGAATGTGCTAGTAATAGTTTTTCTGATTATAATAATATTCTAAACCTTAACAATTCAGTGTACTGATGAGTAATTGTAATGGGAAATAGCCTAAAGCTGAATTAATTATGTGTTTTATATGTGCATGTTAAGGGTATGTCCATATAGGTATGTACTTAAAAGAATACGAAGTTGAAAAATGAATCATTGATATGTCTAGGAAATGTGAGAATGAAGGTTTACCTGCAAATATAATTCAGCCCCCAGACAGATAAACATCATGTAATGTGGCATAGTAATGCCATTAAAAGCTTTTTTTTTTTCCTTATAGTAGAGGAAGCTTTTAAGGATTTTTTTCCTCTTTTTTTTTAACTTAAAAATTCACTAGTGTATCATTTTTGTGTATAAAAATAGAGGAAAAAAAATCATAGCATAGAAAAATAGTAGTCTCCCCTGAAGTCATTAACAGGCTTCAGATCTTTACAAGAATTTCTGTTCCCTTATCATATGAACTTATTGAGTAAAATGTAGCAGTAAGGTGGTGGTTAACTTCTCCATTGGCCTAGCATTACAAATGGGTGTAGACACTCAGAGTCGTAAGGCGGTATGTCACAGATATTTTTTAGAATTAGAAAGGAAAATTGAATTTGGGAATAATATTTTCCAACTGAAGGTCTGCAGAGAAGTTGGTCTGATGCAATAGACTACCACCCTCCTTATTACTGTTGTCTTTCTTCTAGCACTAATTTTCTATTCTCAGTGCTCATTCCTGTTTTCCTTTTTTATTTCTATTCCTACACTCTCATGCTTGGTCCATCCACTTCCTAGGTTCTATTGCACATTTGTGATCTCCTGCCTATGACCAATTTGGTGCTTGTATGTCTCCTTCATTGCTGTGCTTGATCATCCTCTTCCAGAATCAACTCCTTCTTCTACTAATCTTTACCATTCCCACTCTCTGGTCCTACCCATCCTGGTCTTTTTTCCTGATCTTCCCTGCCACACAGGCCCACACATCTCCTCCTATTACAGTTGCCCTTCAACTGCTGTTCAGAAATCTTTATTACTTAGTGAGAATCTTTTATTTTAATCTATCAATTTTTTATATATTAAGCAAAATTTAAAAATCTTTCTACTGAACAAAAGGAATGGAAAACTTTTAGAGACCAAATATAAGACATATTTAGTCTTTGTCTTAAAGCTTAAAGTAGCTCTTGCAAAGCAACAAGTATTACTATATTTCAAATATGCAGAACAAGATCTTTTCCTCAAAAACTATCCCAAGAAAAGGTCACACTCACTGATATATCATAAGGCAAGTATCTTGGATGGAAATTTGAAGTCTGAATGTCTTAAAACTGGCGAAATTACAAGCAATCAAAAGCATGATTTTCTTACAGAGAGAATCTAGGAAGCTTAGCTGTCTACATTGCTTATAAATAAATGATCACCATCATGGTTGAGAGAGTCCTTTGGGAGATAGTCCTGAAGGACAAAGGAGTCCAGGAAGGCTGGACATTCTTGAAGAAAGGATACTTAAAGTTGCAGGTGCAGGCCTACTACATCTGCTACACCACTTAGACATATACAAGTCTATGGGGCTGGATAGGATGCATCCAAGGGTACCAGAGGAGCTTGTGGAAGTGCTCACAAAGCCACTTTCACTCATTTATAAGCAGTGCTGGCTAACTGTGGAAGTCCCAGTTGACTGATTGTTAGCAAATGTGATGCCTATCTACAAGAAGGGATGAAGGAGGATCCAGGGAACTGCAGGCCTGTCAGTCTGACCTCGGTGCCAGGGAAGGCTATGGGACAGATTGTCTTGAGTGGCATCACACCATATGTACAGGACAATCAGGTGATCAGGCCCAGTCATCATGGGTTTATGAAAGGCAGGTCCTGCTTGACACATCTGATCTCTTTCTATGACAAGGTGACCCACTTAGTGTATGAGGGCAAGACTGTGGATGTTGTCTCACTGGACTTTATCAAAGCCTTTGTCACCATTTTTCACAGCATTCTCCTGGACAAACTGGCTACTCATGGCTTAGATGTTCACATTCTTCACTGTGTGAAAAATCTGGCTGGATGGCCAGGCCTAAAGAGTGGTGGTGAATAGTTAAATGCAGTTATTAACCGGTCACAAGTGATATTCCCCAGGGGTCAGTACTGAGGTCAGATCTGTTTAATATCTTTATGAATAACCTGGACTAAGGGGTTGAGTGCACTCTCAGTAAGTCTGCAAACACCATGTTGGGTGAGAGTGTTGATATGCCTGAGGGTAGAAAGGTTATGTGGAGGGATCTGGGCAGGCTGGGTCAATGGACCAAGGCCAATAGTAGGATGTTAAACAAGACCAAGTGCCAGGTCCTACCTTTGGGTCACAACAACCACATGCAACACTACAGGCTTGGGGACAAATGGCTGGAAAACTGCCTGGCAGAAAAAACCTCAACCTCCTGGCATTGGTTGACAGACATCTGAATATGAGCCAGTAGTGTGCCCAGGTGCCCAAGAAGGCCAATGTCTTGTCCTGGCCAATGGCTTGTCCTGGCTTATATCAGGAACAGTGTGGCCATCAGGAATAGGGAAGTGATTGTCCCCCCATACTTGGCACTGGTGAGGCTTCACCTTTAACACTGTGTTCAGTTTTGGGTCCTTCACTACAAGAAAGACGAGGTGCTGAATCATGTCCAGAAGAGCAACGAAGCTGGTGAAGGGTCTAGAGAACAAGTCTTATGAAGAGCGGCCGGGGGAATTGGAGTTTTTAGCCTTGAGAAGAGCACGCTCAGGGGAGATTTTATTGCTTTCTAAAATATGCTGAGAGGGTTTTTTTTATCTTCTCTCCTGAGAGACAAGCAATAGGATGAGAGGAAATGGTCTCAGGTTGTGCCAGGGAAGGTTTAGACTGGATATTAGGAAAAAATTCTTCAGTGAAATGGTTGTCAGGCATTGGAACAGGCTGCCCAGAGACATGGTTGAATCACCATCTTTGGAGCTATTTAAGAATTGTGTGGACAAGGGTTTTAAATAACCTTTATTTTTAGAAGATAATAGGACATTTATTAGGTCTAATAACCTTGCACGGATGAGGTGCTGGAGCACATGGTTTACTGGTGGTATTAGCAGTGTTATGCTACTGGCTGGACTTGATGATCTTAAAGTCCTTTTCCATCCCAAAAGATTCTATGATTCTATGATCAAATAATGAAAGAAATTTTGTTTAGAATCAGAGAATTTTTGACAGATTAAAAATGGAAAGGGTATCTGTAGATTGTCTAATCCAACTTCTTGCTCAAAGCAGGGCTGATTTCAAAGTTAGATCAGGTTGCCCAGTGTCTTGTCTGAGTTATGAAAACCTCCAAGGGTGCAGATTTCACAGCCATTCTGGGCAACATCCTCCTACGCTCAGCTTCTTTCACTGTGAAGAATTTTCCCCTCAGGGTAAACCACAATTTCCCTTATTGCATTGTGTTGCTTATTGTCCTTCTGTTATGTACCTCACAGGAGAAACTCTTTTATCTTACAGCCCTGATTTATGTTACAGAAGTCTATAAGTCAATCCCCTCCTTTATCCTTTTCTTCTTCAGTTCAATCAGACACAGTTCCCTTAGGCCTTTCATTGCACTGTCTCTGTCAACATCTATTTTATACTGTGGCATCAAAAATGGGACACAGTTTTCCAAACACGTTGCAGTATTCCAGCTTCATAAGTACCAGGACAAAGAGAATAAGCACCACCCTTGATATACTGGCTGTACCATATCCTTGCAAAAGTTGCCCAATCTGCTGTTAGCTGTCATCACTGCAGGTGTACAGTGCTGGAAGTGAATACAACCATGAAGCACATGCACTTCTAATTTACAGAGTTTGCAAGATTATGTTTCAGCTACAGTAAAACATATATAATTACTTTAATTTATTCTTCTTGTACTTAGAATTTATAAAACATGTTTCATTCAAGACCTTTGGCCAGTTTTCCCATATATTATTGTACGAATATTTTCACAGATTAAATATTATGAATCAAAACAATTCAAAACGTTCTTTAAAAAAAAACTCTTTAAATCAATGAATAAATTGTGTTTGCTATTTCCAAATATTTTTGGCAAAAATCGCATTTTTGCCTTTAAGAATAGAGATTTTGGAACATGAACACCTTTTGTAGCTAGGACTAGCTGAGGACAACATTCCAAGATTGGTACGTGCATGGAACAGGTTATATGTTCACTGCTGTATTTGATGGACATTGTTGTACTGCAAACATTGCAGCAATTGAGGGTCCATTGTGGTTTAACCCTAGCCAGCAGCTCAGCGCCACCCATGCAGTTGCTTTTTCCCCCCAGTAGGATGGAGGAGAGAATCTGAAAGGTAAAAGTGAGAAAACTCATGCATTCAGGAGCAGAAGCTATGCCTGCAGACAAAGCAAAACAAGGAATTCATTCACCACTTCCCATCAGCAGCAGGTGTTCAGCCATCTCCAGGAAAGCAGGGTTCTCTCACATGCAATGGTTACTTGGGAAGACAAATGCCGTAACTCTGAATGTCCCTCCCTTCTTGTCACAGCTTTAGGTGCTGAGCATGACATCATATGGTATGTGATATCCCTTTGGTCAGTTGGAGTCAGCTGTCCCATCTGTGTCCTCTCCCAGTTTCTTGTGCACCCCCAGTTTACTCACTGGTGAGGTGGGGTGAGAAGCAGAAAAGACCCTAACTCTGTGTAATCACTGCTCAGCAATAATGAAAATATCCCTGAGCTATCAACACTCTTTTCTGCACAGATCCAAAACATTGCACCATAGGGGCTACTATGAAGATAAATAACTCTATCCCAGTCAAAACCAGTACAGGACACAAACCAGAATCCAGAGGAGACATGGTTAAGTGTCTTTAATAAATAAAGGTCTTTTTTCTTGTCTGATTTTATTTCAGTAAGGTTTCATCTATCATAGGAAGGAATTCATTGTCAATCATAATTTTGATGTTATATCAAAGCACTGAGAATACTTTGATTCTCCCCTAGCTTACAGGATGTCTGCTCTTCTTTTTGAATTAAAAAAAAAAAAAAAAATCTAGGGAAGATTCTGGCTAACTCAGTAACAGATGCTGTTATTGATTCTGATCCAGTTGCTGGCACTGCCTTGCCTCCCCCTTGTTATCAAAACAAGAGAAAAAAAAGAAAAGTTTAATTTAGCTCTTAACCTTCAGCCCCTCTGAGGAATGTGTCATTATTTCCATGTGTTATGCCAATTGACTTCACATGCATTATTTTACTTCCACCCCTAAAATGGTTTTACCACATTTAAAGCAGTTAAAGTAAATGGAAAGTAGAATTACAGAAATACAAGTAGAAACTTAGACATCAGGGAATAGGTGCAATATAAGCCTTAGGGCAGGATCCGGTGAGAACAGAGATACATGAAGTGGGACTTAAGCAACATTTATTTGTGTATCTCAATTATAATTTCTCTGTTTCTCAGTTGAACGGCTGTCTGCTTATTCTTATTTGACCTTTGTGCAGTTTTAACAGGCCAAAGGATCTTAATATTAAGCTGTATTCAAATGTATTAAGCAGTTATACTTCTGCCAGAGTCTTGTGAGGGGCTTTTTCAAGATCCCTGTGAAACAGAGAAGGCTCTCCTTTAAAATATATGTGTATATATACATGATAGATGTGATGATCAGAGCTCACTGAGCAAACAGAAAGTCTGCATTAAGTTCTTTCCTCTGTTGCTGGAGATTTAACCCTAAAAATTGGAGGCTGTTCACTGTCACTGGGAGTACTTCTGCGTTATTTTACTGAGGATATGGCATTGCACAGAAGTTTTATAAGGCCCAGAAGGAAACAGGAAGAGTAGTCTATTTCTTAGGGAACTCACCTGAAGTAAGGATAACCTGGTTTTCTAGGTCTTTCTGTATATAAATATAGCATGTTAAACTAAAAGTCTCTGGAATAGAATGGAATATGAGTAAGTACATAACCTTATTTTCACTCAAAACCCCTCCTCTTTCTGGTACATTAAAAATGCTCTATTTATGTACAGTAAATTGTTTTATCTTTAGGAATCATCCTTGGTGTGTTTCCATATATTTAGTATGAACTGTGACACAAGATAGACGGATATCTTTTATGAATTGCAGATGCTTTGGATATCATTTTAAAGGACGCATGGCCACTTTCATTCAACTTCTGTGCCATGTTGGTCAGATGTGATCCAATCTAGTCTGGCACCTGGTAGTTTTATTAGCACAATATTTTCCCCAGGATAATACTCTGAAAATAAGGAATACAATGAAGTGAAGCTGTTTCTTCTTGAAGCACATAACTCTTCTTGTGAATCAAATATAGAAACATATGCACTTGATTAAGCCCATGCATCTAACATTGATCAAGGATTTCTCTGTAGTGTCAAACATCTATACAATGATATGTGTTGGCACTTGATTTCTAGTTGTTCATATCTGGGGTTTGTTTATTATTCTACTGTTTTAAGGCTAGCACTTTTCCTTGGTATCATTTCTATTAATAAAATAAATGCTAAAAATAAAAAAAAAGCTGTGATGTTTATGAAAACAGTAGAGGGAAGGTGTTTTCTCAGAGATACATACATTCAAATGACTATATTCAAAACAACTTTTTAGAACATTTTTTAGTTCTTTTCCTTATCCTTAAATATGACAGTAACATTCCTATACACATACAGTTAGAAGAAGAGTTTAACGTTAATATAGGATTCTATATGTGCATACCAGAAGATTACATCTATTATTTTCATGATGTGCTTTGTCTACAAAATAGTACAGTTTCTTAAAAATCATAATCTTTTAATATTTAACTAAAATAGCTCATTTTAACATAATGTATACTAAAAATTCTGTTTAATTAAGTCTGAAATTCCTCTGTGAGGATGACACTCTCCCTTTAAAACTATTTTCTTTAACTTGGTATTTATGTTTTGACAATATTGTTTCATCAGTTAATTCTTGTGAAAAATAAATACTGTGTTAATATACCCAAATTAGATTCCTCTTCATAATGTTTCACATTATTAAAGGTGATGATGAGGTTTCAGAGACTGCTCTAAATAAGATAAAAATAAGTATTAATGAATAATGGAAAAGAAAGTTCACTTGTAACAACTTGCCCAGATTTCTAAATAGTTGACATGGAAACTTTTGATAATTTATGCTGTTTAGTGTTCTGTATATGGGAATTAGGTAAGGATTACTAACACACAGGGTTTTTTAATAAAAATAATTAAAGTGTTCCAAATCTTCATGGGATCATAATCACGACTATGATTAGTTACAAGAATCACACTCCAGAATCATTAAACAACATTGTCATGTGATTATATTATTTGGAAAATATGAATGTGTTTATGTAATAGTTCCTAACTTGGTCTCTAGTTGTAAACCCAAACTTTTCTTTGGGAAAAAAATATATATAAAAGACCAGGCCATGGTCTTCTAAATATATATGTAAAAGAAAATGACCATTTTCTGGAATGCTGTAGGTGGCATCTTTTCCTTCAAATGTCTTTGTTGATAACATCAGTACTGTTCCTGTAAACACACACCCTAACAGCAGTGTGCCATCATTATCATTCACAGAATAAAAGGGTATAGAGTCAGATTTAAAAAAACATTTAGGTGTACAGTAACACTAAAAGGTATCTTCCTGCCACTAATTACAACAAAATGAATGGACATCTTCTTGGTGTACTACACTACAGTCGCTGTAGAGATGCTGTCAGAGGCTGTTTAAAGCTGTCCTGCCACTATATTCCATGACAGAATGATGTGCAGAGCTATTGTATATGTCAGAATTAAATAATGTATGTGTTGGTTTTGTATTACATTACATATTACACTACATGCACCTGTGTTCTCCTTCATGTTGTTTTCTCCATCCTGTTTTCCTATACAGTGATTCACATGCCTGTGCTGGGAATATCCAAGATATCCGAAGAGTGATAGAACAGTTGAACAAAGCAGATTTCTCACTTTACAGAATTCCAAGTGGCTTAGAATAATTTGATGTTCCCATGTTCTGCTCAGGGTGCCACATACAGAGAGCTTACAGGAAATGCTGGAGAGTATGCTGTGAGAAAACAGATGGCCTGCTGAATTTAAGGTCTTCACATGATGCACATAGAGGCAGCACATGCAGAGCTCTTCTTTATATGATGTTGTGCTGGATTCAGTCAGGAAAGAGTTAACTCTCTTTACCATGGCTGCTAGGGGGCTATGTTGCTGGATGCTGAGAGCAGCACTGATAAGGTCTTAGCTGGCGCTGGGGAATGTCTGCATCAGATTCAAGGTCTTTCTCCACTTCTGATACTGCAGCTGCATTCCCAGGTCTCGCTGTCTCGTTGCACAGTTCAGACAGCTGACCCAAACTCACCAAGTGTTTCATTCCATAGTAGTCATGCTCAGGGCTTAGGTGGGGAGGTGGTTCGTGAACCATTACTCTATCTCTCTTACTCCCTTGCTCGTTTACTCCCATACACTTGCTAACACTCTCCCTGACCCCTGCATTAGCTGCTTTGTTAACTCCTGTGATGGCTTGTTCGTGAGGAAGTTTGTGGGTTTGTTTAGTTTTCCCGGTCTTGCTATTGCTGATAGGGTTTGCTTGGAATCTGCTGTGAGAGCTCTCAGGCTCCAGCCCTTGGGCTGCGGCTCTCGGGCTGCAATCACTCCCGGGCTGCAATCACTCCCGGGGTGTGGCTCTGGGCTCTGGGTCTGACTCTCACTGCGCAGCACCTGAGCGTGCATTGGTCAGTGGATGGTGAGAAATTGTATCATATTGTATAATATGTTTTATTTTCTATTATTTTAATTATTTTTGGTAGTAGTATATGTATATATTAATTTAGATTTAATTAGTAAATATTTCTTATCTCAATTTTATGAGCTTCCTTATTTCTTTTTTCCTCCGATTCTTCCCCTGCACTGGAGGAGGGGAGGGGCATTTGTGAGAGCAGCTTCATGGTATTTTGTTAGCCAGAGTTAAACCACAACACATGTCCAAATGTTTAATATACTTCTTCAAGAAATAGAATTCATGTCTGTGCTGGTTTTTGTTCAGGTAATGTTAATTTTCCTCACAGTAGCTAGTATGAGGCTGTGGTTTTGTTGTGCTGAGAAGAATACTGATAACATTAATATTTATAGTTGTTGCAACAAATGTTTATTTCAAATCAAAGACTTTCACTTACTGATACTGCACCTGTGTTCCCAGCTTCCTCTCTAAAAGAAGAGGGGAGGGGACACAGTCAAGACAGCTGACACAAACTGAACAAACGGGTATTTCATTCCATAAAATGTCATGCTCAGTATATAAACTGGGGAGTGGGGGAACAGGCCAGGGTTGCCTCCCTCTTTTTCAGTCTTTGTCTGGCTCTGGGGATCTGGTTGTCAGGGTCTCCAGCTCTTGCCACTTGAGGACTGGCTGGGCACCATTTGGCAGGTGGTGAGCATTTGTATAATTTGTTTTCTTTTCCATTATTTGAATTACATATTATTAGTAGTAATATTAGTATTATTAGCATTGTTAATATTATTGGTACATTAATTTATTTAGTTTATTTTGAATTATTAAATTCTTCTTATCCCAACCCATGAGTTTCTTTTTCTTTTCCACTGATTCTCCTCCCCATCCCACAGGGGATGGGGGAGGTGAGTAAGTGGCTGTGTGGTACTTGGCTGCTGTCTGGGGTTAAACCACAACAATGTCTTATGTAATATATACACATATAAGGTTTAAACTTATGAGAATGTTTGTCCTGGTCCCAGGCAGTGATAATCTGCTCTCCTGGGGCCAATCTATAAGATTCTGTTTCATTCCATAATACATCAAGCTGAATGGTCACTGTTACCCCCCTGTACCAGCGACGCTGGGAGCGGGCCAGGGGGAAGATTGCAGAGGATCAACCTGGAAGGTGTGTTTGAGGGGATTGGCCTGGAGGTCCCTGCCAGCAGTGTGGGGTTTTTGGCTGCCAGCACAGCTGTTTTTTTCTCTCTCCACAGCTCAGTCTTTTCCCGGACCTCATGTAGGGTGATTAGCAGACAAGTATCATCTTTTGTCAAGGAAGTTGCTCGGGGAAGGGGAGGGTTTGGAAGTTTTCTTTCCCCCTGCTCTTGGCTCCCGGGCACGGGGAGGTTTTTTTTCTCCTCAGGGCTTTGGATTTATTTTTGCTTGCTGTCATGGTACCTAGCTTGTCTATCCACAGGTGGTGAGTAACTCCATAAGTTTCAGTTATATAACTAAATAGTTCTTAACTTTCATGAGCCTCCCTTGTTTTTCCTCTGACCCTTCCTCACCGGGAGTCGGGATGGGGGGGGCGGGGTGTGGAGTGGTAGAGTGACTGGTGGTGCTTAATTGCCCGAGAGGGCTAAACCAGGACAATGTTCCAGAGCAATATACTAGTCATCAGCTCATGTCATGCTTTGAGTCACAGTCTAAGTGCTCTTCTTCTCACTTGATAAAATATACTTCCTGTGCAGAAATGAATCTAAGATCACAGAGACGAAAAGCACACTGTGATCTGATTTTCTGTTACACCAATGAGCTCGCTACTGTGAGACATAAAGTTGCGGTTCTCACCACAGTTCGTATTTGTAAGAAGGCATTTTGCCTAATGAATTTCTAATGACAAATATATGTACAACACAAGGAAAACAGATCAGAACCCAGTATTTATTATGTACATTCTTTCATACATCTGTTTAAGTGACACAGTGCATAGACTGAATACAACCTACTGTGGAATTTTCAGAAGTGTTAGTAACTTCCACTGAAATCAACAGTATCTCAAAGATAAAATTTAATAATATTAATAATACCAACAACAATATTCATAACAAGAAACATTCAAAATAAAAATACAATGCTTGTGGTTTTAATTGTGTAATTATGAATGTGACAATATAATGATTGTTTTTCCAAAGTTCATTACAACACCAGAGGTTAATTCCTATTTAATTACAATGAAAGTAGAGTATTACCATTTACTACGTGTAATTAAGATTTTAAATATTGTGACATAAAATAATGATTATTGCATATAAGTTTATTAGGAATGACATATTAGTTACAGGTACTGAAATTTGTGAAGCTGTGACAACAATTTTAATCCTGATTTTCAAAGTAATATTATTAGAACACTTGAGTGCAAATATTTCTCTTGCCTCATCCATATGATTGTTAATATTCACCATTGCCTTACTATTACACTTAAAAAACATTGAAAGAATATTAAGTGTAACAGTGTTTATTAAATAATTCAGCATTTATGTAGCAGGAAGGTAAATACTATGCATGCATTAAAGGCAGATAAACCTGGGGTTGCTTTATTTTCCCCCTTTTTTCCTCCAGAAAGAAAATGATGAACTAGAAATAAGGCACAGATCTGAATGCTTTCTAACTCAGCTCTATGAAAAATATATTCATTCTATCAAATAATATTCTATGAAAGTTCATCTGCTTTGTGAAGATTAAAATGAAAGGCTAAATTTGGAGTTTTAAGTTCTTCTTGACATTCCTATAGTTCCACTCATAAATCTTATGGCAGAACAGAACACACCACATACCTGGAACCTAGAATTAATTGTTTATCTAGTCTAATAATCCACATTGCCTAATTAATTCAGAAATGTCTCAATAAAATAAGTTAAACAGGATTGGGCAGTTTTTCAGGTTTGGGTTTTTTATTTTGTTTGGTTGATGTTCCATCCCCCCTGCAAAGAGTCTCTCAATTATCCGTTCCTTATCCCTGGAGTTATGTTCACTTTCTCAGTGTTCCTCTGCGTCCCAGCTAGAATGACCACTGCAGACTCCCTCTAGAAAAAGGAGGCAGGATTACACGGAGTTGTCACCACTTTGAGTTCTTTGCCAGGGTCATGGTAATAATTTTTTTCTCCTCAGCCTTAGGCATATCTGGATTTAGTTTTATATTTTCTTACCACAGTGTGCTTGCTTCACCACTGCACAACTGTTAATCTGGACTAGACCTAGGCAGGAGTTCCTTCACGGTGTAACAGAAACTCATCTGATGAGTCTCTAATGCCACACATCATACATATATTGCAGGAGCATGGGTTGGTAACCAATATTTCTGACCTCCATTTCTAGAAATCTGTCTCAGGTACTGCAGTAGGTAGCAGGAAGGGAGTCTTGTTATGGGATTCCTTTAGCGTGCAACAAGAAACACTTGTTCATGAATGATTACAGGATCTGAAGGCCTGTAACAGCAAGCAAGAGTTTTTTTCTCTTTATCTTGTTCATTTGCTGCAGTTATTGATAGAAAGTAAGCATTCTTTTAATTTAGTGGGGGTATGGAGGTAGGGGTTGGGGTTGTTTTTTCATTTTCTTTTTAATCCTTGGAGCTGCAAACAGCTCAAAAGAGAACCTTGCATGTTATTTTCACACAGCATTAGAGTAGAGGAGACAGAACACACTCACTCAAAAAAACTACTAACATGAAATTATAAATAAATACACGCATACATATAGACTATATGTGATAATGTACTAGAGTGTTTGTAGAACTACCTCCAGTCTGCATAAATTTATAACTACCTGGGCAGCCTTTGCTATCACAGCTGCAACAATTGCTGCAATGTGTTATTCTTCAGTATACTTCTTCAATTGGTTGCTCATAAAGCTAACAAATCAAAGGAAGTTTAGCAAAAAATTGCTCCTTCACACATTTATAACAATAGCAATAATGTTTTAGTAATTGTCTTCCATCTTCTTAAACTAGTGTATCTCAGAAAACCAGAAAATTCTCCTTTTTATGTGAGTCACTTTTAAAAATGTAAAACATTACTCAAAGTATAAAGTGAGGTTTGATTTCTGTTGGGTTTGAAAGTCTGATTCAAATCTTAGTGGTTATGTAGAATTTCAGAAAAACTATAAAGCCAAATTAATTTTCTAATTTACATACTGAAATATAGTAACATTTTGATAAATTTATCAGTGTTGTATTTTGCATCCTGCATTTTCACAGGGACAATTTCTTCCTTTGCAAAGTGTGTAAGTGCCTCCATAGCAATGTATTGAACCTAGTGATATCCTACTACATATGCAAATATAATACTCAGATTCTATTCTTCATTTTATATATTAAAAATTATTATAATATTCATTAGTGTGTGAACATGATCATATGATCAGAAGTAACCCAGAAGTAGCTAGAAGTCAAGAATTCTGAGCAGCAGATGAAATCTTCCTTTACAAGAGGCAGATTCCCAGGCATTTAAACAAAAATGGTCTAGACTAATAACTGGAAACCTCAGAACAGATAAACAACAGATAGAAAATGAAGCAGCAGATATGCTCTATGATTTAGATGAGCCCTGAAGACATTTGGTTTGCCACCAACAAATCCTGTATAATCAGATAATGTGACCAGGACCAAAAGATATCTGGGCTGCAGTTCTGACATCTTGACACAAGAAAGTCACTCAGGATTGCCTGCAATCCATTAATGGTCATGTTGACAGTCTTGAAAGGGTAGTAGACGATTTTCTGTTTTATTGGAAAAAGATGCTTTTATCAGCAGCTGCAATATGAGAGACATCTTTTTATTTCCTTCAGAGATAGCTGTCAATGTATTTCTCATTTGCTATTGCATCATTTCTATACACTTTAGTTTGGAATGTTTTTACTTTTGAAATAATGAAAATTATAAATTCTGAAAATTTTTAAGAAAAAATCAAGAACTGAAAATCAATTTCATATGTTTATTTTTATTTACTGGCCTTCAGTTTATATTCAGGTGCTAATTTTAGACCAAATATAATTCTTTTCTACATACCTGTGTAGTCATGACAGAAAATTATGTTCTAACTTACAAATCAGAACTCAAAACCTTCTCCTTTCTTTGATTCCAAGAAAGGTACTTCTAAATCATACCCTTAACACTACATGATAATGTTCTGGTCTTTTTCTATTTTAGGCCCTTGAGATATATGTATGTGGTTGCTGGTCCTCAGTTCAATAATCACATGAATGTCAGACGTAAGATCTGAAGGGGTTGCTTATGAGACAGAATATCACTATTCAGTCTGTTATGAGTTACTATGTGAATGCATCAAATTGTTAATGATTATTTCACTGACATAAGTAATATAAGTAATAAAAAAAGAGAGTAAATTGAAAAAAGCAGAACTGGCTGATTAAGACATAGAATTTAGCAGAAATCTGTTTGAAATGGAAAAAATACAGTGTTTATTAAGTCCTCGTATGATTCTGTAGGAGAATTTTCCTGTAACATTACCATCTGCCATCACAGTATTTTAGCATCACTTAGGTTTGAGGGTATGTCTGAAGGTCACTTGATCCAACTTCTGCTTTTGTAGGGTCAGCTCTGATGGTAGATAAGATTGTTCCTGACTTTGCCCAGCTGAGTTTTGAACATTTCCAAGAACAGAGATTCTATAGCCTCTGTAGTAAACTTTGTTCAATGCTTGATGAGAGACAGTGATTTGGGGTTTTTTTTCTTAGTATCTAATCAAAATTTCCATCATGATAATTTGTCCTTTATTTCTTTCCTATGTCCACCTCTGAAAGGTGTGTTTCTGTTTGGGAGTTGGTGTTCCCATACGCAGAGAAGCATGAGGCATTTCCTGCAGTCAGAGACCTGAGCAGATAAAGCCCTCCCTCAGAACCCTCATTTGGGTTGAGGTCTCTAATTTGCAGAGACATACTGTCCAGCTGGTGCTAGGAACTGCACAGTGCTGCAAGTCATTTCTTTGGTTGTATTGTCTCTAGCAGTCCTTTTCTGTCTGAGCAGTTCCTCTAGGCTATCTGCCATGCCTTCTATTGCATTTACTGTCAAAGCTTTGTTTGCTCATCCTGGTTGCCACATTCATTGTCAGTCCACAGCAATAGCTAAACCAGCACTCCCTAACAATTGTTGACTAAGAGCCTGGAATTGCCTAATCAATTAACAGGTGAAATTGAAAGCACACCTTTATCAGAAAACAGCAGAAGCAAAAACCTGGCTTTATTTGCAAATAACAACTAACTTTCATAGAATCACAGCATAACCATAGAATGGTTTGGGTTGGAAGGGAATTATAAAGACCATCAAGTTCCAATAACCCAGCCATGGGCAGGGACATCTTCCAATAAATTTGGTTGCTCAAAACCTGGTCCAACCTAACCTTGAATGTTTCCAGGGATGGGGTATGCATGACTTCTCTGGGTGTTTTTTTCCAGTGACTCAGAACCCTTCTTTCATCCTAGATGCTAAGTCTCTGCTTTCTGGCCCTAATTACTATCCTCCTTATCAGCAAAACATGAGATATTTTAATACTATCTATTTCTTTTCCCTCCATGAACAATGAAAACACAATTGGACAGAATATTTAGAGTTAGTTTCCACAGTGATATTATTTTTTACATAAACTTAAGCGCTAAATTTGATGAAAAATGTGATTTCTTGGATTGATTTGTAGTTATCCTTCTTCATTAACCTTATTATGAAATTCTAGTTTTATTGGATTCAGCAACACTACAATTTATTTATGTTAAGGAAGACAAGACCCAGAATGTCCAACAGTTAATTATTAAAGCTCACTATTGAAAATATTAAAATAAGAATATCACAAAGTAATATTTTAAATACTATTTTATTTTCTATAACAAGCTCAGTTTAGAGTAGAGCATCATCATTTAATAATTAGTTTCTGTTCCCATTACAATCTGTATGCTTCTTGATTTTCTTTTTTTATAATTATATGACAAATGTTGGCTTTACCCAAATATAGATTTTACACAATTTTTGCAATTTCAAGTACACAAAAAACACCGTTTTACTGATGCTGTAGACATCTACACATAAGTACTTTTAATAGAATAAGATTCTAGAATTACAGTGAGTCCTTGAAGTGTTTGTATGTTTGGTGAATAATGAATGATTTTTCATTTGCAACACTGAAACATCTTATGAAAGAATTTTTATCTTTGTTCAGTGGACTGAAAACTTGCTAAATTGTTCTTCAATCTCTTAACTCAGCCTTGGCATCATTGTCTTTCTGAAGCTTTTGGCATGGATATTCTAAGAAATTGCCTGTGCAGTAAGTTTAAATTAACTGTCATTACTATTCAGAAAATAATGCGACTGAGACTAAATTGTGTCATTAGCAACAGCTTTTGCATCAGTATCATATTTTCTACTCTGTTTACTGCTAAATGTACAGTTTACCTAAAGAGAGAGTAAGGGAAGAGATACTGGTAAAGGAATTAGAAGTGAACATATAAGATGTTCAGAATATTACTTCACTGTAACATCAGCTGTAATGTAAGAATGTGTTATTTCAGAAGCTGGGTGTATGTCTGTGTATGTAAACTATTTTTTAAAGCTTAAAGCAAGATAGTGCTTTATGTACTTGACATTTTTCTTACAAAAGAATTTGCAGCATTTGATAAAACACAGTTGAGGCTCCCACACAACAAAGCGTATCTGAATTTACAAATAAGGAATGAAGCGGGTTTTATCTTTTTTCCCTTAAAATACCTCTCAGCTCAGTGCATACCTAATACCTTAAAGAAATCTGTCAAAGCCCTAGGGCTGCAAAGCCCTACTTCTGTAGTCAGATCTTGATATCATATTTTCTTGATGAAGAGACAGACACGAAATAAAAGTTGAATTTGGGCACAATATTATTTCTCCCGTTTATCACAAATCCCAAAACCAAAGGGGAGACCTGTACCAATGAGAAAGACAAGAAATAGTAGTAGTTGGAGAAAAATTAGTAATTTAAGGATTCTATTAATCTCACCTATATAAAAGTGTATAATTGTCTAATATTACAGATTCACAGATTCACAGAGTGGTAGGGGTTGGAAGGGACCTCTAGAGATGACCTAGTCCAAGACCCCTGCCAGAGCAGGATCACCTATAGTAGATCAAACAGGAACAATTCCTGGCAGCTTTTGAAAGTCTCCAGCAAAGGAGACTCCACCTCTTCGGGCAGCCTGTTCTAATGCTCCATCACTCTCACAGTGAAGTGTTTCCTCACGTTCAGTTTGAACCTTCTGTTTTCCATATTATAGCCATTGCCACTAACCCTGTCACTGGACACCACTGAGAAGAGCCTGGCCCCATCCTCCTGATACCCACCCTTTAGATACCAATAAACACTGATAAGATCCCCCCTCAGCATCCTCTTCTCCAAGATGAACAGATGCAGCTCTCTCAGCTTTTCCTCATATGGAAGGTGCTCTAGGCCCTTCATCATCTTAGCGGCCCTGTGCTGAACCCCCTCCAGTAGTTCTTTGTCCTTCTGGAACTGAGGAGCCCAGAACTGGACACAGGACTCCAGGTGAGGCCTCACCATTGCAGAGTAGAGGGGGATGATAATTTTCCTCGACCTACTGGCCACGCTTTTCTTAATGCATCCCAGGATGCCATTGGCCTTCTTGGCTGAGAGGGCACACTGTTGGTTCATGTTCATCCTGTTGTCCGCTAGAACTCCAAGGTCCTTTTCCCCAGAGCTGCCCTCCAAGAGAACAGCCCCCAACCTGTACTGTAACATGGGGTTGTTCTTCCACAGATGCAGTACATTACACTTGTCCTTATTGAATCTCATTAGATTCCCCACCCAGCTCTCCAGCCTGTCCAGGTCACACTGGAGGGCAGCACAGCCTTCTGGCATGGCAGCCACTCCTCCCAGTTTGGTATCATCATCAAACTTGCTGAGAGTACATTCTATCCCTTTGTCCAGGTCATTGATGAATATATTGAAAAGTGCTGGACCCAGCACTGATGCCTGGGGGCGTGTCACTAGCCACAGGCCTCCAACTAGACTCTGCCCCATTGACCACAACCCTCTAAGCTCTTCCCTCCAGCCAGTTCCCAATCCACCTCAGCACCCAATGTTCCAGTCCATACTTTCTAAGCTTGTCTATGAGGATGCCATGGGAGACCATGTCAAAAGCTTTGCTGAAGTCAAGGTCAAGCCAAGACCACATCCACTGCCTTCCCCTCATCTATCCATCTAGTGATGCCATCATAAAAAGCTAACAGATTGATCAAGCATAACTTTTCCTTGTTGAATCCATGCTGACTACTTGTGATAAGCATCCTTTCCTCCACATGCTTTGAGATGACGCCAAGAACAAATTGTTCCATCATCTTTCCAGGGATGGAGGTGAGGCTGAGTGGTCTATAGTTACCCAGGTCCGGCTTCTTGTCTTTTTTGAAGATTGGAGTAACATTGGCTTTCCTCCAGTCCTCAAGCATCTCTCCTGTTCTCCAGGACTTTTCAAAGATTATGGAGAGTGGCCTAGCAATGACTTCCACCAGCTCCCTCAGTACGCGTGGGTGCATCCCATCAGGGCCCATGGATCTGTGGATGTTCAGTTTGCTTAATTGATTTCTAACCCAAGTGGGTGCATCCCATCAGGGACCATGGATCTGTGGATGTTCAGTTTGCTTAATTGATTTCTAACCCAATCCTCTTCAACTAAAGCAAAACCTTCCTTTCTTGTGACTTTCTCTATGGTTTTCAAGCTCTGGGACTCCTGAAGGCTGGTCTTAGCAGTAAAGACTGAGGCAAAGGTGGCATTCAGTAACTCTGCCTTCTCCATATCCTTGGTCACCAGGGCACCCACTTCGTTTAGCAGTGGGCCAACATTTCCTCTGGTCCATTAGGTACACTGGGGATAAGAAGAAAATCAGGGAAAATGTGGGCCCTCTGCAGAAGGAAACAGGAGAGTTGGTTTCCCAGGACATGGACAAGGCCGAGGTACTCAATGCTTTTTTTGCCTCGGTCTTCACTGTTAAGGGTGCAAGCCATACCCCCAGAGTCATGGAAAACAAGGGCAAGAACTGGGAGAATGGGCAGCCACCCATGGTCAGTGAAGATCAGATTCAGGAACACCTGAGGAACCTGAAGGTGCACAGGTCCATGGGACCTGATGGAATACATCCATGGGTCCTGAAAGAACTGGTGAATGGGGCTGCAAAACCCCTATCCATCATATTTGAAAAGTCATGGCAGACTGGTGAAGTTCCCACAGACTGGAAAAGGGGAAACATAACCCCCACCTTTAAAAAGGGAAAAAAGGAGGACCCAGGGAACTACAGGCCAGTCAGTCTCACCTCTGTGCCTGGCAAGATCATGGCACAGATCCTCCTGGAAACCATGCTAAGGCATGTGGAGAATGAGGAGGTGATTGGTGACAGCCAACATGGCTTCACCAAGGGCAGATCATGCCTGACAAATATGGTGGCCTTCTATGTTGGGGACACAACCTTGGTGGATAGAGGACAGGCAACTGACGTCATCTACCTGGACTTGTGCAAAGCCTTCGATACCGTCCCACACAACATCGTTGTCTCTAAACTGGAGAGGCATGGATTTGATGGATGGACCACTTTTGATGGATAAAGAACTAGCTGGCTGCTCGCACTCAGAGAGTTGTGGTGAATGGCTCAATGTCTGAGTGGAGACCAGTGATGAACGGCATTCCACAGTGGTTGATGTTGGGACCGGTCCTGTTTAACATCTTTGTCAGTGACATGGACAATGGCATCGAGTGCACCCACAGCAAGTTTGCAGATGACAGCAAGCTGTGTGGTGTGGTCAACACGCTGGAAGGAAGGGATGCCATCCAGAGGGACCTTGACAGGCTGGAGAGCTGGGCCTCTCCCAACCCCATGAAGTTCAACAAGGCCAAGTGCAAGATCCTGCACCTGGGTCTGGGAAATCCCAACTACAAGTACAGGCTGGGTGGAGAATGGATAGAGAGCAGCCCTGAGGAGAAGGACCTGGGGGTATTGGTGGATGAGAAGCTGAACATGAGCTGGCAGTGTGCACTGGCAGCCCAGAAACCAGTCGTATCCTGAGCTGTATCAGGAGAAATGTGACCAGCAGGTCGAGGGAGGTGATTCTCCACCTCTATTCCGCTCTCGTGAGACCCCACCTGGAGTACTGTATCCAGCTGTGGAGCCCTCAGGTTAAGAAGGATATTGACCAGTTGGAATGAATCCAGAGGAGGCCACGAGGACGATCAAAGGGCAGGAGCACCTCTTCTGTGAAGAAGGCTGAGACAATTGAACTTGTTCAGCCTGGAGAAGAGAAGGCTTCAGGGAGATCTTATTGCAGCCTTCCAGAACCTGAAGGGACCTACAAGAAAGCTGGGTGGGGGTGCTTTTTACAAGGGCCTGTAGTGACAGGACAAGGGGTAATGGGTTTAAACCAAAAGCAGGGAGATTTAGATCAGATATCGGGAAGAAATTCTTCACAGAGACGGTGGTGAAGCACTGGAACAGATTGTCCAGAGAAGTTGTGGGTGCCCCATCCCTGGAAGTTTTCAAGGCCAGGCTGGATGAGGCTTTGAGCAACCTGGTCTAGTGGAGGGTGTCCCTGTCCATGGCAGGGAGGTTGGAACTAGATGATCTTTAAGATCCCTTCCAACCCTAACCACTCTATGTTTCTATATACTTCCTTTTTCCGCTTAAGTCTATTCATTAACTCCCTACTCAACCATGCAAGTCTCCTAGCTCTCTTGCTTGATTTCTTACTCTTTGGGATGCTTCAGTCTTGAGCTTGGAGGAAATGGCACTTGAATATTAACCAGCTCTCTTGGCCCCCCCTACCATCTAAAGCCCTATACCACAGGACTTCCCCAAGCAGGTCCTTGAAGAGGCCAAAGTTAGTCCTTCTGAAGCCCAAGGTAGTGACCCTGCTTGTGGCTCTATGCCTGCTGCATATGATCCTGAACTCCACCATCTCATGGTCACTACATCCAAGGTTGCCCCCTACCTTCACATCCTTAACAAGTCCCTCCTTGTTCATCAGTACAAGGCCCAGCATTACTCCTCTCCTTGTTGGCTCCTCCACCATCTATGTCAAGAAGTTATTATCAATGCACTGGAGGAACCTCCTGGACTGCACATGCCTGGCTGTGTAGCTTTTCCATCAAATGTCAGGGTAACTGAAGCCCCCCATGACAACCAGAGCCTGTGATTGTGAGGCCACCAGCTGCCTCTAGAAAGCCTCATCAGTTTCCTCATCCTGATCAGGTGACCTCTGGTAAACACCCAACACAGTATCTCCCATATTAGTCTGCCCTATGATCCTTACCCACAAGCCTTCAACTTCCTCTTCATCCACCCCCAGAGAAAGCTCGATACATTCCAGTTGCTGTCTCACATAAAGAGCAAGTCCACCTCCTCGCCTTGGTGTCCTATCTTTCCTAAAAGGGACATACCCATCCATGACAGCGTTCCAGTCACGTGAGCTGTCCCACTATGTCTCAGTAATTGCAATGAGATCATGTTCCTGATAGTGCACGCAGATCTCTAGTTCCTCCTACTTGTTCCCCATACTGCGTGCGTTAGTGTAAAGGCATTTTGGAGAGGTGGCCAAGCATGCAGGTTTTCCTGGAGGAGAGCGGGAGGACATACCATCGTCATACACAGCCCCAGCATTGTCTGCCTTTCCATCATTGTCTTTGGTGATAGATAAGGAACCTTGGTGCCAAGCCTGGTTGACCTGATTTATTCCCCAGGTGGATGCATCACCATCCCCCAGCTCAACTGAGCCAGCAGATTGAACGGCCTTCCCAGCACACTGTCCCACCAGCACCGGCATGTTGCGCACAGGCTCCTCTCTGGCCAGACCAGTCCCGTCCTCTTCCCCCTTCAAATCTAGTTTAAAGCCCATTCTATGAGCCCTGCCAATTCATACATGAGGATCCTTTTTCCTTTTTGAGACAGCTGAACACCACCTGTTGCCAGTAGACCCAGTGCCATGTAACATGTAAACATAGATGTGCCCTGTTTTTCTCAACCAGTTATAATGGAAGTTTAAGATGCTCTTTATAGATGTAATGTCAGCATTTGAGGTACGTCGGTGAAGAATAGGACAGGATGAACTCTATAGAAAGACATCAAAACTAGACAGTTTGGGAAAAAAGTCCTTAACAAAAGGAACTCAGTTCTAGAATGTGACCTAGTAAAGACAGTAAGCTTGCGTACAAAGACGGTTTTAAAGGATAAAGCCTCACAACTGTGGAACTGAGAGAGAATGTGAATAAAAGTTAGTACCAGCATGAGATCAAAGTTTAAAAAAAAAAAGAAAAGAAAAAAAGTGAAACAAATAGAATATATAAATGTACCTACAACTACTCATGTTTAAATCAAGAATTATACTATTTCATGTATATAATTAAAGTTCAGTATTTGCTCTTAAATGCTCTTGCCTGTGTATGAAAATGTGAGCTGTCTGTAAGAAAGATATCATTTTTGACTCTTTTTTTATTACACATTTTCTGGATAAAACCAACAGTTCCAAATCTGAAATATTATATAGCTAAATATTAAAAAGAATGGGGAAATGCTTATTTATTCCACTAAAGGAAAAATGGAGTCACTATAATCCCTTAATTGTTGCTCATTTGCATTTATGTAAAGACCTAACTATAGAATTGCCATAATCTGACCCACAGCTATTCTTAGCTTCCTATGTTCTATCACTCTACCAGTCATTCCAGTATCTCCCTTCACCAGTAATGTCTGAATGCAAAAATTCAAAGGTTACCTTTCCTGCTACCCACATGAAGATTCTATTTTTAAATCTACTGAAGAGGACATATTTTCAGTGATAGTTCTACCCCAGCACTCTAAGTTCCAATGGTTCATGGACCAGGAAGAAACTAGACTAACATTTAAGTACATCTCTCTACTGCTTGAGAGTGAGCCAAAAGAGGTTATCCTTCAGTCTTTGCCATCTAAATTAGATGCTTAAACGTAGTCACAATTGGTTTATAAACACAGATAGGCACCTGGAAGTCATTTAAAGGTCCCTAGACAGAGATATCTCTATGTCAGACAGATGATAACATAAGAGAGACCTGTGTCCTCTCACAGCACCAGCTGGAGGTCAGGCCATAACAATAATATTGGAAAAGTCATCAGATAACCATGTATGGGAAAATGAGTCAGGGCCATCTTGTAGCTATAGAGCTATTTCATGTAGTTCCTTTATTTTTCTGAATTTTCTTTCTCAAAATTATGAATAATTCTCAAGCATACAAACTGTATTATGTGCCTGACTCAGTTCCACATTTACCTCCAGAAGCTAACATCTGGCCATCTTCACATGAAGTATGGGTCTTAATTTCCGTGTTAGCCACTGTGGATCTATTCAGTACAGTTGAAGATATCTATGGAGCAATTCAGTTCAGTCTTATTAGGCAGTTAGAAAACAGGTAAGTTTCCTCAACACAGTATTTTTGAGACATCTTACCTTATCTGAAAGGTTCACAGACAGTTGGATACAACTGTGGGAGACCGGAACTTATCTGAAGTGGCAGCCGAAAGCCAAATGGCACCCTATAGGACATCTCAAATGATATTTGGTAGGAAATAATAGATGGGCAATTGAACTAAGACTATAATATCTGTATTATTTTTCTTCACTTGACTTTTATTTTAGCACTTTGAAACTATGAATGTAATTAAAAACCCCCAAACCTGTGATAGTGTTACAAATCCTTCTGAAAATTTACCATGTTATAATATTGTGACGCTTTACATACACACAATATCCAGTTTTGCTGAGTTTGTTAATAAATCTAGAGAATAGTAATATTAGAGATAAAAGCTAAAAAGAACAGTCAAGGGAGAAAAGATATGTTTGAAATGTAAAATGAGATGGCAAGCCGATGAAGCAGAGGCAAAAAAAAGTTGTTCCAAATAGAAGTAGCTACAAAGCTTCTAATACCTGTAATCGTAAGTGCAGATGGGAGAATATAAGCAGGGGAGATTGCTTATGAAGGAAAAAAGGCAAAGTCTAAAAGCCCATATTAGAGAAGCCTGGTCTTTAAAACACTAGCAGCAGATTATAAGTGAGAGAAAGTAGAGATAAACTGGATTGAATGCAGAAACAACAATGATATTTTCATGTGGATGACTTTGATTTCTGTTCCTTATATATGTGAGAAAAAAGGATAATAGTTTTCTTCATTTTTTTATATTAGAAGTTTGACCAATTTGAAAAGTCATGGAAAGCAGAGTTGATGATAAAGAGCAGAGAAAATCATATGTCCAGGATAGTTCAGGGGTTTACCTACACCATAAGGTAGAAAAGAAAAATATAAATAAATACTTTACAGTTCTTAAACATGTTTACAACTGGCAGCAGTGAGTTAGGAAAACTTGTGTTCTGGACTCTGAATGCAACTTAAACTGAAAATATATTTTCCCCTCTGAAATTCAGAGCATTCTGGTTTAAGACACAACTATCTCACTCTTCCCAGATATGTATGAGACCTAGATTTGAATATACCATTTATCCATTGTTTTCCCATGAAACAAGCAGTTGAGCTATCTCACCATAGGCATACTTATTTGGGTAATTATGCAGTAATTATATAGTAATCACGTGACTTCACTTTAACACAATGGATGGTTAGCAGAAGTATCTTTCATGCCTACTCCTTTCTTACATCACTCCCAAGATACCCTGTAGTGTACTTGGCTAGATGGACCTTTGGTTGACTCAGGACAGTCTTCTGTTCATTGTCACAGTATCCAAGAAATGTATTATTGTGTAATGTTAATTATTATAATTCATATATGAACATCTTCCGTTTGTATAGTACACATATTTTGAAATTTATTTTGGTCCCAACAAGAAGGGTAATATGAAGTTAACTCCATGAATAGTGCAAAGATATTTAATTTGTGACACTGAATCTCCTAGTAGTTAAAGTACTTTCTTGGCAAATGGGAATTGTAGATGCAAGTGGGATATGCAGATACATCCTCAGGGAATGGAAACACTTCACCCAGAACAGTTCGATGTGTAATGCTGCACAAATATACAACTGAAATATGAAATGCAGTTACTGTATACCCAAAGCATACGTTTCGTAGTGTATTTAGAGACTGAGGATTGTCCATGATATAGGTGCTGATCAGGTAACTGAATAATTAAACAGTGCATTATGGCTCATAAATTCCATATGGAGTAGCCCCATTTAGAATTTCAGAAGTCTGAATCTAAAAAAAAAAAAAAAAAGAAAAAAAACACACCCCAAAAAAAGTGGCTTTGGAGGACAAATCGCACAACTTTTCATTCAAAATACTTCTTGTTAGTAACATTGCTTTGCAAGTATGGAACTTATAATGATGCTTGAGCAAGATGGGAAAACAGAAGCAATATTATCTAGGAAATTTACCATGGAAACAATGAGACATTTGAGGCTCAGCTAGTGTTAAAAGTTAAATCTGAATAAGAACTAGGATGGGACAATTACATCTAGACCAAATAGTACTTTGGTCTCTGGCTCAAAACAGTGGGTACCTACAAAGAAAGCTCAGCTGTTCCTGTTATTTCTGACATACTGGTATTGGAATTAACTGCTCTTGAATTACTTAAGATTTTGACCCGATACAGTCAGTCTAATATACCAGTTCTGAAACCATACTGTAATTTGCGTGTACTGCACTGCATGGAAAAGGACTCTCAGATTTTTGGTGGTTTGTTTGGTTTTGGGTTTTTTTTGTTTTGGGTTTTTTTTTTTTAATTGTTAAATACAGGACAGATAAAACTATAGATTTTGCAACGGATCAAATCATTAAAAGCCAGTAATGCAGTTTTAGGAAAATGATTAAAACCTTTTAAAAAGCCTAAATTTATAACAACGGTCCTTGATAAAAATCTAAAAAGGAAATAATCTGCCAAGCAGACATTATGCAACCTGGCATGGGTTGAAATTTATGAGAGAGAAAGAATATTTTGGCCCTTTGAGCATCACAGAGGATCCAAAATGCTAGACAAAAAGAAAAGCAGAAATGTATGCAATGTTACAAAGTCCAGTGAAAACAATCACAGAGCTGCATACAACATGTAATACAGTTAAAAAACATCAAAACAAATGGCCTGGGATAATGTGCAGCATACAGAAAAAGCTGCAATAAATGTAATAAGTCACATTGTTACATGAACATCAAAAGCTACAAACAACAGCAGCAGAAGGATTGTGAGGCATATTCCTGCCTCAGCTGAATTCTCTATAAAATACATAACTAAAATGTCTTAAAATATTTGGACAATTTTCCTGTAAGGAAATATAGTGTGAATTCATTTTAAGAAGGATAAGATTGCTTTTCGTCATGTTATAAATTAGGGTATTAGCAAAAAATAGAGCCATAAAAAGTGCACTCAGGCTTATACAAGTGTACAACAGTGCATCTTGCATAAATGTATGGATATATCTCATATCAGAAAAAAAATCAAACCAAACCAAAACACCAAAAAAACAACATTGCTGCAAAATTATCAAATTAAATAAAAAGACAGCCAGTAGAATTTCAAGCACAATATGGTCTTAGTGTATTGATAAGGGCATAATACATGGAGGCAGGAAAGAAGTGATGTGTGAAAGGGATAAGAGTTGCAAAACCAACCTGAGTGATAGTGAGGATGTAATATTAGTTTAAGGCTGATTTTATCCAGATATTTTGCCATTTATACTCACAGGGAATTTCTGACTGTGTGATAGATAAGGCTGAAAAAGGCAGCTGGATAGGCTCATTTTCCAGTTGTCCTGTCCATATGCCAGTTTTAAGAAAAAGCATGAGACTCAAGATTATCAAGAAAATGAAAGAAATAAAATATATAAAAAATTAATATCTGGCACTACTTACCAGCAGAAAAAAATTAGTGGAAATGCCAAATAATGTTTCTTAAGATTAATGATATAAGTACCTTCAGAAAATAAAAAAAACCCACTTCATTGTAGAGACAGTTGTACATGTAGAATATATGGGAAAAAAATGGTGTTGGGAAGGGAAAAGAAAGAAGTTTCTAAACTGAAATATTAAGAAATCTTGGAATGCAAGAAAAAAAACTAATGGGAGTAATATGCGTAAGAGAAAAAACAAACATAGCAAAATTTACACAGCTGAAGAAGTAACGAGAAAATAGCCCTAAGGAGAAAAAAATACTTTAAAAATTGAAGGAACTAAATCTTGAATTTGTTATCTTGAGACAATACCGTACCACATGCAATGGTCTGTGTCTGCCTTCCTCAACTCCTACAACTTCATAATCAAAATGTCAGGTTGTTGTTTTGTACATGCATGGGATTGATAAAAATTTGGCTGGGATTCTCATTTTAGGCATGGAACAGAAGCAGGTAATTCGGTAGTATGAGTTATTTTAATAACAATGAAACTTTAGGATGAGATAAATTTGTATTGAAAAATGCCTAGTGACTATATGGACTGTGTGGGCTTCCTATCTGAAACCAGACACATATATTAGGAGGAAAAAATACCATGCTCTGTGTCTAGATACTTACATTCAGAAGCATGGTTTTCTTTATAATGAATATATACATATTTTTACTCTTTATTTCTTTATTTATAACAATTAATTAGAAGGAAAAGTCATCATATTAATTAAAAAGCCATGGAAAAAAACCTTCTAATTATTCACAATTTTATTTCTTCTATATTCCAGGTACAAATTTACAGTCCTTTAATATAATGTCAAATGATATAGGAATTAAAAAAAAAAAAAAATTGGTTGTACATTTATAATATATGTGTTTGACAATATCTGTATTTTGGTATTGAAACACATTAACAGTCAGTAAATTCTTCCAAATTTACAAGTGTAACAAGCTTCAGAGTTGTGCTTTTCACATTTTGTTATATATTTCAGCCCCCAGATTACGGGTTTCTTCATTAAATATAATTTTCTACTTTGCCTTGTTAAATAGTAATATTAAACCAACTTTTGATATTTTATTTAATTTGTTTGGTTTCCTTCTATCTTAAGGTGCCTGATTTTCTTATAACAATTGCTATTTTAGAGGGCATTCTTGAACAATGAGTATAACCAGAAATATAACAGATGTCTCGTAAAATTAACTTTAATTGCTTCTATATGACCTCCATCGAGGAAGTAAGACTTAAATTGAAGTCAGCAAGAGCAGCTGTAGATTCTGCTGTTAGATAACACTGACCTGCATTCCCAAGGGTAGTGACCATAAATAAGAGAATTGTGGTCCTGCAAACAATAAATGTGATTAATGCCAGAATAACTTAGCAAACATAGCTTCAGCCACACAGTGATGTGACATCTTGGGTCAGAAAGAATAGATTCAGTACAACAATTAAGATATATCCGCTAGGTAAGCAAATTTCAGCTAGACTGAGGAAAGAACAGTACACTGAGTTTTATGCTATTGTGATTTTATCATATTCAGATTTTTTTTCCCCCTCCACTTCTTGTATATTCTCTCTCTGATTTATTTTCATAAGTATCTTTTATAAGTATTATTTTAGGCAGCATATATGAATCTCTCTCTATATATATGTACCACTTTAGGTATCTAATAAATATCAAAAAAGTGTGAGAACAACTCTTTCTCCCTTGCATCTATATTACAGAATTAAACCTAAAGGGATGAGAGATGTCAGAGAAGGAGACACTATAGAAATCACTAGTTGATAGAATCATAGAATTCTGGAATGGTTTGGGTTGGAAGGGACCTTAAAGATCATCTAGTTCCCACCACCCTGCCACAGGCAGGGCCATCCTCCACTAGACCAGGTTGCTCAAAGCCTCATCCAGCCTGGCCTTGAAAACTTCCAGGGATGGGGCATCCACAACTGGTGGCTTTCTGGGCTGCCAGCTCCCACTGCCGGCTCATGTCCTGCTTTTCATCTACCAGTACTCCCAAGTCCTTCTCCTCAGGGCTGCTCTCAATCCATTTTCTGCCCAGCCTGTACCTGTGCTTGGGATTGCCTTGACCCACATGCAGGACTTTGCACTTGACCTTGTTGAACTTCATGAGGTTGGCAGAGGTCCACCTCTCCATCCTGTCCAGGTCTTTCTTGATTTCATCCCTTCCCTCCAGTGTGTCAACTGCACCACACAGCTTGGTGTCACGGGCAAACTTGCTGAGGATGCACTCAATCCCAGCTTCACTGGCAAAGATGTTAAACAACACCAGTCCCAAAACCAATGCCTGATGTGTCCACTCAAACATCGATCCATTGAGCACGGTTCTCTGAGTGCGGCCATCAAACCAGTTCTTTTTCTGCTGAGTGGTCCATTCTTCGAATCTATGCCTCTCCAATTTTGAGAAAAGAATCTCATGCAGGATGGTGTTGAATGCTTTGCACAAATCCAAACAGATGACATCAGTTGCCCATCCTTTATCTACCAAGGTTGTGACCTCATCGTAGAAGGCCATCATATTCCTCTGCCCTTGGTGAGGCCATGTTGGCTGTCACCAATCACCTCCTCATTTTCCATGTACCTCAGCATAGTTTCCAGGAGGATCTGCTCCATGATCTTGCCAGACATAGAGGTGAGACTGACTGACCCGTAGTTCCCTGGATCCTCTTTTTTTACCTTTTTTAAGATGGGGGTTATGTTTCCCCTTTTCCAGTCAGTGGGAACTTCACCAGACCGCCACGACTTCTTGAATATGATGGATAGGGGTTTCACAACCTCATCCCTTCATTCCATCAGGAGCCATGGATGTATTTCATCAGGTCCCATGGACTTGGGCACCTTCAGGTTCCTCAGATGTTCCCAAACCTGATCTTCTCTAACCATGGGCATCTCTCCATTCTCCCAGTCCGTACCGTTGCCTTCCGTGACTTGGGGGATATGACTTGCCTTCTTGCCAGTGAAGACCAAGACCAGGAAAAATCATTGAGCACCTTGGTCTTCTCCATAGTCTGGGAAACTAGCTCTCCTGTTTCGTTCCACAGAAGGCCCACATTTTCCCTGGTCTTCCTTTTATCACCTATGCTTAGATAGCATATTCATAAATATAAATATGTCAAAATAAAGCTGTCATGGTCTAATAGTTTATGTATTTATGATACTTCTTTAGCAGGCTTTTCTGCTCTCAAAGAGGTCTTATTTTAGCCATTATATCTCAATATATGTGCGTATTAGGTGAGGTGACTGTCAAGTTGAAGTGCTCAGACTTTTGAGGTGAGGGTAGTCATGAGAATACAAACGCAATGCTCATATAACTTTCAGATTCAGTTGAAGGGATATATCAAGACTGCTGTCTTACGTTTGATATTTCTCAGTCAGTTCAGTGCTCAGGATCTTCTTATGTGTGAGGAAGACAGACACACTCTCCGCTATGAATGTCTTGCTAACTGTATCCCGTCACATCACTACACTTGGCACAAATACTCAGAAATCTACTTTTTACAGCACCACAGATCAAAACTGCTTCATCCACATACTGATTTACATTTCCACTTTCATAATTACTTTATATATGTGATTGTTTCCATAAATGATTAGGTAGTTACAGGTTCACCAACTGTTTTCCAGAAGTCTTGAAGTCTTACTGTTACTGTTCTAGACTAACACCAACCTCTATCATGTAAATCATCTACTGGTGTCAGATATAAATAATTTCACAAAATAGCAGTCCTCAAGTCTTACTAGCAATTGTATTTTTATTTAACAATGAAATCCACTGATGCATATGTATTCTGCTTTAATTTAGTTTCTCATCAACACTTTACTTGCTTTGGCCATTCTTAGTCTTTCTTACGGTTGGAAAAGAACATGGACTTATTCTTGGAAGGACCATGGTCTACTATGTTAAAGAACTGAGGCAGATTAAGTCTCCCAAGACAGACTGTTTAACATAACATGCTGTGCTGGCTTCAGTCAGGAAAGAGTTAACTCCCTTTTACTGTGGTTGCTATGAGGCTGTGTTCCTGGGCGCTGAGAGAAGTACTGATAAGGTCTTAGCTGGCACTGATGAATGTCTGTGCTGAATTCAAGGTCTTTCTCTGCTTCTGATACTTCAGCTGCGTTCCCAGCTCTTGCTGCCTTGGTACAGGCAGTGTAGGTGACACACAGGTGTGACAGCTGACCCAAACTGACCAAGGAAGTATTTAATTCCATAGCACGTTATGCTCTGGGGCCTGGGCAAGGAGTAGGGGCCAGTAGCCATTACTCTCTCTCCCTTACTCTCTTGCTTGTCTACTCCTGTACACTTGTTAACACTCCCCGACTCCTGCATTGACTGCTTTGCTAACTCTTGTGCTGGCTCATTGTCTTAGCTTTGCACCAGCTAGTCTATGTTTTGCTTCACCCCATAACACATCAAGCTGCACAGGTGGTGCCAGCCCTGGGCCCGCGGCACCGCAGGACCGGTGGGGAGGGGGTGGGGATATGGGTGGAAAGGCTTGTGGTTGGAGATGACCCTGGGAAGGGGAAGGGTCTGAGGGGGTTTCCGGCTGAGGGGGCTGGGGGTTTGTTTGTTGTGGGGACCTCGTGGTGAGTGGTTGGTGCTCCGGGCAGAGCCAGCATCTTGCCGGGCAGATCGGTCTGGGAGTCGGGGTTTGAAAGTTTTTTTCCTCTCTCTTACTCTCTCGGCCCCCGGGAGGTTTCGTGGGGGGTTTGCTCCCTTCGGGTGGGTTTTCTTTCCTTTTTTCCCTTCTTGGGGTGGGATTCTGTATCATTTGTTCTACCCTCTTCCTCCGGTCCTTAAATTACTCATTAGCACTAGCATTGTTAGTAACTCCCTAAATTTCATTTATATAATTAAATAGTTCTTATCTCAACTCCTACGGGCTTTTCCTGGTTTGTTCCTCCAACCCTTCCTCACCGGGAGGGGGTGTGGGGGGTGGGCGGAGTGGTAGAAGCAGCTAGTCATGAAACCACGACACTCATTCATGAGGGAGTTGGTGGGATTGTTTATTGTTACCAGTCATGCTATTGCTGATAGGGTTCGTTTGGAGTCTGCTGTGACACCTCCCGGGCTCTGGCCCTCAGGCTGTGGCTCTCCGGCTGCGATTGCTCTCGGGCTGTGGTTCTCCGGCTCTCCGGGTCTGACTCTCACTGCTCAGTACGTGGGTGTGCATTGGTCAGTGGATGGTAAGGAATTGTATCATGTTGTATCATATGTCTCATTTTCTACTATTTTAATTATTTATTATTAGTAGTATTTGTATATATTGATTTAGATTTATTTAGTAAATAGTTCTTATCTCAATTTTACAAGCTTCCTTATTTCTTTTTCCTCCAATTCTTCCCCTCCAATGGAGGAGGGGAGGGGGGATTTGTGAGAGCGGCTTCATGGTATTTTGCTAGGTGGAGTAAACCAAGACACATGCCATGATTCAAAGTACTCCAATGGCATTTTAAGGTAACACTGCTTCATTTTGAATTTAGGTTGACTGTGTCAATTATCTGTATGTCCTCCAGCAATGAAAATGAGCAACCTGCCCAATATAATGAATCATTTTTTAAATGGAATTACTTTATTGCTGTAAAAGTTGACATGCAAAAATATAACATTCATCTATAGATAGTATAAAACCAAAAAGTATAATGCTATATACTAGATGCAACTTTAATTCATAAGTAACTGCGTCAGGCATATAAGGAAAGAGGATGTCAGAAAGCACAGAGAGTGTAGCCCTATAGTCTGGTAAGTATAATACTATCACTATTAGTAGCAATTGGCAGGTTTTTTACTAACATAAGCTAGAGTTCTGGATTTGCCAAGCTTTGTCTGAACTTGTGTTGGCTTTCTTGCAGTTCATTTTAACTTGTTTTGTTCTAACAACTCTCTAATGACCAGGTGGCTGAAACACAATTTTTCTAATTTTTGCTTAGCTTTCTATAACTGGGTACCCTAAAACCTCTTGTTAATAATTTTTATATAAATTACATAAACCTCGACACACACCCCCACACACCAAAAAAACCCCAAACCTCAAGTAGTTACGCTGTGTAGAATGGCCAATCTATAACCTTAGAATAATGATGCTGATTAAAGGACCACAGGCATGGAATGACAGCAGAGTCTTCAAACATATGGGGATACCATGATATGAAAAGTTCCAGGGCTGTCAAAAACTCAACAGTGCTCTGTTAGTGACAGTGACACAAACTTAGGAATTGGATGAAAACTCATTTCTTACATTATGAAAAGGGCAAATATAAAGCATCTAGGATTGCTAGCATGCACCATACATAATAAAGTAATATGTAAAATAAAGTTGCACATTGATGAAGAAAAAGCAAACTGCAAAGAAATTTTGAAAATACACAGAACTGAACAGATTAAATCAGGCCTGAAGATTAAAAAAATAACCCAAACCATTAAACCAAAATGACCCACAATATCAGGATTTAGAGGAATAGTGAGAGGGTGAGAATAACACAAGAAAAAAGCCTTTTCTTGCATAACATTTTCAGTTTCAGCTTTACTAGTAATATTCATTTTGTTTGTATAAAAATTAGGTCATTTTGGACTGCCAGACCAAATTTACTGTAACTGGACTAATAGTGTCAATTATTTGCTGCATTCTGATTGCACAGTTAAATTTTTTAATTACACTAAAATTAATTCTTTATTTCTCATACAAATTTTATTTCTTTTTTGACCATAACATGATTTTGAGTGCAACAGAGAGAAAACATTAGAAAAGACATTTGCAAAATAAAGAAAAAAATCAGAGACAATTAGTAGAAATAATAAAAATATTATCTAGGGAAAAGAAAAGTATTATGTGACATCAATGGTAATGCATGATTCATAGCTGCACAGATATGGCCTGTTTCATTTGGATAACATTTTCACTATGTTCTGATGGGAAATGCAGGATATGTTTCTTGCACCTGAGATTCATTGATGAACCAGGCCTATTCCAAAATGTCAAGTACATTAATTTAATGCTGACTATGTTCAAACATTACATTAATGAGGCAGCTCTTTCCTTATGAATGACAGTATTTGCTTCTTTGCACTTGTACAAATAATGTTTTCTTCTACTATTGTTTTTCACCCATTCTTAACTGTGGACCTTACTCTGCCTTATTACAAACCAGGTTTGGATAGATCAGTTAAAATCAGTGGACTACAAAAGTTTTAAAACCATGTTTGGTGTATGTATGACACAGAGTATTTGAATAGCTACAATTTCTAATATGCTGTGTTCCATTTAAAAGTATTTCTAAATAGTCCTTGATTTCTTTCAGAAAATATTTTGAGGTAAGCAAGAATTTTTTTTTTCAGCCAACTTTTTTTTCCTGGTCTAAGAAACTCTACATAATTACCTATTCATTAAGGTCTCTGGCAAACACACCGATTCAATTGCATACCAGCAGCAAAGTAGCCTGAAATAACATATTTTAAAATACAATCAGACTGTGACTAGTGAATTTGCAATGTCTCTAAGGCTAAACAAAAATATTTATTATAACTGGCAAATTTAAGTAAGATTCACAACCTTGAATGTTTATTCTGAGAAATGATTAAGTGGGTACAATTAAAGAACATTTACTATATTAAAAACTACACTTTTCAGCTACATGGACTCATTTTAGCAGTTTATGTTGATTTCTGGATAAGTTTTCAATATCCATTCCTTAAACATTTCAAAGTCTAGACTACTCAAGATCTTATTAATCTGTATATCAAAATGATTTATACATTACACCAATAGATATTTCCTAGAAAGAGTTTGTAGTGTTTATGGAGTTCAACAAGTAATGCTATTTTTCTTTCTATAAGAATGTACATGGGTAATATTGTTTGGAATATTCTGAAAGCAAACTTTAAATTCCTCTTTCAGTTTTCAAGACTAACACCAGAGAAATACTAAGTCTACTCCAGCATAAATTATATTTCAACATACAGGACAATTGATTTTGAGTTCCACTTTTTACTTTCCCAGTTCTAAATGTATTACTTTTCCTCTGCCTTTTTATCAGTTTCTTTCCTATCTTATTACAAAGTCTATTAATGCAAAACAACATAACCTCTTTTGCCTAATTGTAGATGTATGTAGAATATTGTTCTGTGGGTCTGTAAAATGAAAAAAGTCATCTTTCTTCTCTGTGGTCTCTTTTATTTCTGTGCTGCAAAGGTATGACTCAAGAATAGTGGTTATTTTTGTTTGTCTACCTTTAATCATAGGTAAAATATGCTGTAAACCAGCACGTTAAAGTATATACTAATTCTTTATACTTTTTTTTATAACAAAAAAAATTAGTCTTACTTGGGATTATATTAGTATGGTTTTATTGATTGATGTGATATTAAAACCACATTACCATGTATAAGAGTATTAATTACCTGCATTTTAGATGTTTTTCAGAATCTCCAACGAGAAGATTTATATACTGATCTCTTAAAGGAACGGAAAAGTCAGAAACTTATTAAAATAATGTAAGTTATGAAGTACATGCATCTATTTTCACTATTCATCTTTTTTATTATTGTAAATTAAATATCATATCTTAACAAAAGAAGTATTTTCTTATTTCTTCTTTAATTTTCCTAAATACATCTATAATTTTTTTTTTTTTTTTTTTTTTGGTGTGTGTGTGTGTGTGTGATTTATCTGCCAGATATATTTCCCAAGTGATTTTCTACAAACACATTTGTGGTGTTGTTTTTAGATAAACAAATATGTGTATGTTTTATACTGATATTTGGCTGTCCAGGTTATGACTTTTTAATTCAAAATATCATAAAATAACTGTAAAATAATATTTATATACATTCTTCTCTATTTTTAAAGTTATTTAAATCTCTGAGGATATATGCATGTCTAAATTGAATGCCTGATAATTTCAAAATCTAAAACTTTTCAATAATTCTCATCTTTGATCAGCGTGTGTCCCAATGCATGGCAACAAAAATACAGAAAAAGGAAAACCATATCATTGGTTTTGACCTCTGGTGGGTATTACAGAGGAAGATACAAGATAATATTCAGGGAACCAACATGACATAATATAGCAGGAAAGAAAAAAAGGAAAGTATAAAAAGTTAAATTTGGGCAAGTTTATTCTTAAATCATAAGGATTTGTATGTGGCTCATTAACACAGATATAAAAGTTTAGAGTCCTAAAATTATTACAGTAATGTTATGTGTTCTCTTTACTTATATAAATGTGTTATTTTTTTCCTTGAGCATTGAGACACCTTGTATTTAATTATGTGTTATGCATAATATTTGACTTTGAGTACAGATGCACCACTTGTTTGTATAGTACATTTAAACATTCTGGAAAACAGTCAGATCTATAAGCAGATGTGTTTATGAAAAAATTAATTTTGAAAAAATGTTGTGGAAGTATATATCTGGAAAGATACCTGGATTTACTAAGTCAAACATTTGCAGTATTTCTCTTTAACGTATGTAATGAGGAAATGAAGTGTAATTACGAGTGGGATTAATTTTATCTATATGAAGCTATATAGAATTTACCCTGGTAGTGCATACCGATCATTTAATTACCTACAGAACCACCTGCAGTAAGTGAATCAATGCTCCTCCATTTGTCACTTATGTTTATAGTAAATGTTACCTTTTACAAGATGCTCCTTTCCATTGACTGTAGAGGACATCTAGATAAATAGCTTAAATTATGTGCCTAAATTTTAGACAGCAACTTGGTAGATGAATGTCACTTCACTCATCTAATCAATATTAAACATTCTCAATTACTATGTATTTATTAACTAATGCTTGATACGGTCAGATGCTTTGAAACCTGAGCATGCTGACAGGAAAGCCTGTAAGATCGTAAAATGGTTCTTGCCAGAATGCTTGTCAAAGTTACGATACCATCACATAAATTACTTTGTAAATATAAGGACAAACTAACCGAACTGTAGTTTGTTGTATAATTCTGGCTTCTATGGAAGAAATATTTTCAAAATTTCATATACAAGGCTTTGTTCATTCAAAATTAAGGAGAAATTCACATTATATTTCTCAAATACATGTGTGTTTAAACAACTTTTAATGGATGTAAAACTATTATGCCATGACTTGAGAACATAAATATGCTATAATTTTATTAAATAATGGCTCAGTGTCTGAGTGGAGACCAGTGATGAGTGGCGTTACTCAGGAATCGGTACTGGGACTGGTGTTCAACATCTTTGTCAGTGAGATGGGCAGTGAGATTGAGTGCACTTTCAGCACATTTGCCGACGACACCAAGCTGTGTGGTGCCATCGACACACAGGAGGGAAGGGGTGCCATCCAAAAGGACCTGGACAGGCTGTAGAAGTGGGCACTGCCAACCTCATGAAATTCAACAAGACGAAGTGCAAGGTTCTGCACCTGGGTCGGGGCAATCCTTACTACAAGTACAGGCTGGGCGGCGAATGGATTGAGAGCAGCCCTGAGAAGGATTTGGGGGTACTGGTGGATGAAAAGCAGGACATGAGCTGGCAGTGTGCACTGGCAGCCCAGAAAGCCAAGCGTATCCTGGGCTGTATCAGGAGAAATGTGGCCAGCAGGTCGAGGGAGGTGATTCTCCCCCTCTAGTCTCTTGAGCATCCACCTGGAATACTGCATCCAGCTCTGGGGCCCCCAACATAAGGTTATCAATCAGTTGGAACGTGTGCAGAGGAGGCCATGAAGATGATCAGAGGGCTGGAGCACCTCTCCTATGCAGAAAGGCTGAGAGAACTGGGCTTGTTCAGCCTGGAGAAGAGAAGGTTTTCGGGAGTCCTTATAGCAGCCTTCCTCTCCCTGAAGAGGGCCTACAAGGAAGCTGGGTAAGAGACTCTTTACAAGGGCCTGTAATGACAGAACAAGGGGTAACGGGTTTAAATTGAAAGCAGGAAGAGTTAGATTAGATGTCAGGAAGAAGTTCTACTCAGAGCGGGTGGTGAAGCACTGGAACACGTTGTCCAGAGAAGCTGTGGACACTTTCTCCCTGGAAGTGTTCACGGCCAGGCTGGAAGAGGCTTTGAGTAACCTGGTCTATTGGAGGGTGTCCCTGTGCATGGCAGGGGAATAGGAACTAGGTGATCTTTAAGGTCCCTTCCAACCCTAACCATTCTATTACTATGCAATATGATTCTATGTGCAATGTGTTTTATATTAAAGTCTATTTTCCTTTAAATAGATGGTTTTGTACTGTAAAAATAAATCTTTTCCTTATGGAGACAGGCTGTTAATGTCTTGTGTTATTGCTCCAAGTGTAAGGACTAATAACTGAAAAGTTGTATTTGAAGTGAGAAATATGAATGGCAAAGTGACAGCTGCCAATCAGGACACATTATCACACAGAAAACATGGGAAAAATTCTGCTACAATGTAAGAACAAAGACTGCATGACATCTGAGAAATGTTTTTCATCAGGGCTATGCTGATTCACACCTGTGGTTAACATGGGTCATATTTGTATTTATTCTGGAAAGTGTAGAAAGTTTACAAAATAAAATTTAAAAATAAATAAATAAGTTAGAGTAAATATAAATTAATAGTAAATATAAATATCAATTCAGGATCATTGCTGCTACTAAATACCCAGAACTTTTTCTAAAATGCAAGGTTTGTTGGTTTTTTTTTTTTTTAATATTTTTCAAAATGTGAGAAAGCAAGAATCTAGCTGATATCAAATTAGTTACCCTTACTGAATGAAGGAAATAAAAAAATTATCACATCTTTTTTAATTTTTTGATCTCGAGCCTGATTGTGAATTTTTTTTTGTTTACAAAAAGACATTTTATTTATGTATATCATATGACCTTAACTATAGAACATATGTGTTGAGGACTATTCTCAGACCAGGAATTATTCAGTAGCATGTGTCAGACACTTTCAGAATTATTCTATGGTATTTGTACCGTTTTCATGTGAAATTCAGGTAAAGAGGTAAAATATATAACAAATAAAGTATTTGCTTGAAACTACACAGTTATGTGTAATTTAAACACTAGAGAAACAATTAGTGAAAATTATCTCTGTAGCTTTTACAATAAAAATGGCTTTTCCCCTTTCATACTTTTGTCATTTAATAAGCAACCCCAATAAGAGCCAAGTAGCAAGGAAAATTACATGTAATATACATGCATTTTAAAAGATTAATCTATGAAGTAGAAGAAAACATTTTGTATGATTTTTGTGAAATATTCAATAGTTTGTATGTGTGTTCAAACTCTGATATTTTACATAAAACTGTTTTCTCCTTGTTCCAAGAAGGCACTGTTTTCCTACTACATGGAGGAAATATCGTCCTACTCATCCACTGAAGACACAGACAGGAAATGTGAGCTTCGTGAAAGATTAAAATTTTATTGAAATTACTGTTTTTATCTCTTTATAGAGGTTCCTAACCATCAAGTTATTATTATTATTAAAATGTTATTATTATTATTAGAAGGTATGCATGGGGACAGAGGAGTCTCCCGCAAAGCTATTTGCTCAAACAGTGGAAAATGTTCTTCATTTTGCTGGTTTCAGGCAGGAACAAACTGCTCTCCTACAGAGAGCTGGCCTGCCCACAGTGGCCACAGGTTCTTGTTTCATTCCACAGGATCTTGTTTCATTCCATGATGCATCAAGTTCTGTGGTCGGTTTGCAAGGTGGGTGGTGATATGCTGTATCGTATGTTCTATTCTTTGTTGTTTTAATTAGTTATTAGCATTACTGTTGTAAGTATTACTACAATTTTCATTTATATAATTAAATAGTTCTTTTCTCAACTTTTTACTAGCTTCCCTTGTTTTTTTCCTCTACCCTTACTCACTTGGGGGGACAGGGGAGGGTGGGTTTTGTAGGTGAGAGAGCACTTGTTTGTACTTAATTGCCAGATAGGGCTAAACCAAGACATTTATGAACTAGTTTTAATGCTGCCCTGATGGGGCAGAAGTCTGGGGAGAGAAGGAAGCTACTGTTGTATCTCAAAATGTATTATAAAAATGAACAAACTTTTTCCTGTCTTAACATTATCGAAGCAGCAATATATTCAGACACAATTCTTTTTCCTCTTTTGGAATGCGCACCCCAGCAATGAAAAGAAATAACCCTAGTAGTCTGCCAGGATGCAAAGTACCTTTTTTCTTTTTTTTTTTTTTTTGACATTTGTAACTGATTGATCCAATAATTCAATCAAAGTATTCTGGGAAAGGAGCTAAACAATTGGCTCTGAACTCACCTCCGTAGCAATATTTTAGCAAATGCAATTTGCTCTTGATTATCTCATTCCATTTCCTTTTATTGGTGTTTGGAGGCAAATCTTGTTTCTCTTTTATCTATATGTTTATTTTCTTTTCCTCTCTCACAACTTCAGCATCTACAAGGTGAACTAGTAGCCAAGGGAACTAGACAGGTCTTCAGGGCAGTGAAAATTATTTGACATACAGAACAACCACAATTTAGAAGATGATATTACTTTCTTTCATCTGGTGATTCCTATGCTGGCAGGAAGAAATGACCCTCAGTTATAGAGATCTATGGGAATTTCACTTTTCAGTAAAACTTGAAGAACTGTTTCCAGAATTCTCTCCTTCTATACCCCTGTTACCTATGAAGCACTCAAAAACACAGTAGCAGGAATAACATAAATAGTAACTTGATAGGAGATTGGAATAGGTTAAATGGAAGGTGTGCAAAGCCTAAATAGAAATTGGCAACCATTTGTTCCTTTAACACAAAAAATAAGTATATTGGCTCCCATGCCACTTGTTACAGCTAGGCAGTAGTTTGAGAAAAGTTCATAGAGGATGTGGAAAACATACCAACGTAGATTTTAATTTAAATATTGTGTCCTGACTAGCATCACCCTTTTGAGATATGAACAAAAAAACAAAACCTAAAAAAACCCAGAGAGTTTATTTTAGTCATTCAGAAAAGAATTCTGAAAACTGCTGGCAATCAGAAACATTGAAAACAACACTACAGACATCCTGAAGATTTAAAAGATAAACAAGTTCTCAGTATGAGATGATGGACTGGGTCTCACAAAGGACTAAAGAGAAAGAATAACAAAGAAAGAAGCAACCAGTATAGAATCCAAGTGATGTAGGCATGATTTGTCATATATTTCAAAATTCCATTTAAGTCTGACCAGTCTAATTGTCTGAATTCTGCATAAAGTAAGTGAAAAAAAGTGGAGATAATATCTGCAGAATATAAGTCTAAATATCCCTCTTTCAGCTGACGTTATAGGAAATTATCTCAGAAAATACAGGGCATATCTTTGAACAAATGAAGTTAAACATACTGGAAATATTTAGATGAAGAATTATACCTACATCCATTGGTTTATTTTTTCAATTAAGAATTCTTGGAAAGCAAGCAGAGTGACAGCTTTACAAGCCTTTCTTGATTTTCAACTATCAGCATCACAAGTTAGTCACACTTGAAGAAAAAGTGATGGGCCTCTCAAACTGAGGTAGCCACTAACAGAGCATCTGCCACAGCAGTGTGAAAATGTTGAATAACCACTATCCTTTAGAGGTAAAGGCTATTTCCACTAAGAGGCAAGATTAAAGAAAGTAACGTGTTATTTCTTTTTCTGTTTTGGATGTGTTAATCATAGCACATCATGGTTTGTTTAACTGTGAAACAGCAAAGTCATCAAAGAACACAAATACCTGAGAAAATGGAAATCTGAAATACAAAAACAAATAAGAAATGTAGCCAATGTGGTGTTGGTTTGGATATATGATATTATCACCTGTTCACATAAAAATACACATTTTTCTAACAGCTACACTTATACCCTGGAAATGTTACATTAAGTTTTAAGTGATTATGGTTCTGCCTCTCTTGACACTATATGTAGAGTAAATATTAGAGGGGGCAGGAGGGTGTCAAACCGATTAAAAAAAGAAAACAAAACACTAAACCAAACCTAAAAAAACCCCATCAACCAACCAAAAAACCACACCAACCCACCTTTTCTAAAACTAGGATAATTTAACATTGGAACACCTTGTATGAAAAAGTCTTGCTCTAGCCCCACCAGGACAGGGAGTGTTTGCAGTTAGATATTTTTATTATTTTAATAAGGCACCTGGAAAATAAATCATATGCAACCTACACATTGTTGGGTTTATGTTAGTTAATCACTCTCTATTCAATCTATTAAAAGCTGCTACTTGTGAAGAAATGTATACATAATTCTAGATGTAAGGAAATAAGTTTGCACAGGAATTTAAATCATGCTGATATCCATGTGATTTGTCAGAAAGGTCAGGTCTTCAGATCCAGCTCAAAGACCTCCCCTTCTTAAACTAATGAAAGAACTGATGACAGTGGCAAACCATCTCACACTCTTGGTCCTGCTTCAGTCCTTGTCATTCCAAACCCTTTCTTTGCCTGTTGTTTCTGACCATTTTGCTTCTCAGTTTATCTCTCTGCACTTTTCACTGAAGTTTTGTCTCTATTTTCCAATTTATCATTTCTTAACAGAGATCTAAATTTCTGTTTCCTTCCAAAAGGTATGTCCCAGGTTATTTGCTAAACTATCACCACCTGACATATTTCCCACCTCCCTTTGCATTAAACATTTTTCATGTCATTCTTCCAAAACTTTCTTGTTATGTGCCTTCCTCCAGCCAACCCCTTCCTGAATGTCTCTCAGTTACCCATTTTGAGTTCTGGTTTCTATTCCATTCTTCAGTCTGACTCTAAAGATGTTGTGGCCTGAATGTGAATGATACATAGTTTTCTAGAGAAGTTGTGAATTCCCTGAGAACACTTAGATACAAATAGTCTGTCCAAACAACAGAACACATGCAGAAATATGCACCTAAGACAATGAAAGTTTATGTCAGAACCCTCCTGCTGTCTACTGTGTTACCATAAACAGTTTTGAATTACAAAGCAACTCATACCGTTAGTCTGCGTATGGAATGATAAGAAAATCATTACCAAAAATAAATGGACATCTTCAATATTCCATTCAAATTCCACTTGAGTAGCCAGTCACTTTTTCTCCACTTCCTTGTTTTAGATTAGTGATGAGGTGATAAATGCCAATCTAAAATATATGTGAGGTTGTTACTGAGCAATTACTGTAACTCTTACTGTAACTACCTCTTAAGGAGGTAGTAATCCTAAATCAAGAAGAGACCTCCTCCTAAAACATGGTCTTATGGAATATTTTACAAATATTTTTCAAATAGAAAAATTAATGAAGGGGAGATTCAGTCATGTAAATGTAGGTGTCCAGCACAACTTGAGGTGCCCTATAGTATCCCCCTTGGCCTCTAGTTGCTTTTCCAGAAAAGTATATGTCTCTCTTACATCCTGTGTTACAGGTGCCAGGGTGGCTGTCCCAGATTTGTTAAGATATTCTAAATGCTACTAGATAGGTATCATGTATTTGGTTGCATGCTGGCAACCGAATCACTGCCAAAATACCCATTTGGTATTTGTTAGCTAGAGGAAGTTTATACAAAACTTAAACAAATGCCCCATTAGCCACACTGTGTGGTCCTTAGAGTAGAATGAAATACACAGAGATGTCTGTAGAACTGTATTCTCCAAAAGGGTATTAAATTATGAGTTTTTCTTCTTTTCACAGAAATATAGGTAATAATACTCATGTGATTAACTAGGTTGATAAAAGACTTATTCAGACACAATCACATATTCTTCTATGAACATTAACTTAGTTCTTGTAGGTAGATTTGTGTCAAAAATGTGATTGGATTTCATTATTTATAAAGTACTTGAAAATATAAAGATTTAGATATGAATGGCAATAGATATGAAAATCTTACTTTTAACTTACTAGCTATCATCTTGCTGTTCTATCTAGTTCCTATCTATAAATAAAATATGATTGACACTTGATAATGAATTCTTCCTAACTGAAATGATTGCCAACAACTTAATTTTCTTATTAGATACATGTTAACACCATCTGGCTTGCAGTTTTTTGATTACTGATGGTATGAACTATATTTTGATTTTGTTTCCTGGGTCTTAAAGATTAGCATAGCTTTCAGTAAGTAGCTGTATCCCTTTATTTTTGGAGGTATGTTAAAAAAAAATAAAAATCTCCATGTAGATAAAATTATCAGAAATTAACAACCAAATAGCTTGTCGCATGAAGATCTGTCTGCTATACCTTTCATATGATCACAAGTATTTATTTATTAATGGACATCGACAAACTAGCACATTGTTGAGTTTTGAAAAAAGAAATTCTCTGTCATCTTTTGCAATAAATTAAATAAATTAAAGAGTTATACACAAGATTCTTGGGAACACTGCCAAAAAAAGAGAGGCATAACAGCAGGTGTAGTACAATGGGCAATTATGTAATAAAGATGCAAACTTTTTGAAAAATGTAGTCTGGGTGTTGCTTGGAGTGTATAACACTAGGCTGAACAAGGGAAGTCTTCATCAACTGAACACTACACCTGCATGTGACAAATATTCATAATGTCTTCACTAATGTTCCTACTTAATGTTCCACACAGTATTTGAAAGCAAGTTTGAAATAAAACCACAACAGACTAAAAAAAAAAAAAGAAAGAAACAAAAAACCACTCACATGTTGAAGAGACTCCTTCCTGTATGGTTCAATCTAGCATCACAATCTTGCCCTGAGTCAAATATCTGTAAAATAAGAGAAAGAAAATAATTGTTAGCCTTTGAAGTATTCAGGTTTTTTTTTAATATAAAGTAAAATCTGTGAGTGCCTGCTGTTTTAGTTGATGAAGAATAGACATGATAAACTGGTAGAAACATCTGTTACTTAATAAAGCACCATAGTAATGTCAATAAGTAGTTCAGGCTAACCACATATTCCTCTAGGAACAAAAAAAATTACTACTGTAGAAACTAAAGACACTGATACTTTAACGTTTGTGAAAGTTTACTTGTGTGTTCACCCCTTTCAGATGACATTTACTCTCCTCCTTTCCCCTCCTTTTCTCTCTAACATTCTTCTTTTGCCAATTTTCAGTTTTGTTCAAGTAACACTGATATAAATAGTGTTAGAAAACAGCCTGTAATTTCAACAGAACAGACAGACGTGAACAGACCTGTAGGTCAAGAGACAAACAAGTACTTTGGATAGACTCTGAAGAAGACACAAATAGGGAATTCTCAGAAAGATAGAACACTGAAAAAATACAAGGAAAAAAAATCAACAGAATCTCAAGGCATAAAGTAGCAGTGGTGAATGTTCTCCCCTTCTTTTTTCCTCATAACACTTTTAATTTTTTTTTCTATTTTAATGTTATATCTTATAAATATACATTAAATAATTTCTAATTACTTAAAGTTGGTATCATTACTTTTCCACATACATGATTCTGGCATGTCACACATTGACCACATAGGATTGGGGAACACATTGCTGTTTTCTTGTTGGTTTTCCCTGCAACACAGTTGATATCACTCAGAAATTTCTAACTTCTTTTAAAAGATACACTATCTACAGTAAACATGAAAATTACAGAGAAATAAAGTTTGCATAAAGATCAGGTTGTCGCTGCTGCTTTAACATGGAATTTAACATGCTATATTCAGAGACCATAGATAGACAAGTGAGAACAATCTGAGCTTTTCCCTAAAACAGATGAAGTAGAGACAGATCCAGCAAATAGATTTTGATCAGTTTACTAATATACCACTTAAAAGCTGAATTTCAACTTCATTAGAATAGTTCTGATTGGTGCAGTTGCTGCCTCGGTTCTCTAAATATTAAACTTTGGCAGTGGTTGCACACTTAGGCAGTGGTTCAGAGGAACCAGACTACTAACAGTACCATATAAAAAATGGCGTAGAGGAGTATTTAAACACTGAACTTAAAGTTGCAATTACACTCAGCTGTAAGTTTTGACTCAGAACTAGAAAACTCCTTGTGTCACCTCTCCCTGTATGACTGTAATCATCTAGACTACTGCTTGATTTTTCCCAAAGCAGAAAATTCATCTGTATTTGTCACTTCTGTGGTAGTCCAGCAGCTTCTGTGATATGAGTTTTAGGCCTATTACAGCTTTTGAGCCACAACAATGTGCTTATGTTGACAATACAAGACACACATAGTAACAACTTGTAGATATCTTTGAAGACTGAAACACATACATCATGAGTCTAAACATAGAAACTTAACCTGGTGATGGTAGGAAAGGGAGTGGAGTGCCTGAAAGAACTTCTTAAATCTCATATTTGGTTTATTTTATGGATTAAGTTCTTTCTAAGCAACAATTAATTAATTAATCAAGTCCAATAAGAGCAAGAGAGACCATCTGGACCAAATCTCTCATATTTTATCACTGCGAACTAAAATCAGATTCCTTAGGGAAGTGCCTTAGACTTTGTGTCTGTTAGACAAATGAGAGATGGATTGAGCTTGTCATCCTTTGCTTATTCTATACTTAGGATGAAAAATGCTTTACAACACTGTTCAAGGAGAACCATTCCCTTGAAAATTAACCAAAGTTCATGACTATAATTTGCTATAAAACACCCTGTGAATACATTTTGGGTTTTTTTAAAGGCGAGAGCTTGCTGCCCTTCCTTGCACTATAAGAACCTGCTTGGAAAATTCATCCAATAACTTCACAGAAAAAAACCCCAAAGAAGTATTAGATGTGGTGCGATATTCCCTCATGTAATTTTCTATCTTTTATTTTCTTTTGTAGGTTCTATACGTTCTGTAGTGGGCCGTTTTTGCATTCCTCTCAGTACTGGTGTTCCAGTAAATTGCTGCTGGTTCCTTGAAGATATACTGTATCAGGTGCTGAAAATACTTTCGAAGTGAGATTTGTGTTGAACAGGGTTGAAGAGCTAAAATATTATAATATATTCAGAACCAGAAATTAGAAACAAATAAGTTGTGGAATGACATTATGATTTCAATCTCCTGATAAAAACTCCAGTGTTTCTTCTTAATTTTACTTACCAGTAAGTAAGTATCTCATTATAGAGATAGTAAAATGAAAATAAGACAGTGGAAAACAGAAGGTTCAAACTGTACATGAGGAAACACTTCTTCACTGTGAGGGTAACAGAGCACTGGAACAGGCTGCCCAGAGAGGTGGTGGAGTCTCCTTCGTTGGAGACTTTCAAAGGCCACCAGGAATTGTTCCTGTGTGTTCTACTCTAGATGATCCTGCTCTGGCAGGGGGGTTGGACTAGATGATCTCTAGAGGTCCCTTCCAACCCCTACCACTCTGTGAATCTGTGAGTCTGTGAATGTGGAATGCCATATGGTCTTTTTCTGAGGATTATATATAACACCATTCAACTTATGTTCAATGTATAAACTACATCGTTTTTTGGTAGTTCCTTTACTTCAGAACTTTACAGTAAACAGACAAAACAGATAAAAGGTGTTTAGAAATATTACTGATATCTTCAGTAATGCTATGGACATCTGTATGTATAATAGAAAACTATTTGGAACTAAACTAAATAGTTTCTCAGGCTGGAGTGTTCCAGTTTAGAACCACTGTGTGACATTTGCTCAGTTATGCTTAGGAAACGATCTGTGAGGAAGTCCAGGCCATGCAGCATCTAAAATATTTGAACACGTTAGTGAGATTGTAATAGTTTGCAGATCAAGAATTCAAAAGGTATAAAACCCTTAGAACAAAAGTAGAGAATCAGAAAATGGCATCTCAATAACACTATTCAAGGATATTCAGCATATTCAAGGATAAAAGTAAGGTAATGGTTCTCATGGTTGATGACCAGCTGCCCAACAGAGACTTAAGGTGGTTATCTAGTGCTTAGCCCTGTAATACCCTATCCTAAGTATCTTCTGTACATATTATCCAACAGGCGATCCTTGAGTGATACTGTTATTTGTGTCTCTTGTAGAATGGGAAGAGATATCTAAATAAAAGCAAGCCAGTGAATGACAGTTACAAGGTCCCTGATTTCTGACTCAAAGATAAGAGTTACGCTCACGTTTACGATTTTTAAGGCTACCTGCCTCTACAGCAGGTTTAGCTGTGTCTAGTGTATATAGAAAAGAGCCCTAAGTATCCCAGAGAAACAGATGTACTTCTCATTCTAGGGTAGACATAGAATGGAAAATCATTAACCTCACTCTGTTTTTCTCACTCACTAAAAAGGGATTATGTGTGTGGTATTCAGCTGCATAAATGTAGGTTTACAGTGCTTTATATGACATAATATTTCTGACATGCCTACATGTGGCTCTAAGACATGAGGTGGAATTAGTGGTAGAGTCATTTACTTTTAAAGCAGTATTTGGAGATAGCCTGTGATATCCTGTGACTTCCAAGAAGGCTTCATACTTCTATGATCATGCAATGTTTCTCATGTCTTAGTTTAGTCAAAGGAAATACCAACTTCTTGTACCTACCAGAAGGAGTAGTAGATTTTAAATTTAGCAACATGTTAAAAATGTCCATTGAAGATAAGAACAAACACCAAAGACATGTGCATTGGTGTGCAGATGTGTAATTTTACACGCTCTTTAAAAACCAGATAATACTCTGATATACAAAAGTTGAGACAAGATGATAGAATTGTGATTTAAGAAAGTAACCCGTGCGGCAGTCATCAGTGTATAATGGCCTCAGAAGTCAGAGACAGGCCAGTTTGAATGAGAAGCAGCTGTTCATTTTATATGAAAAATATTACAATTATTATTGTGAATTTTCTAGTAGGGGAAAAAGACATTCAGTTTTTATGTATTTCTGTGAACACATCAGCAAAAAAATCACAACATCTTGACCCAACTCTCTCTGAAGTAATTTACCTAAATGTGGACTGAATTGGAACTGGACTAATTAGTCAATGAACACAAAGTAGGTCATTTCCAAGTAGTTAATGATTGAAGAAGACCTTTAAAAGCAGAAAATCCTCACCAGGGTAAAATACATGGGAATGTTCCTAATTGCAGGTTTGAACTCCCTAAAATTCAACCAGTAGCTACACAACAACCTATTAAAATAAAATTTTTGTGAAGTTTTAGCAAAAAGCTAACTCATAATTGTTTGCTATTGTCATAACATTGTTAAACAACTATTTTTCCTCTTATGGAATGATATTACATGAAGCCAAATATTCTTATTGAAAAGAAATTAAAATAATTATGGTTGTCTTCTGCCTGATGGGAAAGTAGTTTTGTGCACTTTTGTCCAAAACTACATTTGGTAAAAAAGTTATTCTCTGTTTTCAGCATGGGTTGATTTTCAAGAGTCTGGACAAATATAATGAAGAGGAGCAGGTGGACTTTGTACTTCTGTGTTTCAGAGGTTATTGAAATTCTGTACATATCACTATTACAGAACACAAAACACTCGCTGGAATTTTACTGTATTTGTATAATGAAAATTTAATGTTCAAAAGGTATCAACTACAGCTATAAAACTATTCTTAGAATCTTTTTAACCAAAATTCACTAACCTAATTTACTTATGATAAAATTATTTCAAAAATATATGTATTTAGAGTGATTTAAAAAATATGACATGTGGAGGGGCGGGAGTCACATCAAATAACACACACCAGAAAAAGGGGTGGGATGGGAGGGGAATGTGCAAGTTATTCAGGAAACTCTCCAAACTCTCTTGAATACTTTCCTTTTTTCTTGCTTTACCCATAAAAGAAATGCTGGAATTGGGAGCTTTCATATGCTTCCAAAAATCTTACTTTACTTGGCAGGTAGGGCACTTCTAAGACATGTTGGTTTTGAACATTCTCAGAGTAAAATAAGAATTGACTACTGGTCTTCTGGTTTTGGGCTAAGTTCTATAAACATTTGTAGAAATGTTGATTGCTTTTTATTGTTGTTGCTCAAAGAAAAAAGGAAATATCAGTGATTATTTCTTAATGAAGGAGTTCAGTATCATTAGTATGTGTCAGATCTGTTTTGAATGCATTATAAATGTAACATGTCCAAAAATAAACCAGAAGAAGGTATTATTTCTCAAATCTAGACTGCACTGAATTTTGGCTAAGCTCTGAAAAGGTTGTTGACATTTAAAAATACAAAACAATATCAGGCAATACAGGAGTTCTTGAAAGTCCACAGATCAAACATTTCCACTATTAGGCAGAAACAAAGCCTTTTCAGTTTTTTTTTTTTGGTTGGTTGGTTGGTTGGCTGGTTTGGGGTTTTTTTCAGTTAAATGCCATAATTCTGCTTATATTACATACTATTGCTTTATTTTGTTCCTATACACAGGGCTTAAACTTGTCATAATATATCACAGTGTGTTAGAATAAGGAACAACAGGAGAAACGATATATCAACAATATTGTATATTCAGTAGAAATGCTTCTGTGTTTTGTACAAGATTTTATACCCTTGTAAATTAGTTATTCTAATTCATGCTCACAAAGGTTCAAAACCTGTTAATTTGGCTGATTATTAAAAAGTCATTCTGAAATTAAAAAAACGTTATCTAAGAGGCTTGTTGAGATCTTACATTGGAAATTTGTGATTTTCAGGCAAAAGCTGTTGCTCAAGGGTTTTAAATAATTTTGTAAATACGTTTGTGGAAAAATAATGCAAAAAAGTGCAGGAATCAATAATTTTTCCATAATTATCACTAGGAAGACAGGTTAGAAATACTCATGAGTAAAACAGATAATTTGGCAACACATTAAGCACACACATTTCAATTTTTAATGCACTAAAATAGGCATTTTCTTCCTTACAAACTATGGGAGTATTATATCTTCATATAAATCAGAAGTGAGCTAAATATATGTTGAAGTAGAAAAAGTAAATTTTCACACCACTCAGATTCTGTTCAGGTTTCTGAAAGGCACTTTGAACTAAATGAAGCTCAGTCAATGTGTTTCACTTGATTAAAAGTATGAGCACAGTCATTAACAAAACTGACTAATGGACTAGAGGGTTCTAAAACTCCCAAATGCCATCATGATGAAATGAAGGCATTTTCGTATTAATTTTCCTGCATAGATCTTAGCTGGAGAACCAGGAGTTTCTTATTATTTTGGAACTTCCCAGGCTGTGTAGGTGTCATGGGTGCAGAATGATATTGCTTATCCTATGACCAGCCATCTTGTCTTTTGTATTCTAACCATAATATAAACAGCAACCTCTGTTTTGTATTTCACAAGTTAAGATGTAAATTTGAATTTAGTTTTGTAGTGTTGTTTCAGGTTAATCCTAGTAGTTCACTTACAAGTTACTGTAAATTCTGCATTGATCAGAATTCAAGGAATAATAAAAAAAAAAAGCTGCAGATATACTCTACCTAGATTCACTCTTCTTTGACCCATAAAAGGATATTGCTATTTATCTATGTCACATTTTAACATAATTTGCAAGTTACATAAGGTTCTGTAGAATGTAATTTCAGTCTTCTATGCAGACTCAACTTCTAAAGATGGAATATTTAATGCATGTTGCTGGATTAAATATTATTGTTTAATAGTAACAGGTAAACATAAAATATTTAATTAAATAAAGGTATATATATCTATATTCTAGAAGAAATATTTATTCTGAGGCCAGATTCTTGTAGTTCTTATATGAGAGAATTTTTCATCAACATATTCAGGAACTGCATCAAATGAAGAGAAGACTTCTTAAATACGAGTTCATTGTCCCTGAATGAAACTTTATATTTTTAGAAGCAAAGACTGCAAAGTGTTTTCCCATTTACTTAACCTCTTTTCCTATTACATAAATTTAGAAATTGATTCTCTTAAATTTATGGATTATAGCCTTAAATTTTCTATGCTTTCTCACTTTGTGACTATTATTATACCCTCACCACATTAAGAGTTAAAGATTTTCCTGCAATTTATTTACAGCCTGTATTTGCAATCAATTATCTCTTTTCTAGCCTACATTGCTGAAGTAGAAGTAGCTGTCAGAATAAGAGTTCTGTCTTTGTGAAAACAACTCTTCCCATTTGTTCCATTAGCCAAAGAACTGGGTAATTATTTAATATGGGAAGCCTAGGAATGAAAAAAGAGATTCTACTGGGCTGTTTTGTAACTCAGACTAGTGAGACAGATGTTCTAGACTGTATCATCTATATGTTTACTTAATTTCTAGTGATTAGTCTACTGTGGATTTGGAGAACCACACAGATAGCTGAACCCCAGGACTTAGATGGCAGAATATGTTTTCAGAAATCCATGTTACATTGTGGTTCAATGTCATTGTTGTCAGAATACCAATCTATGAGTTTGTAGTGAGAAATACAAGTATCAAACAGTTGTGGTAATCTGGACTGGAATTAACACAAAAAAAGCATTCACAAATTTATAGCAATATTATAAAATGTGAGCTGATTGTCTCCTAAATAAAATGAAAACCCCGGTGTAAACTTCTGTAGGTGAAAGTAAATTGCTTGTTACCAAGTAACTCCTTTCATTATTGGTTTCAATTCATTGTAATTACACAATACACTAAAAAGTGAGAAAGGACTATCCTTAAAATACATTGAAATTAAAATGAAAACACAAAAAATCCCACACCAACTTTTCATCTAATGTCTAACTTTGGAGTAGGAAAAAGTCAATAGCAGCTAAATTTCAACACCTTTTCTTTTCCAATAACAATTGACAAAATTCTTGAAGTGTCAACACAGGTAGTCTGTGCATCTCCAGAAGTGGACCAATAGTAACAACGTCAAAAAGTTCACCACCTCATTCTCAAGAATAAACAGATAAGATTCACAAAGTAAGCATCCCTCTGTCTACCGTATCTGAAAGAGGTTATTAGATCATGTTATTAAATCAGTTTTAACAAGTTATTTAAGAACAAAAAACTAGAGCATGGAAGTGGTTCTTCTATTTTACAAATGACTGGAGCAATTCCATGAGATGCTGGAGAAATAAGTTGCTAATCCATCTCTGCCGAGTAGAGTACAGTACACAATTTCTACATTTCAGGAAGATGTAGCAGTCCCATGACTTTTATCTAATCTGGGACATAGTTTTTTTTCAAGAATGTTCATTTTGCATAGGGTAATTAAATATACATAGATCCGGAGTGAGATCCCAGCTGGAAAAGAGAAATATCCCAATGAATATATGTCTATTTTATTCAAAATGGAATGGAATCCTCAGACATTTCAGAAAACAGTATTTTTTATGGTGTTCTATTCCTAGTGTTTCCTCAATCATTTTGAATTTCTTTGCTTACAAGGTCATTGTAGCTAGGATACAAGGATGTGATCATATTTTTAGTATAGCTTTTTTTAGAAGGAAAAATAAACCTCGTTTACATACATATTTCCAGAAGATTAATCAAATAAACTGTTGGTGAAATACAGAAAAACACCTAGATTACCAAAGCGGAACTTAGTGTCTATGTTCAGAAGAACAGTGTAAGAATTAATGTTGCTAAAAGCCTATGTAAACAAAAGCCTTTAGTCCCACAGGTACACATGTTCAGAAGCACAGGAGCTAATAATCTAAATAATTTCCAGCTACAGCTGCTGAGAACTACAAGTAGGATGTCATTCATTGCACCCAGTTTTAGAAGTCTACAAGGTAGATGCCAGCAACCAAGATAACAGCCTACTAAAAAAACCCAAACAAAACCCCCAAATAGGTCACATGAATCATGCATTGGAAATGCTTATTTATTTGCACTGACTAACTTAAATGAGGTGTCTAAAACCTACACAAAATATATAAAGCGAAATTTTATTGAGGTTCCCCATTTCTATTTTTTTTTTTTTTGAAAGCTTAATATGCTAGACATCTTAAAAGAACACCTCACACTGATAGCATTTGTCAGAACAAAGTTAGAGAAAGTAGTGTTTGTAACACCATTGTCTAGTAATTTCAGCTTTATAACAGGAATTGATCTAGAGAAAATCAAGCAAAATGAAACTTGAAAGCCTACTGCTTAAGTTACTCTACTGATCGTAGAATCATTATTCATTCACCATGTTTTGTTTTATTCTAGAGTGGCGTAGAGGGTTGCTTTAATTTTAATCTGAAGAATCTCCCAGGAGGAGGCAAATATTTCCTCTTTCATTAACTCATGTGGGTGAATATGACTAAAAGGCCTGGGTTTTATCAGCTTCTTTCTACCTCCACATCAAAGCTTCAAGACATGATAATTTTTAGCCTGAGTAGTAGAAATCCTCTCCACCCTGCCCTCATCCTCACTTGGTACTCCACTTTCTTTTGTAGATTGGTGCCCAAGGAAATGGGTTGGTTTTGCTGTAGTACGGAATCTCACTTTGAGCATTTCAGAATTGTGAGTTCCCGGAGCTGGGGATCGAAGACTTAGTAAGTGTGCAACGTTGAATATTCAACTGAATGTAAAGGAGGAATTATTCATTCTGATTATTAAAATCTCAAAAAACCCCACATGTTTATGTTGTCCCTCATTCTCTAAAAAAGCAGGTATGAAAACTTTGACTAGTCATTGTCTAATACCTCAGACAGGCATTACTATTATACTTTTAGCTGTGGTAAATCTGTTCCTGGGTTCTTCACTTATTCCATGCATATGAAGGTACTCTAGTCATAATAATTTGATAATAATGAACAAAATTTGATGTACATTGTGTAACTTCGGTGGCATGAGGTTTTAATTCAAAGCAGGGACATACTGGGAAAGAGAAATATCTACTCACTCATGGCCATGTAGTGATATATTCATAAATTAGCAGCCTCTTTTCAATTAATAATAAAAATACTTAGTTATTGATAAGAGTAGTTCATATTTAAAAAAACTAATAAACACAAACTTATTAATTAATTGCAGAAGTAGAGCCTATAGATGGGCTGGGCCACACCATCATGGCAAATAAATTAGAAACTTAAATAATGTTGAGGATATTAAGAAGTTAGTGTCAGTAAAACAAGGCAATTTTAAAGGGAAAGGAATTGAAATATCATATTTTATCAATGAATTTTTCCTTTACTTCAGTAAAAGGTCAGAAAAATAACCACTACAGGAATATCTCTATTGATGTAAGTAATGGCAATGACGGCTGAGAAAATGGCCTCCAGTATACTCTTCTAATTTTTTTATGGTATATTACGTAAGAAACATATCCCAAATACAGTTTATTCTGAAAGATAATAAAAAGATTTAAAAAATACAAATTTTATTAATGAGATTATATATGTAGAGGTAGTATTTTGCAGTAGTTGTGTTCATATAGAGTAGGTTGACATTACATATTTGTTAAATAAATTGCTTACTCTGTTCCAAAAGCAGACATGATATTTCAGGGCTCTCATGGCAACTAAATACCCACTAAGGTACAGAGCTCAACATAGTACAGGTCTATGAATCTTGTAGTATTTTCTCTCTGGTGGTATAATATGACTCAGCAATAAGTTCTACTGTGATAGACTTATCCCTGTTTCATCATCTCTGGAACTGATCTAAAAATAACTAACTGTTTTGTCCTCACCCTACAGCTCTTCCCCCAGATTGTGGTTCCCAGAACAGACCTAGAGGTAGCCAACCCTTTTCAGCTCATTCTGGAGCTGCCTTAACTTTACCTTTATTGTGCTATTCATCCTCTGCTCTATTCATTGAGTTTAATCAGCAATATACTCATTTTTTTCATGTTAATCCAGTAGTTCCACTGCAGTTTTGCAAACATGCTCAGGATTTTTAATTTTGCCAGGTCAGCATTTCTATTTCCTTTTGTCTCACCACAAGCAATCCTAAAGCAGGTTAGCAACATTGTACAAAGGCCCATCTCAACTCAAACATCTCCTTTCCTGTGCTATAAGTCCCAAAGCCCTACCCTCCCTAAGTTTCCTAGTACAAAGTAACACTTCCCCACTTAACTGAGAAATGATCAGGAAACAAAAAGACTTAAGTAAGTAATACTACCGATGATGAAATCTTGTTGATTAGGCTTATGCTTAATCTAATATCATGTTAGTCCAAGTCCATTGCTATATGTATTAGTGATGAATTTTTGATGCATATCATTGTGCAAATTATTCTGTGTTCCTTTTTTTCCTTTTCCTTTTTTGTATCCTCCTCTCCTCCTTCTCCTTCCCCTTCCCCTTCCCATAACAGAAATCACCTTAAGTAATGGAGGACAAGCCTTGCAAGAAATGCAGCAATGACCCAACCTGAGCCGACTTTGGCACCCAATGATCCAGTACTGAGATCCAGGAAGAACCCTTCACCCCATCCCTACTCCCCAGTGCAAAACACAAACCTAGATAAGACATTCTAGATGAGATTTCTTGCATGTCTGCATACCACCATCTGCGCCCTTAAATCTGCAGCTGAAGCCAGAATATTGACTTCTGCAAGAACAGAATTTTGACCAAAACTTTTTAAAGATTCTATGGAGCGTGAAAAAGGACCTTAATCCAATCAAAGGTCAAATGCCTTTTTTTCTGATGTGCTTATTCATTTTTAGTGTTGGAGAAGTTGAAGAGAAACTTTTCAGATGTAATGATTAAATGATTATAAAAGCTACCTCAGAACATTTATAGCAGTAATTACATGTCCATATGAGCAATATACAGTAGGAATGGCATTTATAGGACAACTTTTTTTCCAAAGAAAGGAAAATTAAAAGGTTCCCATGTATTATTTTTTAATATCCAAATAATTTACCAATCAGCTTTCTGTAACTTGGTTATATTTCAGGATTATGTAGTGTATTTCTATTGTCAGTCACTGAATAAGAATTCAATAATTTCTTTACAATTTCATAATTTCTGAGAAATACAGGCATTTCAAAAATACACCAACATAACCTACATACTTCACCATATTTTCCCTTCTATATTTTGACAACCTTTCAGATATCACATGCAGAATCAAATCTTACAGCTAAATTATGTAATTACTTTACTAGATCTCTTCCCTCACAAGGTAAACAAAGCATTTATTGAAGTGATGCTTCTGCCTAAATATTTTCCTTTGTGAGTAAATTGTTGTCAAATATAATGGTAGCTAACAGTTCCCTGAAGACCTAAGGAGTGCATATAAAAAAAAGACGACTATATGAGTTTACATGATAAGGTTTTGGTAGTGGGAGGGGTGGGGGGAGGGTTACAGGCATGACTTCTGTGAGAAGATATCAGAAGCTTTCCCCATGTCCAACAGAACCAGTGTCAGCTGGGTCGAAGTTGGACTCCCTGCTGGCCAAAGCTGAGCCTATCAGCAATGGTATTGGTGGCACCTCTTAGTTAACATTTAAGAAGGGGAAAATCCTGCTGTTCAACAAGAGTTGAGAGAGACAGGTGAGAAGATGTAAGAGAAGCAACATCACAATGAATCAGTCTGTTCCTGAAGGACTGCATCCTGTGGGCACACATGACTCATGACTCTGACCAATACAAGATTTCATAGACTCATAGAATGTTTTGGGTTGGAAAGGACCTTAAAGACCTTCTAGTTCCAACCCCCTGCCATGGGCAGGGACACCTTCCACTAGACCAGGTTGCTCAAAGCCTCATCCAGCCTGGCCTTGAACACTTCCAGGGATGGAGCACCCACAACTTCTCTGGGCAACCTGTTGAGTGCTTCACCACTCTCTCTGTGAAGAATTTCTTCCTGATATCTAATCTAAATCTCCCTGCTTTCAGTTTAATCCCATTACCCCTTGTCCTGTCACTACAGGCCCTTGTAAAAAGCATCCCCACCCCCCAACTTCCCTGTAGGCCCCCTTCAGGTACTGGAAGACTGCAATAAGATCTCCCCGAAGCCTTCTCTTCTCCAGGCTGAACAAGTTCAATTCTCTCAGTCTTTCTTCATAGGAGAGGTGCTCCAGCCCTCTGATCATCTTCGTGGCCTTCCTCTGGACTCGTTCCAACTGGTCAATATCCTTCTTAAACTGAGGGCTCCACAGCTGGATACAGTACTCAGGTGGGGTTTCACGAGATCAGAGTAGAGGGGGAGAATCCCCTCCCTCGACCTGCTGGCCACACTTCTCCTGATACAGCCCAGGATACGCTTGGCTTTCTGGGCTGCCAGTGCACACTGCCAGCTCATGTTCAGCTTCTCATCCAGCAATTTTCCACCTATTTCCTTATAACAAACAACAAATAACAATTAAAATCTGTATGCAAACGTTGTTAAACGAGAGAAACATGGAATATATTTTTCATTAATTATCTTCAGTGGAAATTTCAAGACTCTCTAGTACCAACAATCACAATATGCTTAGCAGAAATTAAGAAAAGTTACAAATACAAGGCAGATAAGCAAGGTGTATGGAATATCAACAGTACTTTAAAAAATTATTTAGCCTGACAGCATTTCAACCATGGTAGCTACAATTTTTCATAATTTAAATAGTATATTGATCTTAGAGGTGGTAAATACAGCAGAAAGGAACTGTGAAACTGTATATATAATAATATGTTCATATATAAAAATGTTTGCATTAGTAAACAGCAGAAAAACAACACTACAAATTATTTTGTGTGTGTCTGCTATTTAATAACAGAAAAAGACAGAACTGTTTTCTTTGCCCCAAAAAAGAAACTGGACACACTACTAGTATCTGTCCCCATTGAACAGCAAATGTTTTACAATTTGCATAGCGCTTTGTTACGTTTTGTAGAGTAATCTCTATCAAGGGGTAAATTGACTTTCCTGTTACAGATCATTAGCAGCTGCAATCCAGCCAATGGAGTTTGCATGAATTGGTTCTATATTAGGTGTCTAAATTCAGACATGAGTCATTCAGCATAATAAGGTGCACTAAATATAAAGAAGTATTTCCTTGATCTATAATGCACAATTTTTGGCTTGTAACTGTAACAAATAATTTTCCGTATTATTGCTACATCATATAAAGCTTTCATTTGCAATGATTTTGTGTTTTCAAACACATAAAACATATAGGTCCAAACAATAGCTACCTTACGGCAATGAACAGGTTCTTAGGAGACTGAGCAGAAATCTAATCCACATTATCCCTGTATCCACATTCTCTTAAGGATCATCCTAACTATTTGGGTGATGGTGAATCAGTAGAAGCTTGACTTCTGAATTGGGAGAAAGAGAATGGTACACTTTTTCTGTCTTCAAGATGAAATATTTTATTCTAAAATCATGTTGGCAAGCCTTTTGGAATGAACTAATGCACTATTTAATGTAGATTTACCCATGGATGGATGTGAATTCCTTAACGTATACCCTCTGCTACAATTCAGTCTCTAATAGGATTAAAATTTTGTTGTATATAACAACACTTTTTGTGCTTTCCATCAGAACTCCCATTGAATTATGTACATAAAAAAGAAAATGCTCGAGCTGCATTTTGTCATAACAAGTTCTTGAATGGCAGTTGTCTATATATAACCACGACAACACAGTTAGCTAACTTTTAACACAGGGAAAGGAAATGACACCTACCTCATAAATTTGGTGTCCCTTTCTGAGGGTTTTTGTCTCCAAGTGGCTGGCCTCAACAAAAGCTGAGAGGCAGGAATGACTTGGTTCACTTTCACTTCCACAAATCATAGAATTGTTGAGGGTTGAGGCAGGGAGTCATCTGGTCCAACCAAAGCAGATGATATTGCTCAGATAGTTATCAAATTGCCATTTCAATGTTTCCAAGAATGGCACATCCACTGTCACTCTGTTAGAACCCTTTCATGGTATACAGTGTTTCCTAATATCTTACTGTAACTTGTGGTAACATATGTTCACTGTTGCTAGCCCTTTTACTATGCACATTCAGTAAAAGCCTGTCTGTCTTCTTGGTGCCTTTCAGTTGCATCACCTTTCACAGCAAGGTCACCCAGGCCTCTGTGCTTAGTAAAAAGGTTCAGAGTAGAGAATCAACAGCAGTGGATATTGATTATGTCAAGGAGTTCTTGAGATAACTCATCTCACCCAAGTCCAAGGGATCTGACAGTCTGCATCCAAGCATCCATGGGAAAGTGTCTAATGTCCTTTTAAGGACATTTCTGAAAAGTTGCAGAGACTGGGGAAGGTCCTTAACAACTGTACAAAACCAATATTGTAGCAATTGTCATAAAAGGTCAACCTATGGAGCTACAGGCTAGTCAATCTCACTGTGTTCCCTGGGTAAATCAATGACTGAGATCTCTTCAAATGCATTTCTGGGCACATAAAAAAGAAGAAGGTGAGTGAAAGGTGGAGTTGCTAAAAATGAATCGTGTCTGACCAAGTTGACTGCCTCCTGTGATGAAAAGACTGGATCTGTGGAGAGGGGTAGAAGAGTGGATGACATGGACTTTAACAAGGCTTTGAAACTGCCACCAGCAATGTTCTTGTATCCAAAGTAGGAGATCATAGTCTGAATGAATGGACAACTATATGAGTGAAAAGCTAGTGTTTAACAATCTGCATTCCATACTTGGGGACAGTTGCAAATGGAGTACCATGTGGGTATATCCTGGGACAAGTCCTACTTCCTATCTCCGTCAATGTAAAGACACTGACTGCCCTATCATCAGGTTTGCAGATGACACTTGTTGTGGTTTAACTCTGGCTAGTCAAATACCACAAAGCTGCTCTCACAAATCGCCCCTCCCCTCCTCCAGTGGAGGGGAAGGATCAAAGGAAAAAGAAATAAGGAAGCTTGTAAAATTGAGACAAGAACTATTTACTAATTAAATCTAAATTAATATATACAAATACTACTAATAATAAGAAAATAAAATAATAGGAAATAAAATCTATGATGCAACATGATACAATTATGATACAGTTGCTCACCACCCACTGACCAATGAACACCCAGGTGCTGAGTAGTGAGAGTCAGAGCCAGAGAGCCTGAGAAAAGCAGCCCAAGAGCAACCACAGCCCGAAGGCCGGAAGCCAAGAGCTGTTGCAGCAGATTCTGAACGAACCCTGTCAGCAATAGCATGACTGGGAAAACCAAACAAACCACCAACTCCCTCACGAATGAGCCAGCACAGGAGTTATCAAAGCAGCTAACGCAGGAGTCAGGGAGAGTGTTAGCAAGTGCATGAAAGTAAATGAGCAAGAGCGTAAGAGAGGGTGTAGTGGCTCCTGGACACCCTCCATGCCTATGCCCTGAGCATGACGTAGTATGGAATGAAATACTTCCTTGGTCAGTTTGGGTCAGCTATCTGAACTGTGTCCCCTATGCTGCTCATGAGACAGCAAGAGCTGGGAAGGCAGCTGCAGTATCAGAAGCTGAGAAAGACCTTGAATTCAGTACAGACATTCCCCAATGCCATCTAAGACCTTATCAGTACTTCTCTTAGCATCCAGGAACACAGCTTCATAGCATCCAGGATAAAGACAGTTAACTCTTTCCTGACTGAACACAGCACAACACTAAACTGGGGAAGCAGGTGTTGAAGTTGATCGATCTGTCATTAGGAAAGGTCTAGAGGAATAGGCCAACAGGAGCCTTATGAAATTCAACAAGTACAAATGTGAAGTCCTGTGTCTGGGAAGGAGTCAGCCCTTGCAATGATACAGACTGGAACAGACTAGCTAGGGAGAAGCTCTGCAATAAGGACCTAGGGGCCCTGGTGGAGAGCAAGATGAATATGAGACAACAGAAAGACAATAGTTTTATGCGCAACACCAACAAGGAAGATCCAGTAGACTGATTAAAGTTATTATCACTTCTTGCTTATTATACATGGAATGTTTCACCCAGCCCCAGTATAAAAAAGATCTCCACAAACTTGAGGGAGGTCAGTGGTGGGGCACTGATATGGTTGTGGTTTGGAGCACTTGTCCTGTGAGAATGAAGAATTGGGTCTTGGTGAGTCTAGAAAAGAGATGGCTTTGAGGGCACCTAACAGCAGTCCCCCAGCACTTAGGTGGAGATTACTAAGAATAGGAAGATGGACTTCTCACAGGAGTGCACAGTGGGAGGAAAAGAGACAGAGGGAATAAGTTAAAACAAGACAAGTTCAGAGTGGATATAAACAATATTAATGTAAAAAATATTAATGTAAACAATATTAAGGAATTAGTATATTAAGGAATTAATACTACACCCCCAACTTAGCAGTTCTTAGGCTTTATGGCCAATGCCCCAAAATGCTCAATTACTCACATAAAAAAAGGGGAGGACTCTCAATCTTGAGGAGTTTCCTTAGGTGTTGTCCCCAACCTAAGGGATGTGTTCCTCTGTCTGCAGACCCACTGCTCTAAATGGCTCTCCAGCAGGGCTCTATATATACCCTAGTCGAATCTGACCTGTGGTGATATATGGTAAAGTAGCCTCCCATTGGCTGAAGACCCTAACTTCCTTAATTTCAAGCCTCAAATATCTGACCACCACCATGTGGACATGACAAGAACTGTGGGAGAAAGCTTAGTGAGCTTTTGTCAAATTATTTTCAGGTCATTTTCATATCCAGCCCATCTGCACATCACTTCATCCACCAAGCAAATAATTTCACCACAGAAAACATTTGAGTTAGTCAAGCATAATTTATGTTTGGTAAATCCATGCTGCTAACCACTTTCTTGTTCTTCCTGAGCTTGAAAATATATTTCAGGAGTTTTTTCCCCACAACCTTCCTACAACCTGGGTTTATGTGAAATCTTCCTTGAAAATGAATGTTATGTTTGACTTTCAGATTACTAGAAATCTTCCTTGATCACCACGTCTAAATTTATAGAGGCTGACCTCAAAAAGGTATTGACCACGTCTCTCAACATCTTTAAATGTTCTTGTGATGAGTTCACTTTGGCTGTCAGACCCCACCCAATCATTCTCTCACTGTCCCTTCTCTAACAGGGCAGGCGGACAAAATTATATGAAAAAGCTTCTGGTAGAGATAAAGATAGGGAGATCAGTTACCAAGTACTGCTGTGAGTAAAAAAAGAGTAGACTTGGAGAAAATAAATAATTTAATTTATTGCCAATTAAAAATAGTGTAGGATAATGAGAAATAAGGACAAAAAACTTAAAGTATGTCCCCCCATTCATCCCAGTTCAACTTCACTCCTTTATTCTTGACTGTTCTATCCCCCAAGGGGTGCAGGGGAGATGGGGAAAGGGGAATGCAGTATGATCACAACACACAGTCTCTGCTACTAAATGGAATTTCCTAAATCCATTCCTGCAAAATTGGACAATGTGTTTATACTCCTGCTGGGTACCCCATCCTTGGTTCAGCCTTTGTGTAATTTATTTATTGCTCAGTGAGTATTTTGTTGTTCAGCATTAACAGCCTTCTGTTTCAGCCTGTCCATTTCTGCATATGAGAATCAATTATTGTCTTTGAGGATATTTTACTTATTAACTATCTCTCTGGGACACTTCACCCTTCAAAAGAGAACTCAAGAAAAAGACTCCAGTCCCCTATTCTGAGGTCTGGTACTGCTCCTCAATCTTGTTCCCTTCTCTCAAGACCGTACACTTCACAGCTTCTTGTTTGCTATAGCCAAAGCTGCCATCAGCTTCACAGCTTTAGACAATTCTTCTTTAACATTAAGCAGCAGGTCCAGTAGACTGCTTCTCCTAGTTAGCAGTCACCTATGTCAATAAATTCTCTTGAACACATGCCAAAAATCTCCTGGATTGCTTGTAGCCAACAGTACCACACTTCTAACAGAAGGTTCTCCATGATAACTATTGACTGTGTTCCTGAGACTTCTTCCAGTTGTCTGAAGATTGTTGTGCTGGTTTTAGTCAGGAAAGAGTTAACTCTCTTTACAGTGGCTGGTATGAAGCTGTGTTCCTGGATTTACCCTGAGAAAAGTACTGTTAAGGTCTCTGTTTGTCTGGTGCTGGGGACTGCTTGCACCAAATTCAAGGTCTCTCTCAGCTTCTGATACTTCAGCTGTGTTCCCGACTTTCTCACTTCAAGCAGTGTGAGGTGACATACAGTTCAGACAGCTAACCCAAACTAACCAGAGGAGTATTTGATTCCATAGCACGTCATGCTCAGTACATAAGCAGGGAGTGGGCTTTGTGGCCATAACTCTTTTTGATCCTTCACTAACTCTTCTGTTAGCTCCTTAACTCCTTTGCTAACTCTTTCATTAGCTGCTTTGTTAACTCCCTCGCTTGCTCGTTTGTGAGTGAGTTGGTGGGTCTCTTAGTTTTCCTGGTTGTGCTGTTCTCATGGGGCTTGCTCGGACTCTGCTGTGATCACTCTTGGGCTGCAGCTCTCGGTCTCTCTGGCTCTGACTTTCATTACTTGGGACCCGGTTGTACATCAGTCAGCAGGTGATGAGCAATTGTAGCATATGTTTTATTTTCTAATTATTTTAATTACTTATTATTAATAGCATTTGTATATATTCATTTTTATATATTATTCATTTATATTCAATTAGTAAATAGTTCCTATCTCAGTTTTATGAGATTCTTTGTCTTTTTCCTCCTATTCTCCCTCTCTGCTGTAGGAGAGGCTGAGGGGAAGTGTGCAGGTGTCTTCGTGGTAATTTGCTAGCCAATGTTAAACCATGACAATATCTTATTCTTACCTTCCTTTCTTGATTACATAAGGGAAGATGCCTGCTATGAAGCTATACGTCTTGGTCTCTACCCTAATCTTTATCCATAAATTCTTAACTTAGAAAAAACTGAACCAGATAACAAAAAGAGCTTGATAAATTGTACCCTATACATTTGGGTTTTATGATCGTTTGGGAGTAGTCTGGAGAAACAGTTTGGCAGCTCATTGATAGAGGAATGTGAGTAAGTCAGAGGTCAAATTTTGATATAAAGATCCATGGTATCACTGGAGGGATAGAGGTGATATAATACAAACCTCATATGAACAGCAGTTTTTAGAACCTGTAGCTGCAGAGAATTGAAAGGAGCAATAATAGTAATATCGGGTTTCTCAGTTTGGAAAGAGTATCAGCTAAACACAGTACCTACAACTGAGTTAAAATATTTTGTTCTTAATACTGATATATCCAGAGATAACTCAACAGAAATAATGTCCTTAAAGGTATGTATTATATTTTAGTAGCAAAAACAGATGACCGTTTTATTTGGTAGTTTATAAGAGAACTTAAAAGAAATAACTTTAGTTAAACAGAAATGATAATTAATTGTTGAAGATACTAGGCCTAGTATTGACCAATTTTTTACAGATTCACTTTTTTTAACAAGTCTGCAAATGACAATCTTTTACCCAGAATTGATGGGAAATTGAACAAATGACAAGATTATCCTTACAAAAATCTTTCCAACCATTGCAATATTGTCATTTAGAAATGATTTAAAAGGTTGTTTTCTCTGAAATTTTGTATTGAATAGGCCTTTAAAGAAATCATGACTGCATCAAAGTATGTATAAAAAATTCTTATTAGTGTAGTTTTTCAACTCTTTGCCACAGTAAAAGAGATTTTTATAAGCAAAATTTAGTTGTGGTTAACAGAAAAGAAACTGATTTTTGAGACCTAACTTGAGGGAAAGCTATCTTCAATATCTTCTGGGCCTTTTAAATGTTCTGAAAGAGGCAGAATGATTAAGCATAAGTGATGTACACCTGGGAAAAAGTAGTACTCAGTGCAACATAAGCAGCTATACTAGGCAAAAAAAGCACAGACAAACAATGGAATAAATTGCAGTTGATGGTAAAATTGGCTGAATTATTTCACATTTTCACTTAGCTAAAAACTTGTTCTGCTTTCACTACTACCTTCTGGGGAGAAAAAAATAATAAAGTGCCATTTTTGTATAGTAGGTATCTTGGAGGGAGGGAAAAAAAAGTTTCAACCTGTCTGATTCCCACATGTAAATAACCAGGATAAATACACAGTAGTGGTCCAACCTGGCCATAAATCTCCTATATGTTATCTTCGACATTATCATGATGAGCCCTCAAGTCAACATGATTTTTTTCTCAGGAATCTAATGACAATTCTATGCTACTGCAGACTACCCATATCACTCACTTGTGCCCGTCTATCAGTTAACACATAATTTTCTGCCGTACTCTTGAGGGGAAAAAAAGAAAATAGGAAAAAAAGAAAAAGAATAAAAAGAACAAATCTAATACTACATAAGTTTTTTCTTTGTGGGATGGGAAGCCCTGAAGCTTTATTACATCTTTAGAGGTCTGTTTGATTTTAAGATATTCTCAAAATGCAGGAATGCATGCATGGGGTATTTAAAGCACTGCTGCTTCATTGCACATTTTGAAGAGATGTGTTATTAGTCCTGTAGCCCCTCAAGTACAATATAAAACCCATCTACTATAAAATCTGTAGAAATGAAATACTTTAACTTGGCTAATGAGAACATGTTAATAGTGGGAACAAACCACAAAAAGGAGGCAGTTTAATATTGTGCCTGTAATAATTTGATTGTGTAGGCCCCATTTTATAGCCAAGATAACTTACATGTTTCAAGACACTATAATTATTATGAGACCTTTTTGCAATTAATGTCTTTTCTGAAAGTCAGTTCAAGGAGGCTTCACTCATTAAAACAGTCTCAAGCAGCTTCAGGCTCCTCTTTCACCCCCACTTGCTGTTTGCAGAGGAAAAGTATGTTACAAGGTCTCGTAATAACCATAATCTCCTGAGAGATGCAAATCAGTGAAATACACCAAGGACTTGCATAAGTTCACAAAGTTCTATGAATCTTCTTCTGAGGTGTTATTAAACTGTAAAGGTTCAATGATCCATCACTTCCAAGATCCATGCCCTATGCCTAACCATTAACTCAAAAATAATTGTTTTCTATAAGAATGGTATTGATTTAAAGAAGAAGTAAAATTAGCCCAAATGTGTGTCCAAGAACAAACGTTTCATAAGTTTTAGATTGAAATATCCTACATAGCTGATTTCATTACTACTACAGAACAAAAACCTAGAAAATGATATTAAATTATGCCATTTTTGGTTCAGTTTCATTTATTATATTCATATGATTTTACTAGTCCATTACCTTTCTCTTTTTATTTGTTTATTTATTTATAATAATTGCTCAATATTTAAAGATGAAAATATAACAGTAGTGAAACCTTTTTTTCTGTTTATTTTAAAATTAAGTTTCTCATTTTTATACACAGAATTTATTCCTAATTTTCATAAAAATTATGGTTTAGATTTTTCTTTTAACTTTACAGAAAAAAATTGAAAAATTTATTTAAGGATATCTTAGTTTAGAATTTTACTTTTTTTTCCCCCTCACTCATTTAATACTTTTACATAATTTTTGGGTTTTTTTTTTTAATATTGTTTAATGTCTAGGTATTTCATGACCTGTGGACACAGATCTTTACAGAATTTCATTTCCTCTATTGCTCAAAAATTTTGATTTAATCATCTCTGAATATGAGGCTTCTAAATTACAGTTCCCAAGAGGCAAAGTAACAAATATGAAAATTGTGGCCAGATGTTTTTAAAAAAAAAAAATAAATCATACACTGTCTTCCTCTTATATCATTTTAGATCATTTAGACAAACTGAATTTTCAGTTTCTGTATTGCCAAAAAGATCAAGCATGTTAAAATCAATAGTGTTGTATATTTCCTGTTTCTTATAATTTACAAAATCTCTAATTTTTGCATCAGGTTTAAAAAGAATGAAGAAATATAGAGAGGTTAGGCTATAGACTCCTAGAAATGTCCCTTTAGGAAAGTTTCTTAAAGCCATATATTCTCCTCAAAAATCAGTACTGTAATTATGATCATATATTTATTTACAAACATCCTAGTCAGTTTCTTTCTCCTTTGGGTCTTTTTTCTCATGAACCCTTTAAGCAAGCTGGAGCAGTTCATTATGTTGTTAATTCCAAATTAAATCCTCTAAAAGATCCCTACTTGTTACTGTATTTTAACAATTTCTTTTTCAATTTGAATTTTTTCTCTGTCTTCTTCCTAAAGAAGCAGCTCATACAGGATCTCTATTACTGCAAAATTCATTTTGTAGTATAAAAGAGGGTGAAATTTCTATTTTCTTCCCATCAAATATTTTTTATATTTTAGAAAGAAATAACAAAAACAAACAAACAAACAAAAATCAATCAGACAGACTGAAAAATAAAGTAAATAGTCTTTCTATCATCTGGTTTTTCTTCTTTAACTTTTTTTTTTTTTTAAATTAGCTGTCCATCACGGTAGTCTGCTTTATTTGGCTTACATCAAAGAAATCTGTTTAACAAGATTTGTGAAAGGGCTACAGGAGAATGAAAAGAACTGTAGAGAGTTCTCCAAATACAGGAGGAGACAACCACAGGGGAAAGAAGTCTGGGGAGCTGAGAGATCATGGGTCTGAAAGAAGAATTGAGAAGGAATGAACACATCCCTTAGCATTTCGCATTTCAACATGAGAAAGTAAAGTCAGAAGCTTGTAACCATTCAGCTCTAAATATATCCTCATCTAAACTGTTGTACAACAGATTTTTTTGATAACCAGATAATAACAAAGATATGAAATAATATACAGATTTTAGCAATTTGCTTAAGCTCTTTGATATCCCAAATTTGAAGAAAAGAAAAAAAAAACCAACACAAAAACCACACAATTCAATATTACCAGCAAGAAATTTCATTTAAATGTGCTTATATAATGCCAAGGTAGTCATGATGGTCATGGAGAAAAGATGCAGACAACTGTCACATTACAGGGCACAGGCAGTAGTATTTGGGAGATTATATCTCCCTTCTCTGTGTTGATACTTCCATGTCATACATCAAGACATAGCTAAATTCATGTGTTCTGAAACACAATAGATCACTGAATTTATAGCGAAGATTAATACAGTCTAATTATTTCAAGATCAGGAAATATATTAACAAAATATAATCAACTACTTTGGCATTTAAATATATTATTTTGGGGGTTAAATTTTGCTGTATTATTTACTGACCAAGCATAGCAGTGCTCTCTGACTTTATACTCCTCACATTTTCGTAGGTATAGATTTAAGTTCCTGATTAAGAATGATAAAAAATAATAAAATAAAATAAAATAAAATAAAATAAAATAAAATAAAATAAAATAAAATAAAATAAAATAAAATAAAATAAAATAAAATAAAATAAAATAAAATGAAATAAAATAAAATATTATCTCATTGTGGTTTAGTAATACCTTTAAAATCTCATAATTCTGTAAAATTTTTTCAATAATTATAATAGAATTACAGATAACAACATTTTCTCTTCTAATACATTTGGAGAACTCAGACATGGATTATAGTTTTCCTTCATTTTTGAATTATTTAAGTACATTGATTTCAGTGGACCTAGTTTTGACATATACTAGTCAGACATGAAAAATAGCATCAATGCCAGAATATTCCTACCTCTGTGCTGCTGTGCCTAAAAAAATTTTTTAAAGTATATTTATGTGCAAAATTAAAAAAAAAAAAAAAAAAATTCCTAGAAAAACAATTACTTGAAAATATCTGCAAAAAGGATATGAAGAATTATTTCTATTATTACCAGGGTTGGGTATTTTTCTACATGACGATGTAAAATAAATCCGCTATTAAATTTGTTTATTTATTTTACTTTCTGATGGACACAGCATAGGCAACATAGCTGACGGCTTTCTCTATTTAGGGATATATGGAAAATGTTATGAATGACCTTATACAATTGACTAGTTAAAGCATTTTACATTGGATGTGAGCATTTTACCCCTATTAAAAATGTTTAGTTTACACTGCCTCCTACGTAAAGCAAATAAGGCTCCGGGTCATTCCAACGCATTTTAACTTCTAAACAAGGTATCTAAATCTCTGCCTTTCCAATCAGTAGAGGCTCTATGGAAATTGTGTGACCTAAGAGCACTTCCTACACTTCTGACAGATAAATACTCTGACTATGGCCTAAATCCAGGTAAGGATGAAAGCCAGTTTCATACATCCTGTGCTTTGGCCTTCTTCCTTGTCATAGGAAGAAAACATGACTGCACTGAGCAAAAGGAAACTGCATTATTTTACAGTCTGAATTTGGACAAGAATTTGCTATGTAATTTAGTTGTAACCAGTAAGAAATAGATTTGGATTCATCTGAAGCAGATATAAAAATTTAAACTCTTACATCTGAGTTATCATTCACACATGTCTATAGTCAATGAAGATATAATTTGTCACAAGATAATTATTTTTCTCATCTTAAACTCTCTGCGTTATCTAGGAGAGGCCAGATAACTATGTCATGCAGGTATTTGGTTCTCTTTGTTGGGTATAACTGGAGCGTGATATGATTAGTCCTTCAGCATGTCTGACTTTTAGATCCATATGTTAGGGCAGATGGTTCTGTTCATAGGATTATTTAGTGGGGAAATACACCCATCAATGACAGCTATTTATTACTTTATAGATACTTTCTAGGGATCATAGGATAGTTAAGCCTTTACTTTAAAAACATTAGTGAAGTTGAGGAATTGAATGTTGTGTTTATGTTCTAGAAATATTACATTATGTTTTCATCTTCAAATGTATATTTTTTCTTAGTACTATTGCCCTGGGCATTGTCTTTCTATATGTATAAATGTGAAGGGACTTATATGAACATTTACCTTAATTAAAAAAAAATACGTAATTATCAAACAAGCTTTCTCACAATATCTTCCCTATTGTTCTAACAGAGCATTTCTTTCAGTTATTCTCCCTGTCACTCTTTCTCTCTAACCCTTGCTATAAGTCATCAGCCATATCAAGGTGTAACTGTCTACAAGCACGGGTGGGATGTGATGCAGCTTCATAGCTCTGGTTTGGACTGCTGAGAAAAACTGCCAGGAAATTGTTAAAAAGCATCAGAAAAGTGAAAATTGCAAACAAAAGTGGGATTCCCAGCACTTCAATGATTCAAGAGAGTATTTGCCACCATGGAAATGTATAAAATCCCAAAGGAAAAAAAAAGGTACTCAGCATAAACAGTAATTATAGGATCTTTATAGTCAATCCATCAGTGTTACCACTGATGACAGAGATGGTGGGACCTGCAAAATCAACAGCACCTAGCACCCATGCAGTCCCTGCCCGTCCTAACTGATACTTTCCTGGAGAAAAGAGACTCTTCAGGTGTATGATAAGGAGTGGTGACCACACTAATGCTTAGCCTAGTATGTTATTAAATCCTAGCTAACTTACTTGTGTACTAATAATCACTTTATACTTTTAGATTATATACATCTTATTTGTAGAATGTATTTTAACTTAGCTAAAGATGTCCAAACAAACTTCCTCATAAGATGGGCCATATCTTTGTAAAGGCAACCTTAACTTCTAGATGTAACAGATGAAGTTAGTTATACCATGTAAACAACAGGCCCATTGAGACAGTCTTTTTCATAATTAGAGTTAACACTCTTGAATCTTACACTTCCTACATAGATTTGTTATGATGTTTTCCTTGTAATTAAACCCAAACTGGTATATTAATAGTCCCATATGTTCTCTGATAGTACTAATTTCCATAATTCTATAAAGGATGGCTGGTGATCACATACCTTCTCCCTTCCCACACATGGCATATTGGATTAGATACCCCAGCTGAAATTCTGAATCATTTCTGACGGGTGTTGGGAATAAGGGAAGAAAGTATATCTTCTTTTTATTAAATTCATATCTGAAACATTATTATGAATCCTGAGTATTCTTCCGCTGTTTTAAATCTTCTGAGTAAAAAAATAACTACATCAAATTTATATTTAAACTTAATATATTTTTTGTGCAACATTAGGGTGATTATAGTGTCCTTAGTTATTGAGAACTATTTTAGTAAATGTGGTAATGTCAATTCCCCATGCAGAACTTTGAAGAAATCTGAAAATTTAATAGAAGTCAGCTTAAAATATGATTTATTGTTACGGATTCTCAGGTCTTCTGAATTGCGCATGTATATTTACCATCTGTAAAAAGAGTAGTACATTATATATGCATTCATTTTACATATTTAGCCCTTTAATTAGTACATATTCTCTAAGGAAGAACAGATTCTGTTCTTTTCATAAGCATCATTAAAATGTGTTCAGTTCTAAATTAAGAGGTGAGATTAGCCTAAACAAACAAAATAATAAGCCATTCCTTTGTACTTAGTCTTACAATATTACAGACACTTTCAGTGTATGCAGGATTCCCTTACCCCCAAATATATAGAAAGTGAAAAAGCACAAGTTAAATGCTATTATTACGCTGACTTCTATGGTTTTATAGATTCACTGAGAACTGTCAGATCAAACATGTCAAAAAGTATTAGCTTTTCAACAGAAGTCTAAGGAGGAGTACTCAAACAGAAAATGCAACATCAGAATTCCTCAGAATATACTTTCAGTCTCCAACAATCTGCAGCTCTGCGCTTCCTGGAGAAGAAATAGTATGCTTCTGCAAAAAGCCCGAAGAGTTCTTCTTTCCTGTGTATGTCTGTTCTTGAAACTATGTGAACTTTGATCACCCACACTGTCATGTCGCAATATATCTCACTTCCTGCAAAGACTGTTTTGGGGTTTTTTTAACTGACACCTGTATTTTTTATCAGATGCCTTATCTTCACAGTATTAAGAAAGGGAAGGCATAATGTGTCTTCACTTCCAGTACCATTACTTGCTTTGTACATTTCCACTATATTGTCCTTTGCTCCTTCTTATTCCATGAGAAGAGCCTACTCTGTTTAACAATTCTTCATTAGGAAGCTATTGATTGCCTTGTCTCTTTCTTGTCCTCGTTGTTACACCCAAAAATTCCTTAGTGGAAAAAGGGAAGACAGCATGTGTATGGAGCTCAGAACCTAATGTTAGTTGAATCAATATTTTAACAGTCTAATATTTCTGACTTAATAACATTAAGTTAGAAAAAAAGCTTTACTAACAAATACCATTCTATGGAAATGTCTGAAATGTCTGCCCACAACCAATTCTTTCCTCTGGTCTGAACTGTCACCTTTCCAATGTTCCTGTGGATCCTAAGGCTGAGACTTTCAGTCTCCTTCAAGAAGGAGGATACCAATTGTCATCACCCTGAGTTGTTTTGCCAGGAGGAGTGTAATACTGACAAGCGGTAGTTCTTTCCCTTCTTATTTTTCACAGGCATATATTTATTTGTATGGGTTTTTTTTATCATAGTTTTGTTCTTTTTCATGTGTGCAAAGCTAGAGCTTGAAAATTGCACAGCCTGTTCCCATGCCCCAATTTACACAAAAGGCTACGGCCATTACCTCAGGATGACAGGCCTTTACTATATGCAGTACTCCCAGCTGTGGCACATCAGGCAGTAGGCAACTATTACAGCAAGCTAAAACCAGCTCAGATCAAGCCAAAGTGAAATTAAGCTTGACATCCTGAAGGGTTGAATCACTACAAAGCCTTTGTCCTTCTACTAGTAAAGTCATACTTAATGGAATTTACTGTGTATACATTCTTCTCATATATTTATAGATGGTAGTATAAGAAATTCATATATTAAAGCTGTGAGTGTACCATTGGCTTATTCAACAGTATATTCTTTTTCTGGCTGCTGTGGGAACTTTTATTGTGTGTTTAGGTTTTTTCCTCTATTTTTCCTAGTAATTCCTAATATTCTCTTTGATTTTAGACTTTCTTCACCATTCAAAGATTACTTCATGTAGACTAGAAACCAGTATAGCCAAACAATCTTTCTTTGAGGTTTTAACTGAGAACCCAACTTTATGATGTTACTCTTAATTTCTTTTTGAGATCACTTAAAAGTATTTTGAATAACACAGTCTGGATTCCTATGAGATTTCTCCTGGTGATCTCTCACTGACAGAAATGAAATTTTGTTCCTGTTCTGTTTTTTTTTTTTTCTTTTCAAATAATTACTTCTCTGTGTCAGAAACTTGCCTTTTACTGCACTTCCTTTTTTTTTTTTTTTTTTTTAATTTTTAGCATAAGGCTCTTTGAGAGACTTTGTTAATGGTATTATTGAATGTCTTTTGAAATGCAAAGCAAATTATTCCAATGTTTTTTGCTTTCTGACTCTTGTGTGAGTATTGATAGTATCCACTAATTGATTTACTCAGAATAATTTGCACAAACTTTCTATTTGCAACTATTTAGTGTTCTATTGTTCCCTGAATGTCCCCTTGATTTTTTTTTTTTTTTTTTAATTAAAAATCCACTTTCCAACCATCTGTTACCACAGCTGATTTAAACCAGGTTATACTGTATATCTGGAGCTCAGCTATATCTTCTTTGACTTTCTTAGATTTCTAGCATGATTCATTAGTCTTCATCCTGTTCTGTAAGCTCTACGGAAATGTCAGTTTGCTATAGATCCTGAAACACAACCCTCAAAAGACTTACAGCTTGGGAAACTTTTCCATTTTCTGCAGGGTGAGCACAGATGCTGGAAATCCATTTAACCTTTCTAACTGTGGCCTAATATACTCTGAGAACTCTTTATTTTGGTTATTTCTTTTTCCTTTGCTCATCTCATTCTAGGTACTTGAAAAAAGATTTGGTATTATTTTCATATCTTTGGCAAACTCTGTCATACTGTGTTGCATTGTCATCTGCCAAACTTTCTAGTTCATTTTTTTTTAGACACTACTGCAACTGCTTGAAAGACTCTTTTAATGACCACTCAACCTTTTCCTTTATGTGTGTAGTGTTTTCTTTAAGAAAGGGTTTATAACTCACAAAGTATGGTCATTGGTGCTTAACATGATCAATTGCTTATATGATTCTCTTCTATTGTCTCTCTGGATAGAGTTCAGTTCATTAAAAATAGACATTTAATGTAATCTGAGGTAAACCAGATATTCCATTTTGCTTCCAGCTGCCGTGTCAGCAAAGTGAAGGTCTCCTTTAGATCCTGCATCATAGCAGCCAACCTCATGGTGATGGCTTGGATGACCTAAAAAACCCAATAGATGCTTACATCTAAGCAACCAAATCTCAACTGCTTTAAGCCCTGTATTAACATGGGTATGTGAAACTTAGTACATCATCGTGTCTGAATATTTTTTATAATGGAGCCCACTGTTTTAAAATAAATTTTATTTTCTTCAGAGTATTTTCTTGCTTCATTTTCTGTGTTGGTTTCATTATTTTGTCCCTGTTCGTCTGTCCGTCTGTCCCCCTCCCCCTTTAATATATAGGTTAGTATAGGTTAGGAGATTATTTTACTCTATTTTCTTTCTTCCTTCCTCACACCTTGCTGAAATATTTAGAAGTTTCAGTTCAACCTCTTCTACAGTGGAGAAAGGTGCAGCATTCCTTCCAACCAAGACATTCCTTCCAACAAAGACAATAATATCACGGATGTAGGAATGCAGACACTGAGAACTGAGTTACTGTGCACCAAAGGCAGGACTACAGCAAAACCAGTCTAGTAGTAAAGCACTTATATTGATCAAAGGCTAGCACCTTCCTCTCAGAAAGGAGAGGCCTGGGTTTGAATCCCTGACCCTTGTTTTTTATTTAATGATTGTTTAATTCAAAACAGTCCTAGAAACTGAAATCAGAACTATTAATGCTTCTAATTGAGAGTTTTAATTGACTGGTGGGAACAGGTTTCTTCTTTCTTATGCTTTCTTTGGCTTTTTATTCCTGAATTTATAACAGAAGAAGATTAAACAGAAGAAATCAGGTATATTCTAAGATAATTTTATAGATTTTAAAGAAATTCTGTAAGTTTGAAACCTCATTATTTGAATGATGAGGATCAACACTTGCTTGTATCTATACAGGATCAATTTTAGCAGCAGCCTGCCATATGCAAAAATTGCTTCTAGGCTTAGGTGAATGATCCTCAACCCTACTTATCCAGATCCTTAACCTCAGAGAGGACTCTTCCCTGGATCCTGAGAGCATAAACATACTTAAGCCTATATTCAAGTGCTGGAGATCCTTTGAGTAGTAGAAAATGAGCAATTCTGCTGTATTAGGTGTTGACTAGCTTCAGAAATTCCCTGTTAAGGATAGAGCACTGTCTATTGCTTTTGGAGCTATACAATTCCAAAGATTATAAAAAACTTATTGACTTCAGATGCTTTACAGGCATCCCCACAAATGTCTGTAGACACACACAGAACTTTGCAAACAAGATAGCTGTGTCTGAAAGCCACATAGATGTGCAGCATAACATAGTGCTCAAGCCAATGTGTTTTGCCTTTTCTTCAGATACCTTTTCTGCTTACAGTAATTACTTCCATGATAATTATATTCTTTGATTTCTAGCCTCAATTTTCTTTCTATGCCAGAATGAATCTGAGCATGACGATATTGGTCTGAATCTTCTTAGTCTCCTAGCTCTGCTTGGTTAACTATTTCTCTGTGCTGCAACAACTTGTTTAGGATACCTATTTAGATAGTCTGAAATTTACCTTAAGTTTAAAATAGTTCTGAGGTTAAGAAAATCAAGATATAACAGTTCTTGACACATTTCTATGGCTAGAAAAAAAAAGATAATAACTTTGACAAGAGCACAATGACTTCAGGTATTCTTAAGCCTAATTTGATTTTGCCTTGGACTTTAAGTCGATGAAATCATGGTATCCTTTTCAGCCTAATTCTAAATATATATTTCTAAGTACATCCCCTGTAGGGAATGTCATTTGTTGTTGATCTCTTCCATGTATGATTTTTCCCTATTGCAGTATTCGTAATGTTAAATCAAAATTAATCTAAAAATATCCCTACCTGAAATGAGGGGACTAGATTGACCCAGTTACTTTTTTTCGTATTATGATATAGCTTTTCTCTGTATCGGATTTAATCTCTCAATGTCAGTTTCTTTGATATTACATTACTCTTCCTCTTTCTTTTTCTTCTTCTTTATTTTTCTTTAATTTAGTCACTGAAAGATAATACCTGCACAAACTAATTGCTTAACAGTTTATATTCTGGTACAATAGAATTTTTCAAGAAATGCAACATCTGGCTTTTCCTTTTAATAATTTGCTTATAATTCACTTACTCCTAGCTTTCATATTTGAATGGTTTAGGTCAGACATGTTAATGGTGCATGTTTTAATATTTGATCACAACCTTTAGTTTTCACAATTTTTATCTTTCTTAAGGTTTTTTATTCCTTTTCTAATCTTGACAGAGCAACTGAGGCTAAAACAGATTAGCATCCTGTTTCAGAAATCTAATTCCCTTCATATAACTTTTAACCTCTCAATGTTCTTTGCTTATGTGTACCCTTTCCAGGTGGCTTCAGAAGATTTCTGTAGTTTTTATATGGCTCCTTCTTAATTGAACTCTAGCAATATTTTTTTTCACTTCTCCACAATATTTTAATTGACTTTATACCTGTATTGAATTTCAATATTTTCCTGGATTCAATTCAGTGACCTGCAAAGCTGCCTTTCTTTTTATTTCCTTACAAATTGTTGCTATTGAACCTTTTAAGTAAAACCTTTCATATGTCTCTTTGTAGACCTTAGGATCTGATAAAATTCCTTTTTTTGTTATTTTTCTTTTGAGTGGCTTACAGGGTTTCTACTTTGTAGGCAACTCTTGTTTAGCACTTGGTGCTGCGAAACAGAGCTCTCTGACTTAAGGAGTTTCATTACTACCAGAAAGCTTCAGTACAATTTTGAGATACTAACAATTGCTACCATGATACATGTTGTGAAAAATTTGACATGCACAAGTTTTGATTCAGCTGAGTTTTATTATTGTGTAAATATAGCACCAACCATCCTCCATGAAAGAAGCAACACTCACCAATAAATGAATTTTTATCTCCTGCAAATATCTAGTAGTCTAATGATTTTTGACCTAACATTTCAATATAACAATATCAATTTTTATGTCTCTTTATAAGGTATTCATGGGAAAGAATGAATTAATCATTTTAAGGACTATTTTACTGTATTTTTTGAGATAAACTCTCTTCACAATTGTACAACATGGCTTTTTAAATGCAAATGCAGTGCCACAGTTCCCTAAGAAGTCTTCTGAAGCAATAGAAATTATTATATGTTGGCATTCGCAGCGGCAGGCGCTTGACAAGCTGATTATCCCCTCTGTTCTTGCAACAGTCACAGCCAGTAATAAGTAAGAGGCTGTAAATTCTAGAGACCACTCATTTTCCCATTTCACTGTCTGCAGGAGCTAGTGAAAGTTGAAACCCTTCTATTCTGCCCTTCCATGTCACTTAAAATAATGGCCAAATTTATTTTTTCTCTTAGAAGCATATAATTGAGATATAGGTGATGGTGCCAGGAAAGTAAGATCATTTAATCAAAGGTCAAATTAGTGTCTCACTCCATACACCCATCTAATCAAGAGCTCTCCTTTTTTGTTACCTGCATAAGAAATTCCAAGATAGTTTTGCAATCTACTTGTGTTGATCAGACACTGCCCAATAGTGGTCTGTCACAAGGCATCCACTTACAGAAGTGTTCCTATGACATTTCTTCTTTATTGTTCTTTGTTCAAGGTCATAGACCATAGGGAAAAAAATCCAAAATACAAACATATTTTTCTTGACAATGTTTGATCATTCCATGTTACTATAGTATTATAGAGTATTTTCAAATTATAAAATAATTTATAATAACTTTTCATTTCGTTTTTAACCTAATGTAACATCATGTTTCATTGTCCATGTGTGGGAAACAGAAAAAAAATAATTCCTCTGCAATATAAAGGTGTCTTAGCTTTGCACCAGCTAGTCTGTTTTGCTTCACCCCATAACACATCAAGCTGCATAGGTGGTGCCAATCCCGGGGCCCACGGCACTGCAGAACCGGCGGGGAGGGGGTGGGGATATGGGTGGAAAGGCTTGTGGTTGGACACGACCCTGGGAAGGGGAAGGGTCTGAGGGGGCTTCCGGTCGAGGGGGCTGGGGGTTTGTTTGCTGTAGGACCTCGTGGCGAGTGGTGGGTGCTCCGGGCAGAGCCAGCATCTTGCCGGGCAGATTGGTCTGGGAGTCGGGGTTTGAAATTTTTTTTCCTCTCTCTTACTCTCTCAGCCCCCGGGCCGTTTCGTGGGGGGTTTGTTCTCTTGGGGTGGGGTTTTCTTTCCTTTTTTTCCCTTCTCGGGGTGGGATCCTGTATCATTTGTTCTACCCTCTTCTTCCATTCCTTAAATTACTCATTAGAACTAGCCTTGTTAGTAACTCCCTAAGTTTCATTTATATAATTAAATAGTTCTTATCTCAACTCCTAGGGGCTTTTCCTGGTTTGTTCCTCCGACCTTTCCTCACCGGGAGGAGGGGGTGGGGGGGGAGTGGTAGAATAGGTTAGTCGTGAAACTATGACAAAAGGACACGTGTGTGAAAGATACATTAGAATAGCTGTATGTCAAGGGCAGAGTTTCTGATTTGTAGGCTCAGACAAATTGCTGGTTGGCATTTTGCTCAACGCTTTTTCTCTTGGAACAAAATTAGCATTATTCTGGCAAATAACATACTCTAATCAAACTTCTGTTTGAATAAATAATTTATGTGTCAATTTATAGTCATCAGTCTTACACTGTAGAACTACTTTATTCTTAATGACTATTTTTGTGTATTTGGAGTAAATTCTTTTTTACTATTGTTTTATATCCATTTGTCATGACAAGATTTGGTAGTTTCATTCACTGTCCTTTTTAAGCAAACATATTTTCATAATTAGTTCTTCTCTTCCTAATACATGAACACAGGCCTAAAGTTTTATAAAGATGCCATTAATCAAGCTGGTTTTGGCCCTCTTGGGCCAAATGAAAGGATGGACACACGAACAGAACAAATACACATCAGAAAGTGATTGAATCTCTGCATTAAAGATCTGCATCTGCAGACAAACAGCCTTTAAATGTAAAGGAATTACAAAATATAAAATCCAGATTAAAAAGAAAAACTGTAAACAGGATGGATTCACTATAGTATAATTTCCTAAATATCAAGGTGCCATGCTTGTAAAACAAATATTATAATATTTTAATGAGATGGTTTGATTTTGTTTTGTCAACTTCAAGCAAGATGAAGGATTAAAAAAATAAATATTTCTAGAAAACCTAAAATATATTTGAACAAAAACTATGGAATTTCATAGAGGAAAAGCAAACATGGATCCTTATGACAAATTTCAGTTGAAGTATTTACACCTCAGTCATACGCATAGATCTGAAAAGGATAATCACAGAGAATTAATTATTATCTTCCAAGCAGAATTTGTAACTTCACATTTCAGAGTTGTAGGGTTTTGACAGCAGGACTTTGACATATGAAGTGTTTACGGTTTAAGAATTTTCTTGAGGAAGAGCAAGACAGTCCTAGGCATAACCTGCTGTAATACATGTCTAGTGTGCACAGCTTGAAAGGGACTCCACAACTGGTATTCATATGCAATGTGTGCTTTCATAAGTCAAAATCTTCAGACTTTCTGCTCACACAGAGTGTATGCACAAGACTGTTTCTGTGTTCAACACAGTTATATTTCATTTAAACTCACTGCAATGTAGCCTTGCTCTGTACTTTGATCTATAGTTGCTCTAGGAGCAGGTCTGAGATTAAGACAAAAGCTTTGAAAGACACAATGGATAGCATTCACCTGTCTAAACAACAAACACCTGTTCTCATTTCAGATGTCATAGAGTATCTGAGACACCTGCAAGGGGCCAGATGACAAGGCATAAATCCTACAAAACAGAGAGATATTTCTGTCCTTTTAGGAGTTGGGCAGGTGTTTTCTTAGATGGCAGCAAGTCAGAAATGTCCCTTTTCTTTCTTTTCTTTCCTTTCTTTTCTTTCTTTTCTTTCTTTTCGTTCTTTCTTTCTTTTCCTTTTCTTCTGCATAAAGTATGTCTCATTTTCATTGGAACATCAGTGTCTAATTCCAGTTATGTGTTCCACTAAAAGTAGGAGTTGAATATAACTGAAAAAATGTAGATATACTCGAAGTGCATATTTATGTTCAAGAAGGAACTTGGCAGTCTCTTTCTCAGATATTCCTAAAAAGAAATTTGTTTCATGCTAAGGTAAATGGTCACAATAAACACATGTTTAAAACGGTTTTTCTTTTTCTTCTCCACTGAATTAAAATAATTCTAGCCTGAGAAGCTCCACTCTCAGCACTGATAATATTTAGAACTCAGACTTTCCTGTAGTGAATATTGAAGCACCTAATGTCTTGTAGGGAACAAATTATTGGGAATTTAACGTCCACTGGCTTTCACATATTCAGCTTCATAAATTTGGTGCAAGTTTTCTGTATCTATCTATTTATGTATAATGTAGATATCAGGTCCTTTTTGTCACTTGTTCTGTCTTTACATTTGGTTCTATTGCTTTACAACATGTAATACAGTTGAGAGAATCTGTTGTTTAAAACTAAGAGTCAAGAAATATGCTAAAATCTGTTTTCTCTATAAAAAAAGTCTTGCAAGATTTGCAATTTATGATAAATTATAATAAATTATAGAAGATCTGGCATATTTATAGATTACATTATTTAGCACCTACACAACTTTTCATTGTAACAGTTTGATAAATGAGGCATAGGTTACATTATCCCTTCTTTAAAGAAAATGGAAGTGAAGAAGGTTAACAGCTTCATCCAGAGTTGCAAAGTGCATAGTGGCTACGCTTCTATGACTTCTTAAAACATAAATTAGCACTACAGGAGCAAAAGAGAAATACACAAGGGTAACAATAAACAAAGCTTTATTTTTTTTTTTAAAGAAAATAATATTAAATCTTAAGTAGTTGTTTACAGAAATAATGCAAATAGTAACTGTTAAGAGGCTACTGTATTTTTTCTTTACATGTCTAAATGACAGCCAACTGAAAAAATAACCAATTTAAGAAAGCATGTGACTATGCAACTGCATTGCAAATAGGCAGACCTAGAAATTTTTCCAGCACTCTACACATTGAATTGTTTTGTTTGAGTGTTTTTTTGTTTGGCTGGGAATTTTTTTTTGTTGTTGTTGTTTTTTTTGTGGGGGTTTTGGTGTTTTTTGGTGGTGGTTTGGTTTGGTTTGGTTTTTTAGTCATTAGTGGAAAGTATTATTATTCATGTAATATTGTAAATCCCAAAAGTACCTGGCTGGACGTTTGCCTAGGAAGAAATTGTGAAATATCTGACCTTGTAACAGAGAATGTTATATTTGTCTACAACCTAACTCAGTGATAACATCAACTGTATGAAGCTAGTTTGAATATTAGTTAAAATGTAACATGAATTAACAGCACAATGAAGTGACATACAAAACAAAACCCCACACTGTCCTATGCTGCCTCCCAAGGTCTGATCAAATGTCACTGAACCATGGTTCTGCATATTTGTTGTAGATGCTAAATTGACATACACTTAAGGTCACACACTGGGTGACTGTTGGGATTGTGTATGAATCTATATGTCCTGTGAAGTAGAATAATAAGTAAAAATACCTCATTTCTTTCACTGAGGAAATTTCCATGCACACCTCTTTCAAGAACCTGCGAAAATATGGAACAAAAGTGTTCCCTTAATCCACTGTCCCAGTTAGTGAGTACCCATAGCCCTCAGTTTGTGTGCAGCAATGTTGCACACAACTGCCTTGCTTCCAGTTCTCACCACTCTCACCTACTTTGCAAAGACTATGATCAGATGCCCTGTTCTCAACACTTTTTAGTGGAAGGCTGGTAGAAGTGCAGATCTTTCATGAGTTTGCACAACAACTCACAGAAAAGTGGAATAAACCAAAGAGTGCTTCCATGTTTGTACATGTTTTTATATCTAGAGATAAGCAAATAACCTACTGTCATCAACTTGCCTTTCTACATTTTCACATAAGAAGTCTGGTTCAGTCTTCTGAGGAAAAAGAAAAAAATAAATGTGCAAACAAGCCACTCTGAACTGCTTGATCTCAAAGTTATGGAATATTCACTGAGGCAGATGTTATTTAGCTACGTAAATGTAACTTTTAATTTCTCCAGCATGAAATAATACCTTTAGATTCAAGGCTCCTAAGATATGAGGACACTTTTGTCATCTACCCTTTTTAACAGGTATCATTGTCTATACATTAAATACCTGTACATTATTACAGTATTTCTGTTAACAGTATTGCTCTCCTTTTACAGAATACAAGAAAGAAAGTGCCTAATGATCACTCTAGCCTCTTCCCCTATCAACAGTCATCTGATTTGCAAGCATATTTTCCCTCTTTGATCAGTCAAAACTCATGGCCTTGTTTGTTTTTAGTGAAATAAACTGAGAGTTGCAAGGTCTCTTTCGTGATTTTTCTGTACAAGGAATATACAGTTTTCTTTTACCTTAACAATCACACTATATAGTTTTTCTTTCCCACTTCTTGTATCCTGTTTTGGAGTGAAAATTTAACATTGTTTTTTTCTTAGGGAAGTTCACATTACCACTATTATTGTATACCATTTTTAATTATTTTTAATTATATTTTTTTTATTTCCTGAGTCTATGCTGTTACCCTTTGCATTTCTCTTTTCCACACACAGCTTCCATCCACTTATTTGAACCGCCAAAATTTTCACGTGAGGTTTTGTTTTAAGTGATGAAACAGTGTTTGATTCTTATGTGGCATCTATCCTTACGTCATAAAGCAGCCTGTTCATATTCAGTTTCTTTTAGGAAAATGACAAAAAGTTCTTTCTTCCTCCTGTCTTCAGACCAAGTAAACATAGTCTCAGTTTCACCCATGCCTGAATTGACAGAAACTGATCTTTAAGTAAATGCATGACATGTTACATGTCCCCATCCTACAGAAATACAGAATCTCAAGCTTTTTATAAAACTAAGCATTCCTTGTTTTCTGTAGTATTATCAAGATGCTCATAACTACCCACAACTTGTCAGTCAGTAAGCTGTTCCTCTCCTTGTCCCACAAAGATACAGTTGTAGTGGCAATGATTTTAAGAGTAGGAAAACACACACAAGTATATATTATAAATGCTTTTTCTTTTCCCATTGATGCCTTCTACTTTTCAAAATCCAGCTTGATAGAGTTACTATTAACCAAAGCTGCCTCCAAGAATCCTGGGCAACTGTAATAACTGACCCTCATCAGCTTCAGTCCATACACCTTATTTACCCCAGTTATGAAAATATTCAAGTTATGTCTTTTCCCATGATATAAATCTTTTTTGGAAGTTGCTTTAAATAAAGAATGTGAACAATGAAGCTCCATCTAAGTCTAATCGGATGATGAATTGAATACTCTTTCCTGTCCATCTATGTTTATCGTTCCCACAAGCTTATAAATTTTCTGGATAAATGGTTCACCAAATTACAGATGCCTCTGCAGTTGGCAAGGTGCTGTAACCATCTTTAATGTCTTTGATGTTTATTCCAAATATCTCTATAGATTAACAAAAAAAAAAAAAAAGCTTTTTTGGCTAGATAAACAACCTTTTTTTTACATGGGTTTGCATAATGTGGATCTACATAGGATGAGTTCTGTATTCAGTCTTCTAAGTAGTCATACTCTTTAACTTCAAACTACTGCTTCTGTATATTCTGTATATGTCATCAGAAGAGTACACAGAATTTCTGATATAATTTTATGAATGCTTTTGTAATATTTCTGACATTGGTTTTACCTAAAATATTTTGCCTGAAACCTCTCAAGATAATGTTTGTTCATGTCATGTTGGGGAATTACATTTACTCTGTCATCAATCAATGCAACAAAATCTTTTATCCGTTATGTCATTCAGCTAGCAGATCTTTACCTCTTAGCAAAGGCGTGATTTTACTTCCCTGGGAAGATTTCCCTTCATGTTATCATTTTTATTGTTTCTTTTTTTTCAAGGTCGTCTTATTCTTCCCAGGAGACATTCAAGTGTTCTTATTGCTTTGTACATTTCATGACTTTCTGTCATCATAAAAATCCATTAGCATCAACTATATCACTGTCATTAAGCAAGATATTAAAGATCAGCCACAAAATTAATCCATTGAGTACTCCACTAGTAATCTCCCTGTCACACAGTTATACTTTATTCAACTTACAACTCTTGTACTAACCACCATCTGAAGTGAAAATTTCCCATGGGCTATGATATTAAGTGTTGTAAAGAAGTCAAGATAGATTAGACCTGCCACAACTCTTGTCTATAAGAGCATTCATTTTGTTAAAGAAAATATTATACCAGTCTGACACAATCTGGTTTTGCTAGTCACCTGCTTCGATTTATCCATTTTCCATTCACCTCAATTTATTTAATTATTGCTTCCTTCATAATTTGTTCTGCTGACTGCAACCTCCTGCTGAGGTCAGATTGGTGGTTCTGTAGTTGTATAGTTTGATTTTTTCATCCTGTTTTTAATTATAGTCATTGAAGCCTATTGCAAGTGACAGTCTACTTCTGTCATTTGAAACATTTATGTTGGGTGTAAATGGCAAGCTTTCAATGGTGGTGGACTGCAGGGATTTTTTCTATGAGGACAGATAAGGGCCTGCCCTGTGGTGGACAAAACTGATCCCAGCTGACTCCAGTGGACCCACTATTGAACACAGCTAAGCATATCAGCCAAGTTGTGCCTCTGTGAAACCATATTTAAGAAAGTGGAAAAAAAAAAATAAATTGGAAATAGAAGTGAAGGGAACAGCAGAGGAAATGAGGGAATAACAAGGTCAGAGGAGGTACTCCATGCCAGCATAACTACACATCTTAAGGGACTATGGCCCTGGAGGACCTGTGCTGGAGCACATGAAAAGGATGAGAAACAAGCAGCAGTAGAGGGAAACCACAATGAACTGACCCCAACATCCTGCACTAGTATTTGACTTACTGAAGGGGCTGGTGTAACCTCTGGTGATAACAAGACAAGATGGCATGTCTGACATGAAAGAATGGGGTGGGGTGGGGTGGGGGGGGGGGGGGGGGTGTGGGAAGAAGGGGAGAGAGAAGGAAAAGAATTTGGAGTGAAATTAATTGGGGAAAGAGGAGGAGAGGTGTTATAATGTCATCTTAGTTTCTGTGATCTGAATAGTAATGGAGTCTGACAACAACTTCTTAAGTTTATTGAAGCAGTAAGAAAGAAGAGCAACAACACTTCCATATAGCAAGTCTCCCAGTATCAGTTAGAGAACACAGGATCATAAGTGATGCTTTGACCTCATCAGACTGCTGGGAACAGTTGTTGTCCAGGTCATCTGACAGCAACAGCCAATCATGCAAATGACTTTTGAATATATCTAAGAGTCATGTCGCCCTTTGGCTCCATCAGAGGTAGCATCAGATCTTACATGGAGAACATGGGCAACATTCTGCCTACGCTGCCAATGTTAATCAGTGGGCAGGGTGTCAGTTTCACAGTACCTAAATAGGTAATTAAATATTCAAACTAAGTCCCAAGAAATGAAGTTAAATTCCCCAAGTCAAGTCTGTTTTGCCCACAATAGTGCTTGACAAGTCATATTCCCATCTTCTTTTAAATCTATGAATTTTCTTACTCTTGTTTTTCCCTGTTTTCTCCCTCCATCCAACTGGGGGAAAGACATAAAGAAGTGTCTCTGAGTGCTTGGCTGCTATGTGAGGCCAACTTATCACACAGGTTTATTAAGAATATTTGTTATCAGACCCACAGTTCAACCCTTTTGTTCTTTTCAGTATTTGTGAGACAGACCTGGTAACTACAGATTTTTTTTTTTTTAAATGCTGGTATGGTGAAAAATACTAACCTAAGTGAAATATTGACAAAATCTTCATGGAAGAGACACATGAAATAGAACATTAAAATAATATGAAGCTAAAAATGAATTGGCATGCAACTATACAGGTTTATTCATACATTGAAAAGGTATGTAGTATAGTATACATGACAACAGTTAACATTAGTGGGTTTTGTTTGTTGACTTCTTTTTTATTTCTGTTTCTCAAATGAATAGGGTCTTTACAACAAATGCAAATATTTAAATACAATCTGGATATATGAATACATACTATTTTACTTCACATTAAGAAAACCACATAAACAAATGTGTTAAAGCTCAACTTGGCGAAGAAAGAGACAGGTTAGGGAATGTGCAAATAATATTTACTGGAGGGACGAGATATTTTTGGAAAAACATCTGCTAAGAGCATCAAAAAAGTAGTTTGGGACTTTCTTTGACATGATCCCAACAGCATGATTTTGTTGACTTACAATGTACTGTTGGGATTATACAAATATTTCTTTAATTTATTGTCCCTCTTTGCATATTCCTTCTATGCTCATTAATTGCCTTAGGAAGGCTGAGTAATAGAGACTTCACTTGTTTTCAAGAGCACACATGTTTAGACAGATGCTGAACTTGGAAAGGAAAGGAAAATACCTTCCAGTGAAACTGCTGATAGATCTTAAAGCCTGAAGGAATCAGCTCAGTCTTCCACAGAGAACTACACTCAGCCCCCCTCTACAGAAGACCAAAACAAGATTTAATGACACATGTAGTTTCATCCACTGGGGCAGCTACTATTAACATCCAGGAGAGAGAGGCTGGAATAACAACTGTGTCTGGACTTAATTTTGATATGAACTATGCATTTATTTTTTTTTTAGGTCCTGATCTCCTGAGAGTTACACCTATTACCTCACTGAGACACATGCGGCTCCCATAGGAAATCATATGGGTTTTGGCTGGGAGTGAATTTCTTCATAGCAGTCTGTATGGTGCTATGTTTTGCATTTGCGATCAAGAGAGTGTTGATAACACAGCAGTGTTTTAGCTATTTTTGAGAAGTGCTTACACAGCATCAGAGCTTTCTCTTTTCTCACTCTGCCTCCAGTGAGTAGGTTGGGGGAGGACAAGAGTCTAGGAGAGGACACAGCTGAGACAGGTGACACAAATTGACCAAAAGGATATACATGCTCAACAATAAAATGGGGTGTGGGGGGGAAGTTGGCCAGGGTTTGCCATTGCTTGAGGTCTTGATGGGCATCTCGTTGACTGGTGAACAATTGCATTTGTAACACTTGTTTTTCTTTGTTTTGCTGTTGATTGTTTGGTTTGGTTTTCTTTTACTTATTAAACTGTCTTTATCTTAATCCAAGAGTTTTCTCACTTCTGCTCTTATAATTCTCTCCCCATCCCACTGAAGGGAGTGAATAAGTGACTGTGTGGGAATTAGCAGCCTACTGGTGTTAACCCCCATCTGAGATGAACATCAAAACTTTTTTATTCTGAAACTGTGGAATGGGATAAAATGATGATGCATACCCAGATTCAGACCTGTACAGAGATAATACTTGGCTTGGTCACACATCTCCATCTGGGAATTAGAAATACTACACAGTGGGTTACTCATTCAGCACTACTGACATCTTATATGTCATCTTTTCCTTAACTTTTTCACCTTCAGACTGTGTACATATCTTTTAGTACTGTAATGTTAAGGTAGCAACATTCCTCCTCCAGATAGTCAGACTGTTTATTCAATGTCATGTAAATGGGTATCCCTGTACACTAAGCTCTATCACCTATAAAAATAAATTGTTATCAAGTATATTATAAACAGCAAATGTAGGACATAAAGAAAAAAAGGGAAAAATGATGGGCTGACATAACCTCTGTCTTTACTAGATGATTTATTTGTGGACACACTAAGTCCTTTCCTTTCTATTATTGTAATTTATAATCATCTTAAAGTCTACTAAAAATGCAAATAATTGTTGAGCATGTATGTGAAGGTGTATGCAACATTTCTTTATTAAATCATATTGACAGAAAGCCACCTGGGTAAAATTGCACAGAATCATTTTTTATGATATTTTATGTATGAAGTTTGGAGGAAAAAAAAAAGTGTTTGTATTTACTTGTGCCTCATTGATTCTGTGATACTTCATCTTAAGTTAGATGGATGATTATTAAAAATAATTACAGATTTGTTTTTCTTATGGTTACTTTATAATAACAATGTTTAACTTGTAAAAGGTTCACTGCTTTATGTTAATTACATACTTACAGAATTAGCAAACAATGTCTTCTGCATTCTGGCTTGTAAAATACAATCTATACTTCCTTCTTTATATAAGATAATGAAACAAATTATTATTCTTTTCCTAATTTGAAAAATCCTATTGTCAAAAAGACTGTCATAAAACATTACCAAAAAAATCAAAGCAATTTGGACAAGGTATAGGAAGTGTAAAATAGAGGTTAATAGAGGTTAACATTCCCCTCTTTGGTCCATTATCTCAATTGCTGATGCTGAATCATTTGTTCCTAGTTAATGAATAAACAACATCTTCTAATCCCAAGGGCTCTGATTGGTAATCATCCAGGCATGCTAGTATATCAAAGTGGATGAAGTACACAGGTGAATAACATGTAAGAATTAGCCCAATGGTGTATACAATACCATTCTAATTCTTTGTTAGCAAATAAAAAAGGATGATGACAGTCTTTTTGCTATAGTGAAGGATTCATCTTTCTTTCTTTGGTAAAAGTTACAGTCTTCACACCTACACTTGAGCTGTAGCTGAAAAATTGTTTCCCTATCCTTCACACTTCTAAATAAATCTGTCTCTTAGCTACACTGAGAAAAGAGGCCAACAAAGCCTGCTTTTGAATAGCCAAAATAGGAAAACATTGAGTATGGCAGATAAGCCAGCAAAATCAGGGTCATGAGTGGGAGAGAAAGGGGTCCCAGCAGTGCCTTTGTCTTTATACTCCATCAAAAAATGTCTAGTGGCAGCAACAGAGTTGCTTTCCAAATATTATCTTCTGTTGTTGTTCATAAATCAAGTGTGATTCTTCACCAGGAGAATAAAAATGGTTGGTTTTTTCTCTGTCTACTTCCCCATTGGTAACAGATGAGAAGGTTCAAGATTATAGTAACAATAGGTAAGAGTTGGGAAGCTTAAAGATGGATACATTTCCCTTATGAATTCACTTGCCAGGTAGAAACCAGATATCCTCCCTCCCTCCATTGTCTTAAAGATAGACAAACACTTTCATGGTTTACAGGGCATTTCTGGATGCAGGTGCATGGACTGTAGAGCCTTGTTAAATGATCACTGAGATTGAAAGTTTGATCATTCCAGAATAAAATTCTACAACTATTTTGTGATGTGCACAATGAAAGCTATTCTAGAGTAACAGATTCATTGATTAAAGAGCTGGCACATCTTCTCTTCACCTTTCTTTCAGCTTAACTTGTGATTGTCCTACCTTCATTCAAGGGGAATAAAGATGAGAAGTAGTGCTAGATTTGTGCAAACTCCGTGAAGCTATCTTAGGAAGATGAAATATGTAAAGAAGTAATTTCATGAGAAATCCACACTCTTTCCTGAAATTTTCCATGAAAATACATAAAGGAAAGTTTTGATATTACAGATTTTATTTTCCCCTATTGATTACTTATATAGGAGTTCTATTACACAGATCTGGTGGAATATACCTTTATTTAATGATAGAGAATGTTTTATTACATAACAGTCTCTTCCTTTATCTGATGTCTTTTATTGCCATACACTGCTGTGTAGGTGTCAAGAGAGTAGTTGACATAACACAGTATACTGTTTTGTTCCATTTCTGTATCCTTAAATTGTAATTATTGATTAAACAGGTAATACTTTAAATCTTTGGCACTTGGAAACTAACACTACACATTAAATATTCTTCAACAAAATGGCAGGCGATAATCGTGTGACTTAGTTAGTCTGACATCTAGTATTGGCACATAATTGGAATACTAATATATGTCTCAACTCATTAAGAATGAAAAGAATGTAATTATGGTTTGCCAATCTGTTTTAATGGAAAGTAGACCTTTCCAAAAAAATTTGAATTAATTCTAAAAGGAGATTGGAACATCGGATGATAAAAGTACTTTATTGTTTTATTTGAGAAGTGCTGAAAACTGTTCTTTCAAAATATAAAATTGTAGATAAAGATAACGCTTTAAAAGAATTAAAAGAATTGAGAAACGGATAAGTGAGTTATCAGCATAAGTGATTGTCCACGTAAACCACCATCATTTAGTGATGTTTCTAACAGTATTACTCTGAGACTGATAACATGTTTAATATTGCATTCTAATACATTCTATTTATATAATACATTGAGTATATGTTATGGAATATATTAGATAATATTAATGTGTTTATAATAAATTAGTATTATGTATATAAATTATATTGTGATCAAAATTTTAATCACTAGCCTGAATATATAAACAAAATCTCTGGCCGTAATATTTTCAAATGACACAAACGTCAGTAAACAGTGATCAGATTGTGGCAGTCATACTGGGGATCTGGATCCCACCTTAACCTGTATACTGTTAAATAACATACTGTAGAATCAGAACTGTTAGTGCATAATTATATACTTCATAACTTTACAGAACAGGAGAGTCTCCTGTTTCTCAGTATTTCTAAGAAAGCATTAAGGATCACAGTGACCAGACACCTGCACATCTTGGTGTAATATTCTGGAAATATGCTGTAGTCACCACCAACAACAAAAAGATATAAATTACTGTAATCCTTAGCCTTAAGTGAGTACAATGTAGGAACTTGGGAATGTGGAAAGGGATTTTCCATTTTCTTTTATACAGCATTATTGTTAGCACTGAAATATTGCTCATTCTTCTAATAAACACCCTTTTAGAGCTGTTAATAAATGAAAGATTTTTTTTTCATAGATTTGTTTGAAAACAGATGACAACAAAAGACTCAGTGGATATCTGCATTACTTTTTGAAAGGTACTGTGATTGTCTCAAGGTGTCCTGCTTACTCTCATTACATATGGCAAGTCTGGAAGTGCAGCCAAGCACTGTTCTCCAAATTTGTCACATGGGGCATTGTGTCACTGTGCATATTATGTGGAGCAGATCTGGGCAAGAAAGCAAATATACCTTGATCTTTACAACTGAGAAGAAACATTTTTCAAAGAAGTATAGTTTAAAAGTAAGCCTATCCATCATATGAAAAGAAGACTGAGAAATTACTTGATTACTGCTTATCTATTACATAGATGAAAAACACTAATAATGGTCTCTTTAGCTTAGAAGAGAAAGGAAAATCAAGGGAAAAATCAATGTAAGCTGAAGCCCGGCAAATTCAATTTGGGCATAAGGCACAAATATCAAAGAGTGAGCGTAATTAACCACTGGGAAAAGATTATTGCAGTCTAGTTAAATACATTTTTAGTCAGACACAATTATTGACTTTGATGCAATCTTGACTTTGGGATGACTGCATAAAATGCAAAAATGTGATCTGTAATATACAGCAGGAGAGAAAGGCTGATCAGATGGTGCTTGTTAACCTTTTATACTGTGATTTCATCTTTCAATGATCTCAGGTGATAACGGATTTTATCTGACCGTTATCCACTGCTAAAATGAAAAACTTCTTAACAGAAGTGCAGAATGTTTTCTGTTAATTTGACTATTTATTTTTTATTCTTTCTGGATCTTATGAAGTTTCGGATAGTCTTTACAGAATAGTATTCAGAAGATATTCACAATAACACTTGTGGAAAAAATCCTATGTAATTGTTAGTATTTTCTTTAGAAAATCCATTTCCCCAGTCATGAGAGATTTATAATTAAGCTTCTATGAAGCTTATAATGATTCTGATTTTAAATAGCTTAAATTGTTTTCTCTGGTTTTAACATTAGGACAATCAACATATTTTACACCATAATCCATCTTAAATATGTAATTGTTTACAGTTGTTATTTCATAAGTATGTATCTTCTTTAAACGTCACCAAACCTAAAATAATTTATAGAACCTATATCCATTCAAACTGGGATTCTCAGTTTATCCAGATGTAAATGAGAAAATAGATACTGGCTGTACAAGCTTTGCTGCACTACATTTGCCAATAGTATATAATAGGTCATGGAAGAAATTAAGAAACTGTACTTGATTGATAGTCATCTTCAGAGTTCAATTTATGAGATTAAACTCACTCATGTTCTCTCTCTTAGGTCTGGGCATTCTTTTCAGTTTAATTAACTTAGTTTCTGTTTCACCGATGCTACCATTGTAAGGATACACACACAGGCTTACTGAACCTGTTTCCTGGTGACCACTGGGACAAATTAACTTGTGTCCTCTCTTTTTAAATGGCTATCTGAATTAAAGCAGGGAATTCTTTAGGCACTTACAGACACTAACTTTCTTAGTAGTAATTAATAATCTGATCAATACATGTTTTAATAATAATATTCTTTCATGTGAATAGTAGAATGGTAGCCACTATTTTATTACTGTAATCAATAGATATTTTTATATCAATTTTAAAGGTTTGTTGTATTCATAGTTCCTTGAAGATTTTGTAATTTATAATGATTTGACTTTTTCAGGATTCAGAATGTTATATGGGAAAGGAATAACTTAAATGACTAAAATGTAATTTAATTAAATCAAATGTACAAAAGATAAAATACCCTCTTTCAATTCTACTCTGCTTTTGGGGATGTTGAGCATGTAGCCCACAAAATCAACACAGTCCGATCTGCATTGGTTGTACCAAATATATTGAACACTAATTTTTCTACAGTTGTTCAGAAATTAATGCACCTACAGTGTTTGTGAATGATTTGGTTTCTGAATCTCTCTTTGCATACTTTTATGTTTGCTTAGTCCAAACAGTGCATGAGTTGAGGACCTTTTGTACAGCTGTAGAGACATAAATCTGCTGTCTTGATTTTACATTTCTGACCTTATGTATATATGTAAAAGATTTTCCCACCTACAGACTGATTTTCAGATATCTCAATAATACACTTAGCTTATATGTATTCTATGTTTTTTTTTAAATATAAAATACTTGTATATGGTACTTGGTTATGTTGTTTCTATAGTCTCATTTTTGTGTTCAAGGCAAGATTTAATATTATTTCGCTACTATTTTCATGTAAGCAAGCTGCTGGTCAGTATGCTTTTTGGGCTGAGTCTTGTGCTTCATCACAAGTCTTCCCTTTCTTTTTATTAAATGCTATTATCATTTTCTGTTTTATACAGGAGCTCTGTAATCTTTCACATAAAAATCCATGGTCTATACATGTGAGTTAGGTGGTTAGTTGAATGAACAAGTGAATGACTATGTAGCCCCCTAAAGATCTTCAAATTGGTCTAGTCAGTGAGTAGGTGTATGGGAAGGACCGAAGACTGGACTTGGAAACTGCATAATATGGCTCGGGGGCAAGGTGTTTATTCTGGACAAAACTCAACTCTGGTCTGAGGTTTTATTTATGAATCAAAAAGTGTGTATATTCTACTGATGAATTTCAGGCCTGATCTGCTGTTATTCATGTTTATGTGGGTACCTGTAAACACTCTTCTCTCTGTTTCGGTCTTTGTTGCTGGTCATGTTTATTTTGTGCATGTATTTTCACCTTAGTAATACCTATGTATGACTGGCAGACATGGCACCTAGAGTCCCTGGAGTCTGAGGCACTGCTGGAGTAGTGGGTTCACACCAGCTCTGTTACCACAGGACATCTCAAAAAGCACTAGACAGATGTTTTTGGGTTAGTGTATCAGTTCCTTATGCCCCAGTTACTGGAAGCTAGATTCCCACAATTCTGTCAGGCACACAGGAAACTTATATTCATGTCCTTCAAGGTCATGTGTGATATTTGCCAGACTCACATTAAATCATACGTTGTGACTGAACTGAATCAAATACAGGGAAATATGGCTTCCAGTCCTGAAACTTTGCCTTATAATCTGTGCAATGCATTTTGCATGTAAAATAAAATCTGTTCTATAGTGTTCAAAATTGCTGTGTTTTAATCCAGAAAGCTTTTAAATTTGGCATTTAAAATAAATTATAGAAGGAAAGATCTGATAAGAAGGAAAAAGTGAGAGACTGCATCTCTCTAATAACCCTTCATGAAACTTCTATGAACACATACCGTATACTTAGGAGAGCATTTGTAATATTGTTTGTAAATTATATTTGATAGAAATCAGCACATCTGTGAGATGGATGTGAGCACTGCCTCACACTTGAATGAACACCTGCTGAAGACACACCACCTATTATCTAGAACAGAACTGTTAAATTTCATTCCCTATAATTCTGTAATTTGGGTTTCTTTATTCTCATAAGAAGGAAAGAGAATAAATCAGGTATAAAAAAATATGTAAGTTTCCACCTGAAAAATGATCGTAAGTGTCTCCATATTGGCTTTGAGGGTGTTCTTTTTTGTTGGGACAGGGAGTAAGAAGGCACTTCTGTTCACATTCATTAAAACTATAAACTTTAGTTTCTGTATATGTTTATGCACTTATCACCTCAATTGTTTTTAAGGCTCACATTTATGTTTTAGAATGCTAAAAAATAGGCCAAAATTGGGTCTAATTCAGAGGAATTTGATACTATAGAGGCTACCTCTATGTGGATCCAGAAGCCATCACTGCAGCCAGTTGTTTTACTAGGAGTTAACTTAGTCATGAAGCCCTACTCAGCAAGACAGAAAAGAAAAACTATTATACTATTAATTCAGCTCATAGACCTCTCAGCTTGGGGGGGTGGAAATTATGTTTTCTAGGAGATAAAGTCACAATCAGTCTTTCAGGTGTCTTGGGATAAATAAATATATAAAACACCCAAATTTCTTCCTCCTTACTATAGATTCCCTCTCAATGAAATTCATTATATAACTGAATAAGAAAGAGTGAATACAATGCTTAGGTCAAAATGCTGGGAACTATTCAGGGTTAGAATATGTGTAACTTTGATATATATATTTTAAAGATCATCTAGATGATCTTTAAGGTCCCTTCCAACTTAAACCATTTTATGATTTTATGCTTCTAATCTAAATTAAACAAAATTAATATAATAATTCGTGAAAATACTACATTAAAATTAAAATGGAGGAGACAGTATACTTTAGGGCTTTAAAATAAAGCCTGTGTGCCACCCATTTTAAATCACACAACAGTCCTGTTACTGCATGTATTAATAAAGGATATGCCATACTTACATTTATTGCACCCCTCTTTTTTTCTGCCAATATTTCATTTATTTGTGTAACGTGAAACAGCTCTAACAGCAAAGAATGACAGTATGCTTTCCCAAAATTTACTATAGGATGAAGGTTATTTCACTGTTGAGAGTGCCTCAGCCACCGGCAGAAGCATAACTAGGCAGGGTGTCTTCGTTGTCCCCCTATCATATACTTGTGTGATGATCCTTAGGATTATAACACTGCTCTATCCCCATTCTCTGATAACCCTTAAGGGTATTTATCTTACAATAGTGCTTTCTTAAGCCATTGTAATTGCACTGGAAAATACTGTAACACATACACATACATGGTATGTTAAGGGTGTCATAATGTAATTTGACACAGAGGAAGCATTTTCAGAATATTCATAATTGTTTAGTGGGGCTTTTTTTGTGTGTACAATATCTGCAATATTTTGCATTTGGGAACTCTGAGGAGTTTACCAAATAGTAGGTATTGGAGTGAGGAAAACAAACATGTCACAGTGTATTATATCTCAATAGATACCGAGTAACAGTATTGCTCACATGCTGTTTCAAGGCATAGTGCTAGGCTAGTAAACCTATCTACACACAATGATTTCATCAGTTTGTTCTTGCTAAGGAACACAGTCTAGACATTTCCAGGAGCTTAATACTAGTTTGTTTGCCAAGTAAGATCCCATCTTCCTTGGTTATGCTTATGATAATGCATTTTCACATGAAACTGGAAACAAATTAGTCTGTTACCATTCCTCTCTGGAGCACACATGCTTCTGATTTAACATAGGCTTAAGGGGAGAATGATTTGTGAGAGTCTCTTGTTAAAATATTGGCAACACATCACTGAGGATTTCCTCCAGCAAAGGGAACAGATTATACCTCTGTGAGCTGAATGCAAAACTACATGGGATTTGTTTGTGTTTATTTGCAAAATGACATACACAAACAGCAAGGAAAACATAATTAGAAATCGTCAAACTGTTTAATGACAAAATATAGAAAAATCCCAAATTCAGGATATTTGCTTTGCAGCAAGAAAATGTCAGTGAAGCACAAAGAAACTATTCAAACTCCAAAGAGGCTTCAATTTCCGAGTACATAGATTTAAAACAAAAATTAAAGTTTATTCGTTGAAATCACATGCAAATAATTTCTAATGTTTAGTAATGATCAGTTAAGTCATTTAAACTTAAGTAACTAGAACCATTTCAGATGCTCTAGGATTCTCACCTGTCATCTAGCAGTCTCTGTAGCGGCAGAAAGGCAGTCATGAATTTCCATAAATATTGTCTCATACCTGTTTGTCCAAAGTAAGTATCTGAAATACCCTAAGCATATCAAATAGTAGCAAAACTATGCTTATGCAATCGTGTCCTTAATTTCTGTATTCTGAGTGTACGTAAAGTGCTGAATCGACCATTTTAATCTACTCTCAGATGGTTACTTAAAAAAACCACAAACAAACCACAAACAAGCAACAAAAAACCCCAGGTTAATAAAAAACATGCAGGAAAACTTTGAGTACAACTTTGTACTTCTAAGTACCTTTGAAATTTCTGTAATATAAATAAGAGTAACTAGAGTTTAGATAGCAATTTAAAATGACTGTTAATTTCTGTAATGATTTGCTTTCATATAGCTGAAATATCTGGGAGCTTTTCTTTTCATCTCCAGTCTTACAAAATTGTTTTTTCCACCAAGCTTGTTCTAGAGGCTTATATCCCCCGGACACTTACTTAGTCTGAAGTACACAGAAAAAAATTTGAAACTAATATTATCTATTAAAAGATATAAATACAAATATTTCCTGTGTTATCAATAAATACCACCAGGATGCTTAAAGTTCTACAGTAAAGAAGGAGCAATAAAATTGACAAATGTGCATAAATATAACTGAACTTTGAAAATAATTGGCTTAACTATTATGTTTTTATACAAGTCCTAAAACTGGGAGAAGAACTGGACTTAGTGTACACTGCTGCATACTGCTGAATGTAGGCACATGCATTTGGTACTCAAGTCTCAGAGCCCCTGATGTATACAATACCTGAGTTTGCTTACACTTGCATTCTGCTCTGGCATGTGTCAACTTAGTCCTTTGCTGAAGAATCTCTGTTGCACAGGGAGTTTGGATTTATTCTTCATTAGTAAGCCTATATGGAGTTTCAATTCAAATACAAGGGCCAAGGTACCTGTCCATAGTGTGGGTGCCCCTATATGGCGTCTGGAATACACTCTCAAGTATTCTGCTAAACTCCATAAGCTTTTACAGACAAAGTATTTGTGGACGTGTACACTATATGGCCACATTGACTTAAATTGTCACTCTTCCACAGAATTCAGGCAGTTCAGGCTACAAAGGATGCCATTCATTGCTTCTCTTAATTTTCATCCATATGTAGCCTAAAACGATACTCTCATAGCAGGTAACATAGGTACCCTTCACATCATCTCTTCATAAAGTAGAATCCATTCATAAGCATAAAATATTAGGTAATAGTCTCACTATAGAGCTGTTTTAGAGCTGTTTGCAACTGCTTTGACCATGTCTACATTAAAAATAAAAGAAATTAAAAAGATTTTTTAATGAGATATAGAAGAATAACCTTTAGACTAAACTGTTAAGGAAGGAAAACATACTGAGAATTGGGCTTGTTCAGCCTGAAGAAGAGAAGGCTCCGGGGAGATCCTATAGCAGCCTTCCAGTACCTGAAGGGGCCTACAAGGATGCTGGGGGGAACGTTGAACAAGGGCCTGTAGTGATAGGAAAAGGGGTAATAGGTTTAAATTGAAAGCAAGGAGATTTAGATTAGATATCAGGAAGAAGTTCTTCATGGAGAGGGTGGTGAGGCACTGGAACAGGTTGCCCAGAGAAGTTGTGGATGCCACCTCCTGGTTGTCTTCAAGGCCAGGCTGGATGAGGTTTTGAGCAACCTGGTCTAGTGGAGGGTGTCCCTGCCCATGGCAGGGACATTGGAAGTAGTTGATCTTTAAGGTCCCTTCCAACCCAAACCATTCTATGATTCAATGAAATATACTTAAGAGAGAGAAACAAATAAAATCTTCTACAGTTTTTTCAGATCAGTTTAACTGCTGTTATTGCTAAGCATGAACCCTATGGGAGCTATTTCACTCAGGGAATTTGGAATAGCATACAAACACTTTTATATCTAGGTCACAGTTTCAAATCTAGCTCATATGAAAAATTACCACAATGTATTATATGATCTGCTGTCTCTGGAATTTTCTCTGCCAAATAATTTGTTAATTCAAGAGAAATTCTAATGTATCTCACACTTTTCAACTTTGTATCAAAATTTAATTGCAAGTTTACCAGACACATGGTAACTTTATTGGCTTAGGAAAATAGATACTATTACTTCACTAACTATATCTGTTTAATGGATGAAAAAGACCTAAATCTTTGTATTTTGGCAAGCTGCTCATTTGCTGGAAAAAGATGTTTAAGCATTCAAGAAAATCTGTATGTTTAAAAATTATTATGGTGATTTAAATGAAGTTAAACTTACATCTTTGCCCTCATTTTTAAAAGTTAAATAGTTAGGAATCTTTTTTGAGTCTGTCTAAGGTGCAGTAGAGGTTCAGTTCTTATTCCTTCCAGCCTGAGCCTATCATATATTTTGCTTTGAAGCAAAGTATTTGAAACACAACTTTACCATGCCTTTTGGATTTAACCTTTTATATAATACGTATTCTATCTTATACTTAGCAAACACTAAATTGAAGTCTATAAACTGGATAATTTACCTCCCCGGTATATGTCAGAACCCCTGCGCCCACCACCCCAGCTAGAATATTGACATTCGTTTTCTTGGGCTGAAATAACACTTTATAGTTTCATCCATAGTGAGACATTTGTAAGAAATGGGCTTGAGGAAACCTCATATTAGAATACCTTATAAATGGATGGTTAACACCTGTCTCCAGAGTAATGTAAGTCCATTTCAAAACCTTTTACAGCCTGAATAAAAGAAGTAGTTTACACTAATTTTCCTTCAGGTCAAGATTCACAAAGGCATTTGGGATCTGTTTGTTTGTTTATTTGTTTGTTGGTTTGTTTTTTCCCCTCTGTTGAAGTTAATGGGACTAGGGTTCCTCAATCACTTTGGGAAACTGAAGTCTACTTTTCAGGGCTGTTACTTAATGACCAGCTCTGAGATTGGTTTCCCTCAGGGGTTCTTTAATGTCTGCAATACACCCCACTGGGACTCTTGAGGTTTAAGCATTCACTCCGAAATATTATTATATGACAGACAGCCTTCTTCTTTTGATAGAGTGGTGTTTGTGGTCTTTATTAGGTAATTACTTGTAAGAGCTTCCCTTTGGAGTATAATTTCAGAAGAAAATTTGGCTAGTTTTCACATTCTGAGAGCACCTTAGAACTCATTAGTGGAGGATATTATTTCTTCCAGATATCCCTTCCTTCCCCACAAAATACACAACAGGATCCAGAAAAATTTAATCTTTAACCACAAACTCATTCAACATAACCCTAATCACAGACATAATGATTTTGTTTGACCACTGCCTTAATTAAAATAATGGTTCATGGTTTTTTTCTGAAGATTCTTGAGAAGTCTAGAAGTCATATTTGTATTTTGCTGGCTGACTCGGGGCATTTCAGAAACCTACCCCCTTTTGGCATTTTCCTCCTTATTTTTGTGTGTTTCAGTATAAAATTTTTTGGTCACTGAAATTTGCATTCTGTCTTAATCTGCTTTTACAAAAAACATTTCCTTCAAACATGTAAGGATGCAAGTCAGCCCACTGTTAAATGAGACAGGGGACATGGTTATACAGGATATAGAAAAGGCAGAAGTGTTGAATACCTTCTTTGGCTCAGTCGTTACAAGTAAGACCAGCCTTCAGGAATCACGGGTCCCAGAAACCAGGGGAATAATCTGGAACAAAGAAGATAGATACACCCTTGGTGGAAAACCATCACGTCAGGGAATACTTAATCAAACTAGACATATATAAGTCCATGGTCCCTGAGGTGATACACCCAACAAGCGTTGAGAGAACTGGCTGGTGTTATTCCTAGGAAAGTAAATGTTGCTCCTGTTTTTCAAAACGACAAGGAGGACCCAGGGAACTACAGGCCAGTCAGCCTCACTAAAGTCTCTGAGAAAAGGCTGAAGCAGATAAACACTTCCAGGCACATAAGCAACAGTCAGCAAGGATTTACCAAGGGGAACTCATACTTGACTAACTTGATGAACTTCTATGATGAAATGACTGTCCTTGTAGATCAGGGAACAGCAGTAGATAGTGTCTACCTGGACTTCAGTAAGGTCTTTGATACCATCTCATATAAGATCCTCTTAGACAAGCTGGTAATGTATGAGCTGGATTAGGAGACAGTGAGGTGGATCAAAAACTGCCTGAATGCAGATCCACAGGGTGGTGATCAGTGGCACAATGTCTGGTTGGAGGCCAGTGACTAGCAATGTACTCCAGGGATCAGTACTGGGACCAGTCCTGTGTAATATTGTCATGGTTTAACATTTCCATTAAGTACCACACAGCCACTCACTCAGCTCCCCTCCTCCTGTAGTGGAGGAGGAAAATTGAAGGTAAAGAGAAGGTAGCTCATGGATTGAGATAAGAATAATTTAATAATTGAATATACATGAATAAAATAGTTATACTAATAATATTAACAATACTACTAATACTACTAATGATATGTAATGAAAATAATAGAAAATAAAACAAATTGTCCAATTGCTCACCACCCATCAACAGATATATAGCAGGGTCTCGAGTGGCAAGATTCAGAGCCAGAAAGTGATCATCGCAGAGTCCAAGCGAACCCCACGAGGGAAAGCATGAACAAGAAAACCAACCAAACCAACTAACTACCAAATGAATGAGTGAATGAACTATGGTCCCCCAGCCCACCCCTGTCTTATATACTGAGCATGATGTGCTATGGAATGAAATACTCCTTCAGGCAGTTTGGGTTAGCTGTCTGAACTATGTCCCCTCACACTGCTTGTAGTGAGAAAGCTGGGAATACAGCTGCAGTATCAGAAGCTGGAAGAGTCCTTGACTTGGTGCAAGCACTCCTTAGCACCAGCTAAAAAATACCAGAGTTACCAGTACTCAAGGCAAATCCAAAACATAAACATGACCTCATACCAGCTACTGTAAAGAAAATTAACTAACTTCTGACTAATTCTAGCACAAATGTCTTCATTAATGAGATGGATAATGGAGCAGAGTTCACCATCAACAATTTTGCTAATCAGGAGTCACTGATATGCCAGAGGGTCATGTAACTATCCAGAGGGATTCCAACAGGCTGAAGAAATAGACTGATGGGAACCTCATGAAGTTCAACAAGGAACAGTGCAAAGTCCTGCACCAGGGAAGGAAGAACCCCAGTATATATTGGGGACCACCAAGCTAGAAAGAAGCTTGGCAGAAAAAGCTGGGGGTTGTGGTGGTCACCCATTTGAACAGGAACCAGCTATGAATGCTTATTGCAAAAACAGGTTAATGGTGTCCTCTGCTGCATTAACAAAGCATTGCCAGAAGGTGGAGGGGGGTGATCCTTCCTCTCTGCTCAGCCCTGGTTACCTCAAACCTGGTGTCCTGGTTTTAGCAAGCAGATGTTCTACCACTCTGCCCCACCCCGACCGCCACCCCCTCCTGGTGAGGAAGGGTCGGAGGAACAAACCGAGGAAAAGCCCGTAGGAGTTGAGATAAGAACTATTTAATTATATAAATGAAACTTAGGGAGTTACTAACAATGCTAGTGCTAATGAGTAATTTAAGGAACAGAGGAAAAAGGTAGAACAAATGATACAGGATCCCACCCCGAGAAGGGAATAAAAGGAAAGAAAAACCCAACCCAAGGGAGCAAACCCCCCACAAAACCGCCTGGGGGCCGAGAGAGTAAGAGGGAGGAAAAAAACTTTCAAACCCCTACTCCTAGACCGATCTGCCCGGCAGGACGCTGGCTCTGCCTGGAGCACCAACCACTCGCCACGAAGTCCCCACAACAAACAAACCCCCAGCCCCCTCGGCCAGAAGCCCCCTCAGACCCTTCCCCTTCCCAGGGTTGTGCCCAACCACAAGCCTTTCCACCCATATCCCCACCCCTTCCCTGCTGGTCCTGCAGTGCTGCGGGCCCCGGGCTGGCACCACCTATCCAGCTTGATGTGTTATGGGGTGAAGCAAAACAAAGACTAGCTGGTATACAGCTAAGACACCTGGAGTGCTGCGTCCAGTTTTGGGCTCCTCAGCACAAGAGAAACATAAACATACTGGAGAGTCCAGCAAAGGACCACAGAAATGTTGAAGAGATGGAAGCCTCTCTCCTGTGAAGAAAGGCTGAGAGCTATGACTGTTAAGCCTGGAGAAGAGAAGGCTCAGGTGACGTGTTTATAAAAACACCTGAAGGGAGGGTTTAAAGGGGACAGAGACAGACATTTTCCAATAGTGCCCAGAAGAAGAGGCAATGAGTTCGACCTGAAACACAAGAGGTTCCAGCTGAACATCAGAAAATACCTTTTTGCTCAGGGTGATTGATCACTAGATGAGGTATGTTGTGGAATCTCCCTCCTTGGAGATATGCAAAAACTGTCCAGACATGGTCCTAGGCAACTGTATAGAGGTGGCCCCGCTTAGTCAGGGGAGTTGGACCAGATGACTCTTGTCATTCTGTACTCATTTTGATGACCAAATTCCAGAATAATAGGAGTGGGATTCAGTTTGCCTCTATTTAGGTCTTCACAAAGAAGCTATATACCTGCGAGATGTATGTGTTGATCCAGTGTTGATTAAACTAAGTAACTTTCTAGATTCCACTGTCTTTAACAACTAGGGTCAGAAATCAGCTGCTGAAGCACAGACATCTAGTGCCATTTTCCACAATGTAGGTAACATTATTGACCTCCACCTGCTGGTCCGGAAGTCTGAAAGCCTTCTATAGTTCTTGTGTCATGTTTGTTAGCTCTATGATGATGTCCTGGATACTGTTAGAGAAATAAAAGGGCATGAGACACAAATGTGTGAAAAATTCAACAGTGACCCTTTTTTCCGTCAACTATAATGGGAGTTTTGACACCTACATGCAGACATGCAACAGCCAAAGGTCTGCAGTCTGGAGTTTGGTCCTTTCCTATGTGTGACAATAAGGCTTGAACCAGAACTCAAATATATATGACAAGCATATTCATAACATTTCCTATATCAGAATTGCATGCACTTATCTAAAATATTCAAACTTCACAAAACTATTGATTTGTCGACACTATCAATTTAACCAAAGGAACAGGCTAAAGTTAGTACCCTAATTGTTTATCAAGGTAAAACTGTCTACACAGAGCTAAGAATATCCATTTCAAGGCAATATGTAGATTTTAATGAGTGTTGCTCTGTTGTTTGTTTGTTTGTTTGTTTGTTTGTTTATCTAGCCTGAAAGAAGATTTAAGCCTTTGACACGTGTGATATGGGTCACATATGGTCTAGTGTGCATACATATTAAAGATATTCTTTTATCTGGTTCTTGGGATGTGAAAATGTCTATGATGTTCAGCTTTGCTTTAAGAAAAGATAAGTGACACAGAGATTGGACACTGCTACTTGGAGTAGTAAGCTTGTCTTTCAGGCCTAATTTTATTTGATCATCTGCTTAAACAACATGAGATCTGATATGGCTATTAAAAGCTCTCTAATCTTAACTGAAATGCTGCTAAAGAACATAATGAGAGGAAAGTATGCAACAGGTAAATACAGAGAGGAAAGTCATCAAGTGCTTACCTGAAAAAACAGATGGGAAGGCGTAAGAGATCTAAAAGTAGCTCAAGCTTAGGGCCTTGTTCATAGTACTGAACAGAATACTTATGTCCAGTAGCAGACTAAAGTGACAGTACAAGTTTAAAAATCCAACCTTCCTTAAATCCATGCTTCCTTTTGCATTAACTTATACTTTAAACAGAATGATGTGTCTCTTCTCCCAGCACAGGCCAGTAGCTTCTAAAGGGCTAGGGAGCATCAGGGTCTCTCCATGGGGTCTGGCAGGGCAGGGTCCATCCCTCTCTCTCAACCAGGAAGCAGGACAGTCCCAGAGACCATAGTCATGTTCAACCCAGGATCAAGATCAGCAGGTATTGACAGCAGCGGGTTGAGCTGAAAAGGGGTATTGGGCCTTGTGAAGGGCTGGGGTGGGGTCCCAGGTGGGAGTGGCTGGGGCCCGTAAGGCCTGTTAGTGCCCTGAGTAGGTTTCTGAAAGTCTTTGCCTTTACCTTGAACACCTTGCCTTGCATTGGTGGACCTGAGAATAAGAAGCAACCTCCTGTCCAGGACTTAACACACCTGTAACTTACTGATTTTCTGTATCAGTTAGAACTAGATATATTTAAGCTCATTTAGCCAAGCCTACAATGGTCAAGTAGGGGACACCCCTCTGAGTAGTATGTAACTCTTTATTTTAACCACCTAGTACATACAGATTTCTTTGTCTATCAGAAGATCATCAGAAAGTGGTATTACTTTACAGCATGAAGAAGTATTATTCTCCACCTTCCAAAGAAAATCACAGCTTGATCATACACTACACTGTCTAATATGGGAGCCAAGTAGCACATTTGGCTAGCTTCACATCCCTCCTTCTGGACTCTCCTCATCTTCCCCAAACTTAAAAGTAGCCAATAGCATTTGGTTTATATTAATGGATTCCAGGATTTGTGGACAAACAATGAAATATTGATAAAGATGAAAGTTACTTGCCCCACTCATTTCCTCATGATCTTCCCGGAGTATTTAGTCAGGTCTAAGTCTTTGGTCATCCTTTTTTCCTGATGAAATGAATGCTTTCTATGTATACTAAGATACAAAACTTCAGTCCTCTTATGACTGCATTGGTCACTGCTTACAGCCCAATGTTTGTATTACACACACACAGGCATACTGTCTGCTTCTCAGAGTTAATCAGTGACCAGCCAGCTTCCAAAATAACACTGGCATTTTTTGGAATAAACCACAAGGAAAAAAGCATAGAGTAAAGCAATGAATCACTTTTGCATGTATTTAAGAATTAATATCTAATTAACATGTAGGAAATTGACACAATAAGCCCACAAGTCAGTTAATAGGTCTAGAATGAGGGTCCATGAAAGTGCTTAGCTGTCTCTTTAGAGTGTTTTCTTCCTGACTTTCTCATTTTTGTACAGGATGAAAATATTCCTCTTTTACAGTCATAAGTAAAAAGATCCATACTGTTTAACCAGTAGTAGAATTTGCATCAGATCCCCTTTTCCACGTCAGTGAAACTCCAATTTTGTTTCTGGTGCTTAGTCAGAAAGCAGTAACTAATATCCTTTGGAAAAAATGTGTATCATACTGTATAATTCAGTATATTCCAACACTGTATTTCTCAAAAGTTCCATGTGTACAAAGCATCCATTACACCTGACTGGAACAGTCCATAAATATTCTTTCAGGGTATAACATCTGGTATACTCACTATTACCCTTTCACTCCACATTTTATTTGTATTATAATTTCAGTAATGGTTTTTCAGTTCAGACAAGATGCCCTGTGTCAAAGTACATCGTATTAGTATTCTCAAGCTACAGACTGATACAATACTCATGTCAAAGATTTGCTTGTCATCATATCTATAATATTGAGGAACACAACAGATACTACAACTGTCTCAATGTTCTGTATTATTAATGCTAAGAGCTGCAAGCTGCATGTTGCAGTAGTCTGAACTGAGACCTACCATATTTTGACATATGACTAGTTAACCTAAAAGAATTGGTACATTTCCTTAGAGAAGTGTTAAACTACTGTTAGCAGTTAGAAGAGGGAAAATTAGCTTTCTTTTAACTCCATCTGGTACATACTAAGATAGTAAATTGTTGCTAATAAAATATTGAATCTTCCTAATTCTTTATATAAAGTAGAAAATGAGGAATATTCTTGGGGGAAAAAAACAAATAATCATAGAATCATAGAATGGTTTGGGTTGGAAGGGACCTTAAAGATCGTCTAGTTCCAACCCCACTGCCACGGGCAGGGACACCCTCCACTAGTCCAGGTTGCTCAAAGCCTCATCCAGCCTGGCCTTGAAGACAGCCAAGGATAGGGCATCCACAGCTTCTTCGGGTAACCTGTTCCCAACAACAATGAACTACATACTTTGATAACTGTAAAAACAGAACAGAGAAGGCAACAAGAAGACACAAATAATATTAAATGATGGCATTACAAAAGCATGGTATGTTTTATTGAAAGTATGTGTGATGATTCTTACAACTAGAATTCCAATATATTATACAGAGAACTGTGTATATATAGAAAAAATTAGTTGGAGGCAGAATTCTTAAGATTTTAAATAGCCCAACACTGTTCAGTAGATGTGATTTACCCAAGGTAAAAAAAATATTACCGAATAAAAACCTCACCAAGAAACCCCCCAACAGCAAAGAAAGGAAAACTGAGACAAAACAAACCAAAAATACGTGCCTGGTTCCTTTAAGTCATTAGGAAACTGCAGACCTATATACCAGAGAAATACACAAATCCTTATTAGCGAGTGTAGTGAGTCCGTTTTTAGGTAAAGTTGCAAGGAATTAAAAACTAAGAAGTGACAGATGGTATTACTAAAGACCTGCAGGAATGAAGATTTCCTCAACCAAATCTCAAGATACTCAAAATAACAAGATACTGTTTATAGAGGGATTATCTATTTAGAAACCAAAGACAGCCAACCATGCACCAACTAGAGAAGAAGCCATCCTTGACCTACTTGGAAATAGAGAGGAATTGACTGAAGATGTGAGAAAGTGAAATTTGGAGCCAGCCACAATGAACCAACTGAATCTAGAGAAATAATTAATGAGTTAACCAAGAACAAGGGTACAATGGTACTGAATTTTAAGAAAGAAAATTAGGCTCAAATACACAACTGAGGAGCCAAGCAAATTTCTGGATAGGTTCCCAGGACAGTGAGGATGAGAGAAGCTTCCCAGGACATTTCACAGTAAACCATTGCAGCCACTAAATGAGAAGGAAACTCTCATAGCTGATCTGCATGACTTTATGCAGTTTTTAGTGTCTATGGTCCCATTTATCCACTGCACCCTATTGTTTCTTTCTCCTGCTCAGTTCTTCTTTATATTCAGTGTCCCTCCCATACATCTGTGTAGCAGAAACACAGAGGTATTAATGCCAAATGTTTAATTATAGTAATATATCCAAAATCCATCCATACAAATGCCTGTAGCAATTTTGGCCTCACCATCAAGAAAGAGGTGTACAGAGAGAAATAGTAAGCCTAGATTTACAGAATTTATACTAATTTAAGCAATGGAGTTTTCCAAGCATTAATAATAATAACAACAAAAATAACAATAACATCAACAACAACAATAATAATAGCAACAACAGCAGCAACAATAACAAAAACAAGCACGGAATTCTGAATTATAAAGTAATTAGTTTATGAACTGCTGTAGATATGATGTATATGGAAGTTAGTAAAATGTTTGACACTAAAGTAAACTATTGCTTCCAAAATGCTTTTGAATTAATGAAATATTAATTTCATTATTTGTACAGTAAAATGAATAAAATTGTAAATTAAGAGAGCTTATACTGTACTCTTACACTTTTACGTAGAGGAAAGGGACAGCAGAACCTCCATAGTTTTCAGTCACACTCCTCTTTGTCTTCTGCTTGTTTGTTGCAGACATTTTCTCCACAATAATGGTTTGCACCACTGAGATAATATCTGTAAGTTTAGCTTTATAGCACTTCCAAAACTTCTGGTATCATGAATCATGACTGGAGATACTGGACTCTGCAGAAATGGACAATACTCCCCCTTAGGATCCTGAGTTTTGAAACCATTGCTAACATTAGACCAACACCGTAACGTGCATTAAGATTTACTAACATTTGCTACTTTTCGAATCCTTTTGAGGTAATTATGTTCAGAGATAAATATACAGACTGTCTGGCTGTATTTTAGTTCATTTCCAAGTACCTTTTTCCAGTAAGTTCAGCTGAAAAGTTAACTAGATCAAATATGTTATTTTGGGTTTGCTCTTTCAGCTAGGATGCAATCCCAAAGCAAGGCCTGTCCTCAGAGTTGCCTTCTCTGCAGTAGATGCTGATCAGAGGATAGGTTTATTTTTATGTACTTCTTGTCTCCTGAGTTTAAAGCCTTGCACACATCTTTCTCCAAAACTTTCCTGTAATCCATGAAGTTGATACAAATTCTCAACACTAGCTTTTTACACTTCTCTCAGACAATGGTTAATTTGCCAAGATGTACTAGGAATACTGTTGTCTTGTGGGTGTTACTAGACCCTCTTTGTTGCCTTCGCAAGGCGTGGCGACCTGGTTCAGGAACGGCACGGCGACCCCCCCCGGGCCGCTCGGGCCATCTGCTCACAGACACCAATGTGGTGGACGGCAAATGGCGTTTATTGATGTGTAACACCGCATTATATGGCTTAGGTTTGTCACGTCACTTCCGTCTGTTTACATTGCAAACTACACGCTACTGGCTATCAGGGGAGGGTCCCTGTCTTTCCGTACAGCACGTAATCTTCCGGCCGCCAGATCCTAACTACCCACATTTCCCCCCTCCCTATGCGTAAGTAAATTGACTAAAATGTAACAATCTCGAAAATACGTATATCGCAATCTTGGAATTGTATCCCGTTCTTAAGCTATGCTTTACAACAATTTTGACACATATCATGAACTTGAATAAAAAATATAAGGCACGCTAGGTGAGAGGCAACAGGGGTGTTACTGGGAATAACAGGGTATGACTGGAGATAGCTAAACAATTCTGAACAAGAACATTTTTATAGCAATTGTCGGTATTCTATCATCATGATATTAACTGTTTCTAGCCGGCTTTTAACAAATGACATGAACTTATTCAATACACGGGGTCCAAAAATCAGTGCTATTACAATTATTATAATTGGCCCTATCAGGGTAGATATCAGGGAGGTCAGCCATGGTGAATGGTTAAACCATGATGCAAACCAGTTTTGTTGTGCTTCTCGTTCTTCTTTTTTCGCTTCTCCAATCCTTCTCGCACTTTCAGGTGTGGACAGGATGCTTGTTGACTTGCAGTCTTCTCCTGCTACCAGTGCGTACGGGTTATAAGGGCGTCTGATAAACCGGTTCTGTGGATAAAAACTCACAATTTTTGTTAGTTTCATTCTGAAGATTTGGTTTGATCGATTTAAGCGGACACCACTTAACTTTTCCATCTTTTTTAACCGCAGCATACCCTCGTCCTGTAAGAACTAGCCTCCACCCTTGTTCCCATTCCCCTAGCTTGTTTCTAATTATGACCAGCGGGCCTTCTTCTAGCGCTCGAGTAGCCCAATGTTTCTGGGTGGGGCTATTCACCTCTTCCCCCCTAGGGAATTGATTCAGTGCTAACAGAGCAGTCGCTAGCAGGCGTGCTCGGTCTTTTGGGGGAACAGCATTGGTAAAACCTTCTGTTTTTGCTAACACCTCTAATTTAGCTTTCAGGGTTTGGTTCGCCCGTTCGACTATAGCTTGTCCAGTGCTATTATACGGGATGCCGTGTGTTAGGGTGATACCCCATTTCAATGTAAATGCCTGGACAGATCTAGAGACGAAACTTGGGCCATTATCTGTTTTAATCTGATTGGGGACGCCAAGCCACGCCATGGCCGTCAGCCAATGTTGGATGGTCGCTTTCGAGTCGGCCTTAAGGTGTTGTGTGGCTACGATCACTCCACTGTATGTGTCTACGGTCACCGCTAGCCACGCTCGAGGTTTCAGCAATTGACAGAGCGTGAAATCTGTTTGCCACACCTCGGAGGCCTTAAGACCTCTGGGGTTGACTCTGCTAGACCACAATGGTGTTTTCTGACAGTGGGGACATGTGGCTACTATGTGTTTTGCGTCAGTAATTGAGATATCGCTTTGTTTTTTGTTTTTTTTTTTTTTTTTGCTAGCGCTTTAGCTCCGATGTGGAGAGACTCATGTAGCTGACGAGCATCTCTTAACGTCCACAGTCCTTTTGCAGCGGCGTCTGCCTTGTCGTTGCCGGTTTGGAAAAACCCTTTGATTGGGTTGTGGCTGTTGACATGGATGACCGATATGGTGCCCTTTCGAGCAAAAAGTGCTTCTTCCAACATTAGGGCCGTTGCGGATGTTGACACGCCGGGCCCCGCCATGGCCAAGCAAAGCTTGGCCACGAATATCGAATCGGTCACTATGTTGAGGTGTTCCCCTGGGAACAACCCACACGCCAGTACTACAGCCATTGCTTCTAGCTGCTGGACTGAAAGCGCACAATCGGTCATTTTAATGCAGTGCCATTTTTCTCCAGATTGCCATACCACCGCCGCGGTTGAGGTCGTTGAGGATGCGTCTGTAAAGACCGTTGGTCCCTGTTGGGGCCGGTCCATGACCTTCCGTGGGAGGTCGATGTCGACGATGGCCAGCATTTGAGTCCAAGGAGGCTTTGCTGCATACTGGACTTCTCCGCCAAACCCAACAAGAGCTATAGCTAAATACTCTGACATCACCACTGATTGCTTTGGGAGCTGCTTGCGGAAGGGCAGGTATATTCTGGCGGGTTCAATGCCTAGGTGCCTAAGGGCAAGTTTTCTGCCTTTCATAATGAGATTACCGAGGCACTCGACTCCTGGAGAGAATGCACGTGACGGTTTTCCCAGGACTATCCATTGTACTGGTTGAGCTTTTTCAGGGGGCCCTTGGGCTAGTGCCCCTACTCCCCCTCCCTCCGTGAAATGTACGTACAGGTCAAGTGGTACACCTGGGTTCCACCGGGCTAGCGTACTTGACGATACCTGTTGCTCGATAAAGTCAAGAGAGTTTATTGCTTCTGTTGTTAGGGTTTTTTGTTCCCATGGGTTCTTTCCTTTCAGAAGATCGTACAGCGGGGCCATGATTTCGGGAGGGATCAGGACAATATTGCGGAGCCATTGCAAGGAGCCTACTAATTGTTGCATATCATGGAGTGTTTTGATGTTCCGACGGATTGTTATTTGCGGAGGGGTTACGTAAGAACTTGTGATCCCCACTCCCAAAAAGGTTACACATGGTCCCCTTTTAACTTTTGTGCTCGCGATCTCGAACCCGTTTGTTTTCAATGTTTCCGTAACTGCTGATACCAGCTGGTCTACCTGACTTTCTGATAGTGCGGCGATCAAGATGTCATCCATATATTGAATGATAGTCGCAGCTGGATTAGTGCGCCGAACTGGCGCTAACGCCCGATCTACTATAATCTGACAGATGGTAGGCGAGTTGATCATTCCTTGAGGCAACACTTTCCACTGGAAGCGTAGGTTGGGGCGGTGGCTGTTTGGGAACATGACAGAAAAAGCAAACCGCTCCTTGTCTTCCTCATGTAATGGTATTGAAAAGAAACAATCTTTAATATCAAGGACGGCACACGGTTGCCCTTCTGGTATCATGGAGTTTATGGGCAGCAGTGTTTGAACGGGACCCATTGGTTGAATTATCTTATTTACTTCACGCAGGTCATGAAGGAGACGAAACCCTTCGTTGGTTCGTTTGGGTATTACAAAAACTGGTGTGTTCCACGGGCTAGTGGAAGGCTCTATATGACCTCGCTGTAGTTCACGGTTGACTAGCTCAAGAAGAGCGTCCATTCGAGGCTTTGATAGGGGCCACTGCTCGACCCACACCGGGTCGGACGATTTCCACGTGAGTTTAATAGGTGGAAGTGGGTGTGCGGCAGTGGCCCTCATGATAAATTTGTCACCCTGGCTTTCAAAAGGGATAGAGCGTCCCTTCCCAATAGGGGTGGGGTTCCTGACATGACATATGGAAAGAGGGTAATGGTTTTTTCTGGTCCCTTTTCAGTGTGAAGCGTTATTGCTACCAATTGAGTACTCTTCCGAGCTCGGGTTAGTCCTCCGACTCCACCTACCATGGGGGCGTTTTCCAGTTTCCAATGGGGGGGCCAATTCGTTTCAGGGATAACTGTAACATCTGCTCCGGTGTCAATCAAAAAGGGGATACTAATAGTAGTGTCATTTAAGGTATTATAGAGGGAACAAATCCCCCATACAACTGGTGGACTATCGCATTTTACTGCCAGGGCCACCCTAAGGTCTCGTCCCCAGGAGCTGGTTGTTGCTGCTCCTGAGGTAGGGACTGGTTTGGATGGTTCGTTGGTGGAGTCATAAAATTGGTTGGTTCTCGAGGGGGCAGTAGGTTCCATCTGGGGTTGGCATAACTGGGCCGCCTTATGTCCCAAGCGGGAGAGGGCTGTGCGCGGCCCGGGTGCCCCCTCCCCCATACGTTTCCCTGGTTTTTAAATTTGCATTCTTTAGCGAAATGTCCTTTCTTTCCACAGGCCCAACACGGTCCCCTCGGTCGATTTTGACGCGGGGGGGGCGCTGTGGGTGGGTCCCCAAAGTAAGGGCAGTTTGCCACTATGTGGCCTGCCTGACCACATTTAAAACATACCATCACATTAGCTATTGCGGTGCGAACAGCTACCTGAATTGGGGCTAAATGCTCTTCCTTTGCGACATGCTTGATCATGGCTGCGATACTTGACCCTGCTGGCAGTGATCGCAGGATTTCTTTGGTTGCCGAATTACACTGCTGGCGTAAACAATCTGCAACGACCGGGCCTTTCGCTTCCGCGGGCAGGGTCGAGGAGTCGACCGCTGCTTGAAGGCGATCCACAAACTGCGTAAAGCTCTCGCTTTCATTTTGCTTAATTGTGGACCATGGTGATGGCTTGACAATAACTCTAGAAGCGGTGCGAATAGCTTCTCTAGCCGCGCGAGTAGTTGTCACAATTTCATAGGCCCCCAGGCCCTGGGCCTGCGCCTGGGGGGTAATCATTGTTGGGTCTGTACCTATCAGTCGCTGCACGCCGGACCCATATAACGGGTGATCCGCCCCAGTTACTTGGGCTAGTTGCCTCATACAGTTGTCCTCCCATTCTTGTTTAAAAACAATCATTCCTGCCCCATCAAAGATCAATCTACACATTTGTTTTATATCAAACGGGAGCAGATCGTCTCCCCCGAAAATACCATCTATGAGGGTGCAGACCATGGCAGAATTAAGCCCTTTATCTGCAATTGCCTTAGCAATCGCTTGTATATCCTTAGGGTTTATTGGCGAGTGGACCCTCTGTCCCCTGTCTGTCACCCGGACCGGGAACGCTAGCGTGGCTGATGGGGCCCAATCGGCACACGCAATTTTTATTTTCCTCCAATCAGTGAGAGGAATATTTTCCTCTCGGGGTCCCTTTTTATTTTGGATGGGAGTATTTTGGCTTTTGAATGTATCTAGTCTCATTTCCTCCTCCTCTGAGTTTGAATCGGTTGCGAGCCGCTCGTCCCAGCTAGTGTCTGACTCAGAGCCGGAGCTCGACTGACCGGGTACTTCCGGTTTTCCGTACCTTTTTGTTGGGACCCGGCCCCGCCCGCTTCTTCTGTGGGCGGGTCGTTCCCTCCCTCTTGACTCGGCCCTCCTTCCTGTGTCGCCCCGCCCTCTGCGCGGCGGGGTGTTCGCCCTACTGGGGCGTTTCTCCAGATGGCCGCTGTGATTGGCTTTCCGCCCTTCGATCACGCTCCCCTCCTTCCCCCTATCGCCCCCGCCCTCTTTCTCTTTCCCGTTCTCCCCCCTTTCTTGTTCTCGCGCGCTTGCTATTGCTAACGCTTCCTCCTTATCTTCGCCCCGCCCTTCTTCTTTCTGTCCGGCGCCATTTTGGGGCGTATAGGGCGGCGGTTTAACCCAACCCTCCTCCGACTCTGGTCTCTCCGCCGCGCCCCTGGCTTCCTCGGCTAGCCCACCCCAGAAAGATTTAGCTTGTTTCTGCGCTTCCGTAGGCGGGTCGGGGTTCGGGAGTTGAGGGGGCGTGTCGCCCTCTTGCCGGTCTTTAGGCTCAGCAGAATCATTACCGTCTGGGGGGTGCAAAGTCTGTGTGGCTGCCCCGACTGCCGTTTTCGGGGCGGCCAACAAACAGTCCTTTGCCACCCTCCAGGTCTCCTGTTCTTTTAAAGTCTTCTGCAGTGCCTGTACGACTCTCCCCCACGACTTAAGGTTTTTCCCACAGCCCGAGGACATCGTCTCCTCGGCTAACGCTTTAGTGCATTTATCCCACACCTCAGGGTGGAAAATATCCACTGGCTGGTCAATGACCCCAGTTTTAAAAGGCCTCGCAACTGCGAGAGTAAAATCTTTGGGTTTACAATCAATACCCCACTGCTCATATAATAACAATACGACCTTCACAAGGGCTTCCATCCTCCTTGTTGGTCCGGGAGCGTCCTCCCCGCCGGGCTGGTCCAGCCGCTCCGGCCGCCGTTCACCCGAATCCAGGCGAGTTTTCCCGGGTTTCGGCACCACTTGTTGCCTTCGCAAGGCGTGGCGACCTGGTTCAGGAACGGCACGGCGACCCCCCCCGGGCCGCTCGGGCCATCTGCTCACAGACACCAATGTGGTGGACGGCAAATGGCGTTTATTGATGTGTAACACCGCATTATATGGCTTAGGTTTGTCACGTCACTTCCGTCTGTTTACATTGCAAACTACACGCTACTGGCTATCAGGGGAGGGTCCCTGTCTTTCCGTACAGCACGTAATCTTCCGGCCGCCAGATCCTAACTACCCACACCTCTTGTAACCTGGAAAGCAGTAAACATACCTTTTATGAAGTGTAAACAATAGTTGCACAAATGGTTGGGCAGTAATCCTGACTAAAAAGATAGTTTTCCCCAAAAATAAAATCCTTCAGTTTTGTAGAGAATGTTTATACATAATACTTTATAAGTTAAAAACTACACCTCAACGGATTTTTTTTTTTTTTTAAACAGGCTTCTGTAGGTACTTTGAGATAAATTAAACCAATATATTTAAAGTGCCAAGGCCCACTCTCTGAGTCACATTAGCTGACTGAACAGCTGTTATTCATACTATTAAATTCTCATACACCCCAGAGGAAGTATGCACTCCCCCAATTTGTCTGCTGAGAACAGCCTGTGACCCACTGTTGTAGTTTAACCTTATCTGGCAATTAAGTACCATAGTTGCTCACACACCTCCCTGCCTCCCTCCCCCAGTACAGGAAGAGAGTCAGAGAAGAAGACAAGGAAATCTTGTAAAGTTGAGATAAGAGCTATTTAATAATATAAATGAAAATTAGAGTGATGCCAATATTAACAATACTACTAATAATAATTAATCAAAGCAATAGAATAGAGAACTTATGATACAATAGCTCACCACCCACCGACTGTCATAGAGCCAGGTTCCAGAGCAGAGAGAAATCCAAGTGCAGGGAGAAAAACCCACTGACACCCCAACCCACTAACAAAAGAAGACTGCTCCCCTGCTAACAACCATGCCAAGACCTAACAAAAGAGCTAATGATCCAGCTATGAAGCCAGCCCAAGTCTTAACAACTCCCTCAGGCCACTTCCCACCTCTGAACTGCACATGTGCCCTGAGCCTGATGTACCATGGAATGAATCCACTCTGTAGGCCGTTTTGGGCCAGTCAGCACTGTGTAGAAGAGGAGCTCGTCCCTGCCTTAACCCAGCACCCCCATGCTAACTCTCAAGTATTTAATAGAAATTGTTGGGGAGCTTGCTGGTGAGAAAAAAACCCAAAACTATACTGGGAAATAACTATAGCCACTTAAAACATTTAGCCATATGTGTATAAGCAATAGTGTTGCAATGCTCTTGGTACTCTTTAGTGGAGACCAGACAATCCACTAGCAAACAATTGCTTATACAGAAAAAGAAATGCAGCTTTTTGGAATTCTTTATAAATCAGATGCCATATGAGGCAAACACATTTGGGAACTACAGAATGTTTGGAGGGATTGCCTTCTAGCTTTGACTTACTGGGACCTCAAGACATAGGGACTGTAGTATAAAAGAATTGCAAAACTATTATTGTAGAGGGATTATTTCTTTATTGAAGACAACACGGACTACAGTTTTACAGATTCCTGCTGAAGATCTACCTTGCCAAGCAGATTTCAAGGAGAGCAATAGCTGGGTAGATTGTCTAAGGCAGAACTATGGCCCAGAAAACTACAACAATTTTCATCTTGTATTAAATAAACAGGGATCTGTATGTATTCATAGCAGTATGCAGAGGGACAGTCCTAGAGACAATTTGACATTAGAGATTTAAAGCACACTCTAAAGGACAGAAAAGAAAAATTTTCAACTATTAATAGATGGAAAATGGGTTAAAGTTAGAAAAGGGTTACAGAGAAAACATTTAGCAGTGAAAGAACAAAATATCTCATCATTGAAAGAATTATAGAAATAAAGGAAAACAAAATGTTGATGGCATAGTAGTTTATATAGCTAATTCCCAGACAATATTTGTAATTTTAGAATTACAACACTTTCAGGAGGATCCGAAAGGAAAATCTTGAGATATTGTCAGGCTATGCAGCAGAATTTTCCCTCTGAGAGAATCTGCTGTCACTGTACTGTAGTGGATTCTAGGTTTTACAGTATTACTAGAAGTTGAAAAAAAAAAAAAAAGAATAAAAATATCAGTAAAGATGAATTAATAAGTATAAAGAATTCAAAATATGTAGAAAAGTGAAACTCTAACAGTACACAAGTATTTTTACAGTGTGAATTGCAAGGTTTTATAGGTTGTTTGTGCTGTAATTACCACCCTGACTTTACATTTGATTTAAACTTCTGGTTGCTACAATGAATGTTGATTGCATTTGTCATTTTAGTTGATTGAGTAATAGATAATTAGACTTCAGGAAGGATATTTCTTATCATAATACAAGGCTGTATAATGAAAATGTCTAGGAAATATTTCCCTATTTTCTTTCCTTGATGTAGTAGAATTGTTAGGGTTTGGGGATTCTTTTCCAAGTAAAAGTGAGTCTCATGAAAATTGGTTTATTTCTGCTTTAGTGAAAAATCAAATATTTGTATATATTTGTTATTTTGGTTTTTTCTCCCAAATAAACCTGGAGTCTTCTCAAATACCGATTTAACTTAAAAGTGAAAAGCAATCCCCAAACAGTTCATCTGCTGGATGATAACATGAGAAACACCTGTTCAATGGAAGCTTTATACAATGTATTAATTTGTTGATTACTATTTCTGTTTAGTTGAAGAGGCATTTTTCCTCACAAATGCCATTAGAGTTTTTAGCCAATTAAAAAAAAAAATAAAAGTGCTGTGGTTATGAATAGAAATCAAGGAGGAAAAAAAAATATAGCATTAGATGCAAATTTAAATTAAAAAAAATAACTAGTCATCTTTCCAATTGTAATGGATAGCATTTATTAATAAATGTAATATATATATATATATATATATATATATATATATATATATATATATATATATACAAACACTTTTTACATACATACATAGGTAATCTGCATCTTTTTCTCATGTCCTGTCACAGCTATGACAATTGTAAAATTTGTCCTCTGGCTAACATGAAACAGTCGAAGATGGAAGACAGAAGTTTTTGTTAGTAGAAAAGATATTACATCAAGCAGCATCTTTTTGGCAATATGATTGATATGGTGATGGAGTAAGATATTTTCCTACTTATTATTTCTTATTTTCTTTCTGTGAATAGTGAACATGTTTGGGGACAAGGACTTGTTTTCTTTTGTTTCATTTATTTGTTGGGTGGTTTTTTTCAGCTTATTATGACTTCAATGATATTATTAGAATCCTGAAAAAATCTGTATTCCATCTCTTAAGGTGAACATGTAAATAAATTCCAGCTGTTTTTTTGAATATGGATCAATTACTGAAGCTTTTATTCTCAACTTCTGTTTTAACCTCTCTGCCTTTTATTTTAAGCACTGAATTTTGGTCTTTCAATATTGTACAAAACTGGTAGACCACATACAGATAAATTCTTGATTTGTCATAATACCCCTTTTGTTCACTTTGGCTACAGATATCATTAATGATCTATTAGTGATAGCCAGCGCAGGAACCCTGGGGTATGGATTGTCCCTTATGAGTATTTGTTGAGAAGAATTGTTTTAATTATTATATTTGTTGCACATTTAATGCAGCAATTAGTATTGAATAATTATATCAGTTTACAATCTTGTCCTTATTTAAGTCTATTTCAATCACAATGTCTTAAGGGAGATTCTGATACATACTGACCATATAAACTGGAATTACTAAACAGCTGAGAACCTGGCCTTGATTCTACGGGTGAGATTTAATAGTATTCTCCAGATGGTTTACACCACTCTAAGAAAAGAACACAGCTGTAAACCCAGTTTAATGTTTGTCATTAAATCACATTCATGACTACTTTGTGCAAAAGCAACTAAAGTACTTAGAGTAAATCAATGAATCTGGCCCTCAGGATTGTAAAGACAAGAACCACTCACAATCCTGTAAGAGACTGCATTGAACACTTTAAAACTGTGTTGGATGTTCTGTCTCAACATTGCCGAAACATGGGGCCCCTGGCTGCCACCACTTCCTTGGACAGAACACTGGTTGGACCATAATACAAAAGATTTCCCATTTTTCTGCTACATCAACAGAACGCTAGTTGGACTGCAAGACCAGAAGTTTCCTGTTTTTCGCAGGAAACTAACCTAACCCCTGCACATGTGCCCAGGCCTGGGGTCTGGAAGACAGAGGGGCTTGTAGATCCCTGAAGACCACCTGGAGCTCTTGGAGACCCCCTAGTGGTGGTATTGAGTATGTGCACCACTGCCAGGTGGTGAGGGGGGTTAAGCAAAGCAGTTCCTGAAAAAAAACTGAATATGCAACAAGACAACCCCATAAAAGAACACAAACAACCCACATCAGACAAAGCGCTCTCGCACCAGACCTGAAACTAATCGGACTGTCAGGTTGCTGCAGACCGACGGTGGTAGCTATTGCAAATAACTCTTTCTTTCCTTTCTTTCTCTCTCTTTTTTTCCTTGCATCTGCAAACTTGTTATTGGGCAAATAAAGTTTCTTGGTGCTTGACTCTGTTTTGAGTCTTAATTCTGTTCCTGAGAATACAGGCAGAACCTCACCCCGGTTTCATGACCAGCATGCGACAACTCCTCCATAAGTCAATGTATTTTCTTTTTCACTTTTTCCCTTCATATCACTAATGGAAAGGGATTGGGAATCCATTGCCTGAAACCAATTATCAACTTCCACTCTTTATTATCAACAACTACTTTGGTATAGATGTTTTCTGTATGTCCTACACACATCTGAGCAAGGTGAGTGGTAGAGAGGCTTTAACTGGGATTGTACAATAAACTTCTACTATCCAAACAGAAGACTACTGCTCTTTCACAAAAGGGACAACCTTTGGCTTTTTCACCTAATTATTTAACCTCAAAAGAATCATCTTAGATCTTGCAATCCTTTAGTGGCTCAAAACAATATATCCCTAAAGCACTTTCTATATTAGGGTGATACAACATACATGACTGTCCACCAGCTGGTTGTATCTGACCCATTGGAACAAGGGATCAAAGAGGGCTCTTTCCTACCTACTACATCTAGTTCAAGAGTTTCTAGTGCATGCATCTGTATCACAGTTGACCACTTCTCAACATTCTTCATACTTTGGCTGACCAATCTGAATAGCAAACAGTGTTCCTGTAACAGAAGAGTAATTGTCAGAATTACGAAAAAGACCAGTAAAATTAGTTATGTTCATGTCTTAGATGGATGGAAACATTTGGTTCTAAGATTACAAGTGATAGGTGATGTTAACAGAATTCTAGGTACTCAATAATGGTGTTTGGAATTTTAATTCAACAGCTTGTATGATTCAGGAATTCATAATATTTTTTTAATTGTAGAGCAAAGATAGCTATAGAAATGACATATCACTCTTTGATTTTACAGGAAGTTAAACACATTAGACTAAAACTGAACAAAATACAAGTAAACATACTTTTGTTTTGCTCTAGGTGCAACAAAGTCTTCAGCAAGAGTGAACATTCAAGTTATATGTCTTTAATCTTTTGAGATAATGAGTACATTTAATACTTATGGGCATGGGTGAGACTGTTGATCATGTAGCAGCCTATAATAAGTTTCAAAATGTATGATGTTGCAGAATAGTGTTCTTCACATTACCTAGCCATTTATCTAAATGGGAAAGCTCATTGTTATCTTAAGCTTTCTAGAGGAAATACTGACTTGCCTTTATGCTCTTATTTTACTTGTTTCTTCTCCATACACTGGAGATGAAAACAAATAATTTAAATTAACAAACTGACAATAAAAAAGCCTGTTCTGAATGCTGCCTGCAGGTCTTTAAAATGATGAAAGCACTTTGCATTGTAAGATTGCTCCAGTCTCTGAACATGAATCCCAGTTTGAAAGACTGAAAATCTCCCTGAAGTCTGAAGCACTTAAATAATTTAGATTAAATTTAAATTGTGCTACACTTTAGAAGGCCAGAACCATAGTCACATCTTTACCAGAAAGCTTATAAAAATTTGAAATGCTCCAATAATTTTAAATCTTGTAGAAGCCTAGTATCTTCCAAATTAAAGTGCTAATAAAAAAATTAGCACTGAAATTTAAATCTCTATGTGCAATATAGAATGATTTAAAATTAGTGAAGCCTTTCAATTTTTTATGAGGTCTCTATGTAGAAGTGAATCAAACAGCATTTTTAGTACAATGGAAATAAGTTAGAAAGGAAAAGAATACAAACAAAAACTATCATCAACATAGCAGTGTACTATGAAGACCTTTCCAGGGTACTAAAGAGAAGAGACTTGAAAGAACAACTGCATACTGAAAAGTGAAACAGATACAGTCTTCTGTTTGAAACATTTTAGCAGGACTCAGGAGATATTAATTTTAGTCTCCATTGACAGCAAGGGGAGCCTGAAGTGACCAGTTTAGCTATCGACTCTTGGTGGAAATGAAGCCAACTTGTTATTATATTGTCTGTTTGTTAAGAATTCCTGAAACACGTATTATTAATAGCTACAAAATTTTCAGATAGATAATCTTAAATCATCTGAGTCTACAAGTTTTTGGGCAGTGACTATCTTCAGAAACAGTGAATATGCAAGGACCTCTCAGTAAGATGATGACAGATATGTTCCTGAAGTGAAAAGAAGGACTAAAGTACTTTTTCTTCCCATAATGTTCCCGATTAAGAGAACTAAGAAAGAAACATATCAGGTTTTTTGTCCACTTTACCTGTAATTATGAATAATTTTCTTACAGAAGTAGTCATAGGAGAACCTGAAGAAAATTAAACCAATTCCAATGACCTGATTCAATCTGAGTTTTAGTGATAAACTGAGATTACTTTAATGGATGATAAAGTCCTTCTGATAGTTGAAACAGGATTCAATGTAGACCAAAGATTTTCACTAAGCTGGTATAAATGTCTGATACATGTTCAGAAAGACTATTGCATGAGACATGTAAAAACAGTCCAGCTTCTTGGTCCTTTCCACATAAAATCCAGTCTCCTCACATAAATCTACAGTGATTTACATACAGTTTTGCTTCTGGCTATCTGAGGGACCAGTTTCTGGTTACCTTATTACAAATTCATACAACAACCATTGTAACACTTTTGATAGCTGTCGTTAGGTCTAAATGTCTAGGGACTGAATATTCAAGTAGTGGGGTTTTTCCTGTCAAACAACTTATCTATTTCTTAGGTGTGTTGGTTGTTGTCATCTGCTTACAGAGTAAAGCTAATTTTTAAATATATTTGGGTACTGAGGGCTGTTATTATTTTCTTGGCTTTGTATTTGCTTGTGTTTGTATTGAAAATTCAGAACAAACAGACTCAAGAAAGAAATGCATAATTAACCCAATTCACAATGATCTTATGCGTGAGGGATATGGGGAGTGTCACAATGCATGAATGCATTAGAATATTATGTAGTTTACCCCATCCCTGTGTATCCAGCAGAGGGGTCAGAGATGCTTATTTAGATCATCTGAGCCTGATGCACCTTGAGTGAGTAGTAAATGACTGTGTAAGAAAAGAGTGGAGATACTATCTTCAGCTCTGTTGGAATAATTCATGCTCAGAAAATACTGTCTGAGAAATTCTGAACCTAGTTTGCAGGTGCTTAAATGTAAGACAAATACAAGATGCCCTTTCACGACAGAACTTTATCATCCTCAAACAAGAACCAGAGAGGTATTGAGATGTTTATTTCTTCATAACCCATTGCTTGCAAAAAGGAATTGAACACCTCAATGCCACTGTTGAACTGACCTTAGATAATGTCATTGGCATCTGTAGAATAAGGCATTCAGGAACTGCAAAGAAGCTACTTAGAATTATTTTAAGAATTTACCTTTTACTCTTAGATACATATCATCACTGTTGGCAATATGATGCGTGCAGGATTTTTCATTGCTCTAGCTTTAGTCTGTGTTAACCCCATAGCATAATCTGAGTCACTACACACCAGGTTAGTCTAATCAAGACAGGTTACTGAAGTGGACACCCAGCACATGGAAGAGCTTCAACGAAATATATTATTTGTCTTTGTGGTACATATTACTATGTTGTATTTTTTCCATGTCTTTTTTACAAAATTAATGAATGGCTTTGAGAATTTGTTTCATAATTAAAGGAAAGCAAAAGAACACTTGTGAGTTTTAAACTTATGTGACTATTACACAGGCAGACTGAAATACAATGTAGAGATCCTTAGGTTAGCTTGCGGTGTTGTGGTGATGATGATGATGATGAAGAAAGCTTACTTGGAAAGCTCCATAAGCACCCCACAGCATGTGTCCCCTTGAATACCAGAACAGACCCTCTGCCCACCTGCTACTCCTGCCTGGACCCAGAGCCTCCTACTCCCTTGGTAGTCCAGCCTGGAGTTTGCCAGTGAATCTATATGTACACTCCACACACACCCCATGCACACCTGGTTTGGGCAAGATAAAAGCAGTCACCCTCCCCAGACAGCTGGAACATGGGCATGCTGAGGCAGTGACTTACCATAATGACACAGTCACTGTCACGGTATTACATATAACCAGAACTTTTTATACCCCTTTCCATCTATTCTCCAATTTTTTCCTCCCTGGCTTCCCCCAAATTATTGAGTAAATTTTGTACAGTTCCAAAGGTCACCTTCGAATATCCCATGTCTCCATGATCCTCTTGTTTCCTCCTTATCTTTAGAAAGCCCAGGTTCTCAAGTAACACAAGACTTTTGGTCTTTGCCTATATCTCCCTTATGTATCAGGTTTATCTCTCTATTCTTGCTTCCCCCTTTACCTATTATCCCCTTTTTACACTAAAATGGTCCTTGATCAGATAATCTTAATGAAGCACACCTTTCACCCTCCACATACCCTTACAGTTACCATAGAAATATAAATCATAAAACCACCCATACTATATGAAATAGATGTTTTGTCATTCTTCTTTCAATTTATTACACAAATATTTTCAGAAAAAAAAACCACAGAAAAATATATGTATAATTGGAAAATTAAGGTTCTACTCCCATCTGTTAAAATAAAATAAAATATTATGTGATTTGTTTTTTGGGACAAAGCTACAGATTAGGCATGATCATGCATTTAACAAATTTAATATATCATATCAGTAGAACATCAGGGAATGAATCAGCACATCCAGAATGTTACACAGTATTATAAACAAAGAAGTGTAAACAATCGTCTTTGCATGCTTTTGAATCACAGCAAAAAAGACCTTGCAAGAAAGGAACCTTATTTCCTGTCATGGCAGGATTTACCAGACACTTAATGATGATAATAGTTTCTCAACTAAGATGTTGTATAAATATGATCATATTTATATAAACCTTATATATGGCCTATCAAATGCAACTTTGTCTTGGCATAGATAAGGAAGGCAGTTAAAAAGGAGAAGTGCTGGACTTCTTCCAAATATTTTTTATAAACCTATATCCAAGACAATATAATATTCAATGTATCAAGTATTTTTGAGAATACAAATAGAAAGCATTGTTCTTCCTTCACAGTTGCAAGTTCATAACATATTAAGGCAGAGAAACATTTTCAGTGTGACACTTTCACTCACTTTTTGGCCCGAATAACTTTTTTAATAGTTCAATAAGGGAGGCTACTTCAGCAAGAGGGGCTGACACATAACGACTTCAGAGTAACTTTTACTATCAGAGTTAAGAAGAGTCTTTTAAAATATGAGGTTAGGATTAAGACCTAGTACATCAAAATTAAATGGGATTTATAAAATCACACTTAGCAAAACTATTTGCATAATGTAAGTATTAAGAGAACAAAGTCCTTTGAAGGCCTTTAGAAGGAGAATGTGCTGGATTAAATTTACCTAAAGGTCAGAAAATTACCATCTGGATACCTCAGTTATCTCCTGCATTACAGGGTAGTGATTTAATTCTGAATTTAAAATATTTTTTATCAATTATTTTACTTTGCATGTAAAGTGATTAGTACTGTTACATTTTGTGAGTAACCTGGTCCACACATAATCTTTTATTCTCAAAGCAGATACTTGTTTTTTTCCAAGCAAATGCTTTTTGGGTGTCTAACAAAAATGCTTACCGTGATTAGAACTAGCTGAGAAGAGATTTCCAAATATTTTTGTGAATCAATATATATTCAGTTTTCTTTCCTATTATTTATGGCAGTCCTACTTTTCATTCTCCACAAGCATTCAGACATTTAATCAGAAATTTAATAAAAGAGCTCTTTCAAGTCTCATGCTGCTAGCATGTGTCAGAGCAATGCAATGCCCGTAATGCCCACATGCTGATCAGTTCTTCTTTTTCTGAAGCGTCCATATTAAATAAAACTACTTGGCACATTACAAAACACATTTTCAAATGTTCATAGGTATCCTGCAGCACCAAGGAAAATATCATATTGCACTTGCTGAGCTGCTAAGTTGCCATTGAATCTCATTTTATTATTCCTATAGCCAGTGATTTAAAAGGCAACATATTTTAAAATTATGAGAAGTACATCTGAAAGGCATAATTGTGTTTGACCCTATGGATCTACATAAATATTGCCAAGGAATCTTTCTTAATAATTAAATCTGATGTATATTGATATTTATGAGAACATAATTTCATTGTGGTTTTCCAAATTCCTTCATCTTCAGCAATAACTCTTAAAATGTTCATGGAATATGAAAGGAAAATTATGTCATTACAGTTTTACTATTTGTTCTGCATACTGAAATTTTATTTCACTTTTGAAAGGTAAAAAATATCAAAACTACATCACCTACACCATTAGATATTTTAGTCAATGTTTGCTGTAAACCATAGCAGGGAAATCTACAAACCTTGGCTTTGTTTCCCTCTTTTCTGAAGATACTCCTTGTATCTATGGAGTTGTTAGTAATACAACACATAGCAAAGAAAAATTTCATTCTAGTCTTCTAAAAGATTAAAACTAGTGGAATTTTGCAAGGACCAGTACTAATGTGATTTTACAAGGATCAGTACTACAGAAAATTTTATATATATGTATTTATATATATATATATAAATAAGAATCAGGCCCTTCTACCTTTTATTTGTCAGCAGGGGCTTCTGATCTAGTGTATATCTAGCTCAAATTGTCATCAAATCTGTTGACTTACTCAAAATTTATGGTAGTGAAGGATGTGATCTCATCATTTTAGTTCAAATCCTGACTTACTTTTTAAAGGAAACTGAGGTTTGCTCTAATACTTACATCACTGTCTTTGCACAAAATTAAGACATTCATAAGCCAGCATAACTGCAGTGTCTGCAGGGATCTGGATACATGCCAATTTTTAGTGATGTTATATCAGCAAAAATGTCTGAAGAATTGTGAACAAATTTGTCAAGAGATACCAGTCATTATCCTAGTTTAAATCTGGGCTCACAGTTGCTTTATATTACCAGCAGTGTAAAAAGTAAAAAGAGGTCAGGGCACATATGTCAACTTCTCAAGCACTGAGTGTTTGAAGCCCGGATGATGTCTCACTTGCATAAGTGTTACATATGTATACACTTTCATTAAGTTAAAGAGGTGGTTTCTAATTTCACTTTATCCCTTCCTTGTTTTTTGCTAGATAACATTCATCATAACTCTCTTCTGGAAATAAACAGTGTTACAGGAGTATCTTTGCCTGCTGGTGATTGATTTGTGACACTACTACCTCGTGTTGATTATTTTTATGAATAAGGAAACAGAAAACTATGGGTAGTTTAGACTGACTCAGTAGAATGAAGGATGGAGTAGGATAGTCAGTGAAAAGCTGTATTAGCAAAGTTACCTGGTCGTCTATCTGCATCATTCAAAATATCTCACCCTATTCAATTGCAGTCAGCCGAGGATTCCTTCATTATCTACAGCTGTCCTGAGCACACTGAGAGTCATAAAACCTGTGTGTTTCTTACATTAATTACTGATCATCTGCCCAGAGACTGATAAGAGTGATCCTAAAGACTGCTCACATAAAGCAGTAAAGAGGGAGAGAAAGGAGGCTGTATGTGGTTGTGTCAATGTGCTGAGAGAAAACCGAGAAAAAACAGCTTTTCTGCAATCAAAAAGAAAATATTCTTGTCATCACACAGTATACTCTGTCTGTTTGGGGTTTTTTTAGTGAAACAAAGTTAAAACAGATCTCCAGAAAAAAAAATAAAAATTACTACCTACTCATCTAAACAGCCAGTCAGGCAAGACCAGCAATTTTTTAAGGCCTGCATGATTTCCTGTAATTCCCACCCTCCTGGGCAATTACTTTCAACATACAAACTATGGAAGGGAAGTAAATAGACTTAGTAGCTTGCTACTATCTTTCACATCTATAATTTCTGAAGCTTGTAAATAGAGAACTATGATCTCTCTTTCTCTAATCTTCTGCTTTCAGCCTGGTCTCCTGGAGAAAGATGTACAAATTTGATTTTTGGGGTATTTTTGTTGGGTTGTTTGTTTTTGGGTTTGTTTGTTTGCTTGCTTTGTTTGTTGGTTTGGGGTTTTTTTTGTCTGTCTAAATCCATTTACCTCTCTAACTTTTCACTTGATATTTGCCAAATATGAGAGAAATATTAAGGTGTCAAAACCAAGTTTCGTTAAAATCAGTGATGATACAAAGGAGAAAAATTAAAATTGCAATGTCTTCTTTAAAAAGCTGGGAGGCAGAACTGAGCAATCAGCATATTTGTGCTGAACAGACACCAGCATACGTACATGCAGTCCAGTACTCAGACTGGGCACATAGGGTAAACACAGGGATTATGCAGGTGATATCATGGAGGAAAATGCATTAGGAAAAAATCACACAAATATTTTGAAAATGAGTTTTCAATAATTCTGGCACCCAGGAAATAAATCTAGTTTATTTAAATGTTAATTTTCATGGTTAAAAAAATATCTGAATAACTATTATCTATGATTTTGGGCTATGATTACAGCCAATTAATGTGTCTCTCAAAGGATTACATGTAGTACAAATATTAATGTCTAGGTTATTCACTCTAACTTTTGCTTGATTTCTTGCTTAAATCAGAGAGAATGAGGAAGCTGTTTATGGCTTCTGTTCCCATACTTCCCAAAATATGAATAAAAACTGAAGAGGAGCAACTGTGACTTGTGCTGAAGGCAGAATGTCCTTCAGGCTCTGTCTAGACATTCTTTTTCATGCTTGTATAATCTGTTACAGCATCCTGCTTTGTTGATTGGCACCCAGTATAGATTAGAACACCTGTTATTGGGACATGCAGGTGGGTTTTTGGATGGAAACCAGGGAAAAGAGAGCTGGCTTGTGCTTCATATAGAGTTACCATGCTCTGATATGGAACTAGTATGTAGCTAAAGCAGCTTTGGAACCTGGAGCTGCAAAGTGCTTGCAGGTTCTGGTAGGATCAGCAATCTCAAGTAAGTTGCAGAGTGATCAGCTGTGTCCAATACCCCTGCTGCTGCTTCCTTTCTTCCACTCCTTCTGGCTGTATCACCTTTCTGTAGACCATTTTTGAAAGGTTGAATTACTGTTCATTTTTTCCAGCACTTCTTTCTGTTGTTTCATTTCCACCAAGCCAAAAATTCACTGACATCAGACTTCATCAATGGTTTCAAAAACTTTCTCCTGTTTAACAAGCAAAAGTCCAGACTTCGTATCTTGATTTTTTTACATGTATCTAAATATAGAAATGAAATACATGTTCAAATAAAATGTTTGCTTATTTTATAATAAAGGGGTACAAAAAATTTTCCATGACATTTACTGGGTAGGATATTTTATAGAGACCCGCATTTCATGCCTTTCAGACCTAAGTGTTCCTACAAGAGTAGGAACATGAAGTAGGAACCCATGAAGAGTAGGGTTTTTCTCACACCTAAATCAGTTGTTTTAATAAAAAACATTATAACTCTGTAGGAAAATAATCAGAAAGACAATGTGTATCCACAGTTTCAAAGTGAGTAGGTATGCAACAATCTTTTTTTAATATGAATTCTGGAAAGTCTGGCAAAATACTACATTAAGATCAATAGCTTCAATTATTTCACAGGTGTAGTGTGTTCTTTGAGATTTAGAATCACTGTTAATGTCCTGCAGATATATAAAATTTATTTTTTATAAGCATTAACTAGTCATTATTAATAACAGTATGCTTTTAATGTGAACTATCTTCGGTTTTCTTTATTTTTTTTTAAATCCTCCTTTTCATACTGTTCTTCTCTGAGGCCTTCAATTAAATGAGTAATAGTAGCAAGTTTTAGCAATCAACAAAGTTGTTATGTTTACCTTCAGTAAGTTCAAGATAAGATACATAGGGAAACAAAACTAAACATCTCAGCAAACAGAAACAAACAAAAAAAGTTCACATATAAACTCAGTTTGCAAAATACAATTTACATGCCAGCCTGAAAAAATGTATGCATAGTATCCAGCAGGTTCAGCTTAACTCTCTCTTTCCCTCCTCTGTGACCTTAACATAGTATACCACCAAACCTGAATTTTGTGTTTAGATCGCTAACATTTACAATGTCTATCTTGAACTGAAAAGGAGAATGGAAACATTTCCACTTTATTTTTCAAGTCTTCTATGATGGTGAGAAAGTTCAGTAAATGCTATCACAAGAGAAGTGATGCTTTCAGTTTTACTAATAGGGAAATTTCAATTACCCTTTTTCATTCAAAGTATTTTTTATTACAGAAAATAAAAATAAAAAAATGGTGCCTATGATTTCAAATCTCATTTCCATGTGGACTTTTCCTCCTAACTTGTTTGACATACACTAATAATATTGGTAACAAGAATATATCAGCTACCTGATAGAGAAATTTATTATTGTTATAATTTTAGAAAGCTTAAATGAAACTTTACAACTCATGCAGCATATAAAACAAATGATGCCTTTTTTTTTTTTTTACATCAGTTTAAAATCATCTGAAAATATAGATGAAAGAATAATTCAGAACAATCAAATTTAGAGCAAATATTTAAACTGTTAATATTTACCAGCATGTCTTGCTTAGTTCAGCTATAATATTTTGCAGGTTTTTTGTTGGTTTGTTTTTCTTTTTTGTTTTGTTTTTGGTTTTTTTTGAGAGGGAGAGAGAAGTTTTGAAGGAATATAATCTTTATGGAGTCATTGTATTGGAATGCTGGCATTTGCTGAAATTTGAACACTTGTGCATGACTGCATTCAGGTGTGTATAATTGTCTTTGGTCAATCTCCTACTCGAAATGTTCCTTACAAAATATCAATTGGAATAATGTCTCTGTTGTTAACAACAAAGACATCATCTGCAGTCACATGTGGTGGCCTTTAGACAGAAATATGTATCAAGGGTATTTTCCTTCCAGGTCTATTAACTTCAGTTTACTTCTGACTGTTGTCATATATAACACAACAACTTAATTTCTCAAGAATTTGTCAAAAAAGTTTGCATAAATTTAAAACTTTTTTTAAATTTCCAAATCCTATGGCTTGTCTGCTGAATACTCAAAGTATGGCAGGGAAAAAATGGGGAAAAAAGAATTTCCTTTTTTCTGTGTGTGCTTACACTGAGGTTATCTCACTAAAGGTTAATCACATTGAACAAAAATATGGAAAGGTTCAGAGGTGAAATGACAGATGAAAGTCCCATGGCAAAATAGTCAGTGAAAGTGTGCATTGGTTCAGTTGCTCCTAAGACTGTTAAAAGACATTTATTAGATCATTTTCCCTTGTGTGAAGACCACCAAAATGAGTCAGAAAAATTAATTGCCCAGAAAACCATGCAAAATGATAGGTTTATTGTTTAAAGGAAAATAACACCTCCTAGATGCAGGAACAAGATTATTTTGGGACCAAAAAAAAAGACACTGGAGGTTGTCTAAAACTTCGTATGGGTAGTTTTAAGATTGTGGAAATGTGTGAAACATATGGGATGTATAGGGAAAGGATCAAAGGCAAGGATGAAGGTGGATTGGAAGGAGCAAGTGTATGTGGGAAAGAAGGAAAAGGGGATAAAAGTCACTGTTATAAGCAACCTGTTGGTCTGTGCACTTGTCTGAAGTTCTCTACCTGATCACTGCAGTCTGTCCTATCTTCTTATACACTCTTTTTTTTTTCCATGTGTGTGCTCTCTGTTCTCTATGTGCATACATACATGAGCCACTAGTGAACTAGTGAAGATGGACGAGCTAGTGAGTAGAGTAAGGGGTATGAGTGACTGCATCAGAGAGACAGGCTTCAGGTTTGATGTCTGATAGATCTGGGTTCAAATAAATGGAGGAGACCAGGCTCTGGGGCCAAGATACTTGAGACAACCTCATGGTGCTTGTGCATATTGTAAATGCAGACTTTAATCCTGATCAGCTAAAAAGGTAGAGCAGAAGTAGGTGTGTTATTCATGTTTATGTGACTGCTGGTTTTATCTGTGTGACCATCTGTGTTTGTTTGTGAATCAAGAATATGTGCTCAGATTCACTACTGGCAGAACCTGGGGACACAGAGCCAAAGCAGCCCATCTGGCAGGAGCAAGAGGACATCTCCACATGAAAGAGGTGATATGTGTCAGGGAGCAACAAAACCGTGCTACTACACAAGGCAGTGCAAGACAGGATCTCAGGGTGACATCAAGGCTGACAAGGTACCTGATTGTAACTAGTCAAGGCCATAGTGAGGAGGCAGGTCCAAGGTTAAGCCAAGATGTTGTCAGTAAGACAAGATCAAGCTCAGCAAGGCACAAGACCAGGCACAGCATACCTGCACTGTAGCCCAGGCAAGAGCATGGGCAAAGGCCTGAGTTCAAATGCAACTCCCAACATGAGGGGTCGAGACTCCAGGCAAAGCTTCTCACAGGTCTTTCTTAATAAGTTAGGTGTTTTCACAGAATTCTGATCCAGGCTTACATAGTTGTACCCTATCAGATCTTACCTTGAACATGAGAAAGTAAATTCCTAGCAGAGGCAAAAGATGGTGTAGAACCTTTTTGATGTCTTAGAGTAGGTAAGTTGCTTGGTAAAACAGATTTTATAAAGTAAATCAATAGTTTATTTTTCATCTTCCATAATTTCTAATAATTTTATTTGATATTCTGACTCTTACGCTGTTCCAGTGAATCTAGATCAATATTAAAGCAGGATGTAGCCATGTTCACAGCTTACAGATGGAAAGTATTCTTGCACAATAACAGATATCCAGAAGTTATACCTCTAGTTTTGAGCTAGTCACCCTAGGTTCCATATAAACAATGTGGAGTAAACATGCATTCAGAGGATGCTTCATTTGTTTTATTTCTCATTTATTGACTCCAGGGACCACTACTGGAGCCAATGTTGTTCATCTTTTTCATTAATTACACAGTTGATGGGACAGAATGCTCTGTCAACAAGTTTGAAGATGGTACAAACTGGGAGGAGGGTTGATACACCAGATGGGTGTCTTGCCACTCAGAGGGATCTCAGCAAGGTGGAGAACTTGGCAAACAGGAAACTCATGAAATGCAGGAGAAGGTGCATGAAATTGTACCTGGGCCAAAATAACCTCATGCCATTGTTCATGTAGAGGACAGACCAGATGGAAAGCAGATTTGTACGGAAAGACTCAGGGCTCCTGGTGGACTAACAGTTGAGCCAGTAATGTGCCCCCATGGTCGAGAAGGCCAACAGCATCCTGGGCCGCATTAGAAATAATATTGCCAGCAGGTTGAGGGAGGTGAACCTTCTGGGAGTCCTGGGTCCAGTTCTGAACTCATCATACAAGAAAGACATAGAAATACCAGCAAGCACCAGCAAGGGGCCACCAAGATGGGATGAGAGGGAGTTAACTTTGTTCATAGCAGCCTGTACAGTGCTGTGCTTTGGATTTGTGGATAAAACAGTATTGATAACACATGAATGTTTCTGTGATTGATGGTCAGTGCTTGCACAGCATCAAAGCTTTCTCTTTTTCTCACTCTGCCCCATCAGTAAATAGGTTGGTGGTAGGCAACAGCCTGGAAGAGAAATAAAACCAGAACAACTTGATCCAAATTGGCCAAAGAGGTATTTTATTCCACAGTGTTCAGCAATATAAGTTTGGGTAAAGAAGAAGAAAGGAGGGATATTCATGGTTACAGCATTTTTCTTGCCAAGCAACTTCTATGAGTACTCAAGTCCTGCTTCCCAGGAAGTGGCTAGACATCTGTCAGCTGATGAGTAGTGGTGAATGAATTCTTTATTTTGCTTAGCTTGCATGCACAGCCTTACTTCACTTCTTAAACTTATGAATCCTTTACCTTGATTCATAAATTCTCAGGCTTTGATCTTCTGATCTATCCCCCTTTCTATCTGGGGGATACTCTGGCTCAACATGGTCTTCACCACAGAATACAGGGCAATCTCTGCTCAGGTGCCTGGAGCACATACTCTCCCTCTTTCACTGACCTTGTCTGTAGAACTTTCTCTCACTCTCTGCTGCAATTTCTCTCCCTACTTTTGTCTATTCCCCTCTTAAATATTATATTCCAGAGGTACTGCCATTGTTGCTGATTGGCTTGGCCTTGCCAGCAGCAGGTTCATCTTGAAGTGGTCTGGTATTGGCTCTGTCAGACATAGGGAAGGCTTCCAGCAGCTTCTCACAGAAGTTCTCCCTGTAGCCCTGCTGCTACCAAAATCTTGCCATGCAAACATACACTTAGCAAAATATAGCAGTTGCAGTACACATTTCAATCACAATATCCTTGTGATTCCCATTACCAGCCTCTGATATGGACACTGACATGAAGTTGGGTGTCCCCAGTCACCAGGAAGGAATATGTGGGCTGAAGCCAGCTCATACCCATTGATCTCATCAAATTCTTTCTGCTAGTTGTCTATATTTTATACTCTGTGTTGGGTTGAACCATGTATTCAATCTCCCCATGATCCTTGGGTTAACTTAGGGGGAAATTTTCACTACCAGATGATCAACTCAACTCCTGAGAGCTGTTTGTCTAAAATAAAGGCCACCCTCTGGTCATCTTTGTGTTGAGAAATAGTCAGCTTCTTTTATTACTCTCTGAGCTACCCTGGCACATCACCCTTGCTGATTGCCACTGAACTTTCTACTATTCCAGAGGTTTGTTTACTGAATCACTTTCCAGCCCTAGGGGTTTAGTCAGTCACAATACTGAAAATGCCACTGGACCAGGTTGCAACTTACTCTAAATGACTGTGTTTGAACAGAAGGCTTGACTAGATGATCTCAAAAGGTCCCTCCCAATGTCAACTGTTCTGTGATTCTCTAGTCTGTGAATCTGTGATTTGTATCACCTAAAGATGCTTATCTCTTATTATTGACTGAAGAAGATGCCTACAAGATCACTTAAATAAATATCTAAAACATATCCAGACCTCTTGAATTTATTTTTTGAAAGAAGTTCAGTTTTAATAATGAAGTAATAAATGTAACTTTCCACCACCTTATTCCTCTATTGAATACTCTTATTTATTTTTAATTATATATATCTATTAAATTATACCCAAAGTGTTCTCTTTATATCATCAGAAAATATTGTGCTGATAAAGACTATCTTTCCTCCCACCAAGGACAGTGAAAGATAGTACACAAGTAAAACTTTTCAGAATCAACTAATTTTTCCTTACCTATAGCACAAGAAAGACATGCGGAAACAAAATAAACAAACACATAAACCAGCTGTATTCCATTCCCATCTCTGTCCTGTGGCAGTAGAGAATTCCAGATGACATTCTACAATGCAGTCGCATAAGTGTATGAAATGAACAAAGCACACAACCTATGACTCTGCTCAAGTATCCCACTAAAGATGTCTGTCATTCTTTCTTGTGCCTGAGAAAAATAGGGACATTGAGATCATTAAAATCTCAGAAGCAAGATGCCAAAAGTCGAAGCCTACTACTGTTGTGTTATGTTCATTGTAAGCATTTCAAAACAACATGTGAAGGTGTCTAAAATGAATGTCCTCATGCAATTTAAATTATTTATCAACTTTAAATCACATGTTTGAAAAAGAATAGTAAATGACTAACAAATCAATAACAAAACAAGTGATAAATTTAGTGTGGAGTACAAGACCTATCAAATTCACATTTGTAAATGACAATCCTGTGCTATAAATATTAAGCTCAAATAACCAGAACTAACAATATCAGAAAAGTGACTATGACTGACAGTGTGATCAGAAGCACTGCAGATCTCATTAGAAATATTAATTTGTGTATGCAGTATGTGTTATAAGTCTGTTGCACCTTTCAAATATGAATCTTACATGTGAAATAGCATCTTTCAGGGCTGTTTTTGTGCTACTCATCTTCTGTCAATGTCACATATAACTATTAACTATTCAAAGCTGCATTTGCTGGCATTTCTTTTGTTCTTTACATCTTTTCACATATCATACACAGAATGGCATATAGTTCTAACAACTTGTCCCAGAGGCAAGAGCATAAAGAAGGTCATAAGAAAAACAAAGCAAGTTGTCCTAAATGAAAACGAAGACAAGGAATTAGGAAGTTCTAAAACCATACAGTTTAAGCTACAAATGAGCAAGAGAGCAGGAGAACAAGATGTTCACCTGTGTATTTAAGAAGAGAAGAATCACTTTCTTTCTGAAGGGATTATTTATTTCAGTCTCACGGCTGCCATGATGCATTGAATGCTTGACATTGTTATAGAAAATCAATGGAATTCAATCTGAGAAAGTTGCGTTGTATGCATTCAAACCTGATGGTTGCATAAATCAGTATTTCTGTTTAAAAAAAATCCTTGGCTCAAAACAACACCGCATTCATTTGTATTACCATTTTACTTCTTTTTTAATGACAAGTGTGATTGATACTTTATTTTTCTTCAGACGAACTTCAATTACCAGTTGGCATTCATCTGCCCTGTTAAGTTGTGCAATGAAGGATATCTCTTCGTAAAAACCAGATTAGGAAACCTGCCTTCAAAGCATTTTTATTTGTCGATTTTTATCACAAAAGGACACCGAGGTGAAAGATTTTTATGGTGATAGAAAAAGCAACATAATCTTTTCTTTTTTCATTCAGACTAAGTAAAGCACTTACATAGCACAGTTGAAGTATTCCTATTGTCTCTACAGTAATTAAAATATGACACAATTATAGTTTTTCACATATCGCTAATATGCATTAAAATAATTATTTAAGAAAGTGTACTTGGTTTGGTAATGTTTATGACAAAAGTGATGCAAAGATGAAGAGATGAAAAAAATTAATCTCTACATTTCAATACAGTATATATAATAATTGGACCAGATGCTCAAGAAGTGAAAGTCAAATATGGCACTCCCAAAATCAATATAATTATTTAGAGAGGGAGAGCGAGCACTTATTTTAGGAAACATATTCTGATTTAATGAAAGACAGGATATAAGATTTTTAGACCAGATCAAACCACTGAACCATCAGATTTTCAGGATTAACCAAACCCCTGAAAATATAGGAAAAATTAAGCATACCTATTATGACACTGTTATCTGGGTAGCACTGCAGTCATGTGGGCTGAGAATTGTTCCTAATACTCCAGTCATTATTTTCCACCTGCCACAGAAGATTTGGTTATTTTCTTGGCTCTGTTTTGATTAAAACCATAAAGATTGATTTTCTGCTAATGGGCTATAAATTTAATTGACATTCAGTGTCATTCTGGGTACTTTTCTATTAATGAATAGCCTAAAGGAATTCTATACCTCATAACTGTACAAACAAATATATGCTATATAAGTTTTCTGTCACTTCATCATCATTGTTTCTGTTAGCTTTCAAAAATATCTCAGGCATTCAAATTGCCATCTCTTGTTTCTCATGACTTCTTCTCATGACAATTGTCTCATGACTTCTGTCCTGGAAGAGTACATAGAGAGTGTGCCTTTGTTCATAAATATATTTATCCATCTATAGGTTTATATTGTCTAAGGCAAGATTATATATATGTGCTTTGTATTTATCTTTGCAGCTGAAGAAATTTTTTTTTTCTTTTTTTTTAGCATCTACATGTTCCTGTCCTAAAGAACCATCCCCATAAGAACTGTACATTATATACAAATATTCTTTGGCTTTGGGATACATCTGTTGTGAAAATCTGAAGCACTAGCCTCAATCCCAAGCCTGGAACTCCATATGATGTTTTTAACCCAAAGGGAATAAAATAAAATAAAATAAAATAAAATAAAATAAAATAAAATAAAATAAAATAAAATAAAATAAAATAAAATAAAATAAAATAAAATAAAATAAAATAAAATAAAAAAATAAAATAAAATAAAATAAAAAAAATAAAATAAAATAAAATAAAATAAAAAATAAAATAAAATAAAATAATAAAAACCTTTGAAGGACATGCTAACAGCAAGCTTCTGACTGTTTACGTTTATGCAGAAATTTACCACTAAATAAACAAATGTTAGATATGCTATATTGCAGTAAAACAAATACAAGTGATGAAACAGGTTTTTATCTTGTTGATCAAAAAAAAAAACAACCCACCAAAAATTGCTGTGCCTACAACAGTGTGATTCAAAATTAGTTATTAAATTTTTGCACACTAGCATATAAGAATATTATCAATACATATTCTTAAATCCCATCTCCTCTTTTTTTTTTTTTTTTTTTTGGTTTGGTTTGGTTGGTTGGTTTATTTCTTGCTTTTTATCAATTCCCAGATAATTCCACTTAACTAGACACAGGTTGGCTGATTTTTTTATTTTTTTTTCTCAGAAACTAATGTGTATGATGTTGAATTTACTATATCAGTTTTAGCATTTAGCTGATAACTATGGAAAAAGTAATAAATTATCCTATGGAGAAAAGAGCATAGATGACTGCAGATAACATATTTGCATCATATTTTTGGAGCACATATATTCTCAATGTTCTGCGTTAGAAAGAGATAAGAGATTAATTTATACTACCAATCAGGGGTCTAAAGGATAGCATGTGATTTATTTACTGTGTAAATTTGGTTTAGGTTTACTGTGTAAATTGTTCTTGTATTTATATGTCTGCAGATTGATGCAGATAAGTGAACTGGTTTTAGGATAATATCCCTGAAAATAGGTTTGAATAGAACGACATGAATGGAAGAAAGAATTGGAGTTGTGAGTTTGGTTTTGCAGCTGAAACTAATAGCTCAGACTGTGATTCTAGAAATCCATGTGGCAGCTAGAAGACGTCTGCTGTGAGAAAGCAGCAGTGAGCATAGTACAGAGGGTCAGGAAACTATTGAATCCCTCCTTGGACTTCTGGAGTGCAGACTTCGACCTGTTTAGAAGCCTGGTAGACAGAATCCCTTGGGAGGCAGTCCTGAAGGTCAAAGGGGACCAGGAAGCCTGGACATTGTTCAAGAAGGAAAGCTTGGGCGGGAAGAGGTACGGAAAAAAGAGAGAAAAGGTGAGCCCAGGAAAGAAAGGGGTGGAGGGAATGTGTCATAAGATTTGGCCTTAGTTTTCTTGTACTTTGGTCTGACTGGTAATAAATTAAATTAATTTTACCCTAGTCTGTTTTGCCCATGACTGTAATTGGTAAATGATTTCTCCCTGCCATTATCTCAAGCCACAAGCTGTTCATTATATATTCTCTCCTTGTCCAGCTGAGGAGGGGAATGATAGAGTAGCTTTGGTGGGCACCTGGCTTCCAGCCAGAGTCAACCCACCATGTATACCTATACTATATGAATTGTAGATTATGTTTCAGGAATGTAATAATTATTGACTTTCCCTCTCCCCCAGTTTTACACTCCGCTCAGAAGCTCATTTGATTTTTCCACTTCTTCTTAGTTATCAGGTTCTCTGAAATGTTGTGTGTTTAGATCTTCCAGCTTTATAACTAGATACCATGGGAACTAAATCATCAAAACCAGTGATTCTGTATATGCTTAAGAGTGAAATCATTCGCATAGGTTTTTAAAGAGAATATCTGTAATGAAACTTCTCTCAGAAGAGGGTATTTCCTTGCATAGCTTTCTCAGTCCTTACCCTTTAAAAATATCCAATCCAGAGATAGGAGATTTAGTGATAGATTAAAACATGAAAAAAGTGGGCAAATATGTACTAATGTCCAAAACCTGGCAATTAAGAGGTGCTTCCTTTTCAAGCCTGTGTATTCACAGAGAAATGTTATGTATTTATGATGATTTCTGTGACAAAGAAAACTTGCTGGTGGGTGGCCAACCTTCTTAGCTTTTTGAAACATCTTTTAAACTTTCAAATTACTAAGTTCTGGTAGGTACAGGTTATATACCTCAGAGAACTAAGAAGAGGAACTCGAAAAGTACTTCGTCAATGGGAGTAAACAGTGAGTCTACAAGGGCTCCAAAATGTTTTCACCTTGTACAAGGGTTGAGGATGTAACTAAATCCTGCTAGACCAACTACAGCCAAACTCAGCTCACTCTGGTGGATTTCTGCCGAGCCACTTACTGCACAAGAAGAAATTCTGCACCAGCTTCTACAGCAGTGCTTCCCTGATTCAGGGCATGTGAGGCAGCCCAGGTAAAGAAGCCCCATTTGAACTGATCACAAGCTGCATGCAGGTCAAGTACCCTAGGCTGAGAACTGCTGCAGGCTGATTTGAAAAAAAAAAAAAAAAGAGTAATAGATTTTGAAACACAACGCATTTGATAGGGCAAAGCTCAAGAAACAGAAGTTGGAAATCTGAATTATGACTGACATCCCTGTTCTTACAAAAGCAGATTTTGAAATGTGTGGGTAATATTCAGTCTTACGTTTAAACATTTTACCCTCTCAGTGCATGCCAGAAAGACTCCAAAGTCACTATTAGTCATTGAAAAGTATTTCTACCTTCCCTGAGCTCTGTGATGCTGACTGTCTGTCCCCTGAGGGCCAGGGAGCCAAAACAAGAATTTAGAAAGAATACTTCCATATTTTTGATTCAGTAAAGGACATGCTAGATAGCTTGTGCACTTCCCAGGGTTTCTAAGGGTAGTTTATAGATTCACATATATGTGGATGAGGAATATCTTGTTATTATCCAGGATCTTGATATCAGATTTAGATCATGTAAACTTAAGTAACATGTCTAACCAATCTCTTGAGCATTCCTTGTAAATGTATTGTAACAGGCTAATACAAATTCTGCAGAACTCTTGAAAAAAATAAATTACATCAGAGTAGTATTTTCTATCCAGATTCAAATGTCACATTTCAGATCATACAAATAAAACTGAATGTCCCTCTCCTTTCTCTAAAACTTTTTATTCCAGGGTAATTCTGACCTTTAAATTAGAATCATAGTATAATTTTGGTTGGATAGGACCCCTAGACATCATCTAGTTAATTCCCCTTCACAAAGCATGGCTAACTTCAAAGTTAGATCACACTATTAAATGCCTTGTTCAGTTGACTCTCTGAGCAATATGTTCCAGTGCTTAAATACTCCCTGTGGAGAATTTTTCTCTGATACTAGCAATAATTTTTCTCTTGCTGCAACTTGTGACCTTGACCTCTTGTCCTTTCACTGTGAATCCCTGATATGACTGTCTTCTCTATGACCTCCCATTAAGTAGTCAAAGACAGCAGTCTTGAAAGACATCCCTTTTTAGTTTTCACATTCCTTTGAAGACATCCCTTGCTAGTCTTTACCTGATTGAACAAACTTAGTTCTCTCTGTGTCTCCTGCATGTCATATGCCTGAGCCCCCTGACCTTCTTGGTGACTATTCTGGCCTCTCTCCAACATGTCACTGTCTTTCTTGTACTGGCGAGCCCAGCACCTGAGGCAATACGGGTCACATAGGTGCTACATAGGTGGTAATCATCTCTGCTCTAGACCTGCAGGCTACACTCTTATTTATGTAGCCCACTATGTGTTTGGCTAATATGTCACAAAGTTGTACTGCTGACTCGTATTCAATTTCTTGTTTGCTACGATCCTTAAGACATTAAGTCCTTTTCTGAAAAGCTGTCATAGGATCGGTGGCCAATGTGTGGGACCAGAGAGCATCTGGATCAGCAGGGTTATTAAGTCAAGGACTTTTTTTAAAGCATGGAAAGAGATAAAACCCACAGACACACAAATCTGACAAGCAGGTGATAATTGAGACAATAACAAAGACCAAGAGTCTACTGCTACTAATATATGGACCATTAGAAAACCTCAGACACAGCTTTAAGGAGTGCCAACCTGGGCTTTGTAATAGATAAGAGGGGGAAACTATAGGAAGATGAACGGGTGTGTGAGGGGGATCTGTGGCACTGTGCAAAACTGATTAAGGAGCTTAGGGGAAGGATCACGGTGGTAAAACACAAGAATAAGGAGGAAAAAAAGAGAATAATAGAGAGAAGGAAGGATAAAAGGGTTCTGTTTCACATAAGTAGGTGTCACTCATTTCTGCTTTGTCACCCACGATTTTAATGTGGACATTAAATAATATCAGCTCTAGTACTGACCCCTGAAGAACACAATTTATGACTGGCTGCAGATTTTGAAATGCTAACACTTAAAATTTGGTGGTCTAGTCAATTTAGCCCATTCCTACCTACAGACTATCTGTCCAAACCATATCTCACCCATTCAGCTGAAAGGATACTATGTAAGGCCTTTCTGAAATCAAAACTATTAACATCCACTGTGCTTGTCTCCATCCACAGAGCCAGAAATTTCATCACAGAAGAATATCAGGCTGGTCAAGCATGGTTTGGCCATGATAAATCCATACTGAGTGTTTCCAGTCACTTTAAACCTGAACGTGACTTCCAGTTCTGTAGTTCATGGGAGTCTCCTTATTGCCTTTCTGAAACTCAGGATGACTTTTGCCTTTCTACAGACATTAGAGATTGCCCTTGTTGTCACCACTTTCAAAATTATGATAGTGTCTTGTAATAACATCAAACAGCTCAGAAGTGTTAGACATGAGAAGAATCAAATTCAAATGCACATCAGTAATTAGATTGTTGTTTATAATAAGCAGATAGAAAGATATTTTACATAAGTTCTTTTACCACTGCTGTGGTTACAGTGCGTGCATAATATGAGTTGCCATGAACCCTGATAAAACTTGGAAACACCACAGTAAGAACATGCGCCAGGCTTAATTAAAACATCGTGATGTTGTCAGAAAACTGCATCTCTGAAAACTTCATTTAGAGGTTATGTCCTCTGAAGGATGTAAAATGAACAATCACAGCATCATAGCTCAGAGTGAAAATAAATAGAAAGACAGAAAACAGAGACCCTTGAGCTCCAAAAAGAGGTTATCATTTATTGATAAATTTGAATTCAATTTCAACCAGTTTTAGAGCATAGCAAAAGAAATGTGTATGACTTAGCCAGGTAGAGGAAGCCATTAGTGATGCTGCCAGAAGGGTATAGCAAGAATCTCCTGTTATAGGAAACTCTGTAACTTGAACAAAGGTAGGAGTAAAAAGTTCCCTCTGTTAAATCCTTTGCTAAACTGTGCATATAACTGTATTCTAATACCATGTGCTGGTTTTGACTGGGGTAGAGTTAATTTTTCCATAGTAGCTTGTATAGGGCTGTGTTTTAAAATTGTGCTGAAAATAATAATTTTGATTACTGTGTTGATAATACAAGGGTGCTTTTATTATTATTGAGCTGTGTTTACACAGAGTCAACATCTTTTCTACTAACACTATCCAGCCAACAAGTAGGCTGGGCACGCACAAGAAATTAGAAGAGGGACAGCTGACTCCAACTGACCAAAGGGCTATTACATACCATAAGAACATCATGCTCAGCAATAAAAATCTGGGGGAAGAAAGAAGAAGGGGAAGATGTTCAGAGTTATTGAGTTTTGTCTTCCCAAGCAACCATCATGAGTGATGGACCCCTGCTTTCCTGGAGATGGCTGAAGACCTGCTTGCCAATTGAAAGTAGTGAATTCATTCCTTGTTTTGCTTCTGTGCACAGCTTTTACTTTACCTATTGAACTGTCTTTATCTTAACCCATGATTTTTCTCAATTTTACCCTCCTGATTCTTTTCCCAACCTCACCAGGAGAAAGGGTCGAAGTGACTGTGTGGTGCTCAGATATGTAATAGGGTTAAATCATGATATACCAGAAGCAGAGTTGGCTTTAGGCTTTTGACTGGCTGTTAAATGTGGATAACGGCACCCTCAGATGCATCCCACCTGGTACCATTGAAATGTCTATGTCCTATTTGTCAAAATAGCCTCTACCTTGAACCTCATCTATAGCAAATAGGACTTCTGTATGAATTCTCTCATCAGGCATGGAATCCTGAGAGACCTGTTGGAAGACTTTACCAGTAAATACTGAGGCAAAGAAAACATTGATTACCTCAACTTCTTCCATGTTCTTCATCACTTTATTGTCCAACAATTCCCTTGACCTTCTTTTTTGATGCCATGTATCTATGGAAGCCTTTCTTTTTGCCCTTCACTACCTGTAACCAGCTGAGCTTTCCATCTCTGCATTACTAGGCATTTTCTATATATTCCTCTTGGGCATCTTTTCTCTACTTTTATCCTCCATATGCTTCCTTTTGGCATTTAACTCAATAGGGATGGTTTCATGCTATGCCTACTCAATTCTATGCCTATTGCATGGAGTGTTCTAGTGCTTTTATTGAAGCTGTCCTGGAAGAACAGCCAGGTCTCTTGGGCCCCTTCAGGGCAGTATGCCACAAGGTCCATCCTAAAAGTTCCCTGAGCAAGCTGATTTTTTTCATTCACTAAAACCGGTGGGTTTTGTTTGCTTTCCTCATCACCCAAAGGATCTTAAATTACGTTGTATCACAATACAGTGAAGTTTTTACCAGCTTTCCCACCCATAGCCACTTTTTTCTTATTTGTAAGCAGTAGATCCAGCAAAATGCCTCCCTTAGCCTCTCCAGCACCAGCAAAGAACTGGTTCCAGAGCATTCAAAAAGTCTCCTGAATTACTTACACCTTTCTGTACTGTATTCCCAAGAGTCAGGAAGCATAAACTCGACATGAGCTGCTCCACCTCCTCATGGGATTTTATGCTCAGTAGGCGAGTTCTTAAGTTGCCTTTGCATTCCTGAGCACAGGTCAGTTTATGAACTCCAGATCTGCAGCACATGGTCTTCCTCTTACAGTGTACTTCAACTGATCCAATCAACCTAAAAAAATATCCATCCTGTAGGCAAAATCTTGTGAAGTATCTTTGGCATTGATGTCAATCCATGCAACCAATAATACAACTAGTAGACATGCTGTCTGTGTTGGCAATACATGAATTCAGCAGAAAGTAGCAAGAGGGGAAACAGCAATTGCTGTTTATGTTTTGATACAATGTTGTAGAAAGACTAGAAATAGACTGGAGAAAGAAAATGCTTCTCTTGCTTGAGATCACCATTTTAACAGGGTTGCACATTGCACAACAGTATTTCAGCATGACCACAGACATTGTGATTCCCTGTCATACGAATATGAAATAATGCTTACGTTTATGTGCTGGTTTTCGTTGGGATAGTTTTCCTTACAGCATCTAGTATGAAGCTATGCTTTTGTTATGCTGATAAAAATATTAATGACATACTAATGTTTTTAGTTGTTGCCAACTTATGTTTTTATAACAAGTCAAGGACTTCTTCAGTTTCTGATACTGCACCTTCTCTGCAAGAAGCTGGGAGGACACACACTCAGAAAAGCTGACTCAAACTGACCAAAGAGATATTTCATTCCATAAAATGACGTGTTCAGTATATAAATTGGAGAGACCTCTTGCTTTAGGTCTGTCTCTCTGGGTCTGGCTCATGCTGTCTCCGGATCTATCTCTTGTTGCTTGGGAACTGGGTTAAGGAATTTGTCAGTGGGTGGTAAGCATTTGTATCATTTGTTTTCTTCTCCATTATTTTCATTACATACTGGTAGTAGCGGAAGTATTATATTCATTACATATCAGTAGTAGTAATATTATTATTATTGTTTTCATTATTTTATTGTCAATTATTAAATTGTTCTTATCTCAATGCACAAGTTTCCTTGTCTTTTACTTCAATTACCCTCCCCGTCCCACTGGGGAAAACAGGAGGTGAATGAGCAGCTGTGTGGTAGTTGCTGGCTGAGGTTAAACCACAACAGTCCTCTTAGTAGACCAGTTGCACTGAAGCTCATACTCATTGTCCAAATTCATACAGAAATGGCTTATACAGGAGACAGAACCTGGCCAGCTTATGGCTTGATTTCCTTGATTCAGTGAGAATATTAAACATGATTTCTAGATTTTCACTTTAAAAAAAACAAAAAACAAAAAACAAACAAACAAAAAAAAAACCTGACAGAAGATTTCTTTGAGTGTTTCGATGTATTATGTGAAGAAACTTTCATAATGAAGCAGAAATTTCTTCCCTGAGTTCCTCTTCCCCTGTTAGATGATATTTAGTTTTGCACTCAAGATGCAAGAGATTTGCTTCCAAATGTATCACTTTCCTGATTTCTTAAACTGTTGGGTACTCTGTAGTGTATCAAATATGTCCTGTCTTCTCTCTCTCCAGTCAGAACATTTCCACGTAGGTAGCTAATTAAATGATCTATTCTTATGGGATCTATGTCTCCCTCATTCAAGAGAGTATTCTGACCAAATAACAGTTTTATAAAAGTGGATGCTATCAAGAATAAGCAAAAAGAATAAGGTCTACTCAGTTCTTTGAAAGGAAAAATATAGATGACTACCACCAGGAAATGATTCCCATTTCAAAGAATCTTTTTCATCTTGTTTTCACAAATGAACGCACACACACAAATAATTCAGACACTGTGTAATGGAAATCATGAATCCTTGAAAACTTTTTTTGGACATGGGAATTATTTTCTGGTCTATTCTGTTAATAATTCTCTGAATTTCTTTGTTCACCACATCCAGGAACAATGGATTTTAAAACATCTGTAGTTCTTCCTCTGGCTCTTCAAAACAGTGTTTGAAATTTGCATGCTTCAGAATTGCTTCTTATGAGATTTAACTACAAAAGGTACTCTTTTTTTTTTTTTTTTTTTTTTTTTCCCCCCCATTTCACTCAAGTTTTAATCAAAGTACCATACAATTTTACTGGGTATTAGGTTTGGTATAAATCTTGCTAAACTTAGTAGTGGAATTGTTTTGATCCTATCTGGGGTTTGGCATACTTGAAGCCAATAGAGCCTGCTGTACTGAGACTCTCCAAACAAAGAAGATGTCTTGTCAGGGTTGCCCCAAAGGCAGACCCCCATCACAAAACAGTTTGTGGGAGGCAGTAAAGAGAAACTAAACACTTTCAGAGCTCCCAGACCAGAGTGGGCTCTCTGAAGTATTTCACTGAAGTGTCAGCACACTATAAGGTTTGGAGGATCCCTGTGGGTTGGGATAATAGCAACATCAGGAGCCTCCACATGCAGTCTATCAGGGCATGGCCTGGAAGTCAGGTCATGTCCCACTGCCCCAGATAGGAGCAGAGCATCCAGAGGCACCAGGGCACCGCAGCACCAGGCATTGGTCACCTTCCTGACAACAGGGACAGGCCTAGGCTAGGCTGAGATATGTGAGCCCACAAGTGACCCTGGCTCAGTCGGACCTGTGGCTGGGTAGGACACGGTTATGAAGAGCTGGACATCAACCCTGCTTCAGTCACCAGGGAAGAGGCATATAGCCCTGGAGGCTGACACAGGATCCTAGGCCATGGGCTGGGTGGGGGAAGCCCTGGGGGGTTAACCAGGCCTGTCAGTGAATAATCCAGGAACCTTAGGTTCATCACTTACTTTGAAAGCTACTGCTTTCTGTTTGATTTTTTTTAAAACCCTCATTCTCCTGGAATTCATCAGCAGCCAACATTAAAAAAAAAAAAAGAAAGTCTGGGTTACAGAAATTGTGTTCAACAGCCAGCTCAGATTCAACAGGAAAAATCTCTTGCCTTCTAAAAAGTAATTCTATTTTTAAAACATACACATTTATATTAAAACTAATATTATTAGAGATTATTTCACATTTTCAATAGGGTGTTTGGTCTTTAAGATTCTTTATAAAATATTTACTTGTTTAATTCTACTTGATTGACTAATTTTAAGTTACTAGTCGGAAAGCCCACTTTCATACTTTTGGCCCTTCTTGACATTTCCCTATCACACACCATGTGCAATGCATCATTGAAAGTTAACATTATACTACAGCAGCAGAATTACAGAAAATCCTTTGTAATATGTAGGACTACTAAGATGTTTTACATCTGTGAATATTTTTTTAATAGCTGTAATCATAACTTGATTTTCTATTAAAATATTGAATGGAGGGGTGGTCAGACACAGATTTTATATATCATATGTGTATATTAATTATTAGGTATCTGTGCTGTGACTGATAGCTAAGGAAGAGATTCTGAAGGTCTAGTAGATATTTAAAGAATGGTCTTTATTATAATGGAATCATTATTCCACAACAGGTGTGACTATATGTTGTTTCAAGTTTTCCATAGTTAATGTTAAAATGTTTATTTCCTAATTCTATTTTCCAAATACATTTAAATATCAGTGTCAGTAAATATTTAACTGGGGAAAAAAAACTTGTCTTCAAGAAATGGTTTTGTAAAATACAGTTTAACTTCATGTTTCATTGGCATTATTTGCTATTCATATTTTTACTCTTGTCAAGTTGAAGAAGAATAACTGATGATATTGATCAATGTTGGATTCTTCTCTTACAATAGTTGTCCATCTTTTGCCTTCTTGCTGTCTTTTCAGGCTGATAAACAAACATTGACATTTACTCCTACTTTCTTTCCTTTAAGCAAAGAATAATGTAGACTTGGATGCTCTGTTTGCAACAGATCTCATCTAGCTCTTCAGTTACTGTAATTCAGATCCAAATAAACAAATCAATATGTATAAATCATTGAGTCATAAAATGGTTTGAGTTGGACAGGACCTCTAAATATTTTCTAGTTGAACCCCTCTGACACCATCAGGGACATCTTTCACCAGTTTGGGTTTCTCAAAGCCCCATTCAACCTGACCTTGAACACTTCTAGGGATTGGGCATCCAAAACTTCCATGGGCAACCTGTTCCAATGTCTCTTCACCTGAGGGAGTGGGGGAAAGTATAGAAGATGGAGCGAGATTCTTCTGAGGTATTCAGTGATATCCAGTCACAGACCAAGGCGCAATGAATACCAACTGAAAACGACGTAATTTCATTTAAACATAAGAATCTTTTTAATTAAAACAGTAGTCAAACACTGGAGCAGGTTACCCAAAGTGGTTGTGGAGTCTCCATCCTTGTTCGAATGGTCATAGCCTTCAGCAACCCACTCTACCTGACCCTGCTTTGAACATGGGAGCTGGACTTGACAGATGCCAGGGTGCTTTCCAACCTCATCTATTATTCTGTTTCAGCATGCCATCACTAGGGTGTCATATACTTCCTGAAGGACAGTGAAGATCTTGTGTTTTGTCATTTTATGTGTCCAAGGTGTGCCTCCTAAGGAAAGATGATAGTCCAAGTTGCTGTGTTATTTAGCTATAAAAGAAAGAACAAATATTCCAGTCCTTGATCTAGTAAGAGTTTATTTATTTACATGAACTTGAACAATAAAGACAAGACCAAAAATCTTAGTCAGTCTTAGAATATAGCTGACTTTGATGCCTAAAACACTGGTAGGAGATGTAGTTTTCAATTTCTGTGAGAACAGCAGGACTGAATTGGAAAATAATCTCAAAAATTGCCAATAAATATGTGAGCAATACACCCATATTCCTCAGCTGTATGCTTCTTTCAGTTTATTTGTTATGGAGGAAACCTTTTGGCAAATTTAATCTTAATTTCAAGTATAATGAAACCAGTTCTTTTAAGAGATTTATTTTGAGGAAATATATTTAGCTGCTATCTAATACTGCGAAGCATTCTTGTAAAATCAGTGTCCACCATACAAAAGTATTCAACCATTGATTTGCCAGTGGATTTTATTATTGTAGTTGTAGGTTGGTTATTAATTAAAAAAGACTAAATTGCAGTGTTCAGGCATATACTCAAGAGTTATAGGCAATATGCTTATATTATTTACTGTGGACCTAACCTGCATATCCCTGACCAGTACTTCCTTGTTTACAAGTCCAGCAGAACACTTGCCCTCATTGGTCCTCAGTCACCTGTGTGGAGAAGTTGTGGTCAAGTACTACAGAAATGTCCTGGATTGCTGTGGTGTTCATCCAGCAGAGGGTGGCATGGTTGAAGTTTCTCTGAGGACCAGTGCTTGTGAATGTCAACCTTATTCTAGTTGTCTGCAGAAGGCCTCATCTACTTCTTCCTGATCTGGCTGTTCATAGTGGACACCCACCACAACATCTCCCACCTTGGTCTGACCACAAATTGTAACCCACAAATTCCAAGTGAGTTGATCACCCATCCCTAGGCATAGCTCCAAGTATTCCTGCTACTCTTTCACATACTGGGTGAATCACTCTCCTTGCCTTCCTGTCTTGCCTTTCCTAAAGAGTCTGTATCCATCCATGGTAGCACTCAAGTCATGGGAGCTCTCCCACCATGATTGTCTTGAAACTGTGAAAAATGGTTAGAGTCAAATGCAATGTAACTTTTCTACATATGCTTGTTGAGAATGTCCCTGGTACTGTTATGCCACAAACTGTGCTCAACAGGATCCCAGAGAGTGCCAAGTGTAACAGATGGAAAATATATCCATGAGTATGCTGGCAATTAATACCATTACCAGTCTGCAAACATCAAGCCACTTGCAAACTCATTCCTTTTCATTTTACAGATGCAGCACACAGGTATCTGCTTCTCAGGATGGTACTCTACAGTCAAAGAATATAATTCTTGTTTGCAGATCTTCTTACTTAAAGATCATTCAGGCAATATATACAAAGTAAAAGAAAAGCTCCAGTAGGCAAGACAGACAAAAGGGCTGCATCTAAAAAGGTTGACAACGTAGCTTCACACCTATCTCCTCTCTGAGAAGATTGACAGGTAGACTGTGAAGGAGCAATGGCATACTCTTAGCAAATCTCCAAGCTTCTATTCTTCTAACAGGCCATGGGATGATGAGAGGGTAGGACTAGAAGGATGATAGATTAAGGACTGTATGCACTGGTTTCCCAGGAAAGAGCAACCCAGTCCAGTATATGTGCACTGAATATGCAATGAATATTTAGCAATAGCTGATTATGTTAAAGATAATTCCTTGCCTGTAGTTCCTACTCCTCTTGAATGTTTATGTAGCTATAAGGCACTCCATTGATGCCACAGGAGTCATTTGTATGCGCATTTTCAACAGTCAAAATTAAAAGAGTCAACATGGAACTAAGGTCACAGAATTTTGCTGTTATGAATTTTGCTATGTAACATTTCTTGATAGACTTAATATGGCATTATTTTTCTAAAGTTAGTTCGCATTGGATTCTAAGGGAGTTACTACTCTTTTATCTCATAATAAGTGATAAGCAATAATTCCTGTGAGTCTAAACCTATTTTTCTAAAATAAGTGTTCTAAAGACCCTATTTCCATTTTCTGCCTCTACATCAGCAAGTATTATGAAAGTCCTTGTGTATTTCAGGTAAAATGCCTGTAGATGTAAAATATATGTTGCATTCACACAAGAAGTAGATTGGTTACTTACGAAAAATTTGAAAGGAAAAATTGAAACTGTAAAAATCCTGTTGCAGTGAATAAAAATATTCCTCTCTCATAACTTTTATTTAAATCACTAGATGAAAATAGCTGTGTGTTCCAAAATCTATACCAACAGATGGCAAGCCTTTGTTACGCTAGATCTGTATGTACCTTGCACCTGTCGCATATTTGTGTAAAGGTGTAAGTATTGCTAGTGTACATATCAATGACTATTTAATCCTCGGGTCAGTTACCAGCATGTTAGCCATATGTCATGTAGGAGAACAAATGTTTTACTATAATAGGAAAAGAACATTCTTGTTGCCATATGATTTTCCTTTAATTACAAGATTCAAACGTGCAGCATGAAAAAAAGCTCTCTGAGATTTGTTGAACCTCTGTGTTTCACCACAGGATACTTATCTATGAGCCTCCAAACATTAGAATTCTGTAATGAGAGGAATTATGCTTCTTTTTAAAAAATTGTAGATCTTTTTTTATGAAAGGGAGTTCTACAACTAATGGGCAATGACCCACAAGGAATACTGCTGAAGATAAAAATATATTAAAGACAGTTTATGTCCTGTGGAACAAAATTATCTTAACATTTATCATACTAATAGAGAACAAATTATTCTGAGAATGGTGGATGAGACCAAACTGCTGTTTTGTTGCTCAGCTACAAAAATGAAGTTCCAAAAGGAACCCTGGACATACAATAGAGGTGAACACTTTACCAGGCCATTGTCGACACAGCCAATATGTTAGGTCCTGGATCACCAAAACAGACAATATGAAGCAGCAGAAAGAATGATGTGTTTGGTGTATATTTTCCAATTTGATACTTTTTTCAAGGTTTTATTTACATACCTTTCTGAAACAGGATTGTTGTGCTGAAAATTGAGGTTTTCTTTTAGGTATTCAGTATTTTTGGTTTTGTTTGATGGCAATGGGGTTTTTTGTTTGTTTTGAGGTTTTTTAATAGTATATTTTTATTTCATAAATTGAGGGGTTTTTTTTCTCCAGGGATATCTCATTTTAACTATTTCCTAAATATTCCTAGTGCTCACTTTACAAATAGTTAAGCTGAGAACCACAGTAAAATAAACAGGATAGAGTGAATTCTTTGTCAACAATATAATTTGTGGTGTTTAATCTTTAAAAATAAAAATATTTTTTATTCTTTTGTAGGAATTAAACATATACAGAGACAGCTTTGGGGGTTTAACCAGATAGTAAGGTTCCACTTGGAAAAAATTTTACTACTTGCTTGTTTGTTTCATTTATTTTTTACTTATAAATACAGCATTTGGTGGTGTATATTATTCAGGGTTGACTATGTATGAGTGGTATGTATGTTTACCCACAAAACAATAACTTTTAAAAAATACAAAACTGACATTTATTGTATGAACTTGGTGAACTTTTTTTCCTATAGTATATTAACATTACAAGTAAATCTTAAAATGTGATATACAACTTCACCTTTTGTTAGTTTTAAAAGGCAGTCTATGATAATTATATGAAAAATAACGTACTGCATATTGTAGGAAAAGGTACCAGAATCACATAGTCAGCAGATCTTTATTCTTCCAATACATTCACTTTAGACCTGGCCTAAGTTACACTCAATAAAATATGTGCATGTTTTTCTCTGTCTATATTTTTTCTGACTCAAAATGCTAACTACCTAATTTAAAGACCCTGCTCTTTTCATGATCTGTCATTGCAGGCCTTAATCAGCCATAGTCATTAAAAATCTCACAGTACTTCCCACAAAAGTAATCATCATGATTTGTTAAGTGCTGACACTGGACTCATGTTTATACCAGACACAAACAAAAACAAGATCAATTTCCAGCTTGAGTGTATGTGTTCTAATTTCCTATGTTTTATAAATATTCATTTTGTTAAATGCACTCCTAAATATGAGGAAGATATTTTAGAAGAAATAAAAAAAAAAAAATGTATTTTGGCAATATATAAAGTCAGTCTTTTGTATGTGAATTATTTAGCACATTGCAATCTATCAAAACTAAATAATAAGGTTTTTTTGTGTTTTTCCCCAGTGTTAGTATTTCACTAATTTTGATCTCTGAATTTTCTTCAAGATACTGTACAATTTAATTTTATTAATTTCTTTCATTACCATCCTAAAGGCAAAGAAATTGTACTTAACGTGGTCACTATATATTCCTTGACTGGTTAGTCACAAGATGTTAAGTTCAGAGTTCTCTGAAAGTGTGTTCTGTGTTGCAAGTTCAATTTACTATATGTTAATCCTTTCTATTTTATCTTTTTCGCTATATTTATGCCCCCTACTTTGCATTACCTCTTTTTTTTCTATTAGGCCATAGCTTTATTCACTTTTTACTGATCCTGCAAAGTAAACTTGTGCAGTTTTGCGTTCTTGGAATCATGTAGCAATTTTAACTTATTTTATGCTGTTTCTAACACTTAAACACTTCAGGCTTTTAACTCAGCATGTTGAACTAAGGACAATCTTTTGTAAAAAGAGTGAAAACTCTTTTATAAATATTAGTTATAAGATATGGACTCCACATTTATGGCCTATATGCTCTTGTTAATGGAATCCTTGCAACCACATTTTGATTAGCAAGGACTCTAATCTCCAACTTACTCGTGGAGTAACAGCGCAAAGGTAACAGCTGGGAAATATATGTCAAGAAATGTGCAGTAGCAAATGAATGTCAGAAATAACATAAAATTCAGCAATATTTAATCCCTTTTTTAAATTATTATTCAGTAGTGTACTCTTTCTCATATGAAATCAGTTTAAGGTTTGAACCTAATTGGAATCAATGCTCTGAACACTGTGTTGAGAAGGGCTTATGCCTAACAAGATTCAGACTGAAGTCCCAAAGCTTAGCCGTTTATGATTCTAGACTGCATTTTTGGCTGCTATTCCTAGTATTATTTTTATGCTGCCTTAAGTGGTCAGTGGATTAAAAGGAAGCCCAAATCAACAACAAAATCACCTATGTATTATGAAATATGAATCACTTTACATCAGTGTGTGTTCTCTGATCATTAACAATTCAGTTATGATCCTTTTTAAGTTTAGCACATTCACCCGTGCATACAGAAATACAGAGGCATATCTGCACAAAGAGAAGTAGATAGCATCTCTTAACCAGTTCTATAATCAAATATTTAGGTTGTTATTTTAAATAAATCACTATGATTGAAATGTGAGTGACACCCAGTGTCATTAAAAACAAACCTTAAGCATTTTTTACTCCTAGATACAGGGGGTTTGAACCCTACAAATAGTTCATTTGTAGGACTACCTTGGTTGGATCATTCCTGCTAAAAACAACATTTAGGGATTTCATCCAGAAATCCAGCCATTGGAGTCAAAGGAGCTTGTCATTTCACCCTAGGAAAGATGTCAGCCTTTGGTCAGCCAAACATCTCTTCAAATTCCTCAAGGATCCATTTAGTTTCCCACACATAGGTACCTGCTGCTATATGCGATACAGGACAGAGTTTCTGAGATATCATCCATTATAGAGCTTGCACATTTAAGAAGTGACCTCAGAAGATGCCCATGCTTTTGAAGTAGCAACTGAATGGCAGGAGAAATGTCATGGCTCATCTCAAACAGTGTTAGAAACTTATGTGTGGGCTACTGATATGCATCCTAGATTTCTAACATCCACTCTGGTTAAAACATCAACAGACTGGGCCATACGGGTTTTATCCTGTGTTTTAGACACAGGTGTCAGTTATTTGAGATGCTCTATGATGTCCTACCTGGTTATCAAGTTGCTGCTCCAGAGCAGTACCAGTTCTTTATGAATGCTGGTTCATGCCCTTCTGGTTCTATGCAAAAGTTCCCAGGCCATCAAATGGTACTATTATACATCTATGGTTAGGAATCACAGCATTGCTGAATTCAGTTTTCTCCTGTTTTGGCTGATAATGACCAGGGAATTTTCCATCTCATTGTTCTGAGAAACCTTAGTTCCACCTAAGTCTTAAATAGTGATTTATACACTTGGTTAGATCTAGTCTTTAATCATTTGTTGACACAAGACATTACTGTCATTTTAACAGATTAACAAAATCAGCTGCTTTCCAGTTATCATTATTAGGCATGCATGGAATATTTTCAAGATTTTTTTTTTTTTTTTTTTACTTTCTAAGATTTTCCTATGAAGAGATAGAAACCCTTGCATGGATTATAATGTATAACTGCTTACGAATATTTGTTCATTTTTCATGTTATCAATGTTTTTTCAATGAAAAAAGTAGTCTAATTTTTCAGATCTCTTTGGTCTTTTGTTTGCATTAAATTCAGATGTTATTTTTTTATCAATATATTCAAAGTAGCATTTGCTCAACTGATTTTAATGTCACACTAATGCCCTGTCACATAACTTGAGAAAAAAATAATAAAATTTTAAAAAATACTTTTCTTGCTGAAGAAAACAAGGTTCAGCTTGCTTGTGATGATTCATTTCAAAAGGACAGCAGACCCCTCATCACGGTACAGATATACAGTTTTTCTTTTTTTGGATTCCTTAAGTGCTTTTCCTTTATCTTTCAGGGTTTTGTTTTGGATGTCACAGTAGAAATACTTTGCACAATAGCAAAGCAAGACTATATATAAATTTTTGATGATTTATATATAGATAATGAGATGCAGTACAGATAAAAATATGCTGCATTTATCAGTTTCTTTTATATATCAGTTTAAGACAGGTGGGTCTGAGCTATTTGATACCTGTTAATAAGTTTTGTAAAACACTCAATATACTGCATTTAATGTTTTTGTTGAACCTTTATTGTATAGATAGAAGTTTACAAAAGTGATTTATGCTGAAAACGCTTTTAAAGACCGATGTCTTGCCTTTTTTAATGTAGATACAATGACTATTATTAGAGTGGAGTCTGCAGACTAAAGTATGATACCGTATTTAAAATAACACCATTGAAATTATAAAAAAAATTAAAATAAGTTTGATGATAGTTAAGAGACAGGTAGAAATCACCCTAGTCATGAGTAATTAGCAATTATACTACTAGATTAATTGTCATCACTGCCTGGAACATTCTACAGCACATAATGGCAATTTAACTCAAAGACTGTAATGATTTTATATGCATTGTTTGTTCACTTTTCTTTTAGCTTTTAGCTACCACTCATATGTGTAACTTCAGATATTTAGTATTTATAAGATAACTGAGTTCAGAAATGCAGACCATGTGAAAGGTAGTCCATATCTTTCTTCTTTTTAATTACAAAGTAACTATATATGTTGTTCCAAAATATAATAACAATAGTGGACATAATTTTCTCTTGCAATTATGCGTGCCAAGTATTTTTCTTTTTTTGATCTTAATGATATTTTTACTGCTGATTAAAAGGCACTTTAACAGATCTGTTTCTTATTAGATTTTCAAAAGATTCAATGGATTTGTTTTCATAATTGTAAAATTAATTCCTATACCTAAGAAAAAATACTATGTTTGTCTTTGTATCTTCCTTGGATCGCTACCTCAACAGCCACTGATGAACCTTTACACCACCTACATTGTATGTCTTCAGATACATACATTTTCTGATAACTTTCTTTGGCCTAACCCAAATTGCCAGCTGCATGGTTTCTTCCTTTCTCAAAAAACTTATTATTTCTTGTCCAGTGTCCTGTGAATATACATAGCTTCTATCCTCAGATCCAAGTGGAAAAAGCCCTGGCAGCTGGTCTGACCTCACAGCTGACCCTGCTTCAGTCAGAGGTTGGACTAAAGACTTCCTGAGAACCCTTCCAACCTGAATTTTGCAATTCATTGGAACATTGCATAATTCAGGTTGGAAGTGATCCTGGATCACACTATCAAATTAACTCAGAACACCAATACTACAAAGCTGAGCTGCTGAGCTGAGATGAAGAACTAAGATTGTATAGCAATGGGCCAGAAGTGCTATCTTCTGGAGCCTGACAGACTAATGATCTGTGGCACACACTCACCCATAAGTTACATGCATATAAGAATAGGGTACATTCTTATATCTATGTGAAATTGTTGTCTAGTTCTTTTATCATTAACATCTTTAAAGTATATTAAAGAGACTACAACATTTTTTTCTAACCTCTTGATTTACTGAATGTTTCTTAAACTTTTACACTTCACTTTAAATGCCCACTGGAATTGAACCTGTCCGCTGCATATTATTTTTCTTATCACATCCTATTAGTACATCACCCATTTTTTAAATTGCATTATTCATTTTTACATAATGGATTTATACTCTTTTCATATTTATTACTCACAACTACAATAGTCTGAAGAACTGAAAATGCCCAAGCACATTTCATGGGTCTTCTCTACTTTGTCTTTCCTGTGGCAATATTACCCATTATTCTTTAATACTGTATACTCTCAAATTTAACATCCTCCTGTGTTCCCCTGACATAACAATAGTGGATTGCTAGTACCCTTGAATTCATGTTCATTCAGCTCATTCAGCTCAACATTTTTTACACATATCTGTTAAAGATTAACAAGATCTGTTCCAAATTTGCTCCTGATAAATAGATAGGTAAAGCTGAAGATCAGCTTCACTTTTGTTACTTTGTTACTTCTCTTAAGTCTTCACTTTGCCCAGTGCAAAAATTTGTATTGTGAAACTGCAGAAAAAAGGGTGATCATCAGAATGCTCATTGAGACACTCAGAGCAAGGACCTTGTCCCTGCCTTTGAAGTCACCAGCTCATGTTCAATTGCAAGTGATGATGGTGTAGAAAGCTGGGAGGGTCCACTGAGCCTGGGTACAAAGCGAAGTCAGGAAATGGACTGTGATTACAAAAGTTAACTTCTTCTTCCCATGCTGCTATGGGGCAGGACAGCACGACTCCACATTTTTCTTTACACTGGCACATGACAAAGTGAGGTGACAGTATTTGATAAACCTGAATAGTAAGTATTTAGGATGAAAGCATAGTTCTCACTGGGAGAAGAAGGAATTCCAATTTCTACTCAGTTAATTTAAGATCAGTCACTACTGATGGTAGAACCTGTGCCATTAGATTGGGTTTTAAATTTTCTTTGGCCACGTAGATAAACATATCAGTTTAAATTACTGCATGGATTTTACTTAGTCTTTGTCCTTTTCTCATTCCTTTCTTTTCCCATTTTCAGCGTGTTCTTACTAATTATACTTCATACACTTGCTACAAAACCGAGAAAGAACAAAGTATAAGTATATTCATAGGTGTTTTATAGGAAAAAAAAGACAAAGTTGTAGCTTTATCTGTCACATCAGATGCTTTAAAGAAGTCTAGACATTTTTCAATTCCCATGCACTCTTAATCTACTTTGTGCATATTACATACTTAGACTTTTCAAAATTTATTGTAATTAGACCTATATATTACAAAGGGACTGCTCATATTGCTCCTAACTAATCTCTAATTTATATGCAGAAGAGCAAAGCTAAAGAGTTTAGGATTTTCACATTTAATGCTCTTTTTACCTAATCAAGTTACACAGCTTAGTAGTTTCCTTCCCTGTATTTCCCAAATTTTTTTTTTTTTTTAATAAATCAACATAGTCTTAGGCAGGCCTTAATGCTACTCCTGTAACCTTTCTCCCTTCACTGATTGTTCTCTCGGGACACAATAATTCATCACTCAGAAATAAATGGTGCATGAGTAACCCCTTATAAATAATCAGTTTATAGTTGAAGTACTAGTGAATGCATATTAAGTGTAAATGAAATTTCGTTCAATATGTGTTTTCCTGCATTCTTTTCTCAGACCATTGTTAAAATTTTGGCTCCAAAGGTAGGGGGAGATATGTCTAAATAGGACTGAATTAACTTAATGAAGTCTTTCACATAATTAAAACTTTACCTCCAGAACTACTTCTGATTGTCCAAAAGCCTAATTTAAACTTTGCTTTTCTCAACACGATATATCCCACTGAATAATATTAACAAAGTATCCCCCTTCATTAGCTCACAGGATTATTTTATAAAAATGCTGGCTTTTTGTTTATAATAATTAATGACATACATTCTTAACATAAAACTACTTCTTACCTCCTTCCTTACCTTATAATATTATACCCATCAACATTTAGTCTGTATAGACAGCTGTAAGTCAGAAAAGACAAATGAGTTCAAGACATCATTAGTTAATTAAGTTTGGGTTATTAAAGAAAGAAAAATTGCATTTATTTTATCATTTGTCTTTGGATATTTGGTGCTCCTTGGTCAGACTGAATTATTTTTGTCTTTCTTTTCTTTTTTCTTCTGAAAATAATAACAAACATATTGTGTTTAGACATGTCTTTCTTTTTAACTGAAAGTTGAATAATTTATACACAAGATTACTGAGGTCCTGATTTTTTTTTAAATTTTGTTTTATTTTGAGAAATAGAACTAATTTTCCAAAGACCATGATCAAGTATATCTTTCCTATGTCTGTAACTTGACTTTCTCTCTTCAGTGCTAGATTTCTTTGGCTGTTCACTGTCTACATTTATGGTCTTGACTAAGACATAGAAGATATTTACAGAACATCAAATTCATGAAAAATGGTTCAAGATGGCAGAATTTGAAGGGTTAAGTAAGAATAGAGGAAAGAATAAAAGTTTGTCTGTCAGAAGGCAGATGAAGAAATATGAAACAGAAGTGTGGATTTAATTGATAGTGTCTTGTGCAACACATTTTTAATTATCATTCAAACTACACAACAGCTGAAAACACTACCCAGTATTAATCTTCTACACAGTCATTACAGTAGTAACATGCAGTTCCATTTCCACAGCCTTTCCAGTAAAATCTGGAATCATGTCAGGTTTTCCATATAAGTAAAATAAACCTTTGAGTTGGAGAACATTTCTACTGACAGAGTTCTCACTATTTCTTTTGCACAACTGCATGGTTAACAACAAACAAAAGGATTTCCAGTTTGAGAGATGCTTGCATTTTAAAATGGCAACATAGAGGATGATGTTGCAAAGAGGATGTCCTGTGTACCTTGAATTACAAATAAATAGTAAGGTATAAACAAATAAGAAAATAGGAACCTTCTAACAAATTATTAATATTCTGAAACTTTTTACTACATGAAAGATCTTCAAATATTTGTCTTCACCACAGCAAGCATTAAGTTAAAAGAAAGCAAGTGAAGCCAAACACTGAGAGGTATGTGTGATGTTTCTATCTACCTCTAACTGCAATTCTTTCTTTTCCAAAAATAAAACACACATTTGTGTTTTATTTCATCACATGCCAGTGACAACAGAAAAAAGGAAGAAGGTCTATGGTGATAGAAAGCATCTTGTGAACATTTTTTGAGTTGGTTCTTTCTTTGATTTCTTGAGCATGACAAAGCAAAGCTTACTGAAGGTTTTTTTTCATTTTTTTTTTCAGACTGACGAACAGAAAGAACCTGCTCAGAAATGCAGTGGGTTTTCTCAACTAAAATAAAAAGTATAGAAAATGAAGACTTCATCTTCCTATGTTAGGACCTTTATCTTCCGTTTTCAAAGGATAAACAGCAGGCAACATTAGCTGCCTGGTTCTATTTCTTTTCTTGTGTTTTGTTTTATTGGGGTTTTTTTTGGGGTTTTGTTTTTTTTTTTGGGTTTAGTTTATTTTTTTCCTAGTGTACTGCAAAAACTTATAGAAGAGTATAAAAGTAAACAAACATCTGAGTACAAAACCTTTATTGATGATTTTAGTACATTATTTGGATACATATAAACACTCTGTCAAGTTACTTAAAGTAATACTTATAATTCCAATTTTAAAATAGCTTCTAATCTCACAGTGATCATTTCTGGTTTACAGTATAACATACAAGTTAAGACTCAAAATCTTACAGGATGATGCTTTGCCTTTTCTATCAACCTATGCATTCAATACAAATACATCACAGCTGTTCATAACTTTCCAAAATTTTAGTAGAATAATTTTAATTTTCCATGCTGAGCCCCTGTCTCAGTCTACTTTCTCTGAAAAAGAAGGAAGGATGAAGGAAAGAGAATGAAAGCAAAAGCATAAGCAAAGGCAAAAGCAAAGGTTTTGAGACCTTTTTGTCTTCATGAGAAAATCCTGAAATGATGTATTTATGTACTGCTAATGGCCACAATTTTCAGAACTGGTGATGTCCATTTTGAGAATATTCCTTTTGCTGTCTAGATATGCAAGAAGTGAAGAAAAAGAGTGTGAACAGAAGGAGGAGAATGTTCACTATTATAATAGAAAGGCATACACTGTTTTAAGCATGTTTCAAGGCCAGCAAGAAGGATTCAAGTACAACAGCAAAAGAAAGTTTATCGGGAATGTGAACCTATTGAAGGATGGGACAGGAGTCCTGGGGACATGGAAAATACTGAAGTACTGAATGTCGCCTTTACTGGTAAGGTTTTCTCTCAGGAATCCTAGTCCTGAGTGGAATTCTAGGGGAGGAAGGCTTACAGTTGTGGGAAGAGGTTAATGTTATAACACATTTGAACAAACTGAACATGCACAATTCCATGGCACCTGATGGGATGCACCCACAGATGCTGAGGAACCTGGCTGATGTAATTGTGAGGGTACTGTCCATCAACTTTAAAAGGTTGTGTCAACCCCGAGGAGATTCCTGATGACTGAGAGTGAATGTCACTCCTATCAACAACAAGAGCAAGAAGGAGGAACTAGGACCTACACACTGGTCAGTCTCACCTTAGTCTCTGGGAAAGGTGATGAGACAACTATCTTGTAAACAATTTCAAGACACATGAAGGACATGAGAACATGTCTAGGCTCTCTCTTTCACTGAACTGTAACACTAACCCTGGAATTTTGTTTAACCAATCGGATTACTTTCTACGGTTGAATGTCTTGGTGGAGGAGGGAGAGCAGTGGATGTTGTCAATCTCAGCTTTAATAAGGTTCTTGACAGTGTCCATAAACATTGTCATAGTCAAGCTGATTAAGTTTCAGCTATACAGGTGGGCAGTGAGGTGGATTGCAAACTGGCTGAACTGTAAGGCTCAGCATTGTGCTCTCTGACATGAAGTCCAGTCAGAGGCCAATCAACAGTGATGTGTCCCAGGGTCAGTAGTGTGTCTGATGGTGTTTGACATCTTTATAAATTACCTGAACAATCAGGCCAGAGACCATCCTCAGCAAGCTTATTGTATAGGGTTCATGTGGCAAGGTTTTGGTAGCAGAGGGGCTGCAAGGAGGGCTTCTGTGAAAAGCTGCCAGAAGCTGCCCTCATGGAGCCAGTGTCAGCTGGCTCCAGGATGGACCCATTACTAGCCAAAACTTAGCCAATCAATCATGTTAGTAGCATCTGTGTGACAACATATTAAAGAAAAGGTAAAAAATGTTGTGCAACAGCAGCTGGGAGAAAGGAGTAAGAATATGTGAAACTATGCCATCAAGGTCATTGAAGAAGGAGGGAGACAATATGCTCCAGGCAACAGAAAACAGTGGTGAGCAGCTGTATCATTTTGTTTTCCTTCCTTTTTTCGCTTTATTACATATTATTATCATTAGTAGTAGTAGTACTGTCATTACATATTATTATTAGTAGTAGTAGTTCTATATTTCACTTATTTTCAATTATTAAATTTTTCTTATTGCCACCCTCAAGTTCTCTTATCTTTTTCCTCCAATTCTGTCCTGCATCCTACGGGGTGGGGGGCGGGGGGTGAGGTGAGGTGAGGTGAGGTGAGGTGAGGTGAGGTGAGGTGAGGTGAGGTGAGGTGAGGTGAGCGAGACACTGTGTGGTGCTTGGTAGCTTACTTGGGCTAAACCGTGATAGCCCCATACTATCTACTATGGAAAAAATTAACTCTATCCCAGCAAAACCCAGTACAACTGGTCATATTTAGGCAATTGCATCAAGCTTTGAAAGAAGCCCAGAAAAAAGAATAGTGGGTGTAGGTTCTGGCCCTTGAAAGAATGCACTGGCCTTGATTTAGTTATCTAAATATAGATTCTTAATGGGTTTTAAGATGTTCTGTGTATGTAAGCTGGAAGATATGAAACAGCTGAGGGACCCATATCCTTCTGGACTGATAAAGCAACTCAAACAGTATTTAGATCTACCTGTTTGAGCTACTGAATTCAGCCCTCCAGCCATAAGCCTGTCAAAGACCAAATACCCTTGCCTTACATGAGCTTATGCTGACAACAGTTTGGGTTGACATTCTAAGCAAAAACAGGAGTAAGAACCCTATCAGTTTTCTCCAAAAAGATGAGAACTGTGTTCTGTAACACTTGCATATGAAGAAGTGTATGTTGCTAGAAGGTTTTACTTTTGTATCTTTTATAATTAAAGCAGCTGCAGAGTTGGTCTGGTTTAGGTGTTATACTTTAGGTATGGGACAGATTTACCATGTTAACCATACAAAACTTTTAATATATGTAATCTATCTTTTTTTTTTAAATTGTGATGGTTGACCCTGCCTGGATGCCAGGTGCCCACCAAAGCAACCCTATCACTCTTACTCCTTGACTGGACAGGGGAGAGAAAATATAACTGAAGGCTCATGAGTTGAGATAAGGACAGGAAGTGATCACTCACCAATTATCGTCATGGGCAAACCAGACTTGACTGGGGGAAATTAGCTTTGTTTATTACTAATCCCATCAGAATAGGATAATGATAAATAAACCCAAATCTTAAAAACACCTTTCCCCTACCCCTCCCTTCTCCCTGGGCTTAATTTTACTCCTGGGTTTTCTACATCTTTTCCCTGCAGCAGCACACAGGGATGGGGAGTGGGCGTCAGGGTCAGTTCATCACAAGTTGTCTCTGCTGCTCCTTCCTCCTCAGGGAGAAGACTCCCCATACTCTACCCCTGCTCCTGTGTGGGTCCCTCCCAGGGGTGTGTTCATTCAGAAACAGGTTGCTCCAGTGTTGGTCCCAGTTGTGAAGAAGGGTGGTTAGACCACTTAAATAATCACCATCAGAGGTATTATGGAGAAAAGATATTTTAACATGAATTTGTGAAAAATGCTACTTAACAGAATTTATTGGCAAGGTCCACCTTACTACTTTTTCAACATGGAAAAAGTATACAATAGTGAAGCCAAATTAACATTGGGTTAGAATTATTTACACATGGATCAGGGGAATTTGAGTCAGAATGATGTTGGTGTGATTTATATAGGGATTAGGGAAAGAAGGTAATGGAGACCTCATTGAGTCACAAGATTCAGAGTAGAACCCCTTGTTTTCTAAACTTCTTCTCAGAGAGGAGTCTAGGTGCAGCTGAATCCACTCCTAGTCCTGGACTTGACCATCAGTTTATGTCAAAAGGGATTAAGTCTAGGGATGACAGTGCGGTGATTTTTTTGTTTTGTGTAACTTTGGAATAGCAGCAATTTAAGATGTAGTAACAACACATTAAAGTTCATTACCACTATTAAGATAAATAACCATTGATGAATCAACACAACAACTTAGCTAAAGATTTAATAGAGTTCTTGAATCAAATTGCATGAGCACACACACATAGATACATATATATATGTACAAAGGTAACTGTTAAAAATCACCCTTGTGTTCATTGAAAATATTCATGTTGGACATCTGTGCATCTTTAAATGGGTGAAGATTTCAAGGAGTAAGGGTTTCAGCCCAGGTCTTGTTGACCGTCCTCTGATTTCACAAACTTGAGAGTTCACAAGCTCTGAGAGGTGTCCCACCCACAGGGAGATGCTGGGCACAGTCTGCTGCTGTCCAGGAGAGTTCAAAGTGCCTCAGTTCACACTGCTGTTTGTAGGGTTGTGAGAAGATGGACTCCAGACATCAGTAAATTTCCATCCTAGCCAGAATACAGGTTAGTAGTAACAGGAATTCTCAATTAGCCAGTAATCGCTGGTGCTGACCTTCCAAGTTGCCCCAGGACTGTCAAGGGGATGATTAGTTATTCCATTCTTATACCCCATCGAGGCAAGGTAAACAAATTCTCAACAGAGTTAGTGCTGTTACCCACCTTAGCAATGCAAGGGGGCTTGGTACGATCAAGGGATGCTTAACTGCCAAACTCACTCTGCAATGGCCAAGGCTTGATGGGAATTTCTTAGGCTATAGAGTGGTCAAGGAACCTGGGAAGGGGGAGGGGAGGAGGAGAAATGCAAAACCACAGTTCCCATCAGGGCCACAAGTCCTGCCAAGATCCTGCTCCAGCATGGGTTTCCTACGAGGTCACAGCCTCCTTCATGTGCATTCACCTGCTCTGGTGAGAGATTCTTCTCAGGCTGCAGGTGGATGTCTGCTGTACTGTGGACTTCCATTGGCTGCAGAGGGACAACCTGCTTCACAATGGTCTTCACCAAGGGTTGCAGGGAATATCTGCTCTGGTGCCTGGAGCACACCACCCCCTTCTTTTTCACTGTCATTGGTGTCTGCAGAGTTGTTTCCATGTGCTCAATCCTCTGTCTGATGCAGTGTACAGGATTTTTCCTCTTTAAATATGTTATTGCTAAGGTGCTATTACTGTCACTGATGGGCTCAGCCTTGGCCAGTGACCTGGAGCTGACCGGCATTGGCTCTATCGGACATAGGAGAAACTTCAAGCAGCTTCTTACAGAAGCCCTCCTGTAGCCTCCCTGCTACCAAAACCTTGCCACCAAACATAATAAAAATCTTAAATTAGTTTAACATGTTGATATGTCTCTTTTTTAAGAGACAAATTAAGAGTCAAATTAAGAAAAACAAAACCACAATACACCTGTGTTTGTCTTATACAGAATTCAAGCCACTGCAGTCAGCAATTACTATAATTAATTTGATATGTTGCCCATGAATGATGTTGTCTTTAAATTGTGTCTTTCTTTGGTTATTATAAATGATATGAGATTTTTATTTTTTATGGGATTTTTTTCATTTTCTGAGATTATTCCACAAACGATTATGAAATTTTTGATCATTTCTGTAAATATGTCTATTTAATCAAGAAAATCTAGAATCTCAGTTATTGGGACATGGTGCTTGGCATTTGGTAGTAAGTTCCCTAACATCAGTAGTTTACTGATACATAATGGATATGCAATCATTTACTTGAACACTGTACCAACAAATATTTTCTAATTTTAGAGTTAATTTAGCAATTTAAACATAATTTTATTTTGCTTTTTAATATAATAATGAAATTATTCTGTATTGCATACAGAGCAGAAACAATGAACATTCATGGTTAGATAAATCTAATTATTCAACTATGACAGTATTGCAAGGAGTATTCTGATAAGACATTAGAGAATAATCTGGATTCCTCATACACATTTCATTCCATGAATTATTAAAAACATTTCTCTTTTTAAGAAAATATTTTAAGAGTAATTTTTCAGTATAAATGACAGTATATATTTTTTAAAAAAAATCTGAGTTCAGACCATATGTGAAGTGAAGGTACATTCTGAAGGAGTCCATCTGTTCCAATTATGTCTAATCCATCACTAAATATTGCCATGAACACATCAATAAGTTTGAGGCATTGCTGCGGTTTAAACGTAGCCGGCAACTAAACACCACACAGCCGCTCGCTCATTCCCTTCCAGTGGGGTTGAGGAGAGAATCAGAAGGGTAAAAGTGAGAACTTATCGGTTGAGATAAAGACAGTTTAATAAGTAAAGCAAAATCTGCTAACACAAACAAGGCAAAACACAGAATTCATCCACCACTTCCCATTGGCAGGCCCCACTGGCAGACAGGTGTTCAGCCACCTCCAGGAAAGCAGGGGTCCATTACATATAACGGTTACTTGGGAAGACAAACCCCATACCTCTGAACATATCCCTCTTCCTTCCTCTTCCTCCACATTTATATGCTGAGCACGATGCCCTGTTATGGAATATCCCTTTGGTCAGTGGGGGTTGGCTGTTCCAGCTGTGTCCCCTTGCAACTTCTTGTGCACCCCCAGCCTACTCACTGGTGGGGCGGTGTGAGAAGAACAGGCCTTGACTCTACGTACCCACAGCTCAGCAATAACTAAAACATTCTTGTACTCTGAACACTGTTTTCAGCACAAATCCAAAACATATCCCCACACCAGCCTCTCAGAAGAAAATCAACTCTATCCCAGGCAAAACCAGCATAGGAATACAAATAGTCCTTACAGCGGGCTGAATAATGATAGTCACTTGCAAGAATGTGATATCTGAGTTTTTATTTTTCAAGGTGGAAAAACTTTAAAATTGTTACTCAAAGTCCATGTACAATGAAGGAATCAGGAGACATCACTGGACTTTTTAAAAGTGACCGGAAAATGTTAATCAGTTTGAAAGTAAGGAAGAGACAAGGGAGAGAATGTGGGATCAAAGACAGAATAAAGATGATATGTAATTGTGCTGGTTTCAGGCAGGACCGAGCTCATCCTACACAGAACTGGCTGGCTCAGACCAGCAGAGGGATTTTGTTTCATTCCATGGTACATCAGGCTCAGTGGTCAGGCTGGGTGCATGTGCTATTTCGAAGGCATAGAAGTAGCCCTGGGGGCAGGAAGGAATTTGGGCTAGCTGATAGCTGGGTCATTAGCTCCTTTTGTTAGCTCTTGGCAGGGCTGTTAGCAGAGGAGCAGGTTCTTTTGTTCATGGTTTGGGGGGTTGCCAGTTTTTTCTTTTTGCTTTAGGGCTCTCTGGCTCCGTTTTGGGTTTTATTTCTCCCTATTTTCGGGTTCAGGGATTTGTCTCCGCTTAGAATTGTTTGCAGCTTTTGGAATCTAGCTAGTTGTGTGTCGATTCGCGAGTGGTGAGCTACCATATCATATGTTCTGTTTTCTATTGTTTTAATTACCTAGTAGTAGTAGTATTGTTAGTATCACTATAAGTTTCATTTACATTATTAAATAGTTTTTTATCTCAACTTTTATGAGCTTTCCTTGGTTGTGATTTTTTTCCCTCCGACCCTTCTTCACTGCCGGAGCGGGCAGAGGTGGGTCAGCAACTGAGTGGTACTTCCTTGCCAGATAAGGCTAAACCATGACATTAAGAAATCAGAAAAAAGAATAATCTGTAAACTTAAAGAAAAATGGTAGATAAAAACCAGTTTTGTACCAGGCAGATGCAGGCCTACATTATCAGATGCTCCTTACGAAGAAGCATCAGTAAGACTTTTCCTGACATAGATACAGACACTAGAAAAGATTTAAACTGTGACAGTCTTTGGTGGTCAGATGACTAGGCAAGAACTGTTTTCTCTTCCTATCTTTTCTTCTTACTCTGTAAAATGTCAGTATTACGGTTCTGAACTGCAGCGAATGATGCGTAGGATTGTGCAAGCTCTGTTACAGAGTACCAGAGTAGTCAGTAACAAAGGCTGCAAGAAATTATTGACACACAAGATTCTTGTGCAGGTAGGGAAAGAAAGGAGGTTTTTGGCAAAGGGAAAGCCTTGGGAAAATCTGCAGTTCAGAATCTTTTGAAGTATGCATGAGAAGTACAATTAATATGGCAATGAAGCAGTGCAGAAAGCCTCTACTGAAGCTGAGTGGCTGCCACCATCACTACTCGTGGAAGAAAAGGTTGAGCTTAACTGAGCTTATAGCAAGTTTGTTGAACATTAGAAAAACTAAGTTTGCAGGCAAAGAACATAAAATGGACTCATCAGTTGAGAAAAGGGTAACACTCGGAATGACGGAACTGAGGAAGATCAGTGAGTGGTGATGTAGAGACTTTGGGAGAGGAAGAGGAGTCATGAGAGGAATAGAGGTAGAAAGGGCTAGAACTGCTGCTGAAATGGAGACTAAGTGATCTGCAAAACCTGAAAACTTTTTCTTACAGAAAGAGGGAACAGTAAGACAAAGCTTTTGGAGACCAGTAATGGGAAAAGAATCTTTTGAGATGTCTAATTTGATGCCCCAACCATCTAAAAGAACTGTCAAAACTGCTATAAGTTTTATGCCTTCTAACAACATAGAAACCAAACAGTATACCCAAAAAACCCTATTAATAAGTTAAAGGAGAATACAGTAACAGGAAGAGAAATTACATTGATCATTGGCAATAAAAATATTATGAGAACAATAGTCAACATTATTGATATTGTTAAAGGCATGCCTACTTTACAAAATTTAATGACAGATCAATATTTGAACTGTTTGTATAGTAATACAAAAAGCACAGAGGCACAGAGGTTTAATGAAATAGAGATAATGATGTGAATACAATCAGAAAACAAAGTAACAATGTAGATGCTGAGACAATACATTAAAAAAAGAAAGAATACCTAAGAAGAAGAAAATAATAGCATGGAGAGTTGTAAATTCATTAGGATCATAATAAAATTTGACACCAAAAACGTGTCTAATATCTCCCAGTGGAGTACTGCTGAAAAGGCCCTGTATTGGAGCTGGGAGTAGACAGCAATTTGTTTATATTTTTGTAGATAAATTCTGCCAGAAATTGTGTTTTCATAGTGATGCTTGTTATCCTTAATAGATTTGAAGAAAAAATAGCACAAGAAAAAGCTTTATAAAAATCTAGATACAGACAAACTTCTTTACTAACAGTTACAAAAACTGATGTTATTTTTCGCTTGGTTTGCTGAACAAATTTTGTCCATGCCATGTGGACATAAGGTACTTTTAAAATTACATTAAACTTATTAACTTTTACTTACTAGAAGAGAAAAAAAGGCAAAAATGAAATTAATTTCTAATTACTTTTTAAAGACCAATGTTGAGAAATTAAAAAATTTAGAAAATAATTTTTGACTAATATTTCATTTTATAGTAGACTGTTAAGAATTATTTCAAAAGTGAACTTCTTGTTCTTAAAAAAATAAAAGATTAGTCAATACTAGAAATTTTACTTTGTGTAAAGTATCTGAAAAGTAATATTTTATGGTTTTACTTTTAGATAGTTTTATAGACAATATAAAATAAATAACATTTTGGGGGTTTTGGATTGGTAAATAGTGTCAATATATTTCCCTGTAGTGACCAGGAGTAGGAAAGTAGTTTTTGACAGAATCCTCTCTCTCCTTCCTCAGTGATGTTCCTTAAAAATTTTTAATTTTAGTAACGCTAATTGTTTGTATTTCATGTCCTTCCCTTGCAGGCTGAACATGTCTAATTTTCATTAATCTTACTAGCTTTAAGATATTTTAATGAAAAAGAAACAAACACTAGTATTTGCTGGAATAAAGAAAAAGAATTGAGTTTTCAATTAAAAAAAAGAAAGTTGTACTAGCTAGTATGCAGTGTCACAAAGACCTTTGAATAGGTAGCACAACTATAGTATATTATGGACTTTTATATAAAATTTATTGGTTTGGGAGATAACTGTCACTTATTGAAGGTCAGATAGACCTATGCTGCAGCAGATGTTATTCAAAATACGTTATCTTTCAGAGGAAAACCTCACTCCTCTGTGCAAGCTTAAAACTGAGCATACTTGAACAGTCATCTCAAGGCCACTCTTTGCTTAATCTTCCCCAATTTCCAAGGCAGGGGGTTTAAAAGGAATGACTGCAAATGACCACATAGTCTGGTTTAGTGCTGGACAGAACAGTGGTGTTAGTCAGATGATATTGCTTCCTGTTAGTGTTACTATAAACAGAGCAGACCCGCTGGCTGCCAGGTGCCCACCAAGCTGCTACATCTCCTTTCTCAGCAGGACTGGGGAGAAAATTAGATGAAAATCTCACAGGTCGAGATAGAGACAGGGAGATTACTTACCAATTACTATCACAGGAAAAACAGATTTGATTTGGAGGAGAACAATTCTATTTATTGCCATTTAATATCAGAGTAGGATAGCAAGATATAAAAAGAAATCTAAAATCACCTTCCTCCCATCCTTTCTTCCCAGGCTCAGCGTCACTCCCAATTCTTCTACATTTTCCCCCACTAGAAAGTGTAGGGGGATGGGGAAAGGGGCTTGCAGTCAGTTCAAAACACTCTGCCTCTCTTTACTCCTCATGCTGTCCCCTTGCTCCCAGCATGAGGTCTCTCCCATGGAATACAGTCCTTCAAGAACTGCTCTAGCATGCGTTCTTTCCATGGGGTGCAGTCCTTCAGGAACAGACCGCTTCAGCATGGGTCACCCAGGGGTCACAGGTCCTTCCAGAAAAACTGCCTCTGCATGGGCTCCTCTACACAGGCTGCAGTTTCTGTCAGGACCCTGCTTCTGTGTGGGTTCTCCTAATGCTGTACCTTCCTTCAGGGCATGTCCGCTGATTCCCATGTGGTGTTCTCCATGGCCTGCAGGGTGGATATCTGTGTCACCATGGTCTTTTCCCTGGGCTGCAAGGGAATCCCTTCTCCAGCACTTAGAGCACCTCTTCTTCACTGACCTTGGTGTCTGCATGGCTGCGTCTCTCACATTTTTCTCACTTCATCTCTCACACAGCTGCTGCACAGCATTTTCTACTGTTCTTAAATATGTTATCACAGCCTGTCACTGATGGGCTCAGCTTTGGCCAGTGGCAGGTCCGTTTTGCAGCCAACTAGAACTGGCTGTGTCCAAGGTGGGGGCAGCTCCTAATTTCTTCTCACAAAAGCCGCTCCTGCAGCCCCTGGCTAATTCTGACTGAATACAGAGTTATAGGCAATTTGTAACAATGCTGAGACTCAAACTCTGCTGGAAGACAAACTGCTTCTTATGTTGACCTGAAGGAACTCATCGCAGCACAAGTGGAGAAGGACGTGTAATCTCTAATGTTAGAGGGAGCCTAATGCTGTCTCTATTCAAACAAGCCTTCTCATTGATGCTTTATGAAAACATTTAAAGATAAAGAGAAAAAATTAAAAACTCTCAGATCCAAGAAGTCTATTTCTCGCAACTTGTTCCAGTCTTTGAGTGCCTTCATGGTATTTTTTTCCTCGATATTTAACCAGAATTTCTGATTATTTTATTCCTTTTGACCTATTGTCATTTCTGGCTCCATCTTCTTTATGCCAGTCTGTCATCACTGCATATGCAGTATTTCATCCTTAAATCATTTTATTGTAAATTGTCTATGAGTATACTGTAACATGGAATGGATACCATGTGGTTATCACTGACATCTGTGGTACTCAATGTCATAGATCCCTGTTATGGCTACATTTGCTATGACCAAAATGTGGATCACTTAACAGCCATGCTATATCCATCTCAACCATTATTTCTCTGATGGTCTCTGATAGTGTGTACTTGTCTCATGCATTTTGTTATGTTGCTGTTAACTTGTCACATAATATTTAGGAAATTCAGCTTTGCATAGTTATTGTCACTGACAGTTCAGGTTTTTCTCCCTTGCCACTGGTGTTTGTCACATTATTGTCAAACCATCAATTGCATGAACACAGTTAATTTCTGCCTTTGTTCACTGATTCATCACAACCTGTATTTCATGATTCTTTTACATGTAAAGTGCGCATAGTGTATGTTGCTCTTTTTACTATGCTCTGCGTAAACGGAGAATAAAAGACCCTTTGGAATAAACTAGATTACTAAACTAGATTACACTGTAGTGTTCTTCTGTCAGTGTTGTCTCATGCCTCCCTTGATGGCTGTACGTCATCTCCATATGTTCAACTACTGTTTGTAGGTTTTCCTACTGTCTTCATGTCAGTATGAAACACTTCCCCCACACACACACAGATGAGGATATTCTGCAGGAGAGTCTTACATAATGTATTACATAAAGAAAGTACAGATTCAAGGATCGATCACATAATTATTAAATTCATGCTCCACCCAGTGAATAATTCTTCTATTTAACTTTTTCTCTCTCTGCTTTGGACACAGCTATTGTGTTTTAACATTGTGCACTTCCTTGCTAGTATACAGAAGGACCTTTATTTCATTGTTGTAGCTCCCTAATTTGCTACCAAAGGCAGCAGAATAAGTTGCTTTGTATATCAGGGGCATCTTATCCAACACTTACTTACTGTTGATCACCTGTTGATATGATACAGCACATAAAGCTTGAATTGGTAGATTTGAAATTAAGCAACATAACAATTTAATTCTGAACTATATAAGCTTTATGTATAATTTCTGACTCTTACTAGAAATAAAATTTTGGCAGGCTTCTGCTTTCTGTTACTGACAATCAAACTAGTTGCAATTTTGTAGACACATAGTAAGTTCTCAATTTGCCAGAAATTACCAGTTAATCAGCTATTTCATGTTCCCGAACCCTTCATTCCATTATCTAGAAATTGTATTAGACAAAAACCCCCAAAAATATCCCATCGTTTTTTTCAGAGTTTTTTCAAGAGCCTCATAAAGTTATAGAAGGAATGGGAAGTATCTAGGGAAACCAGATGAGCCTATATGCAGAAATTATGAGGATCTCAACACACACAGGAGGCCTTCCTGAGCATGAACCTTTTAAATAATAAAAAAAATAGCCCCTTAATATTTCCTGTTAAGAAAAGGAATACTGCATGGAGAGGTGAAAGAGAACAATCAGATCTGTCAAGCCAAATTTTTTGTCAACAGGCATGTTAGACAATGACACCTAGGTGTAAGTACTGTCAGTTCACATCAGCCTGATGATTCACTGCTCGAGAAACTGTTCAACTGCTGAGGGCAGAGCTGCATTTGTAGACTATCCATGCATCTGTCAGGTATAAGAAAAAATACTTCTTTAAACAACAATACTCTATACTCCTGGTAGAAGAGAATCAAATAAATGACTAATCTCACAATATAGAACTGCATTTTTGTTTTTCTTTTTTTAACTGTACAACCCAAATGTTATGAAACCATGGTTATCTCAAAGCTCTTTCAGCCATTCTTCTACTGACCATTTAACTCCTGACCTCAGATGACACATTTTTTCTTTATCGCATTTGTATGTATAAAATACATGTGGAGGAAAAAACAAACCCAAATTCTACATCTTGTCAGTGTAATCACTGGACACCTAGTCAATATAGTTCGTAGGATCTGGAGAGCTACTAAGCTCACTGATAGTTCATATATTGACAGCTATATTTAGTCTTTACTCTTTGGAGCTTCATTTCAACAGTGCTATCATCATGTCATAGCTTCTCTTTCCCTATCATTGACCAGTAAAGACATAGGCAGCAAGGGTATTATTTAATGGCAAATGAATTTATTACACCTATCCCATCATATTGATACATTCTTTCAAAAATATACACCTAAACAACTTCACCCTTCCTCTGCTGCTCACGGTTACTGATATCTGTCTTTTCAAATTTATTTTTATTCTGTTTTTTTTCCCACAGGCTTGGAATGCCAAATATCTATGAAACATCTTAAAATGTCTTTCTGTGTTGAGTTCAGTTCTGAGGATTTTCTGGCCAAGAGAAGGAAAAATATGCATGAAATCACACACTGTGCATCCAGTTAAGAATTTCTCTGTGCATTTACAGAATAACTAGTGACAAATCTACTGTGCAGGTATAATTTACCATGCACAGTAGCTCTTTCCTTGGAAGTACTGAAAAAAGAAAAATTGAGACACTTGACTATACATAAAAGAAAAAAATCAGTGTCATATTTTGGTAACGTGACAATGCCCAATGAGTCTTTGGGCCTTAAGTTTCTTATACTTCCCTACATTCAATTCACTGACATTTACCTTTTTTCAATTACATATCAATGACATTTTGACACTGTAATTTGCCACTATAACTTGGCATATTTTTAATATTCTTTGCCAAAATGTCTTTCTGTAATTTAGAAATACTTTCTCTTATTCTGAAGTTATTTTATTCCCTTATATCACATTTTTAGCTCTTAGCTATTTACTCCATATTCATTTCAAGTTCTCTAAAATTACACCTCCACAGATAACTTCCTCTGCTACCCAAGTAGTCTATCATTATATTTCTTTATTGGGAATCTTGCCCAAATAGGTTAGGTGAGTTGGATTAGATTATATTAATTACCTGTATTATACAAATGGATTGTGAGTTGGATTGAAAACTAGCTGAAAGGCTGGGTACAAAGTCCAGCTGGAGCCCAAACAACAGTGGTGTACCCCAGGGGTCAATAATGGTTCCTTTATTAATGTCAGTTGGTCAAGAACACATCCACAGGAAAGTCACAGGTGTTGCATAACTGGGAGGAGTAGTTGATACACCAGATAGGTATGCTGCCTTTCATACAAATCTCTGCAAAATGGAGAATTGGGTAGATAGGAACCATAGGAAGGGAAATGTCAAGTCCTCCACTAATTGTTCCTGGGCCCTGACTATTTGGAAAGTAGCTTTGCAGGAAGGGATCTGGCAGTCCTAGTGGATAGCAACCTGACCAGGATCCAGCAACATTCATTCACTGCTAGAAAAACAGCCTTCTAGGCTGCATTAAGAGGAATGTTGCCAGCAGGGAGGTGATCCTTGCTCTGTCCTGGTGAGGTCACATTTGGAGTACTTCATCCGTTTCTACATCCCATAGTACAAGAGAGACATAGACACTCTAGGCCATGACCATATCCAGTACAAGGCCCTAGAGATGGTTAAGGTTCTGGAGCATTTTTCATATGAGGATATGCTGAGAGAGTGAAACTGCTCAACCTAGAGAAGAGAAAGCTCAGGGGGATCTTATTTATGTGTATTAATAATCAGTGGGAATGTGTAAATAAGATGGAGCCAGACACTTCTCTGTGGTGCCCAGTGACAGGACAAGAGGCAATGGGCCCAAATGAAACCACATTAATTTTCACTTGAACACAAGGAAACACACTTTTTTGAGTGTGAGGCTGGTTGCCCACAGAAACAGGTTGCCCACAGAGTTTGTGTAGTCTCCATCTAGAGAGATATTTAAAATCTGACTGGGCATGGTTGTGGTAATATGCTTTAGCTGACCGTTTCATCAGGGATTTCAGATCAGATGAACTCAAGAAATCCCTTCCAAACTCAGCTGCATTGTGATTGTGTGAAATACAATCTCAAGTTCACTGAAACAAAAATAAATGTGTTAAATTATATAAGACTTTAGTTCTGTGTGAAACAAACAAAATCCTTCTTTTGCTTCCTAAATTTTGTCAGACTTTTTATTGTCTCCTATATTTTGGATGTGTTCCACACCAGTTTTCACAAAATCTCGTTACCCTGGCACCACAAGAAAAAGCTAACCTCCCTTCTCTGACAGTGTTCTTAAAAACAAAGAAACAGATATTACCATTTAGCCTTTGGGATCTACACTTAGCCCATAGCTTCTTCACTTTCATCATTTGTGCATAATGCATTTTTTTTTCTCCCCTACCCCAATTTGATTTGGTTTTCCAATGTCATCATTACATATTTAGCAGTAAATATTGGAGCTCAGAAAATGAATGCAGGATATAATAGTTTTGTTTTGTAAATTGCATTGAAATTAATTATGAAATTTATAAGTAGTCTATGGCATCAGACTTTCTAATTATGTACTACTTCATAGAAGTGGGGGGTTCTATGAAAAAAAACCCCAAAACATAGAAACTGCTTATTCATCGTTTGATGTGTACAAATCATATGTCCATTGCTATCATTGCTGCCAAAAATGTTAGGTTCTGGTAAAGCTATTTGTTCTATAGGTGTGCAGCTTGAAGTTTGCATGTATTGTAATCTGTTCTAATATACTTCTGGTACTTTGGTGTTGGCTAGTGAACTGGTACAAAGACTCAAGCCAGTTCACTTAGACAAGGAACCATTTAGAAAGCAGACATAGATGCAATCACTGAGGTTAATAGAGGATCAAAGCTCCTTTATTGTAGATTCTCACAGTAACATACAGATTCCTGCAGGTTTTCTTATTATCCACTTAGTCTAAACTATGCTAAGCATCCCTTTTCTTCCTTAGTGAGACTTAATAACCTACTGCATTATGTGAATAGGTACAGAGAGCTTGCTTTTCATGAGATTTGTTTGCAAAGAGTCACAGGTAAATATTTAATTTCTCTAACAGAAGCAATATGTTAAAGATAGCAAAACAGCAGACAATTCCAGGAACACCACATACAGGCAACTTCAGGCTGTTATCATTGATTTTGATTTTTGCGTGCAGAACTATCCTGTAACAATATCACTACATGGCATGTGAACATCATTCTTTGATCATAATTAAAGAACAGTACCTAAGAAAACTATTTCAGTGTGAGAAAAGAGAAACATCCTCACTCAGATGGGGTGAAGAAAGGTTAATCGCTAAGTGTACCTTTTGCTCCCTATTGACAGAATCCTAGAGGCATGATTTAGAAAGCCTACTGTGGGCAGAACCAAAAACTAACAAATTGTACCAAGATGTATAGGCAGATGTTTGGGGAAATTGGGTTACTTTCCTGTAAATCTCAAAGTAAGCATGCTACTGTTAACATACTGGAATTTAGAAATAAAAATATTTAGCACTCAAAATGATTCCCTACTTCAACAATAATAATAAAAATAATAACAAATATAAGATGAGAAACCATGACTAAGTAGCAGCTCTGCAAAAATAATCCAGGGATTGAAGCACAGTAAAATCTGAAAATTAATCATAGTTCCCTGACCCTGTGGAAGGGAAGAAAACGGTAGAAATATATTTAAATTTGAAATGCCTAAGAAATAATTCTGCTTTATTCTCCTGAGCATAGTCTAACTTTATCCACTGTATTTCCCTCTGAATATTTAGAACATACAGATGGAGCCCTTCCTACTGGCCCTCAGGAAAAAAAAAAAAAAAAAAAAAAAAGAGGCAGCGTAGTCTACTGAAAGCACTGAATGAACAGGTATAAGTTATTCTTCAAGAGGAAACAGAATATGTGATAACAGCTTTTAACTATAAACAAGGCTGAAAACAGAAAAGAATAGAATATTTCAATTTTATGCTCATTTTATATATAAGAATCTGTAATTGGCTTAAATTGCAGGAAGGATGTTTCAGAGGAAGCACTGGGAAGACTTTGTAATATGATAGTGACACACCAGCCTAGACTGCCTCAACAGGCATCAGAAACACAAAAATCTGTTGTAAATGGTACTGTATAGTTCACCCAACCTTCACTCACAGAGATAAATAAGGCAACTTCTGAAGGTATTTTCCAGTCCTACAATCTCCAAATATTGAAAATAAGAACTTTAAACACAGATTGTTCCTAAAGGTTCCTTTTACATGGAAGCAATCATGGTCAGCTGATTATACACCTCTATTGCTGAACAACTCTACCCTGACCAAGACCTGAAAAAGCTTGCCTCAAAAATTATAGTGATCCCCTCTGTGAAGAGGCAGAAACCTGCTCAGTTCAATATTTCCATTTGAGGTCTTCTCACATCTATTTTCAACCTTTTTAACAAATTTCTGCTGCCCTCATTTGACTTGTGGAAGGAAAACAAATCACATAGAAGTATTCTCAATTGAACCAGTGACTTTTTTCTAATTTACATGTGATATATTTTCCTACAAAAAATCAACTCTCAATATGTTTCCTGAATTATAGAATGAAAGACATTTTATGTTACAAAATTTATGTTTGAAATATACTAGAAAAAAAGTTTATATCAGAAATCTGACACAACATCCGAACACCCAATCCAAATTAAGTAAGAGTGAGAAATCTAAATTCAGGATATAAATAAATTTAAAAAAAAATCTTCAAATTTATTCTGCTGCCTTGGTGCTTAAATTTTCCTGGACAGGTGAAGTTGTGTTAGTAAGTATTCAGCTTTTGCTTTACTGACTCCCTGAAAGCTATCAAGGCAGTCTGCACTAACTGCTAGCTCCCCCTTGTAGCCACCTGATTTGCAGAAAGCATGTATTCCAGTATCTAATAACAGAACTATTGTGATTGATGTTTGTACTCTCATTCAGAGTATATGCAATTCAATTAAAATCATTATGCTGTGTCTGATTTTGCTCATTAAACCTTCTTAACTGAAGGATATTTACTGCTAGAGCCAAATATCTAGACTTTTTCTTAAAGTTACAGGCTAAGCAATTTGAACAAGTACCTTCCTCAGGCTAAGAAAAGGCTTTAACTTCCAGAATGTGATTTATCATGTATGAATATGCTTTTTAGCCCTCCATTTGAAACAGGGATCCTATGCAGAAAAGAATACAAAATCCCAGGTCACTGGAAAATTATTCTGGAGAAAGGAAGCTGATTTTGTCATCTTGCAGCTACCCGTCAGCTGGGAGTGGGAAGTTACTCACCAACATACCTGAATTCTTCTTTCCACTAAATAAAAATTATTAATAAAACAGATCAGGGACAAAAACTCCACATTCTACTCAACTTCAGATGCTGGAAATTTAGACATTCACAAATGTTTTACATTGATTTTCTTTTATGGTCATTGAAACAAAAAAGATAGTAGTAGTTCAGAATTATTTTCATTATTCTGTGGATACTTCTTTAAAGTTGAGATGACTTGCACCCTAGACAAATTTCTTTGTTCAACACAAAGAAATCATGATGTGACAGAGATGTGCAGATAAACACACTGAAGATATCTGGATGTAGTAGGATCTTTTCTGCTATTGCACAAATGAGACAATATACAGTACCATTTTATCTAGACACTTTTCTGAATTTAAGCAGCTAAATTCTTATTACATAGCTTCTTAGACTACTAAATGTTTTGCTAAATTCCTGTATAAAGTTTCAACTACCTTCTTACGTTCATAAATATGGATTGTGATACTATGCATTGGTGTTTTTTGTGGGGTTTTTTTTTGGTTGGTTGGTTTTTTTTTTTGATAAATTTAACTTCTTAAATAAGGAAAAACGAGGTGTTGCATTCTTCTTCACTGCTATAGAACTGACACACCCACAAGCCTTTGATGCCATATGGCATCCACCCAAGGGTACTGAGGGAGCTAGTGGAAGAGCTCAACAAGCCATTTTCGATCATTTGTCAGCAGTCCTGGCAAACTGAGGAGGTCTCAATTGACTGAAGGTTAACCAATGTGATGACAATCTACAAGAAGGGCCAGAAACTTGATGTGGGGAAACACAGGCCTGTCAGCCTGACCTCAGTGCCAGGGAAGGTTATGAAGCAGATCATCTTCAGTGCCATCATGCTGCATGTACAGGACAACGAGGTGATCACAACCAGTCAATGTGGGTTCACGAAAGGCAGGTCCTGTTTGACTAACCTGATCTTCTCCTATAACAAGGTGACCTCCTTAGTGAATAAGGGACAGACTGTGGATGTTGTTTACCTAGACTTTAGTAAATGTTTTGACACTATTTCTCATCGCATTCTCCTGGAGAAACTGGCTGCTCATGACTTGGACAGTTGCATGCTTTGCTGGGTAAAAATCTGCTTGGCTGGCCAGGCCCAGAGGGTGGTGATGAATGGAGTTATAGGCAGTTGTTGACCAGGCACAAGGGGTGTTCCGCAGGGGTCAGTACTGGGGACAGTTCTGTTTAAGATCTTTAACAGTGACCTGGACAAGGGCATAGAGTGTACCCTCAGTTACTTTGCAGATGACACCAAGTTGGGCAGGATTGTTGATCTGCTTTAGGATAGAAAGGCTCTGCAGAGGGATCTGGACAGGCTGGATCGATGGGCCAAGGCCAACTCTATGAGGTCCAACAAGGCCAAGTGTGGAATCCTACATTTGGGTTGCAACAACCACATGCAATGCTACAGGGTTCGGTATGAGTGACAGGAAAGCTGTCCAGCAGAAATGGGCCTGGGGATATTGGTGAACATCCCACTTAATGTGAGCCAGTAGTATGCTCAGGTGGCTAAGAAGGCCAATAGCATCCTGGCCTGCATCAGGAACAGTGTGTCCTGCAGGACTAGGGAAGTGATTGTCCTCCTGTACTTGGCACTGATGAGGCTGTACCTCAAATACTGTGTTAGGCTTTGGACTGCTCACTTCAAGAAAGATATTGAAGTGCTGGAATGTGTCCAGTGAAGGGCAATGAAGCTGGTGAAGAGTCTGGAGGAGAAGTCTTATGAGGAGCAGCCAAGGAAACTGAGGTTGTTTAGCTAGGAGAAGAGGAGGCTCTGGAAGCCTTATTGCTCTCTACAACAACCTGAAAGGAGGTTGCAAAGAAGTTGGTGTTGGTTTCTTCTCCAAAGTGACAAGTTATAGGACAAGAGAAAATGGCCTCAATTCATATCGGGGGAGGTTGACTGGATATTAGAAAAGATTTCTTCACTGAAAGGGTTGTCAGGGAATAGGCTGCGTAGGCAGGTAGTTGAATCACCATCCCTGAAAGTATTTAAAAGCTGTGTAGATGAGGTGCTTAGGGTCATGGTTTAGTGATATATTTGGGAGTGTTAGGTTAACAGTTAGGCTTGATGATCTTAAAGGTCTTTTCTAACCTAAAATATTCCATGATTCTATGATTCTAAAAAGTATGACCCCTCTGTAGTTTATCATTTACTTGTTCAACAATAGATGAACAAAGACCTTAGGTGTTGAATGCCTAATCTATTAAGCACAAACCAGGGCGTAACACTTTCTCACAGCAATTTTATCATTAATGTAAAAGAATGTAATCATCTGACGACATACTGTAGTTTATTTACTATGGTATAAAGTAGCCATTAGCATCTTTATGGCTATAGTTCTGTAACCTCTTCCCCTAACTATAAACATCTGAGATTTGCAATTAATAAAATTTCAAGTGGCATCAGAAATATTTCCTTATTTCTTATGTGCTGACCTGTGCAATCTTCAACAATCCAGTAACAGAAGCAAGATCAAAAAAAGGAAACCACAGTATTGTAGTAGTAGTATTGTGCCAGGATTATTGAATTTGTTGGCCAGATAAAAAAGGCTAATAGAATGAAGTATTGTTTCTTTTTGAGACCAATTCAGTCCTCTAATACTTGAAAATGTACTTGCTGACTTTGGGACTTAGAATTGTTGATGATCTAGGTGTCATAGAGAAAGCAGCCCTTATCAAATTGCTCAAATAGCCTCTGTGTAAATAACATTTAAAAGACAGGCTGAGCTCAGTTCAGTCACCCAGATGTAAGATATTTCCAGGGGCTGTATGGGGCTAATCAATATGCCACACACTCTGTGGGAAGCTCTAGGGGGGATCTTCTGAATAAGCAGGCAGAGGCTACAGAGGGAGACATATCTAAAAGAGCACTAGAAAATTAGCTTAAGCAGCTGAATTGAGATTAATCAGAAAGTTACAGTGCAGAAATACCAGAAAAAAGCTACATGAGGAATTTTTTACTCTGGATGAGAATTGTTACTTACAACAGTTAAAACAAATTAAGAAAACCATATATAATTTAAAGCACATTCAGCATCAGGTGACTGGTTCTCACTGATTATATTTGTACTATCAAGGCATTCAGAAAGGAGAGAAGCAGTAGCTCAAAGTAATCTGTGCTGGGGGAGATCAATGTACCCCATGTGAGGTTCAGTGTTTTTACTCCTGGCTAAATTTAGCCTGATCCCATTTTCCAAACATCCCCAACACCCATGTAATGTAAAACTGAAGGTTCAGAGCTTTGTTTTCCAATGAGAAGATGAACCATTTCAGTTCATTCATAAAATGTAGTTTCTGATTTAGCTTCACCTCACAGAAATCTACTTCGTGGAGAGCAAAACCATTCAGTAAATTAAATCAACAAATGTTAAGTGGGGACAATCGGAATTTTCACTTCAAAATCACACTCATTTTGAAACAAAACACTAATGAGGAAGTCCATTTTGGGAATAAATTTAATTCATTACATCGTATTCATTACACTATCCCAGAAATTAAAATTACACTGAAAGGCATCTACTTTAATTCCTAAATAGCAGCACCTCTGTAAGAGTTCAGCACGTTTGACCTAAACATTTACTATAATTTTCTACTTAACTATATTATTTTCCAAAAGTCCATGGCATCTAAATTTGTAAGGAAATGTTAGACACTTTCATATATCTCACCCAGTCTACCTAGTCCTTTTTTCAGCATTTTTATTTGACTTGTGGTGGTGACAGTATGTGCATAAGTCAACTGTTCAGAAGGCTGTTGAGACTACTTTACCCTACATGGTGAAATCCACATCGCTGCCGAGCATGACATAGAACAATGTCTGACATTCAGGCTATGATGAACTGCACTTTGTAAGATTTTTTCTTTTTTTTTTTTTTTTTTTTTTAAACTTATCTTCATATGAGACATTTGTGGGCATAAATGCTAGAGATGACACACGCATAGATATATATGCATATATATCTAAATAAATAAATAAACAAACAAACAGAAATCGCCAATATCAAAACATCATTTTAGCCTAACACTTCAGAGTTTTGATTGTGATCGTCTAAACTATGGTCATATTTACTTCCTTGAAATATGAGTACATGCTATTATTTTTTCTATTAGAACATCACTGGATAAAAAGCCAAAATTATATCTGTTCCACTGTCATGGAGAGGATTACCTAACTATCTTCTCTTTTAATCAATTGTCTTAACCATTAACCAGAGTCAGTCCTTATCTTATATTTTCTCTATCTGATCCCATCACAAAGTTACCTAACCCTGAATTGCAAACACAAATAATAGTAGGCACCAGATGCCTCGTAACTGACAACCCTGTCTGTGTACACACAAATAAAGCTAAGCAGCAAGGATAATTTTAGAGACCTGAGTACCATGTCTTATCTCAGGTGGTGTTTATAATTCAGAAAACTCATTTGCTGCTTAGGTCATTGATTACTATTTTAGTTTTGGATGCTAATGGATATTCTTCATCATTCCAGGCTGAAGGGGTTACTAAATTTTACTGTTTCCATTCATTGACATCTCAACTCTGGAAATAAAATGTTTGCTAATTATCCACATTAAATACATAATTTCATTCATTTTTAAGTGGCAATTTTGGTAAAATTATGGTCATAAGAAATGGTATGGAGGAGGAAGGAAAGATAGAAACCCCTAAAATCAAACTCGCAGCAAACATTGTAATATCAAACATGCAATATAGCAAGTAAGGTAAGATCTAGGCAAATGGAACCAATCTGTAAACTTTATTGTCTTCAGTGACTATGTTATTGTTTAGATGTGTAGATCTCTTGTGAGAAACTAAGTTTAAACACAATAAACACAAACACACACACATTTTAGCCTGATTCCCTATTGTTCTTTATAAACTAAACAATGTTTCAGTGAAACTGGCTATTGATAGTACACCTAAAAGTTTGGAAAAATACATTGTACTCTCATGCTGAGCTAGGTGATCCTGCTCTGGCAAGGGGATTGGACTAGATGATCTCTAGAGGTCCCTTCCAACCCTTACCATAGTAGGGGTCAGAATAACTCACAACTATCAGTTCTTTGCCAGACTTTTAAAAAGAAAGTACACTATAATTAAAGGCTTTAAGAAACTTTCCTGATTTAACCTATTAAGGTATCCTGTATGTATATACAGATAGGGAGGTTATTAAGAAGACATAATCATTGAAATAAAATATAGTGAATTGGAATACCTTGGTAATGATACTACCATGAGACATTCAGAAAAATCTTCTGGGTTTAGTATTTAAAAGAAATTCCAGAGGAAAATAATGGGGTTGTACACACACAAAAAGTGGGAAAATATTGTTATTCAGATCTCACTTCCCTAACTTCAATCAATAGCAAAAACATTGAATAAACAGTTATATCAAATGCCAATGGCAAACAATATAATCCCTGGTTTCTGGCAGCTACTGCCCCTGAGACCATGTGATAATGGCTGTGAGTTAAGCTCTCTATTCTGATAGGAATAATTTTGCACAGTTTAAAAGACGTCTTAGAGAAAGAACCTGTTGATCGAATGGATAACTGTTATAATTGAAGCTATCATCTTAGACAATGAATTTACTCAGGAATTTTTTTTTTAGACATATTACAGATGTTCAATTCCTACTTACCAGAGAAGATGCAATACAATAGGCTGGATGGCACCTACTGCAATCTATCATCTCAGGTATCCTACTATATCCATACTAATCTGCTTAAATGACACAGTGTCTGAGAGATCCATAAATTTCTGGAAGAATGGCCTAACTCCATGGGTTATAACTAATTGATGATATGTTACAGTACTTAATGAAATTAGGATCATTTTGAAACCACCTACACCCTTCGTTTTTCAACATTTGACCTTCTACTAAATATATTTCTGCGCAGCATAGACCAAATATTCTCTTAATAGTAAACTTTGTGCCACAGGTGGCTGAAAAAGTTAAAGTGCATGGATAGTCTTTTCTAAATCATGACTACATACTGCTCTATATGTCAAGATATTCAATGAGTTCCAGAGGGTCAGAATCAGTGACACAGAAATAAAATTGGATAAATATGATTTTGTGGCTATATAAGTTTTGTTATATATTCCTTCCTTTTGCAGAATGAAAAAATGTGTTAAATATTTAGTAGCATTCAAAAGTTTTATTCAGTGCTTTATTATGGGATATTTTTTTAAAAATTAAAACTACACCCAGAAATCTAATATTTCTCATGAACATTCTCAGATCTAGACCAGTAAAAGGTTTCTTATTAGAGTTCTACAGCATAAACCAGTAGATAAATTTGCAACATGGATGTTCAAGAAATGGAAAAAAAAAACCCCTGGAGATAGCCTCTGGGAAACTACCTCTGTGATAGCAGTAATGGTAAAAGTAGAAAGTTTGTTCCATAAAAAAGAAGGTGGTTCTCCAGACTCCCTCTGCCTCCTTTGTATACAATGCAAGACCAAGAGAAAGGTTTTAAGTATGCAGTCAAGTCATCATTTTGGTTATTGAAGGAAGTGAAGTATTTTGAATAAGAGAAAAACTCAGATAATATTGTTATCAATGAGTTCAGTACAAAGATTTGCAGTACAGACACTTCTATACTACTTAAAAAAAAAAAAAAAAGAGGGTGAAGACCTACATCCTGGACACTAGATCAAATTGCATTTTCATACTGCTCACTGCTGTCTCTTTTTCAAAAAAGTTGTCCACATTCACACAACATAGCATATATACATTCTCTTGGTGTGACCCTATGATCCTAAGCCTTATTTTTTTTTTTTTTTTTTTTTTTAATGTGTGTGTGTGTGTAAGGTTTTTCTGTTTGGGTTTGGTTTCATATCACACTGTCCAAAATCACTTGAATGATGCATAGCTGCTCACTAGATTGTTGCTCTTTCAGCATGGAATTAAGAGCTGGTTAAACAGTATAATTTTTAACATAAATTCCATGAGGGTTTATTTCTGAATGCAGCATGCCGAAAGTGTTGGAGGATGGCTTATAACTTTTTCATTTCAACTTTTGGGAACAGTTATTTGGAAGAACTGTCCCTTACAGTGTACCTGGTCTTTGTCTTGAAAAGGTTTAGTTAGGACAGTCTAAACCAAAGTGAAATTAAAAATAATCATTGTGGGTGTTAGACCCTCCAGCATTTCAATTTGTTCTCTGTCCTCTTTGTATTTAATTTTTTCTTTAAAAAATATTACACATTTAAAGCAAAGAAATCATAAACACAGTCAATGGGTCATTGCTTGATTCTTGGTATAGTGTTTTCACTGCTTGGATAAATAAACCAGAGACAAGTGAAACCTACAGTTTTACTAGCTACTGTGATTAATTAGGAGCTCTGCTGCACTACTTACTACAACCTCTAATCAGGACACTAAGTTCTTTTATTTGAGTTTATATATATAATAAATATATGGACATGTCTTGAAGATATCACCTTCTGGTCATATATAGAAGAAAAGGCAAAGCAGAAAAACAAACTTACTTCTAGCATTCCAGAGGACAACTGGAAGAAAACTAATAGAACAGACAAGCATTTAATCAGAAATAGGGTGACCCAGAAAATATATTATGATAATAATTGTTAGTATTTTAAATAATAAACCACAATATTTTTAACTGCACTGTTACAAAACAGTCTGTAAAAACTATAATTTTTTTCTCTGAATGATCAAGGAAAACAATTATAAGCAAACATGTTTAAAAACATTGAAAAGAATGAAAGTATTTAGTGTTAATTTTACTAATATGAAAATAAAATAAAATTTCTAATTATGTACCATAAAATATATTTTTACGGAGAGTTCCTTGAGCCATAGTATCACAGTTTATATTACAAAAAGACAAGTACAGGAAATTTGTTCTGCATATCAGTCAGCAGATCATACAGAGGAGCACAGTGCTTTGTCTCCCTCCTCCATACATATAAATGTGTCCCTTTGGCATGGACATATTTAGCAGAGCCAATGTACTTTAAAACATAACAAGGGTTGAGAGAACACTCCCCAAGTTCTCCAGTTCTGTAGGAACTACCAACAGTGAAGATGTATAGCTAAACAGAGAGATTCTAGGGAATATGTGTATGTTTGGTCTCCTTCATTAAGATCCACGGATGCAACTTCAGATACAGTGAATCTGGTTCTTCACAAAAGCTGTTAGGAAATGGGTTTTAAGCTTTGAATTTAAGAAGCACATATCTCAGTGTCTCAGAGTTTGGAGTTAAAACAAATACATTTAAGAAAGGAAAAGAAAAGAAAAGAAAAGAAAAGAAAAGAAAAGAAAAGAAAAGAAAAGAAAAGAAAAGAAAAGAAAAGAAAAGAAAAGAAAAGAAAAGAAAAGAAAAGAAAAGAAAAGAAAAGAAAAAAGAAAAGAAAAGAAAAGAAAAGAAAAGAAAAGAAAAGAAAAGAAAAGAAAAGAAAAGAAAAGAAAAGAAAAGAAGAAAAGAAAAGAAAAGAAAAGAAAAGAAAAGAAAAGAAAAGAAAAGAAAAGAAAAGAAAAGAAAAGAAAAGAAAAGAAAAGAAAAGAAAAGAAAAGAAAAGAAAAGAAAAGAAAAGAAAAGAAAAGAAAAGAAAAGAAAAGAAAAGAAAAGAAAAGAAAAGAAAAGAAAAGAAAAGAAAAGAAAAGAAAAGAAAAGAAAAGAAAAGAAAAGAAAAGAAAAGAAAATCTTTAGCACTATTTTTATGGCTTTTCCATGTGTTAAACTGGTACACAATTTCTATGCATCAGTGATTTAAAACAAATCTTACAAAATAATGAAGGTAACTCTCTATTTAAGTACTCCCTTTTAATCAATATTGATTTAAAGTTGTTAGCTGTTTCAAACAGCATGGTTTGTACTTATTGTTGACTTGGAAGGTTTCCTTTTGAAATAGAAAAGCTAGAAATTAACTTCTTCTCCAGAAAAAGTTCTTGGAATAATACCGTTGAAAATAACCTTTTGCTTCAGTTTTCTGACATGGAGCCTAAAACATGGAGTCTGGAAATATGTTAGGTTCCAAAGTCATTGAGTTTTGTACCTATGCAGCCATGTAAATATTTTCTTTATTTATCAGTCATGTTGGAAGACAGAGAAACTCCTCTCTAAATATGTGTGTCTATTTGAAATAGACATAATGCTATTGATCACTCATTAATACCCTCTCAAAATATTCTATTGGTCTAGAAAACATTTACTCAGTTGCAGCTTCACTAGTATTTGTAAACTCATAACTGAAGACAGAATACACCTTGGATGATAGATCTACTCTACATTTTATTCATTTTGGGTAAAATTTATTGTGTGGAACATATATAACACCATGAGATATTTTTTAAAAATCTACAGATTATGTTTACAAATGTAAAAAATATTAATTTTTATAACCACTGATGAAAGATACCCAAATCTAACAATAAGCCAATATGTAATTTTATATGCAATTATTTTAATAATGAAGGTAACTCCATTGCAACAGGCCAAACAAGATTAATATTTATTATTTTCATATTAAGTTAATTTTTGAGGCAGATATTTTTTGGTGGGGGGGTGTAGGGCGAGTGGGAGCAAAAACTCCATGCTTTTACTTCCTGAATATTATGACAGGTTCTTCTTTTACTGAAATTATTACATAGTACAAAACTCGTTTTGTCTTGGTTTCATGGTTAGTCTGGAAAACTGAAAAGGGTTGATGAAAGGGAGCCAAACTTACCTTTAAATGTTTCAAAAGATAATAATTATTAAAACAAATGTTTATAATAAACACAAAAAAAAATGGAATGGACACAGAATACTCTATTTTGAAGTATTACAAACTAATTTTCATAGCAATTCTTTGCAAATTCTTTTGTTTAGAAATCACATTTCAGTGTAAGTGTAGTTGATCACACTCAATTTCTTGAGTACTGTAGACAGTAGATGTCAAAGATTATGAGGAATAATCCTTGTGCTTTTAAGAAAGTCTTCAATTTAGAAGTGAAGTCTAGGATTATTCTTTCTGCAAATAAGGCCATAGTAAACTTATTTCTTGCTTAGAAAATAGATTTCTAGTGTACGGCCAAACTCTTATTTAGCCAGCGTTTATTTAAAAATATAATTCTTCTGGGGAAGAATAAATAGATATCTATTTAGCTTGCATTGATGAAACACTTTCAGCCACTGAAGTGCAGCACTTTGGGGTTTTCACACTCACATAATGTTTACATTTTGTTCTTCTCTTTCCTGTGCTCACAGGGTTTCAGTTAAATAAGATCAAATATATGGTAATACTAAGGGTGGGATTTATGACACAATAACATCCTTTAAGGAAAAAAAAAGCACCCATCAACTTTAAATATAGTATTCATGTTTACATGTGCTCACAAGACCACTCCTAAGCTGATTTTTATTTGTAAAGCACATCAAATATGTTACTTAGCTGTAATATGGACATCTGTATTAGTGATGTGCTTGTATTTTCTATCAAATAGGTGGGGAAAGCTAGCATGAGTGCTTGTGTTAGAATATAAACTGAACGTCCTAATTCTAGGGTCGTAATCTGTTTCCTAACACTGATCTGATTTACTATGCTTCTGCTTGCTGAAGACACACAATTCTTGCAATGGAATAAAATTGTTGAACTTTTGACAGCTTTGTAACAGATCATTAGGCTTCTGATTTTGGAAGGAAAAATAATTTAAAATATCTAGGTTTCAGCAAATCCTGCATCTAGTCATCCTTGACATACATACCTTTATGCTCAAGATGTTTCCTGCTCAATTTATGTTGAAGAACTCCCATGTGAAATAAGATAGAGACTATATTTTGGGTTCCAGCTCTCAAATTGCACATTCTTATGATGGAATACTAGCTTCATGTTTCATAGTAATTTCTTATAGGTGTAAACATAATTTAACAACATAAATAAAACAAAATTGGATATATTTTAGATGCCTAAAAGTTATAGATCTCATTTAGCTTTATAATCCCTGAATGCTTTATAGCCAAAGAACTCATATTTATTAAATGAGAGCTGCTGTGGAGGTTCCTTCTTCTCATTGACTACAAAGAGATCTAGAGTAACTGGGTCAAACCTACATATTTAACTTTTAGATGTCTGAAGGTATTTTGTAGAGTTTTTCTCACCAAAGTTAATGTTTCCATGAGCAAGCCATCAGTCAGGCTTTCTCGGAATTTCCTCTCAAATGTAGTAATTATTTTGATGGAATTATTTGTGATTTAATTTCTTGTAGAGAACTTATTATTGTTTACAGGTCATGAGAGGAGGTGCAAAATACAAGGATCTTTACAAATGTTTTGTAAAATACCAAGCTTCAGGAAAAAGGGAAAAAAAAAAAAAAAATCTAACAGATTTCATTTCTACATGCAAATATTGTAACAGAAGGACCTTAATGGCAGGTAATAGTGGACACTAACCAGAAAGGAAATTGCAATCTTCTCTTCTTGACCCAGAGCAAATAGAAACCATAAGAAGAGTACAACAGTTTAAATATTGTGTTTATCTTCCTGCAAGGAATAAAAACGAAAGCAGATGTTGCTAAATACAAGTAACCGTCATTCTTGTATTAAGTAATTGTCATTAATGTCTACCCATTATCTTGAAAATAAACAGCAAAACAAGAGCAGTATTTATTCCTAGATCCTGTTATTTAGAAAATTATATCAACAACCCCAAGCAGTTAAAAAGAAGTGGTTTAAGAACAATTCAAGATAGCCTAAGGCAACAAAACAGTATCATTACATACTAATGTTTAAAAATATAGTATAACTTCATCATGGCATTTTTAGTTTTGATTATAGAAGTTTTAGAGCACATTCTGTTTCTAAAACTGCTAAGGAGAAAGATTACTTTCTATTATATGTCCCAGAATAGATATGTCTTAAAGCTTTTTTGGGTAACAGAACTGTGATTCCTTATAATTCAATCTGTGTCTCATGTGCTTGCTTTGTCCTTCTCAGTCAGATCATGAGACTCAGGTCATAAAAAAGCAATATCTTATTTTCTGGTATTTGTCATTCTTATTCTATAAGTGCTAACTTATAACATTTGATATCCTCACATTTTTACAGAAAAGCTTGAGTAAATGAATATGTTATGACCCAATTAATAATTAGCATATAGATGATATATTCAACAATGACAAATATTTAATATAAAAGTGTGTAATAAGTTTTATTTTATGAGAACCGTCTACTGCATAACTTAATTTGGATTTTCATTCTTAAAGTTACTTTGGATTTTGGATGATGTGTTCATTTTCACTGTAGTACAAAGTATTTTTAATATCTTGTGTCTTCTAGAGTTAGTGTATTTATCTAGTCTATCTTCATCAAAGTATAACAATAAACACACATGAAAACATTTAGGCAAAGAATACTTACTACTTCATGTTCTGACCACCTCTTTGTGTTGTGTCATCTGTTCACGTGACACAACTGTGCTTCACAGTAACCTTAAAAGTAACTAAACTATTTTTTAATACATTCATTTCCATCTTTACTCCAAACTGGTCTCACCAATGCATCTGTATCAGAAAAGTTGCCATAAGAGATTCCATATGATGCCAATGGAGAGCAAAAGAAAGGGTTTCAAAAGACAGGTCTGCTTACCTGACATCTGCATCAGATCTGAGAGTTGCTGATTCTACTCCATTGCTTATGTAGGAGAATACAACAGATTAATTCAATCAGGGTTTTACTTAAAATTTTATGGATAAATATACATACAAAAATATTTCAGCTTCTTATAACTTCCAATTTAGAAACACTCTGATAATTTTCTGTTTACAGAATCAGCATGTTTTGGACACCTATTTTTAATCTGAATAGGAAAAAAATAGAAATTATTGTTTTAATATTCTACCTACTCATATTCTATAAAATATTTTCTTATCAACAAGGTGAATATATATACACATATATTTCTCAATAAGGTGAAATTATAATTTGCCTGCAAATGAGAAAAGTACCTTCAACTGTTCCATGAACAGACATAGGCATATGAATTATTTAGAAAGTAAATAGACAAATTGACCAGTTTGTTTGTAAGTAGTAGCATACTTATGCTTTTCTTTCTGTAAGAAAAGCTTATACAGCTAAGCATATATTCAACTTAACATGTTACTGGAAATCATGGCTATTTTTGTGGATGAAGAAGACTAACAAATGTGACATATTAGACATATGTAGTTACAGAAATGCGGACCTAGAATTGGACAAAACTGGTCTTAGTGGTAATAAAGAGGACAAAGGCCAATTATCTAATGTATGCAAAAAGCACCATGTACACGAAATTCATATGTAATGTGGACATGCAGACCAGTGAAGAGAAAGAATGGTGCAAAATGTGCTAGCAAACATTTTAAATTAAGCTAAATACACCCCAGAGTGAGGAAGAAGAAACCATTACCACAACCACCACATTTGTCTTGCCAAAAGGCTCCGGGTGTTGATGACTCTTCACAACACCCCACTACCACCAAGAAAATGAGAAATCTTGTGATTAGGTGAGACAGTGGAATGGAGAGCATGACACTGGGGAAGAAGGGTAGAAAATAATGTGTGTATGAAACAATTTTAACTGCACTGGTTTTCTTTATTTTTCTGTAAAAATTATACCTGGCCTAATTATCATGAGACCCTTAAGATTTCACTTATATTAACAATACAGTTTTGGCATTAGGTACGTATGAGCTGTGCTGCTTCTTTGCCCCTAAATAACATTTTGAGCATAGCAGTCTAGATTATGATGATGATTTTAAAAAAATAAATGGAACACTTGACAGCATACTGCCTAGTAGACCAATATGCTTTTTGAGATAGGCATTTCAAATATAAATGGGTAAAATGATTTCTTCACTTTCTAAATGTTCACAAAACCAATTACTAATAAGTAGCCTGAGGCTTACTGTGAGGAATACTTTTTCTTATTGTGGCATCTGACATTGCATCAAGCATCATGTCTCAAGGTTATAACTGTGAAATGTGTTAGGAATGATGTACAGTAAATTGTTATTGGTCACCTTCTTTATAATATTAATCTTTTGCTGCGCTTTCGTGAAATGAGAATGATGCTCAACTTATCTGACACTGATATTTGAAGGACTCTGCAATATCAAAATAATCATCTCCATATAAATCATTACACCACAGTGGTTTGCATCTTAGCCACACAAGGCATGTGTGGAGACCTGACATTTTTTACCAAGTCAGTGGATATTTTTGCCTTATTAAAATAGGTTTAGGAACATAACAGCATCTGAGCAGAAAACAATGAACAATACAATAGTGATTTTATGGTAACACAACAAATTGATACATATGCCCTGCTGCTGGTGTGGTTGGTTTAGATCAGTTAAAGACAAATGGTTCTTGTTTCATGTGATTATTTACTATTTTATTTTAATGTAGCTCTGTTGGTATGTTTTACTAAAAACAAGAAACAAAACTGAAAACCTACCTACCAACAATTCAACACTCTCCTATTTTATTTGTGAATGTGTTAAAAGACCTGGCCTTACTGTCAGGGCCAGGTGGGCCAGGGTACTTTGTATCCCTGAATGCAAATGTCTCCAGAAAGGACCATTGTTTCAGTTATCTTAGGTCCATGTTAGAACAGAGGTGAATGAAATTTCCTTCAGTTAAGACAGAACTACAACTCTGGAAAAACTTAGGTACTTGTAAAAAATAAAAGAACATTGGCATTGTGAGGAAGGGAAGTGCAGTACTTTCTATGAGAGAGCTCCCATGTGTCATCACTTGTAATGGGTCTCAGTACAGAGAGATTCTATAATCTCTAATGTCCTTCTCTGAATATATAGGATCCCGGTGTTGTGGTTTAACCTGGGCTAACAGTAAATACCACTCAGCCCCAAACTCACCTTCCCTCTCCATTCCAAAGTGGAGGAGGAGAGTTGGAGGAAAAGAAAAAGAAAGCTCGTAAAGTTGAGATAAGAACTATTTAATAATTGAATATAAATGAAAGTTGCAGTGATACTAATAACACTAAAATTACTACAAATACTAAGTAAATAAAATAATAGAAAATAGAACATAAAGTCATAGAATGGTATGGGTTGGAAGGGACCTTAAAGACAATCTAGTTCCAACCCCCCTGCCATGGGCAGGGACACCCTCCACTAGTCCAGGTTGCTCACAGCCTCATCCAGCCTGGCCTTGAAGACAGCCAGGGATAGGGCATCCACAGCTTCTCTGGGAAACCTGCTTCAGTACTTCACCACCCGATCAGTGAAGAAGTATTTCCTGATATATAGTCTAAATCTACCCGCTTTCAAGTTAAACCCATTACCCCTTGTTCTGTCACTACAGGCCCCTGGAAAAAGACACCCCCCTTCCCCCCTCCCCCCCCCCCCCCCCCCTTCTTGCAGGCCCCTTCAGGTACTGGAAGGATTTGTAAGGTCTCTGCAGAGCCTTCTCTTCTCCAGGCTCAACAAGCCCAACTCAGTCTTTCTTCATAGGAGAGGTACTCCAGCCCTCTGATCATTTTTGTGTCTCTTCTCTGGACTTGCTCCAACCAGTTGATATCTTTCTTATATTGAGCTGGATGCAGTACTTCAAGTGAGGTGTCACAAGAGCAGAGTAGAGGGGGAGAATCACATCTCTTGACCTGTTGGCCACACTTCTGCTGATACAGCCCTGGATATGGTTGGCTTCCTGGGCTGCAGCACACACTGCTGGCTCATGTCCAGCTTTTCATTCACCAGTACCCCCAAGTTCTTCTCCTCAGGGCTGCTCTCAATCCATTCTCCGTCCAGCATGTACCCGTGCTTGGGATTGCCTCGACCCATGTAGAGTACCTTGGACTTTGCCTTGTTGAACTTCATGAGGTTGACAGTGGCCCACATCTCCAACCTGTCAAGGTTCCTCTGGATGGCATCTCTTCCCTCCAGCGTGTCAACTGCACCATACAGCTTGGTGTCATCGGCAAATTTGCTGAAGGTGCACTCAATCCCACTGTCCATGTTGCTGACAAAGATGTTAAAAAGTACTGGTCCCAATACTGACCTCTGAGGAGCTCCACTAGTCAATGATCTCCACTCAGACACTGAGCTGTTGACCACAGCTGTCTGAGTGTGGCCATCAAGCCAGTTCCTTATCCACTGAGCAGTTCATCCATTAAATCCATACCTCTCCAATTTAGAGACAAGGATGTCGCGCGAGTAGGTGTCGAACCCTTTGCATAAGTCCAGGTAGATGACATCAGTTGCCCATCTTTTATTCACCAAGGTTGTGAACCCATCGTAGAAGGACACAAGGCACAATCTGCCCTTGGTGAAGATACTCAATGCCAGAGTAAGGCACAGTGTCTCTCTTAATAAGAAAGTGTTGTGCCCAATATCAGTCCTGGGGGGACCTGACTTGTGACAGGCTACCATTTGAAAAGGAGCTATTTACCACCACCCTCTGGTGTGGCCTGTCAGCCAGTTCCCCACCCACTGCACAGGCTGCTTGTCTAGACCATAACATATCAGCTTCTCAAGGAAACTGAGAAATCGTATCTAAAACCTTGAGGAAATCAAGGTAGATGATGTCTATTGCTCAGCTCAATAATCCTTCTTCAAATGGGTGTGCATTTTACAGTCTTTTTGGTGATAACAGCATAAAGAATATCAGAGATAAATAATTTTTCAGTATCTACTGACTGGAATAAGTTAAAAAATGAACCAAAATTTTTCCTTCATACAGTTTCAGGTAGGAAATATTCTTTGTTTCTTCATATACGTAAACTTAGAATATGACATTCTAAAAAAGCCTGAATTGCTTCTATTTCTTGAAAAAGAATTTTCATTTATTTTATAAATTTAATTTGGCAACTACCACAGAAATACTTGAAGGATGTGAAGAGTAAAGAAGAACAATTACTAATTGCTAAATGGACTGTTATCTTCCAGAACACCCAACTGTACTGTGTTTTATTGTGCCCTTACAGATTACAAATCTATAAAGTAGACTGCATGGAAAAACAGATATTTACATGTCAAGGAACTGTTATCAAACAAAAATATTAGAAAATGCTTATGCCAATACAAAGTACTCTCGTACATTTTGCATTCTGTTTGCTGAAATGCAAAGCAGTTGGGAGAAATCCTAATCTCTTTATGTAAATTTTAGCAATCATCTGCTGCATTAGGTCCCAGGCTCTGGCCCTCAGGCCGCGGCTCTCGGGCTGTGATCGCTCTCGGGCTGTGGTTCTCGGGCTCTCTGGGTCTGACTCACTACTCAGCATCTGGGTGTACATTGGTTAGTGGATGGTGAGAAATTGTATCATATTGTATTATATTATATCATATGTTTTATTTTCTATTATTTTAATTATTTATTATTACTAGTAAATAGTTCTTAGCTCAATTTTACAAGCTTCCTTATTTCTTTTTGCTCTGATTTTTCCCCTCCACTGGAGGAGGGGAGGGGGAATTTGTGAGAGCAGCTTTGTGGTATTTTGCTAGCCAGAGTAAACCACCACAAAGAGTTTATGAACACGAGTATCCCACTCACCTCCACCTCTTCATAACCATACCTACCTATCATTTATCAGCAGCCCTTGCTAACTGGGGAGGTGCCAGTTGTCTGGAGGTTAGCTAATGTGATGTCTGTCTATAAGAAGGGCCAGAAGAAGGATCCAGGTACCTGTAGGCCCATCAACTTAACCTCGGTGACCTGGAAGGTTATGGAGCAGATCATCTTCAGTGCCATCATGCTGCATGTACAGGACAACGAGGTGATCACAACCAGTCAATGTGGGTTCACGAAAGGCAGGTCCTGCTTGACTAACCTGACCTCCTTCTACCAGAAAATGACACACTTAGTGGATGAGAGAAAGTCTGTGGATGTTATCTACCAAGACTTTAGTAAACCCTTTCACACTATTTCTCACCACATTCTCCTGCAGAAACTGCCTTCTCATGGGTTAGACAGGTGTACTCTTTGCTGGGTAAAAATCTGGCTGGCTAGCCAAGCCCAGAGAGTGGCTGTGAATGGAGTTAAATCCAGCTGGTGGTCAATCACAAGTGGTGTTTACCAGGGCTCAGTACTGGGGCCTGTTCTGTTTAAGATCTTTATCAATGATCTGGAAAAGGGGATCGAGTGCACCCTCCGTAAGTTTGCAGATGACACAAAGTTGGACAGGAGTCTTGATTTACTTGAGGGTAGAAAGGCTATACAGAGGGATCTGGACAGGCTGGATCTAAGGGCCGAGGCTAACTGTATGAGGTTCAACAAGGCCAAGTGCTAAGTCTTACATTTGCATCACAAAAACCCCATGCAATGCTACAGGCTTGGAGAAAAGGGGCTGGAAAGCTGCGTGGTGAAAAAGGTCTTGAGGCATTGGTTGACAGCTGGCTGAATATGGGCTGGTAGTGTTCACAGGTGGCCAATAAGGTCAATAGCATCCTGGCTTCTATCAGAAATAGTGGGGCCAGCAGGACTGCGGAAGTGACCATCCCCCTGTACTCAGCACTGGTGAGGCCATTCCTAGAATCTGGTGTTCAGTTTTGGGCCCCTCACTGCAAGGAAGACACTGAGATGCTCAGTGTGTCTAAGGAAGGGAAACTAAACTGGTGAAGGGTCTAGAGAACAAGTATGAGGAGTGGCTGAGGGAACTAGGGTTGCTTAGCCAGGAGAAGAGGAGGCTCAGGGGAGACCTTATTGCTCTCTACAACTACCTGAAAGGAGATGGGGTGGGTGTTGGTCTCTTCTCCCAAGTAACAAGAGACAGGACGACAGTGAACAGCCACAAGTTGCACCAGGGATGTTTAGATTCGATATTAGGAAGGATTTCTTTACTGAAGGGATTGTCAGGCATTAAACAGGCTGCCCAGGGAAGTGGTTGATTCACCATCCTTGGAGGAATTTAAAAGATGGATCAATGGGGTACTTAGGGACATGATTTAGTGGTGGACTTGGCAGTGTTAGATTTACAGTTGGACTTGATGATCTTAATGGTCTTTTCCAACCTAAATGATTCCATGATTTTATGATAAGCAGAAGGTACACACTGGCAACACTTTCATACATGGGAAACCTTATTTACCTGTAAAAAGAAAATAAGGTTAGGGAAATGTAATCAGTACAATGAGGGAGAAAGCATACTATGGATATTGACAGGAAAATGTAGATGAACGGAGACTGAAAAGAGATGCAAAAAAAAACCAGAAGAACAATGATGAAACAGGAAAAAGGAAAGAAATTGGAAAAAAGATTTTATTGTTTGTTTACTTGTGGGTTTTGAAGGGAATACTCAGGTTTTTTCAAATATCTTTTTTTAATATGAGGGCTGAATATGAAAACCTTTTCGGGTTTGGTTTTTTTTTTTTCCATATCCTTTTTTTACAAAGTGGAAAACAATTAATACTTGTTTTTTTCTGGTACTATTGTTTACTAAAACTGATACATCGTTATTTTTTCCTTCTCCACTACATTTTGCTCTACTGCTGTTTCAGAAAGACTGAACAGGAAAACCTCAGAATTTCTCCTTTTGCCTCTCATTATTTCAAGCTTATCAAATTGGCTTAGAACTTTTTAGACACATTCTTAATTTCCTTACTTTGAAGTCTTATACTGAAATTTTAGACATATGTGAGTAACAACTGGAGTTTAAAATTAGACACTTTCACAGATTGGGGAAAGAGGGGCTATTAACATTTCTCGTTATAAACAGAGGAGTGGGGAAAAGCCATATGCAATGTTATAAACTGAATAGAGATTGACAAAAATGCAAATGGCAGATCTTATTGTAAATAGAATCATAGAATGTGGCTTGGTGAGTACTTCTGCCAGCTCCCTCAGTACCCTTGGATGGATCCCATCTGGTCCCATAGACTTGTGTCTGTCTAAGTGGTGCAGTGGATCACTAACAAATTTCCTTTGGATTATGGGGGCTTCATTCTGCTCTCTGTTCCTGTCTTTCAGCTTGGGGGGCTGGGTACCTGGAGAGTAACTGGCCTTTACTATTTAAGACTAAGGTAAAGAAGACATTGAGTGCCTCAGCCCGTTCCTCATCCTTTCTCACTATGTTTTCCACAGCATCCAATAAATTATAGAGATTATCCTTAGCTCTCCTTTTGTTGTTCATGTTGCTAAAATATTTTATTGCCCCTTACAGCTGTAGACAGATTAAGTTCTAGTTGGGCTTTGGCCCTTCTAATGTTCTCCATAAATAACCTCACAAAATCCCTGTAGTCCTCCTGAATTGTCTGCCTCTTCTTCCAAAAGTCATTAATTCTCTTTTTTCCTCAGTTCCAGCCAAAGCTCTCTGTTCAGCCAGGCCAGTCTTCTTCCCTGCCAGCTCATCTTCTGGTACATGGGGATGGCCTCCTCCTGTTCCTTTAAGTTTTCCTTCTTGAAGAATGTCCAGCCTTCTTGGACTTCTTTGACCTTCAGGACTGCCTCCCAAGTTGACTCTGTGAACCAGTGTCCTAAACAGGCCAAAGTCTGCCCTACAGAAGTCCAAGGTAGCACTTCTGCTAACTGCCCTCATCACTTCTCCTCAAATTGAAAACTATCATTTTGTGTTTGCTATGATCAAGAGAGCATCCAACCATCACATCCACCACAATTCCCTCTCTGTTCACAAGCAACATGTCCAGTGGAGCACCTTCCCTAGTTGGTTCCCTCACCAGCTGTGTCAGGAAGATATAACAGCCATACATCCAGGAACCTTCGAGTCTGTTTCCCCTCTGCTGTACTGTATTTCCAGCAGACATCTTGTAGGTTGAAGTTCACAATGGGAACAAGGGCTAGCAATTGTGAGACTTCTCCCAGCTATTTGTAAAATATTTCATCTGTCTCTGCTTAATGGTTTTGTGAAGAATGGACTTGCATGCCAAATAAAAAAAGCAGAAGATACTCTGAACTTGCCAGAGGCAGGAACAAGATGAATTAATGAGGTTTTAGCTTCTTTATCTTAACTGACATCTCCCAAGTGTTCCTTCCTACCATACTGCCTATTAACACTTCTTTCAGTAGCTATCACCGCTAAAGAAATAAGTGTGTGTTCTGCATTTTTTTTTTTTTTTAATACCTGCATCTCCCACATTCACAATAGGGTTGAAAATACTGTAGTAGTATGGGTAATCCTCTTGCACAATAAGGCAAAATAGCAAAAAAAAAAGAAAGGTATCTAATCAGAAAAAAGGCTACAAAGCAATTGTTGCGCTAACTCATGCATGGAAAAATCAAAAAGCATTAGGGGAGGTCTTTTTGGTGGGTTGACCTTGGATGGATTGCAGGTGTCAATCAAAGCAACTCTATCACTCCCCCTCCTCATCTAAACAGGGGAGAGAAAATATAATGAATGGATTGTTGGTCAATATAAGGAAGGGGAGAGATCATTCACCGATTATCATCATGGGCAAAACAGACTTGACTTCGAGAAATTATTTTAATTTTTTTCGAATCAAATCAGAGAAGGATAACGAGAAATAAAATGAAATTTTATAATACCTTCCCCGCACCGCTCCTTTCATCCCAGGCTCTGCTTCACACCTTATTTTGTCTGCCTCCTCCCCTTGAGCAGCACAGTGGGATGTGGAAGGGGGGGTTGTGGGAAGTTCATCACTTTAATATTTGGCTCCTCCTTTTCCTGAGGAAGAGTATTCCTCACAGTATTTTCCTGCTCTGGTGTGAGGTCTCTCCAACAGGAGACAGTTGTCCACCAAATTCTCCAACATGAGTCCTTCCCATGGGCTACAGTTCTTCCTGAATTGTTTCAGCATGGGTCACTTCCAAAGTGTACCATCCTTCAGAAGCAGCTTGCTCCAGCATGGGTCACCCATGGGTTCACAAGTCACACCAGCAAACCTGCTCCTGCACGTGCTCCTCTCTCTAGAGGTCCTGCCACAAGCCTGCTCCAGTTTGTGCACCCGCAAGGTTACAGACTTCTTTGTGTGCATCTACCTGCTTTGTCATGGGGTCCTCCATGGGCTGCAAATGGATCTCTGCTCAACCAATACCCTCCATGGCTGCAGGGCACCGCCTGCCTTACCATGGTCTGCACTACGGACTCTGGGGGGATCTCTGCTCTGACATGTGGAGCACCTCTTCCCCCTTCTTCCCCACTGACCTTGGTGTCTCTACAGTTGTCTCACATATTCTCACTCCTCTCTCTAGATACAATCGCTCTTGCAAAGTTGGATTTTTCCCCTTCTTAAATACGTTATCACAGATGTGCTACCACTATCGCTGTCGCTTGGCTTTGGCCAGCTGGCACTGGGTCTATTGGACATGGGGGAAGCTTCTATCAGATTCTCATAGAAGCCACCCCTGTAGTTCCCTTGATATGCAAACCCATCAAAGTCATGTGAAGTAGATTATTTGCACCATTCAGGCATTGTATCAGAACTAGAGGTGTGTGGATTCTTTTCACGGCCTGTTTCAAGCTGCCCACTGACAGAAAGCAGCAGTCATAAGAACAACAATGTCTGCATCTGTGCTCACCTTCTACAGTGGGATACTGGCTTGGTGATGTATTGTAACAATTTTTGTACTATATATTTCCAGCCAGGAAAGAACTCAAAAGCAGTAGGAAAAAAGTGTGATGTGGACAGCACTGCCTAAGATCTGATACCTCCTAGGGTTCATATGGGTGCCTGATGCATCTGCTGTAGACCAGTAGGAGAACTGTGCTCTTCTGAAGAGGCATTTAAAATTTTATATTAAAAAAATAGATTTTTTTTGTAAAAAAACCCAAGCCTTTTAGCAGAGGAATTAATTGATTTGATGATTTTATTTCCTGATTCTGGGAAGTAGAAAAATAAACACACTATGCCTATATTCCCCTCCCAGCTTAAACAGGTATTATACAGTGTCGTGGTTTAACTCCAGCTAGCAAAATACCACGAAGCCGCTCTCACAAATCCCCCTCCCCTCCTCCCAGCGGAGGGGAAGAATCGGAGGAAAAAGAAAAAAGGAAGCTCATAAAATTGAGATAAGAACTATTTACTAATTAAATCTAAATCAATATATACAGATACTACTACTAATAAATAATTAAAATAGTAGAGAATGAAACATATGGTACAATATATACAGTATGATACAATATGATACAATTTCCCACCATTCACTGACCAATGCACACCCAGATGTTGAGGGATGAAAATCAGACCCAGAGAGCCCGAGAACCACAGCCCGAGAGCGATCACAGCCCGAGAGCCACAGCCCGAGGGCTGGAGCCCAGGAGCCTACGCAGCAGATTCCAAGCAAACCTTATCACTGATAACACGGCCAGAAAAGTCAAAACAATCCACCAGCTCCCACACGAAGGAGCCAGCACAGGAGTTAGCAAAGCAGCTAACACAGGAGGGTTAGCAAGTTCCCAGGAGTAAAGGAGCAAGGGAATAAGGGAGAGAGAGAAGGAAGGAGTAATGGCTCCCGGACCCCCTTCCCCACCCCAGACACCGGAACATGACGTACTATGGAATGAAATACTTCCTTGGTTAGTCTGGGTCAGCTACAGTATCCGAAGTGGACAAAAGACCTTGAGTTCAGTACAGGCCATTCCCAGCACCAGCTGAGGCCTTATCAATGTTTTCACTTACTGTCCAGCAACATAGTTCCCTGGCAACCAGAGTAAAGGGAGTTAGCCCTTTCCTGACTGAACCCAGCACATACAGACACAATGAAAAATGTGACTCAGAAAATCAAATTTGAGTTTCTTTATAAAAGACAAAATTTCTGGTAAAGATATTCAATTTTGTAGTCTATAGAGCTAATTTTATTATTCATTCTATATATATGGGTGTACCAGTCTTAGATTTACAATTGTACATACCTCACTGATGTGTTTAATTAAAATAAAGATTGTAAATTTATATTTACTGTGGGAAATCATACCTTGGACCTTTTCGATGTTCTTAAACAAACTACTGCATTTAAAAAAAAAAAAAAAAAAAAAAATTACAAATAGCTAAAGACAATTCCAGTCTTTTATCTTCACTAGAGAGGCAGATATCCACTGAAACTATCGATGACTATCTTAGTATTGCTCAAAACCAATGAGCAACATTATCGTGTAGGCAACATCAAAAGAAAGAGCAGACAGCACTGATATTTCTCAGAAAATGCAGAATTTTAGTCTTACATTTGCACTTTCTAACAAATTTAATTAGTGTTGTATCGTATTAGTGCTTTAATGTGTTATGAAAGTCACTAATATAATTATCTTTTTCAAATATTAGATAAAATTAAGACTTATTGAATATGATGAAATTCTGTTACTCTGTTAGAAAAACCCTTGTTGAACCAGTTGAACGAATGATCTCGTAAGATCTTACACACAGATACCTTAAATCCATGTGTGTGGGGTTTTTTTGAATCTATATTCAGTCTGTAAACCATACTCTCTGTTCATAAGAATTTATAGAAAAATAAATTAGAACTGAGAAATTCAGTCATTTCCTTCTTCACACCACAATATGTTTCTACTGATCTTTAGGGTCTTCATATTTATGTTTCAGTGTAACCTGCATAGATGCTTTTCTATAAACAGTAAATAATGCATCTTTACTTGTTTAAAAAATATTCTTTTTTTTTTTTTTACTTCATTCCACCATTCATTTCCAGACAGCTGAAATCTACATCATTATAAGGTTGTAGGAAATGCTGACCACTTTATGTCCACATTTAAAAGGCTGCTTATCAGCAACAAATCTAATACATCAGACTCAAAGTAATCAAGCCAAAGGTCTTACTGTCTCTGACTTCTTGTGCATGAGCAAATTATCAAATCCAACAGTGCAGCACCTAAACACCAGGCTGGACAAGTCTGATATCAAATCAAACGTGAAGCAGCAGCTCCCAGACCTGCCTGTAAAATTCTGGCTTGTTGGAATTTAACCTTGAAATAGATCTCTGAACACTCTGAAAGTTGGTGTTCCACTAGTCTGAGTGGTATTGTCTTCCAGAAGTCAGCAAATTAAATTCAGGCCTGTTTGCATACAATAACTACAAGACCTTTGGGCATTATGAGCATTTACATGCCTATATTTATTGTTCTTAAGTCTTCATTGTGATCTGGATTGTAAATGAAAGAGGAATTTCAACTAATTTGCCCAAGACCACACAGAGAATTATTGTCAAAGTTAGAGTACTGAAGTTCTTAACTATAATAATTGTATGGTTAATATAAGTAATATTCACTACAAGAACCAATGCTAGGAAATGTAAAAGGCAAAAGAAGAATTGTATTAAATCATTTTATCCCAACTACCTTTACTCTTAATGCCACTGTAAATCATCATAGCCAGAAAAAGTATATCTATATAGCTGTTCTAGGAAGGAGATTCAAGAAATATGAGCAAATGAAAATGAGAAAATAATAAAAAAACCCAATGTAACACAATGTTGTCCTGGCTTCAGGAGAGATAGTAACAGGTAGCAAGAGAGACTCTTATGATATGTATTCTGTTTTGTGATTTATAACACTCGTCCACATTTTTCATACCTTTCAAAACTGATAAATGAAAGCATTTGCACTTTCTTATGGAAATTGAGGCACAAAAGCATAGATTAGCTTCGTAAATTCAGCTATTCCCAAAGTAACGAAAGCAGAAATAGTGAAAAAAATGAAAAGTCACCATTTCTTCTGAGGACTCTGGACCTAATTCAAATAGAATTTTTGAAGGTGTTTACCCCAGACTTGTGCAGAATAAGTTTATATGCCATTAACACCATAGCACCTCAATAAAAAATAGTAGAACAGTGTCATTGACTATATTTACTCCAGATCAGCAAACACTTGAGATTTTCTGACACATTTGATACATGGAACTATCAAAAACCTCCACCTGAAGAGACTTCAGTACCGTGTGCGCCATATGCTATAGAAATGCTATTACAAAAAGTAACATATTGCCCATTAAGCTCACCAGACAAATCTCCATTTCTTCCTTATATCCATCATTCTTGCACTGTGCCAGGCAATGAACAACCACAAAAGTATATTGCTAAAAGAAGTGTAAAGTTCTTACTTTATGATGTCACCTTCTGCTGTATTCAGTATTGTGCAGTAACAGGTTCTACAGACACAGGAAATGTTTTCAGCCTCTAAAGTTCGTGCTGATGGCAGCCCTCTCTTCACACCAGTGCAAATAGATACCTGTTCACAAGGACCATATGGAAGGAATGAAAGGTAGATAGAGAGAACACATGTCATTTTCCTGTACAGCAAATGTGCCACTACTGTCCCTTATGTATACACATTCAATGTGCCTTAGAAAAAGCCCTAGCAAGCATACATAAAATGTTTGAGTGGGTTTTTTGTTCGTTTTAATGGTTTTTGTTTGTTGGTTGGTTTGATCGATTTTTTTTTTTCCCCTGCAGTTTCAAATCCCACATTGTGATCAGAGCTCCAAAGGATTGTAGCTGGTGGGGATCTCCCTCTCACTCAGGACTACTGTACAGGCATGGTTTATTTTGTTCCCAAAGTGTATTTCCTCTTCCTGTGGGCTGTGGTGACAGGCTTGTTGCTGCCTCTGCTTAGTGTAACAAAATAACTCAGAATGCTTTTACAAAAATGGTGCTTGGTAAATTTATAGCAGAGATGGGCCCCAATGACCCCAGTATTAAGAGCTGACTTGATCCCCTGTAACCATGGCATTTAGTCCCTACACCTACGTAAACTATGTTCAGCCATAGAATTGTAAGTCTAGAAAAATCATGTAATAAATTATACAAATTTAGAAACAAAAACCTAACAAAACAAACAACCCCCCCCCCCCCCCCCCACCAACCATTCTTGTTACTATAATACAAATATATTACTGTTGCTAATATTTGTTTGACAGTAAGATAAAGAATGAATACCATTTAGAAATCTGTTAGAAAGCCTGAGTCACCATAGGTACCTTTCTGGTAGTGAATGTGCAACGGTTGTAAAATGAAATAAAATAAAACTTACAGTATTAGAAGAGGTGAATATGTCTCTGTAAGTTTCAGGACACAGAAAATTGGCATAGACAAATGAGGCGGTATCACAAGAGACCACTGTTAGATGTTTTTTTTACCATGAGAATGTGCCATTTCTGCCAACCTTGCTTAAAAACTACCTGATTCTATTCTCATATGATTCAGTACAATGTTTTTGGCAGTCTAAAATGTATCTTCTTTTGATATATTCTGTGTTCCCTGAAATATGCATTAGAAGCAGTAAGTGATGGTGCAGAACTATCCCTGGGGAAATTGCCCTTAAAATATTTAACATTACCTGCCAAGAATACCTCTGCTCTACCTTAGGATTGCCAGTCATTCCTGTAAAATAATATCCAAAAGTGTTATTTATACTTCATTCCCTTTTGAAATTCCCCTTTGAAAACTGTTTCCAGTCATTCTCTTTAACCAAAAAAAAAAAAAAAAAACCTGAAAAAAACCAAAGATTCCTCTTTGTTTAAATAAAATGATAAGTATATAAAATTATATTATTTCTAGAAAGTTATTTATGATATCTGTTTCTAACATCACTTCTATCCATTATATTCCCTAACCCAATAATTGTTCTGAGTTGTATAAATCACATGAGAGAGCATGCAATTCTCAAGAGCAACAGTGTTGAAGTTATTTCAGGCACTATTTCACTCAGATGAGCTGGTTTTGTCAAAAAAAATATCCCTTTTTATTTTCATATAGCTTAAAAAACCATGAAAAAAAAAAACTTTAAGAATATTTAAATGCACCAAATTCTAGTTCTCTTTTAATCTGTTACTTCATTTAGGTGACTTATGCTTTAGTTACTTAGAGAACCATGTTTCTTTTAGTTGTGTTTTCAAAGTACATTTAATATTTTGACTATTTTCTTTCTAAATTGAATAAAAAGACTATCAAAGTTGTTCCAGACAACTTTATGATTTTCTGAAGAATATGTTCTAATAGGAAAATAATAAAAAGCCAAAACCAAAGAGAAGACAATTCAAATTTCATAATGAAAGTATATCGTGGAGATTAAGAGTTTTTATTTTTTTACTTTTCTATGTCCTGTTTTATTTTTTATGATGTCCATAGTGAGGCCTTCTGCGCCTATTTTTCTGTGTTCCCAGCAACTTTCAATCACACAGTATTTATTATGGTCTATGTATTATATATATGAACAATACTTTTATTTTGATCATTTATTTATATTAAGCAGTGGCCATTATAGTAAAGTGTAGCATCTGTGGTTTCATTTCTGGTGCAGAGGCAAAGTGATTACGGAATTATGAGCCAACCATGCTCAGGGGTATTACAAAACATGAAATACAACAAAGTTCAGTAAGTTCTTCTAATTTTACAGGATTGTGATTATCTCACAGGAGCTACCTCTTGTAGTTACCAGATGTTTCACAACAGCAGTAACTCTGGAATTGTTTAATTGTTATAACAAGAAGATTTTTACTCTGTAAAGGAAGGTTGGCATTTTCTCTGCTGGATTAAGATGAAATTGGCAATATTGAACAGCACTTTCAACTGCGCTATGTGGTTTATATTGATTAACTTATTGTGTTGGAATATTAATCTATTATTGGAGCTTTGTCCTACTACTATTGGAGCTTCATCCTAGAAGTTTTCTCATCTGTCCCATATACCTGAAGTTTAATAAACTTTTTCTTTAATGCCAGCTACAACAAAGATTATCTTACAAATGAATGAATCCTGACCTTTCTCTAAAACATCAGACATTCGGGATCATAATTTTTTGAAGCAAAGTTAGATTTTTATTCATGCAATATCAAGACTCACATTTGTGCTGGTTTCTGTCAGGAGTTAATTCTCTTTACAGTGGCTGGTATAAAGCTATATTTCTGAATTTACCCTGAGAAAAGTACTGATAAGGTGTCTTTTTAACTGGTGCTGGGGAGGGTTTGCACTAAATTCAAGGTCTCTCAGCTTCTGATACTGCAGCTGTGTTTCCAACTTTCTCACTTCAAGCAGCGTGGGGTGGGGACACAGCTCAGGCAGCTAACCCAGACTGACCACAGGACTATTTTGTTACATTGTATGTCATGCTTGGTGCATAAGCAGGTAGTAGGCTCAGGAGCCATAACTCTTTTTTACTCTTTTTGTTAATTTGCTAACTCTTCTGTTAGCTCCTTAACTCCTTTGCTAACTCTTTTGCTAATTCCTTTGCTTGCTCATTCGTTCATGAATTGCTACATCAGTTTTTCATGGTGATGTTGTCACTCATGGGGCTTGCTTGGACTTTGATGTGATAATTCTCTGGCTCCGGCTCTCAGGCTGCAGCTCTGGGGCTCTCTGGGGCTGATTCTCACTACTCGGGACCTGGTTGTGAATCAGTTGGCGGGTGGTGAGCAGTTGTATCATGTGTTTTATTTTCTATTATTTTAATTACTTATTATAATTTGTATATATTCATATATATATAAATTAGTAAATTTATATTTACACTTCAATTAGTAAATAGTTCTTACCTCAATTTTATGAGCCTCCTTGTCTTTTTCCACTGATTCTCCATCTCCGCTGGCGGAGGGGATGTGAGGTACGTGAGCAATTCTGTAGTATTTTATTGCTGACCAGAGTTAAACCACAACAACCATCCATCTAAAATCACAGTAACTCAGATTATATGGGTTCTGAATCTGTACCTCAATAAAGAAGTAGTTCACTAGAGAAGAAGCCCTGTTAACATTAATAAACTACTTGGAATTGTGTCCAAACTGATTGTTCAGGGACAACTTCTGACACTATTATTCACTTTTCATGGCATCTTCTTCTGTTACACAAATCCATTGAGATGATACTATCTAGGATGAGTCAAATCTGGCGATGAGAAAGGACAGGATGTTTACAGAAATAAACATATTCACCTAGAAGAATTGCTTGAATTTACACAGTTAGTCCAGCTAAACTGTGATATTTGATACAATGAAACTATATGATCAACAGGAGGGTTCCAAAATTCTTCAATTAATTTTTATTTGTTATCAACACCTTCCAAGTTATCTACTTCCCACATACACATTTCATTCCTGTAAATTTTCACAGTGCTAACCCTCAAGCAGTTTCTATGTCATGCAAACTAGTAGTTATGATTTCCAAAGAGCTCATGATCTTACATTCCTATTTTGCTCCATTAGAGAAAATCTGGCCTTTGGTCTTGCTGCAGTTCAATCCTATTATAATTATTTCTCACTAGACTTACAGATAACTTTTTCATATTTTGACAAAAATGTCAGTATATTTTAAGTCAAGTCTAAGGGGGAACCTCCCTTCACACCTGGTCCAGAGGAAGGATAGCAGTTATGTTAACAATTGGCACAACTTATAAAGGTTTAAAAATTACCCTTCTGGTATTTAAAAAAGAGACAGATTACTAAATACAATTTACTGTTCAGAGGCAAGCCTACCACTTCTCTACAGGAATTCTACAGCTTTGGTCTATATGAATTGTAAAGTTGAAGAAAAATCATTTGTTTACATAACCAGCATCTAAAAAGTAAGTAGGAAAATATTTCTGTGGCAGGATTACTATTAATTGAGACCTAGAGTAAGTAATTCAGGAAAAGATATCATAATATGTAGCTATTTTTAATATTATTGGAAACTTCTCTGATTATGTCAAAGACCAAAACAAAAAAGGGGGGAAAATAGCACTGCTTTGCTCCGGTGAAATTGTGTATATGTAAAAACTCTGATCCAGTTTAAGAAAAGTAAAGAAAACCATCAGCTGAAACTGAGTAGCGTTTGCTCAGTAAGCTACAGAGAGATTACTTACTATCTTAAGAGTGTCAGGAGAACCAGGAATTTAAAAAGATTATAAATAATGTCATAAGATAAAGCAGGGATGTAAATTATGAATATTAATAGGATTAGTGTAGACCTTCAGCTAGCTTCTTAGACTGCCACAGAGATAATAAAATTTATGCTGGTTGAAGAGTGGGGCTAATGCTGTGTTTGAATTATTTAAAAAATTCTACTGTTTGTGATGAAATGATTGAAATGTAAGCAGTTTGGTAGTGTCCAAAATGTAGTGTGTGATTTCTTTTATGTATACTTTAATTAGTAATAGTGAATTTTTTTTTTTTTTTTTTACTATCTAAAACTAAATGGACTTAATTGGCTGCTAACCAATGAATTATAATAGATGGACTGTGTTTTTCATTCCATAGTTAGTGTCTGTAAAGCAGTACTTTGTTTATGGACTACAAATTTCTTTATCCTGAAGGAAAATCTGTAACACAAGATTGGGGACATACTGTCCTTTAAAAAAATTACCAACACCCTCCCACAAAAAACCAGACACAATTTCCCAAACAAATAAGTATTTTAGGTTTGTTTATTCATTTGTTTTTAAATTTAATTTATCTGTAGATCTTGACTTAAATTAAACTAGTATAATCCATTTAGCACAAAAGAATTTAATTGATGATACACAATATATGTTGCAGATATTTGGCAATATTATGTACATCTAAAGTATCCAACTACTTTTACATGCCAGAATGTAAAATAATAGTCTCCACACAGCTGTTTTCTTTCTTACCTCAAGGAAAGCAGCTTGAAAACACCTACAGATTCATTAATTCTTTATTCCCAAACAACATTAGTCTGTATACTCAAAGTATAGTCTTTTCAAATTGATACATCCTTTTTGTATACTTTTTACTCTTTTTACATTCAATTGCTGCAGCATTGATTTGCCATGATGCAACGTGCTCTTTCCAAGAAGCTGAAGGAAAGACATGGGATTGTTGAAAGTCAGGCACTATTTCTGATTATGCTCATGCATAGACTAAGACATAAATTGTTACTGAAAATATGTGCTCATATAAATTGAGAAAACAGAAATGGATAACTGCCTTCCATTCAAGTTTTCTGTCATAGAAAATAAATAAAGGGAGAAAACAAATGCCATTTGCAGAACCAGTATTTTATTTACTACAAAACATTTTCAAAAAGACTACTTTGAACTGGTCAAAGAAATTTTCTTAGTGAACTGCAAATTATTATGAACGCACTGTAGATACCTAGCATGCAGCAAAAAAGTGATGTCATTTGATAAAAAGAAAGAGCACAATAAAGAGAAAAATAAACTTACCAACAACCTGTAGAACAAATTTTACTCTAGAAATCCTTAATAGATTTCTTATTCCCATATATTTAAGTGTTTCTTTAACAATAGAATCATAACATTAATCAGTCTTCAGTGAAAATATTTGTTAAGAAAGTTTAGAAAATTTTATACTGTCACTCATACTCTTAGTGTTCAGCTCTCTCCTGTCTGTACAAAAATGAAAATACTATGGAGATGGGCTAGCAGGAGTGGAAAATTGACAATTAAATATCTATTGTACATGAATGACCTAAAGCTGTACATAATGACACAAGGGAGCTATACACTTTGATTGATATAGTTCACAATTTCATTAAATACTGAAGCAAATAATTTATCCTTAAGCACAAACCCAGAAGGACATGGAAAGGCAAATTTAAAGTAAGGAGATACAAATCTTTAAGCAGGCCAAATATTCAAGAATTTGGAAGAAGGACATCTATTTATTTTACTTGAATAAACAAAAGTAATTGAAAGGAAGCAATGCGATCAGAAGGAAAATTCGGTCTGTCCACACCAAGTTTTGACAACTGTAGATGAAAACCATCTGGACATAAGTTAGGGTGATATGTGAATCTTATGTGCTCCCTCTATAAAGATTTTTGAAGGACATCTTCTGAAGACATCATGTCCTTCAATGTGCAAGACTTGTTAAATCACGATGGGTAAAATTTACTTTAGAATGTGTTCTTGTCCTTGTTATAGTGATGAAAAAATCTTTACTCACCATTTATCAAATGAGGAATGACTGATGACTTGGATCCATGTTGCCAAAATAAAACATGTATACCAAAGGTATCTATACTCAAATTGCTCATGCCAGGCTCTCTTTACAGTTAATGATACTCCAGGGAACAACTAATTTCATTCTAAAGTAGGTCAGGTAAAATATTCCCCAGAAGTATCTGTTGTTCATCAGCACACATGAAAGAAATCTTGCTTGGTAGCAGACGTATTCTGGAAGTGTTTGAAATGAAATTAAATTAATCTCACCCAATTGTGTATGTTCCCCTTATGTGCTCTACCAAAGACTCTCCACATTTTTTCAGAAATCAGTAGCTTCTGTTCCTTGAAACAACTATGATGCAACCTAACCTTGTCAGAATCGATCCTTCCAGAGCTTTCACAAACTCACCTCCATTGACTTCTTTCTCCTAGCACAGCTACTGAGAACGATGGTTCGTGCAGACCCATCATTGATCAGAAACCTTCTCCAGTTTGGCAAAGGTCTTGCAAGTTTGAGAAAATCTCAAATATTTTTGCTGATGGATCTTTTCCTTTGGTTATTTCTGGCCATTGCTACTCCTATGTAGTTAAGTCACTTTAAGCTTTTATTGTTAATGCCTATAATTGAAATAGGCATTGTCAATTAATCTGTAATGTATAAAACCTATTAAAAACATATAATGGTCTTTCTCATGCAGAAGTGAAATCATAAGGTGATTTTGTCCGTCATCTTTAATATTTAAATTTTGTCAGATAACGGAAATGGCTTAATTCATGTGAAAGCTCTGAGATGGTATTAACTTGCATTTCAATGCCAAATATATTTTTCAAATTTATGCAATTTCTCATCATCCTAATCTCACTCACCAGTACAATGTTCTACCTAAAATTTTGTACTGGGACATGAATAAGTTAGAAAGTCTCTTCTGAGCATTACCAGAGACTTACTTTCTGATGCTGATAAAAATCACAGAGGTTGGGATTTGCCTGTGTTAGATTCCATGGGTTCGTTTTACATAAAAGGAGAGAAAAAACTGCTTTAAAAAACTGCTTTAAGACGTTTTCAAATGTTTATAATAAGATTAAACCTGAGGTACCTAACTTCAACATTACTGCTGCTCTGAAGGCAAGCTATAAAGAGAACCTATCTATATCAAAACCCCAAGATAACTAGCTCAGATACAGCAATCTAAAGTTAACTGGGATGAACACCACTGCCTGTGTCTCTATGCTTTCCTTTCCTCATTTTTAAGACTTGGCATACTTGCAATTACTGAAGCAAAGCATTTTAGAGATCTATGCTAGAAAACAAATTCTGTAGAAATTACTAAGCACTGTGGTTAATTATAAAATATATAGTTCCTCTTAGCACATACTACTTCCTTCTTTCATTTACTGCCATCCCCACACACTCAGCTTCCATTATGCCATGATTTTTCTAGCTTTAAAAGAAAGATACTTTTAATATTTTTCCCTATTGCACAGAGCAATTCCATCATTTATTGCTATATGCCTTAAATTACAATCTTTGTTTATGTAAAAAGAGTCACTAAATGCAGAAAGAGTGGTTATTCATATCTAAAAAATAAAATACTTCTGTACGAGGGCTTGTACAAGTAAATATTTCATCTCCTTTTTGCTAAATTTATGAAGGAAAGGTTTATTTTCTACTCATGGCTTGGAGATTAAGAAAACTGTGGAACATACCATAATTCCTAAATGTTTTTTCTGCCTATGTAACTGACAAAATGCAAATTTGGGTATGGAAAATGATTAAACTAATGTATGAAATGTAAAAAGGCAGGATAGGTTAAAAAAACTGTTGAAGAGTATGGCATTAACCTTTATATGCTAGAATTTTGCTGATGAATCTTATCTGCATCTAAGTCAATAATAAATTTTAAAAAATGAACATTACTTTAACACAAATTACCATATCATGCAACAGTAAAAGGAAATAAATACCCCACTGATTGCCTCCTGCCTTTTGCTGTTTAGTTATTGCATTCTGTCTCTGCATTCAGCAGGGTATAATGGAAGGGTTTATTTCTTATGTGATTAAAGTCACAGCTGTTCCCACTTATTGGATTGCCTTAGCCCACAAAGCATCTGAAAGGGTTGATTCTCCATTTTATAAAGCAGTTTTAAAGTTCCTCACAGTAACGTTGAAAGAAAAAATATCACTCTTAATGAGGTCCCTCAACAGTGCCTTCATTACATTCACATGATGATGATCATGTAAGGAAAGGATTGCATTCATCCCTGGAGAAACCCCACTGCGTGGATGCTTTTTTCCCCACAACACTTTAGGACTATATTTTGTAATCCTATAGCAAACATAGCTTTACCGTTTTAATCTAAGTGCAGATTTTTCTTTGTAATGTGACATATTTATTTAAGCTAGGGTAACGTACAATAACCTAGTTTAATAATGTGGGAAGGTAACAGATGCCAAACAATGTGTTACAGAGTGTAGCAAATAACTTAAAACACTGGTATTGCTTGGCTAAAACTAGTCCACACAATCAAGGTGGAGCAGCTGGGACATGCACAGTGAAAGCACGACAGGAAAGATCATTTGTTTCCAAAGGTTTCAGGGTCTGATCAGCAAAGAGTTCTTTAGCTAAATACTAACATTCACAACATAAACAGCCTTCAGGCATTACGTTACTCTCTCAAAACTCTGAATAATGGCTGAAGGTAATCCATAAACAAAGTTAGGCAGTCTACAATTATCATCCTATTGTCTCTGAGTGAATGGGATAACTTGGATCACTGTAACAGATTATCTGAGGGGAAAGACATCTTTCTGTACAACCTGCTAATTTTATTGTTTTCTCCATGACAATCCCTCAGTGATTTTTACTTTCCTATGAATTTTAAGACAAAGATTCTGATGTTTACAGTTTTGAATGACTTCTCATGCATCTAAAACACCTAAAAAGCTTCTTTTAAAAATGATATCTAGCACAAAGGACATACTCTCAATCTTCCTGCTGTCACCAACCATTCTAGCCTACCCTATATTAAAAAAAAAAAAAAACAAAAAAAAAAAAATTGTGAAAAACACTTGGAGCATCCTGGCTGTTCCCAGAAGCTGGTAACAATCTCTTGGAAAGCATGGCATAATTTAACATGGAAGCTGGGGAGAGGATTGTCTGTAATTCTGGCCTATGCTCACTACAGGGAAGAAATGGGTTGTGTCCATCATTACTTCCAGATCCTGGGCAAATACCAGTTTGAACTGTTGTTTCCGTGGTAGGGGCTTTTGATTGCAGGGAAAGGGCCAGAGGGATCATCCTGTGAGAAGCTGCTAGAAGCTCCCCTGGCTCCAAGCTGGACCTGCCTCTTGCCATGGCCGAGCCAGTCAGCACCTCTGTGATTAACACACTGAAGAGGGGAAAAAGACAAAAAGACAAGCAGCAGCAGAAGCTGAAAGTGTGGACAAAGCAGTGTGGAGAGAGGAGTGGGATGTGAGAGAGGCAGCCAGGCAGACAACAAGGTCAGAACAGAAAGGTGGGGAGGAGTTGCCCAGGGCAGAGGTTCCCCTGCAGCCCGTGGTGAGAGGGCAGGCCGTGCCCCTGCAGCTAAGAAGGGTCACGGAGGAGCAGAGGCTCCCCTGCAGTCCGGGGAGGGCCCCATGCTGGAGCAGGCGGCCACGCCCAAAGAGCCCGTGACTCCGTGGGAAACCAATGCTGGAGCAGGCTGCTTCTCAAGTACGGCATGGCCATGGAAGGGATCCATGCAGGAGCAGTTATAGAAGAAAACTGCAGCCTGTGGGAAGTACTTATGTCACAGAAGTTCACAGAGAACTGTCTCTTGTGGGAGGGACCTCATGCTGAAGCAGGGAAAGCGTGTGAGGAGTCCTCACCCTGACCAGGAAGGAGCCAGAGAGGCAATGTGTGATGAACAGACGGCAACTCCCTTTCCTGATCTCCCTGTGCCTCTTCGGGGCAAGAGGCAGAGAAAATGGGAAGTTAAGTTGTGCCTGAGAAGACAGGAGTGGCAGGAAGGTGGTTTAAGATTTAGATTTTATTTTCTCATTATCCTATGCTGATTTGATTCGAAAGAAATTAAATTAATTTTTTCTCCAAGTTAAGTCTGTTTCACCAGAATACAAGGTCTATGGGAACTGCCCCCTGCTGCTTTTTAATATCATATTATTATATTATTGCTCTTACAGTGATGTTTATGAAGAGCTAACATGGAAGATTACCACATTTTCTTAATCACCAAGTGATTTGAAACTAAGTTGGTCACTTGTACTTTCTGTAAGTGGTTATGTAATGTAGGATTTCGGTGTTTCTTCTATATGAAAAATATGAAAATGAGTCCATTATTATTGTCTTTTCTATCACTATGCACAGTTTAATTCACTTTGGTTTAGGCAAAGAGGATGTAAAGTTCATTTAGAATACTGCTTTTTTGATTTAATGTTTTTGCTCCTACTTAATAATGTGACATGGAAATGCTCAGCATAAAAGGCAGAAAAGAATACAACCCATAGCCCTTTTGGGGTTTTAGGTTCATTTCAAAGGGTCAATTAGATTCTATGAAATTACCTTAAATTATTATATTTGTCTAAGTGTATGTACCTAAGATTTCTTTTTTTTTTTTATGTGCAATTTATATTAATTCCCACTAAAGTGCTACCAACAAAGTCATGGTATTCTTTAAATATATTTTGTATCTTTTGCATTCTTTGCAATTTAACAGCTACAGAAGCATCAATGCAATGGAGAAAATGCCCTTCATTTCTCATGAATGGATGAATGTCCAGGTTCTGAGGTGTTTCCCTAAACCATGTCTGACATGCCATTTCCCTTCATTTTGTCTTGATATCTCATAGAATATGGTTCTGGTGTAGTTATTAACAATTATTTTAAATGGAAATCGCGCATTTTCAGCAATAAATAAAAGCAATAACAAGCAAGGGACTTCTCATCAATCATAAAAAATTTCAATTAAAAGTCTGTTTTAAATATTGGTTGAAATGAGGTATTTATATTTTGGAGGTTTAGTTCTTTCATATATAAAATTGTGGAAAATACTAGGAAAGATATCTGTTGAATCATAATCCATAAGGCAGCTCATCAACCACTAAGTCATAAAATTCTATTCCTATGGAATAGAATATATTTTATTATAGCTGGTATGAGGGCCTTGAAGCACGTAACAGATAATCAAAGGTTGTATATTAATGTAGGGGGGATGTTGTGATCTATGTATTAGTGAACCAGCTCCATATCAGGCTCACCACTGGCTTTTTTCCTGCTCTCCCCTATGGATGTCTCTACATCTGACGCTCTTAAATGCATGCATATATAAAGAAAAAAATTTCCAGCCTCCAGAACTGCTTGTTAAACAACGCTGGTGATGACTCCTTATTCTGCATCCACAGAAAAAGAATTAGCACCTACTGAAGATTAACAAAAACACAAGAACAGAGCAATTCATATGGTACTTTACTGAATGTATTATCCTTTAAAAGCACTATGAGAAGAAGGGGCTTTATACTGGGATGGAGACTGTTACTTTGCTTTCATTATGGATCCATGGGTTCTGTAGGGTTAACAATCTGCATCCTTCTACAAAAAGTGAGTATGAAGGTTTCAGATATATTTAATATTTTCCTTTCCTCCCCTCCTTTTTGTTATGAAGAAGGAAGAAAGGGGCCTAAATTACTTTTTACCCTGTCCACACAAAGACTAATATCAGAGATGAAATAGAACTGAGAAAGTTGATGGAAAGAGTTTCATAGTAATTATCAGAAAATCATATGGCTGCAAAAAGCCTCCTAAAATCCAATGCACTTCAGCTTTAATCCTTTCATGTCACCAGTTCTTGGCACACCAAATGAATGATTTAAAAAAGAAAGAAAATGAGAAGACAGAACTATAAGACAGGACAAGTGAAAAGAGGTGTGATACAACTGCAAAAGGAGGTGAGGAAGTAGAAAACTAGAAAGACGGTGAAGATATTTGTAGTAAAAAGATCAAAGGATAAGTACAAAGTGTTGAGAAGAAGGTGAGAAATGCTGGTGAGTATTGGGAAAAAAGCAGGGGGAAAGGACCAATAATTGAATGAAGAATCAAAAACTAGTGTTGCAAGTTAAACCAGAGTGGTAGGATCGGGGAGAGAAAAGTAGAAAGAGAAATATAATCTTTTAAAAAAATATTAATTAATCCAGCATATAAAAATGAAATTAATAGTTTTTAAATGAAACAACTGAAAATGAAGTAAAGGTAAAAACATACTGAAAATGACTGTTGTAATTGTTAGTGGCTTATAGAAGTAAGAATATTGCCCCAATTTTCAATCATTGCATTGCAAACAAGACAGGTGATGTTTATGGTATTCTGTTTCAAGAACAATGTCTAAAAGGAAGCTCTGAACACACTTTTGATTAGAAAGATCTGGTTCAAAGCCATTTGTAACAGTTGGAACCTTTGCACCGACTTCAGCTTTACATTAGATACAGACTACCAAACTGTTGAATAAAATCCATGGAGCAGATCATTTGCTACCTAAAATTGTCAGTACTCCATTTGTATCATAAAACTGAGAAAAGGATTGCTCCTTCAGTTAAAATCAGTGTACTTTTACTCAATAGAAATGCAACACTAGTTTAAAAAAAAAAAAAAAAGGCAAAAAAAAAAAAAACCCAACCACACTTTCAAGCAGTCTTGGATTCCACCCTGGTCTCCTCCATGGGATTGCAGTGGTACTTCTCCTCTGGGGCCTGGAGCACTTCTTCACGTTCTTCTTCGCTGACCTTGGTGTTTGCAGGATTTATTTTAGCACTGTTGTTTTCCTCACAACTCATACTGCTGTGCCACATTTTGTCCCTTCTTAAATGTATTTTCTCATAGGCAGCAACAGCTTGCTGTTACACCAAATACAACAGTCAAAATTCAGTGTTCAGAAAAGCTCTGAATTCAATTTTTTAATATTGTGCATAGCTTCTCCGTCCTTGTTGAGAACCTCCATTCCCTTCCCATCCCTTCTGAAACAAAGAGAAACTGGAGATCCATCCATGAGAAAGGGAAGTAAGATGGGGAAAGAGGCAAAGACTGAGTAGAGACATGACTGAGCAGACAGCATGATGGGGTGAGGAAAAAACCTGTTAGAAATGACAGAATAATACTTCAAGAAGGCATTGATATATTGGTAGTTATCATTGTTATTGGCAATTAACAGGAAGAAATCGACAGTGTGTTGCATGCTCCTGTGTTGTGTAGCAAGGTTTTGGTCACTGTGAAGAGAGGCAAGTGCTGTCCCTTACTGAACACTGCTGGTTCTGGCTGTCTCCAATAGACTCAATGCAGGACACAGCTGAGTCCATCAGCAATGCTGGTGGCAAGCCTGGGAAAACATATTTAAGAAAGGGTAAAGTGTGTCACAGAGGAGTTAGGGGGGAAAAAAGAGAGAAACAACCCAAGCTCAGCAGAGAAGGAGGGGGAGTGGATGCTCTAGGTGCCAGAGCAGAGATACCCCTGCAGCATATTGTGAAGACCATGGTGAAGCAGGTTGTTTCCCTGCAGTCCTTGGAGGACCCCATGCCATAGCAGGTGGACATGCCCTAAGGAGAGCCTGAGGAGATCCCATGCTGAAGCAAGCTAATCCTGAAGGACTGCAGTGCATGGAGAGGACCCATACTGGAGCATGGGAAAAATGTGAGGAGGAAGGAGTAGCAGAGAGGATCTGTTATGGACTGATTACATCTCCCCATTCCCCATTTCCTTGTGTTGCTTGGGTTGGGGGTGGAGGAGTGAAGTTGAGCCTAGGAAAAAAAAGTGGGAGGTTGGAGGAAAACAGTTTAGTTTTTGTTTCTTACTAACCAAATCTATTTTAATTGGCAGTAAATTAAATTGATTTTCCACAGGTCAGATTTGTTTTGCCCCTAATGGAAACTGGTAAACAATCTCCCTGTCTTTACATCAACCCACAGGCTTTTTTGACTTATTTTCTCCCCCTGTTCTGTTGAAGAGGAGGGGAGAGAGAGCAGCTGGATTGGTGTCTGGCAGCCAACCAAGGTCAAGCCACCACATTACCATATAGTTACACAGTGCCACAAGAACTTCATCTATGTTTCCACCCTTCTCATTGTATGCCTGCTTGATTTCATTCTAGGTAGACAAATGCATGTACTAGAGATTAAGTATTTAGATACATTTCTCCTCTGCTTTATATTGTACACTGTGATCTAAACCTTTGTTTACATTTACATGGCACAAGAAAAATGTATCCCCTGAATTCACAACTACTTTTCTCCCACACCTGACAGCAAATTTATCCCTATTTTAAGAATGACATGTAAAGCTGGCTGCACAATTAGTGCGTAACGACAGATTTGGAAAATTAACATGAAATCTCTTAAGAAGCCTGATTCTCTACTGTTTTGTCTATAGTGTGATGAAATACACCACAGAAGAGACCACAGGAAAAATGAAAAGTAACAAAATGCAGCTTCCCATCTTTAGATGTAATTTTTGTTTCTCAATTAGCTACCAGATCTATGTGCATCTGAGAGATAACATTATTAGCTCACTGCTAAATTAAAAATTACTTATGTTGGTCATCTTAAATGAGAACAAAACAGTTTTTACCCGTTGGGGGAAGAAATACTGTCTTTTCTTCAAATGTGTTCAGCATTCCTAGACTAATCCCTGACTGGGGACTCTACACATTACTACAATTCAAATGTTGAATCATAATAATTATGTTAGAGAATTAAAAAACAGTATTGGGACTAATTTTGTATCCTTCCACTTGAAAACCCACGCTCCCTTAGTTATCTTCAGTCAAGCCATACAAGACTCAGAGGGAGCCATAAAAGGAACTAAAAATAACCTTACATAGCTTTTCTAGGCATAAAAATGTCACACTTTCACCTCAGAATCTTCCTGGGACAGAATTAAATTCTGTGTGTGCCCCACTTGGATGACAAAACATTTCTTTTCTAAAACCTTCTGTCTAGAATTAGGTTTTATGTAAAATAATGAATAAATGCACGTAATCTGCTTTAAACTTTGTGTAGTCTTATAAATAACCTGTCAGTCTAAGCAGGTGTCAGTTATGGATGCACAAGTGTAACGAGTCATGGAATGGTTAAGTGGCAAATATTCACAAGTCCAAGAGCAAGTGGGACTCTTCAGTAGTAGGCATGTGTAAGTAGATATGTTTCATAATAGGCTTCAAACCATAACTGTGTTGAATTTTTTCATCAAAATGAAACAGATTTTAGATGAAAAGAGAGGAGGCTTTTGTCTTATGCCATAATAACCTCTATGTAGAACATCTCAATGTTTAAATAGAACAACAGTATGATATATGTTTTTTAAAGATAAACTTTTGCTTTCTTTGTGTGAGGGCTAACTGAGCACAACTATTACACCATAGTTTTCCATTACCATGCATCCTTTGAAATAGTGGTGTTATGGCAATCAAAAAGATTAATTATGAGGAACATTAACCCCTTATTGGAGCACATATGCTGAAGTCTCCAATATTATTATGCCCTCAAAATATAGTATCAAGAAGAACATCTAAATTAAACTATTCATTTTAAAGGTTGTGTTCTAATATTAATTATTTATCAATACTAAGAACGATTGCAATAATCTTGAAAAAGTAATCCAGAACCACATAGTTAAAAAGACTGAAAGAGAAAGGAAGGACAGAAAAAGGTACACAATATGAATTTGGACAGTCTAATTCTCTAAACACAAAACAAGAAATACTTCACACATTTATGCACCACAGCAAATTTATAAACATCTCAGTTTTTCTTCTCATCACATTTTTTACCTCTCAAAATGAATTGATATTCTTCGATTCTTGCTTCATTTCCATTTTGAAAGAAACGAAGAGTTTCCTACATGAAAATACTCTGAAAATATTTCCAGGGTTAGCTTTATGATAAAGATATTTTCAAATCAAAAACAATTATTGAAATACATTCCACACTGGGTTGTGGTACTTTTGCATCTAGATTAGCATCAAATTATTTGTATTGAACAGTTTTATTCTGCCAGTTAAAAATTAATCATTATTATTGTGTTGGGTTTTATGATGCCATAAATAGTGCACAAAGTGCTGCAAGTAAGCATGTCTCTTCAGGCTGAATAGAAAATGGGTACTGTACTCAGTCTTGCTAGATTTTCCCCCTGCCAGGATTAATAGAAGTACTTAGAAAGATTCTTTATGACATGTGAAAATGTGGGGATCAGAGAGGTGTTTTTTAGCAATATTTTTCTTCAAAAAAATAAGCTTTGCTGAAAACAAAATCTACTATTTTACATGTAGACTGGGAGATATTCATAGAAATGTTTGAGTGGGTTATTTACATACAGACTACTGCATTTTCTTATTGGTTTCCAATTCCTTTGAAGTTAAATGTCTTCTTATTTTTTTTAATCTTATTAATTTTAAAAGGAAATGAATGTATGCAACCTCCTTGAGGAAGAATATTTAAGGCAGCTTTCCTTTATTTTATTTCTCATCAGATAATTTTTACATTTAAAGCTAAAAAACTGAGACGTTCTTAAAGAATTCAGTCTTTTATTTGCAGATCCTGGTAATTAAGCATTCCTGAAAAATATAAGGTCTGATTTTTTAAGGCATCATGACTCTCATAATAATTTTCACCTGTAGTAAGGGAACATAATTTTAGCTTCTGCAGAACAGGCATGGGTTTTTTTTCAACCAGTTATATCAGGACACTATGTTGCATCATAATGAACATTCAGACAGTAGTCTAACTTGTAACAAGTAAAAAAATTGAAGGCCTAGCATTAAACCTATTAATGAGTCTTTGCTGTTTGACTCACGTACTTACTTGTGGAGGAAACTATGGCTAGGAGAAGGAGGCAGGAGATGAGAAAACAGAAACTAAATTTTTATACATATATATATATGTATGCATCTATATGTATGAATTTATGAAAATTTCTTTTAAAAACATCCTCCCTGATGTATGCAATTTTCCACCACTGCCAAGTGCCTGCATGTTAAGATCTATTCAATTGGAACATATATTTAGTGTTAGTCAATTTACAGGGATGCCGCAGGGATCAATTTATCACAAAGTGTTCATTGATTTCCATAACTGGCATGCTCTCCCCAAATCATGCAAATGGGAATTACATTACTAGTGGCTTTAGTAGTTTGAACTACTTTGTGTAAAAGAAAACTGTATAAGTGAATTAATACTAACACTGTTTAAAACTGGTATTACTATAGCTGTTCTTCTTGACATTGATAAGCATGAGGCATTCTGAGTATATGAAAACAATGCATGCCTTAGATATCTGTCTAGAGGCAAGTTTATACTACAGTCAGAAAGATCTTGACTCATTTGATCACAAATATAAATTTTTTAAGGCATTTGTGATGTCCTAGTGTTTTCTTGGCTTTTAGATGTCAGTTAACAGTCCATGAGTCACAACTGGCTTTGTTTTACCTATCAGCTGCTTACACTGAAAATTTGGGCAGAGAAAAAATCCAAGAATTTATTGTTTGTATGACTGAAATCTGAACAGTTCATCAAAATAGTTATGATTATTCCAGATTCAATTGTTACAATAGGAAAAAAAAAAAAAAAAAAAACCAAACCAAACCAAAACGAAACAAAAAAAAAAACCAACAAAAAAAAAAAAAAACCAAACACAGGAAAGAAGAAATTAGTAGTAGTAACATACAGAAATGTTTCAATAATAATCATGAACAACAGTTCTTTGTTCTCTTGATTATCGCTGAAATGTGTTTCGTCCAACTCTAGGAATGAGATTATTTAAATGTCTATTTGTGATCTGTTTAAACGTATGGTGTCTCCAATGCTAGCCTGTGCCTCCGGCAGCATTTCTTGTATCTATTCCCCTTTTACAGCATTCTGTGTTCCTTTTTTTAAAGCTTTTTCTGGCATAACATCCCTGTATTTCTCTCTACCACATCACCACAGTAGAGTTATACATGATTTTTCTGCATAAAATAACTGCTCATTTCTCCTATTACCTACAAAAATATGGTTCTTTCATACAAACATAAGAAAAAGTAAAACAGGTTAGCCATTGCTAAACACACTGTTAAAGATGAACCATGTAAAAATGAAGTTCTAGGTATCTAAAAATCCTTTGAACAAAGAAAGTATCACAAGACTCAGTTCTGAGGCCTTGTAAAAACGGTGCGAAGAATGTAACCTGTTACTAACCATGGCAATATTGTATTACTTGACTACATGGTTCCATGGCCTTAAATGAAATCCCTTCCATTTAGGGGTTTTCTCAGGGGGGCAGTGGTGTTTTCAGTGTCTGGCTAATATGACATGCCCATGCAATGGTAAATATCTGGCTTCCACTAGTTAACAATCTCCTCATTTCTTCAAGAACTGAACCTTCTTTAATATGTCTTGTGGTAGACACATAGGGCTTATTTCAGCTGTTCCAGACAGGAATTTAGTGTCATTTCAGATAACCTGGGTTATGAATCTTGTTATTTACTCTCCAGTGTAGCCAAATGTGGTGCATTAAGCTTGGCTGGACACCAGATGCCCACTAAGCCACTCTGTCACTGTCTCTTCCCCCCTCCACAGGACAGGAGAGAAAATACAAGAAAAAGCTCATTGGTTAAGATAAGGACAGGGAAATTACTTACCAATTACTTTCACAGGCAAGCCAGACTTGACTTGGGAAAGATTATTACCTACTAATAAAAGTAGGATAATGAGATAATAAGAAAAAATCAAAAAACTAGCTTCTCCCCACCCCTCCCTTCATCCTGTATTCAACTTCATTCTGGAGTCTTCTTCTCCCCGAGTGGTGCAGAGGGATTGGGAACAGGGGTTGTGCTCAGTTCATAACATATTGTCTCTACCACTCCTTCCTCCTTGCACTCTTCCCCTGCTCCAGTGTAAGGTCCCTCCCACAAGATACATGAACTGCTCCAGCATGGGTCCTCCAGGACCATAGATTTTGCCAGAAAATCTGTTCCTGCATGGGCTTATCTCCATGGGCCACGCTTTCTGCCAGGAGCCTGCTCTGGCATGGGGTCTCCACAGACTATAGCTTCCTTCAGGGCACATCCACCTCCTCCAGTGTGGGGTCCTCCACAGGCTACAGTGTGGATCTCTGCTCCGTCATGCACCTCCATGGCTGCAAGGGAACAACCAGCATTGCTATGGGCTCACCAGGGGCTGCAAGGGAATCTCTGCTTTGGTGCCTCCTCCTTCTTCTTCTTCAGTGACCTTGGTCTCTGCAGAGTTGTTTCATATATTCTCACTCCTCTCTCACCACTGCTGTTCTGCAGTGTTTTTTATTACCTCTTAAATATGTTATCACACAGGCACTACCAATGTAACTCATAAGTCCAGCTTTTGCCAGTGGCCAATGACTCCCTCTTGGAGTCAGCTGGAACTGGGTCTGTGGGACCTGGGGACAGCTTCTAGCATCTTCTCACAGAAACCACCACTGCAGTCCTCCTGCTACCAATTCCATGCCATGTAAAATGAATACAAGGCATGAAGATTTCCATAGAGCCTGTGTCATATCTGCCTGTAACAGGGAGATGTCTCAGATACAGCAGGTAATTCTAATTAGTGTATAACATTATGGTAAGGCAATCAAACAAGGCCCATAGGCAATACGGTTATTGAAAACTGTTCAGTTGACCGAGCATACTATATGGTGAGACAGCTCAGGATGCTCACTTGGCTGTATTGTTTAGAGGCTTGGTTCACTTGCCTTAACTCTGGAGGCTAGTGCATTTCAGATGGTCTGGGAAAATACAAGATGCCACATCAAGTTAGCAGATATTATAGAAGACCCACAGAATGGAAGCCTTTCCTCACCAGGAGTCCTGAAACAACTGAGTACTGTAGGTGCCTTAAAATTACAAGAAATAAATTCTAAACCTACATTTCTTTTTTTTTTTTTTTTCCTCTCCCCCCAAATACTTAAATCCAATAATAAAAAACCCATTAGAATTAAAAGAGGTTATACACATCTATTTTAGAAGAGTACTCTAACCACCAAGTTATAAAATCAGGCATATATATGCTCACAATCCAAGTTAATATTTAATTACTTTATGCATAGTGGAGCAGCTTTGGCAGAAGGAATCGAGAGGATACCTCTCTCCTGAATAACCTTCAGACTAATAATTAGTTAGTCTCAATGGAAATGTAGTCTCAGGTCCTTGAATTCAGGAACAAAGTGAGCCTCTGCCTGTCATGCCCTTCATGATAGCTATCATCACAAATCTATTGGATGAAAAGGTGATAAGAGTACCATCACAGGTTTTTTACAGAAAAGTAAGGAACAAGTTCAATATTTGACTCATGCTAGGCAGCTGAAATTGTCTTGGGTAGTACTAGCTTGCATGCGTGTGTTTCCATCCCCACAGTGAGTTTACCACTGATACAACAATACTACTATACACAAACTAACAAGGTTCATATGTATGGATGGTTCTTGAGCAGCTTATGTGGTGTGTTAGGAACCAGCAATTTTTTGTCAGTAATCAGTGAGTCATTTTTCAGAGACTTTACCCTACCATAATATTTTTCACTCTACACAAAGGGAAAAAAATCTTTCATATGCAATTTCCTTTGTGAGTCTCCAGACTTACTGTCAAAAAATTTATTCATTTTGTTACTTTGGCTGAAGACACTGGCAAAATACAAACTGATTTGAGAAACAGTGCATCAAACCTTTTCAATCCTTTTTCATACAATAAATATAATCTTGGAACCTAATATTTCTAATTCTTCAGTGGATAACACGCTGTGACTATTAACATCTACAGAAAATGAGTGTAAAGTGGAAAAAAGAATATACTACATTCATATGCTAGTGTGCACACTTACTTTATTCACGAGTAAAAAAACTGCATGAGACAACCGAGGATTACGTTCCCTCTATCTGATTGTGTAATATCTCCTGAGAATTTGTATTAGATCTTGTAGTAATGGATGAGAAAGATCGAGGAACATTAGTCAAGATTGTCAACATGCAAGGAATCGCCAAGGCAAGGTATTATATCCCTATTTCATTAAGATAAAAATAGTTCCTTTACACTAAAACTTGTGAAGATTGATCACTGGAGGCAGACTACCTTATGAAATATTTTCAAGGGTATAAACAATTTTATGCTGCCCGTTGCCTTTTACATTCACTAAGAGTCATGTGCCTGGTTTTAGTCTGTGTCTTACAAAAGCTTTAAGAGGTGGGTGCATTTTTGCTCTGTACTACTCTCCAGTCTATTAAATAAAATGCAATTGTCATTCTTATAATCAACCCAGGTAATTTTGGACAATTATTGACTAACGTACTGTTAGTCACAAGCACAGGAAAAGAACAAATGCACCAAGCACAAATCATAGATAGTCAGTTACTGGAGAAACAGGAAACACAGTCTTTGAAGCTAGGCAAAAATTAAACTGGTTTTATTAGTAACAAAGTAAACTCGGAATAAGTATTCAACATATATAAAATACAGTAAGTTTGGATATAACCGGGAATTTCAAAACTGTGTAGAAAGAGCAAATAGCAAAGAGTGTTCACAAGCAAGCAGACCTTCTGCGAGGAGGAAGAAACCCTCGTTTCATTCACAGAAAGTTAACAACACACTACTCAGAAATAGGATGCTGAAGACACTTCAACCTCTTCCATTTTCTCTCTAATGAATAAGAATACGCAAAGACAAGTTAGAGGTCATAATAATAATAAAGTGTAAAACTTAAAAAGTTTGTGTATAACACTATTGGAAATTGGATGTAATAACTGGATAATTTGGAATAGAAGCATTAGCATCCTTGTAACTGGCTTAATAATTATTTGATTAGATTTCTAAGGTGTTAATTCAAATAAGACTAATTTTTTTTATTGGAATATAAGTTGTATTTCTTCATCTCACCTAAATTGCATGTGATCAAGTACCTTGAACTTGACATTTGTTGTTAAAATTTGTGAGGCAACATCTGGGATTTCATATAGAAAGAACTTAATGACCTGAAACACTTAGGTAATAGAAATGAGATTAAATTAGTACAAAATGCAAGGTCCCAGGAACCTCTGTCGTAAGCTGGTAAAGTCAGCGGGAGACAACTGGAAAGTAAAGAAAGGCAGTGATCCCTTAGGGGATCATAGTATGATGAGGAACCCTATACATGATGTAACCATTAAAAAAGAAAACCCTAAGAAAAATTGCAGAGATACTTGAAGTAACAGTAGAGAGTACTTGAGCCATTTTACAATTTACTGGTGAGACTGTTGGAGTAAGGTACACTCATCATCTGTATACAATGAAAATAAACCGACACTGGAAGTGAAGAGTGCTAGTAAATGAGTATTTCAGAGGGAAGATAATAAGCCTTTGACTTAGTTGAACAGAACAAAGACTGAGATGAGTATGATTATTGTTTAAAAAACATTCATGGGGTGAAGCAATTGGGAGGAATAAGCTATTTGTTCTTAAGAACAGTGGTGGCACGAGGCATAACTGGTATAAAATGCATACATTCAGGAATGAGAGAGATGTTAATGTTCTGCAAAAGTCAGTAAAAGCAAGAAGATTTTTTTTTTTTTTCAATAAGAGGTAAGAAAAGTGATCCTTGCTGTTGAAGGGAAATTATTTGATTACCAAAAAATTCCTCCTCACCTGTATTTTTTTATAACACCATGAACAATTGCATTTTGTCCTACGAATACATTCAATAATTTTTCTTAAGTACTTCTACAGCAAAGCAACTTTTAGATGCAAAAGAATTTGTAATACCTAGCTTGCAGATAATAGGATGTGTGTTATGCAAACTTGGCAATATTCAAAAGATCTCATACATATATATGAAAAGCAACAACGTATTTCTACGTGATTTGACAATTTGTTTCTTATAAAATGAACAGGGAGCTGAATAAAACCTCTTCTCTGTTTCTCACCTTATCACATACCTATTAATATGATAATGTAATTGCTTTGGCTTGTCAGAGAATCTTAAAACATTTATGGCAAAGCAGTCCATATAGTTTGCATTCTACTGGTATGGAAATAACATTCCAATATCTCAATTAAGCCTGTGTTCAAATTTCTATTAAGCCTGGAAAAAGACCCTTAGGGAAAAAAAATCAGAAAAAGACTCTCACCGGAAAAAAAAAAAAAATCTTTTAAAAAGCTTAAATTTGTAATATCTTTACATATATGCATATTTTTGTTCTGACTCTAACAAAATAATAGCATTTGTTACTCTTGTGACAGTATGTGTCTACTTTAAATAATATTTAAGATATTCATCTATCCTAAATAATGAATGACTGTTTTTTAGAGAGCTTCAAAGTATAGTGGTATTAAAGAAGTTAACAGGGAGAACACATGCCATAAAACCTTTCAGAATTACAATCATGAATATAGGAATGACACAGATTCAGTCCCAGCAGGATCTTTTTACTCATTTCGCAATGATTTTAATGGTATTAAATACTGCATTTTACTTTTCTATTGATAACAGTGCAAGATTTCTGTACATTCTAACAATTCTGCCTAGAATGTGTCTTCATACATCTAAAATTACCTGGAATACATTATGTGTATGAAACTTAAGTTATAACTCTGTTGCAAAGATGAAATCCATATTTGTCATTACAATTGTGCACCTGTATGTAAACCAAGTGCTTTTAACCCAATTCCTAAGGTGGTCCAAGGAACTCTGCAGATATTCTCTGCATGCATGAGACAATGGATAGATTTGAGACAATAGAACAATTTCAGACAAAGCAATTACCAGTATTGTAATTGAGGGCTATGACCTCATTGGAATTGTAGGGACATGGTGGGATGGCTCCTATGACTGGAGTGTCAGCATGGAAGGATACAGGCTCTTTAGGAAGGACAGGCAGGGGAGGTGTGGAGGGGGAGTTGCTCTCTATGTCAGTGACCAGTTGGAGTGTGTGGAACTCCACCTGGGGAGGGATGAGGAGCTGATCAAGAGCTTATGGGTCAGGATTAAAGGGAAGACAGGAAGATGGGAGACAGTAGTAGGAGTTTGCTACAGGCCACCTGGCCAAGATAAGCAAGTGGATGAGGCCCTCTACAGGCAGATAGCAGGAGCCTCACGGCCACAAACCCTGGTCCTCACAGGCAACTTCAACCACCCTGATATCTGTTGGAGGGACAACACAGCAGGGCACAAGCAAGTCAGGAGGTTCTTGGAATGTATTGATGACAACTTCCTTACCCAAATGATAGAGAGGCTGACAAGGAGGGGTGCCATGCTGGATCTTGTTGTCATCAACAGGGAGGGGCTGGTGGCGAATGTGAAGTTCAAGGGCAGCCTTGGCTGCAGTGACCACAAAATATTGGCATTTGAGATCCTTAGGGAAGTGAGGAGGGCACACAGCAAGCTCACTACCCTGGACTTCAGGAGAGCAGACTTTAGCCTCTTCAGGGAACTGATTGGAAAAGTTCTTTGGGAAGGAATTCTACGATTCCTAACAACTTTAATAAAGCATTTGGCTAATGTTACAGGAGCTCTCCAGGTGGGAATTTCAGACAGCCCTGAGCAGCTCCCACTGTGCTTAGGCCAAGCGAACATACAATCATAGAATGGTTAGGGTTGGAAGAGATCTTAAAGACTATCTAGTTTCAACCCTCCTGCCATAGGCAGGGACACCTTCCACTAGACCAGGTTGCTCCAAGCCTCGTCCAGCCTGGCCTTGAAGACAGCCAGGGATGGGACATCCACAACTTCTGTGGGCAACCTGTTCCAGTGCTTCACCACCATCTCTGTGAAGAACTTTTTCCTGATATCTAATCTAAATCTACCTGTTACCCCTTGTCCTGTCACTACAGTCCCTTGTAATAAGTACCCCTCCAGCATTCCACTAGGCCACATTCCATAGGCCTCCACTTATGACACCAATTCTATTTTTCTTTATGTTAAATAACATACTGGGTGGACAATCTGGTCCAAGAAATCTCTGACCTACAATTACTTAAACTGTATGCAGATAATTTATATATCCAGCAGAAATTATTTCTGAAGATGCAGGAGATTCTTGTAGGACTTCTTTTTGTACATAGGTACAAATATATCAGGTGGTTTGTACACGGTTTAAGATAATATAAATTGGTCATGCACATCCTGGAGTGGCCATGTAGGACTAGATGGAATGTAAAGATTTGGCAGAAGGCTGGAATTTGTAACCTGAATTATGCAACAAAGTCTCTGGTAACCATCCAGAACGCCACTAGTTGTCCTGTTCAGGATATTTCATTCCCAATGTGAGTATTACCTTGCATAACGTATCTTAATTTCTATTTTTTTCTTTTTTAGCAAACGTTTCTTCCATGAGCCTCTGTGCAACAATATAGACAGTATAGAATGTATTGTTTCATTTTACATGTGTACATTTATAGACATTGATCTACTTGTATAGAACAACAATATGTAGAGATTTTATGATGAGATATGAGACAACTAGATAAATAGTGAAATAGTGAAATATGAATAGTACAAGAGATGTGGATTTAACAGAATAAAAAAATACTGGAAAGGGCATAAGTATAAGTGGACTTGTTCAGAAACATAACTTGATGTCCACTGTTATGCTAGATGAGGAAGAAAATAAGTGCATTTTAAGTGAAAACCCAACCTATTTTCTTTCAATTGGTGATTGAGTCACTGGAATTAAGATTTACTTAAATAAAACTGATTAGAGAAAGAAATTAGAATCATATAACACCTTTATATATTTGAACCTGCTATTATTGTGTACTTTGTCAAATCATTGCTAAGTTTATTAATTATCAGTTATAGATATAATTATTTCAATTTTTTTTCAATTTAATGAACAAACGTTCATAGTTGATGGCTAGTATTGTATTTGTTTCCTGTTTGCTGAGTCCTAAACCTTCCCAGCATTTTCAGAATTGCCTGTGTGCTTCTTTATTATTAATATCTATGAGAGAACACATTTGCACAGATATCTATGGCTCGATTTCCTTTTGCAGTGTATATTGTAGTGACAGATTAGTTAATTCAAAGGTTCTTGGAGATGAATAGTAAGAATAAAACATTTACATAGGATTTATTGTACTTTCAAATTAATTTACATAAATACTTTTAATAGTATTTTCCATTTAAACATGGTATTCTGATACAAGTCCTGCTTATCAATGTAATATCAGTAATAATGTTGGCATAAGTAGATGACCAAACACTGTCAGAATGAATGAACGGTTTTTTGTGTGAGTTATGCTTAAGACTGGTGATAAAGTAAACAGAGTCCAAAGAGTTTCCTCTTGCTGTCTTTTTCGGCTACACTGTTATGTTGTCATGAACTATCAAGCTTTCCCATCCTTTTCTTCAAATTTTATACCTTTTTTGTCATTTTTTATTGGGAATTAAGCATCTTGGTTTTGATAACTTGAATAAGTTACATATTTTCTTTAATCTATAACATTATGCCTCATATTCAGTTTTTTCTCTTTATGATTAACTACAAAGTCTGGAGCACTAACACAGAACAGTACAGCTCCCTGGTAAGAATAAAGATTTATTTCCAGTTTGCAGCAAAACTGGAATATTCCAATTTCTACAGTGATGAAAATCCAACACTATTTTAAAGTACTTGAGAAAATCTTTGTTTTGTAGAAAACATATTTGGATAAAGCTCTTTTTAAAAATAAATAAAAGAAGAAATGAATGCCTCCTAATAAGGATAATTTGATGGTTAATCAGAGAGTAAAAAGGATGTGAACACCAATGCCTTCATCTGATAGACACAGGAGGAGAATTTTAATGCCCATTCAGATACCACTTATTGTCACTTAAATGTCATACATGTGATATATTTTATGCTTTAAACTCTCTCATAAATGATGTTTTTCCTTATATTGTTGAAGCAGATATTTTCTTCCAAAAGGTTTAGCCTGAACTTCCACAGTCTTGATCCTCATGCTTTTTCAAAAGCCTTTAAGTTCTCTGTTGCAAAGAGCTATGCTATATAAAATGTAGGATCATGAGTTAAATCAGCAAGTTAATCCCATTAAGTGTACAAGTCCCATGGAAGCTACAGGAAAATGTGTGCAGTTAACCACCTGAATAAATGAATGCAATTGCACTGAAAAATGACATTCACTCATATAAACAATTGATGCTGATCATGTAGTCTGAGATACAGATGCAGCCTGGGAGTTCATTTCTTTCCACCTCTATGACATTAGTTTTGCTTCTTTCTGTTCGTGAACGTGTTCTAACACATGGCCTAAAAATATAAATTTGTACAGCCTGCATAGTCATTAAAAGGCAAAAATATCCCAGCAATTTTACATGCAATGTTCTATTCATATCTTTTTCAATACTGCTGTTGAGACAATTTATTACTTATTACAAACTTCCTAAATAGGTTTTAGACTATGATGTTTAATCCAACAGTCCCTTGGTTCTCTCTGGAATTTAAAGTGAGATGCTGTCACAGAACCTCACAAAACCAAGCCAGGCTGACTAACTAGAAATACCTTTTTTTTTTTTTTTTTTTTTTACACAATGTTAGCAAACTCAAATTATTTTACTCTAACCAAAACTGCTTTGAGACTCCAACAAACATTAACAATCCATGTTAATGGTTCAGGACATCTGTTGTAAATTAAAACTACACACCCAACTTAAAAATTCTTAAGCTTTATGGCCAATGTCCCAAAATGGACAATCACTCATCTAATAAGGGGGATGGGTTTCAACCTTCAGAAGTTTCCTTAGGCAGCATTGCAACCTAAGGGGAGATTCCCCATTGACAGACCTGCTGCTCCAAGGAGGACCAACTTAAAATGGCTCTCCAGCATGACCCCATTTGTAAGCCAGTCGAACATGACATGTGGTCATATATAGCCAAGTAGCCTCCTGTTGGCTGAAGACCCCAAATTCCTTACTTTTGGTCTCCCAACTTCCTTACTTTTGATCACCAAAATGTCTAACCACCACTATATGTGCATGACGAGCTGTGGTGGGAAGCTTGGTAGGGTTTTGTCAGGTCTTTGTTGGGTCAATTGGGGTGGGTGCATTTGTCAGATGCATGTGCCTGAACATTGGTATCCAGAGACATTTTAGGCACCCATGAGTTTTCTAACTGCTTTCCAACAGCCATACTACACAGATAAAAAAACTTCTATTGTTTCTGTACAAAGTAAGTGACTCAACTCCTAAAATATAGTAAATGGAACTACACATGTATGAACAGGCAATAGAATTGCTGACTGAAGGTGAAAACACCTCCATCCAGTTGAAAATACCAGCTTCATATTTTAGTGAGGAAAACCTATCTGTCAGATTCTCCAGTGGAGAAGGACTTGGGGGTATTGGTGGATGAGAAGCTGAACATGAGCCGGCAGTGTACATTGGCAGCCCAGAAAGCCAATCGCATCCTGGGCTGTGGATCACACATCACAAGCAGTGTGGCCAGCAGGTTGAGGGAGGTGATCCTCCTCCCCTACTCTGCTCTTGTAAGACCCAACCTGGACTACTGTGTCCAGCTGTGGAGCCCTCAACATAAGAAGCATATCAACCGGTTGGAATGAGTCCAGAGGAGGACCACGAAGATGATCAAAGGGCTGGAGCACCTCTCCTATGAAGAAAGCCTGAGAGAATTGGGCTTGTTCAGCCTGGAGAACAGAAGGCTTTGGAGAGACCTTATTGCAGCCTGAAGGGGTACCTGAAGAGGACCTACAAGGAAGCTGGGGGGGACTCTTTACAAGGGCCTGTAGTGACAGGACAAGGGGTAACAGGTTTAAACTGAAAGCAGGGAGATTTAGATTAGATATCATGAAGAAATTCTTCATGGAGAGGGTGGTGAAGCACTGGAACAGGTTGCCCAGAGAAGTTGTGGGTGCCCCATCCCTGGCTGTCTTCAAGGCCAGGCTGGATGAGGCTTTGAGCAACCTGGTCTAGTGAACAGTGTCCCTGCCCATGGCAGGGGGGTTTGAACTAGATGGTCTTTAAGATCCCTTCCAACTCTCACCATTCTATGATTCTATGAAATTACAATTCATCCCGAGTTCTGAATTTACAATGCAGTGTTGATATTTTTCTCCCAAGAAAAGATATAGAAAAGATAATGATGCAAAATACAATTTATGGATGATGCTTCAATGCCACCACATATCTACATAGCTGCTTGATTACCCACACTTTTCTGTAATCCTGTTAGCCTCATGTAAAACAAGCAGTTCAATATCTAAAAGAATTGGCCTGTATGTACAAATCCACAGAGGCCGCAGTGAAACATGTTTCTTTTTCCAATGTGGTTATCCTGCGTTTAAACCTTTAAATATTTAAATGTATATTAATGTCAACCATACTTCATCTCTAGAGCCTAAATCTTCCTCAAAATGTTATCACAGTTCTTCTACTACACTTCCTTTTTATATTGAGCCAGTCAGATCTGAAGTTAGCATTTATACCTCCATAACAATGCAAGTAAATACTAGGATCCAGAAACGCTTTGTGACTCGCACAGTTAGGCCTTCCCCAGCCCTTCTTGCTCATACAGAAACCTATCTACATTGGCAGAGAATAAGAATTAGTACACTGGAACAAATCCACCCATCTGAACATCATGGGAGAAGGATTTCAAGGGGCACTGTGGTGCATTTTCCCCCACAGCTTCAGAACATGGTTTCAATCTTTGATAATGATGAAGAGATTAGTTCATTATTTTAAGTTTCCTGTTTTGGGATTTTTTTCAAAATCAACCATCACCTAAGTGGTACCTCTAAGACCTGTTCCATGTATACTGTACCAGTAATAAAAAGATGTCAGCACCTCAGCTGCTTCTTTAATTCACAGCATTTATACCACATCCACATGTATCTAAAAGACAGTGGATGGGCAGTTAATGGTATCCATGATCTTTGTAAATAAAATGTATCTGGATAACTGCATTGTGGAACAGAACAAGGCAGCCAGTATGCACCTGACTAATCAGTGTCAAAAATATCATGGGTCTGATTCCTGAATTATCTAGTGGTACTACCCTCCACCCTCATCACAATATTGGAATCATAGAATAGTTTGGGTTGGAAGGGACATTTACAGATCATCTAGTCCAAAACCCTGTGATGAGCAGGGACATCTTCAACTAGCCATTTCTAACCTGACCTTGAATATTTCCAGGGATGGGACATCTACCACCTCTCTGGCCAACTTGTTCAAATGTTTCACCACCCTCATGGTAAAAATATTCTTCATTGTATCTGATCTGAATCTATTCTCTTTTAGTTTAAAACCATTCCCCCTTGTACGGTTGCAACAGACACTGCTAAAAATCTTGTCTCCATCTTTCCTATAATCACAGAGTCATAGAATGAATAATAGAATGGCTTAGGTTGGAAGAGACCTTAAAGATCCAACCCCCCTTCTATGGTCAGGAACACCCTCCATTAGACCATGTTGGTCAAAGACTCATCTGGCCTGTCTCTGAACACCCAAAGGGATGGGTCATCCACAACTTCTCTGGGCAACTTGTTCCAGTACCCAGTTACCCTCTCAGTGAAGAATTTTTTCCTGATATCCAATCTAAATCTACCTGCTTTCAATTTAAACCTGTAACTCCTTGTCCTATTGCTACGGGCACTTGTAAAAAGACCCCTCCCAGCTTTCTTGTAGGCCCCCTTCAGGTACTGGGAGGCTGCTGTAAGGTCTCCATGGAGCCTTCTCTTCTCCAGGCGAATCAAGACCAATTCTCTCAGGCTTTCTTTGTAGGAGAGGTGCTCCAGCCCTCTGATCATCTTCACGGTCCTCTTCAGGACTTACTCCAAGTAGTTAATATCCTTCTTATGTTGAGGACCCCAGAGCTGGATGAAGTACTCCAGGTGGGGTAACACGAGAGCAGAGTAGAGGGGGAGAATCACCTCCCTCGACCTGCTGGCCACACTTCTCTGAATACAGCCCAGGATAAGGTTGGTTTTCTGGACTGCCAGCACACACTACTGGCTCATGTCCAACTTTTCATCCACCAATTTCTTTATAAGTCCCCTTTAATATTGAAAGACAGCAATAAATTCTCCCTGAAGCCTTCTCTTCTCCAGGCTGAACAACTCCAAGTCTCTCAGTCTGTCTTAATAAGAGACGTGTTCCATCCTTCTGATAATTTTTGTGGACCTCTGGACCCCTTTCAAGAGGTTCAAGGTTGTTGCAGGTTGACTGCCTTTATGTGGAAATTTATTTAGCATGACCAAAAGAAGAGCTGTCCTTTAGCCATACCTGAAAAATAATGAAAGACACAAGCCCTTCCTTGATTCCCTAGTTTATATTAGCTGCAAGTATTTCTAATGGGTCTCTTTTTGGGGGGTGATATTTTGTATCAGGTGAAAGTTTATGATGGCAAAAGTCCACCACATAAATGTTATCCATGTCATTTTGTGGAATACCGTTATTTACATTTTTGTAATCTTCAGATTTGAGCCAACTCAAAGATCAAGACTGGTTGAATAGAGTTCACATTTAAAAAAAAAAAAAAAAAAAAAAAATCTGGATCCAAAATAAGCCCATCCTCACATCACAGTTACATTTAAATCTCTATACCTGAGTGGTAGCCTTTCATATATACTAGTTGCTGAGTTTTCCATTTCCTTTGATATTTTCAAGGTCAGAGGGTAAGAGAAAAAGTACAGTTCTGTATGCAATTCAGAGAACTGAACACCACATACTGCTTTTGAATAACAGATGATTTCCTTTGCAGGACATAACTGCTAAACCCTTCCCTTCCCCCCCAGCCCTCTGGCATTCCAGCTGAGATAATCAGTGGAAAGGGACTTGGCATCAAATGCAAATGTGAAACAGGATGGTGTGAAGCTGCTTACCAAGCTGTTAGAGGCAGAGAAAAAAACAAAGATCTATACCAGAGAAAAAATATAATCCTATCTGCAATGATACAAAGGAAGAAAAAGGCAGATGATAAAACAATAATTTTTGTGATCTGGAAATCTGGCAGTGAGTTCAGAAATGGTAAATTAAATTAAGTACAGGAGAATAACTACATCTTTCAAAACAGAGCAGGATAGAAACTCCAATAGAGAAAGCATCATTAGAATTTGGATACATTCACTCTGCAGGCAACTTCTCCTTTCTGCTGAGGTCTGTCTTGCTTTAAATTATCCATTGTATCCATTCCTCACTTCTGTTAAAAGTCACCTGCAGCTCTGTAGTATTTGCAGTCTTGTGGAGATAATAGCCAGGAAAAAAATGAGCTGTTTGGAAATGATGAAGGAAAAGAGAATAAGCTCCCCAAGTATAGAGTAGGATTGTTCAGTTATACAATATATTAGTTAAAAATGAGTTCAGGAGAGAAATGCAGATGGTGGCCTACTGCTTCAGCACAGCTGAGTTTTGTCAGCTGAATGGTTTCTGAGTTGTTCTGCTTTGGACTTACAACAATAACTACCAGTGAAGCACAGCTGGTGTTCAGGAGGCAGAAGTGTAGTAGTCCACTTATGTGAATGAAGTTATTGTATAGGTAAAATAACATAAAAGAGACATCAATTAAAAAATGTAAAAGTCATCAATAGAGAGAAAAAAAAGTAGTTATAAATGTATGTTTTTTCCTAAGACCATAGTGAGATACATATTTAGAATTAAAAGATACAAAAAGGGAACAGTCCATTATGTCACAGAAGATTTAAATTACTTCATATTATTTTTTTTTTCAGTTTGATTTTAATTAGAGTTTCAGTTTTAGTTTTCTTTCTTTGGAGAATCAGTACAGTGATACTGAGCCAGCATCTGATGTGAATTAATTTGATGTATATCCTTACTGAACTTGTTTTGAATGTATTAGAAATCTATTAGCTATCATTAGTTATTACATTTGTTTTAAAATCCATAATTTAGATGCTTTTTTTTCCATTAAAAAAATAAACTATGAAATTGAAATTTGGATTGCATAAACAAAACAAAAAAATACACCTCTGAATACTAAATACATTTGATCAGCTCTTTTAGACTAGAAAGTGTGCAGGAACACGTCAGTTCACAGCTTGAGTTTTCTTTAGAATAAAATAATGTAAATCTTGTTCCAAAACATTTTTAATTCTGTCATGAAGCAGTGCTTATGTATGCAGAAATTACTGTATTGCTAACTGTTAATTTTCAGAAGTCACAGAAAACCCCCGGGAGTCAGGAGATCAGTTACAACAATGGAAACCGAAATTATACATGCATATATATTATATATGTGTATACGTGTGTGTTTGTTTTCTTTCTTGATCAGAGAGTAGTTTATTACTGTTACACTGAGTATTATTATGTTTGCCTTATCAATGTGCTTTATTAACATAATTCTGGAATTTAGAGCCTTAAGAAAAATATAACATACTCATAAACTTGTTATTTAATTTTGAGTTTTGGAATAAACCATATTTATATTTTGATGACATAAAATAATAGATTTATAATGATATAGTTTCAGGGTGTTTTTTTCTGAGTGGAACGTGCAGATAAATTGATAAATTTGTATTTTATAATATAGATAATTATGTTAAATAAAATTGAGCTAAATATAAAAAAATCTCAGAGCAGAGACTGAAAAAAAAAATCCTAACATCATAAAATTATAGAATCATAGAATGGTTAGGGCTGGAAGAGATCTTAAAGACTATCTAGTTCCAACCCTCTTGCCATAGTCAGGGACACCTTCCACTAGACCAGGTTGCTCAAAGCCTCATCCAGCCTGGCCTTGAAGACAGCCAGGGATGGGATATCCACAGCTTCTGTGGGCAACCTGTTCCAGTGCTTCACCACCCTCTCCATGAAGAATTTCTTCCTGATATCTAGTCTAAATCTCCCTGCTTTCAGTTTAAACCTGTTGCCCCTTGTCCTGTCACTGCATGCCCCAAGCTTCCTTGTAGGCCCCACTTAGCCCTGTGGGATACTTAGTCTTATCACTAACACTTATTTTCTTTGAAATTCCAGAGGAATGACAGCATAAGCAAGTTAAACATACACCTTTCAATCAAAGGGTTGAGGGCATTAAGGATTCCTAAAATATAGAATTGTAAACACATTAACATGTTCAGTGAACCCACTATCAAGTTAGTGGAAGGATTCAGAAAATAACATTATACTTATTTCACTGTTTTTCTTTCATTTTCAGATCATCCTGAAAAATTAGAAAAACAACCTGCCAAGCATCCTTCATCAGCACACTTTGACATGTTTTGAATTCCGCTAAAGTCACTTATAGCCTTCAACCATGTAATATTAAATTCAAGCAAAAGCAAAGGTCAATTCAGATTCTCTAAACATAATGAAAAAGGAAAACTCATGAAGAGGAAAGCTGGTCTTGGTGAACTGAATTCTTATAACCAAAGAGACTGCAGATTCTACTGCATTAAGTGCGACAGACACAATGTTTGCTTGTCCTTCTGCTTCTTTATTTCCCATGGGAACAGGAGTACAAAATTTATTTCTGAGATATAGATTACTATTAACAGTGTTAAGGATGATTGATCCAGAAAACAGAAACATATATGTGGAAGAATCTTCACTACTTAAATCACAGCTATCTATAGAATTCTGTAAGTTCTCATACTTTATTGCTGGCAAATTATGGTTTGTGAAGCTAGAATATTATGGTACTCCTAAATAATTAAGAAAAGGAGCATAAAAATAGACTATTATCTGATATTAAAATGCCTTTATCTGGCAATACCAGCACAAGGAGTTCTCACCTGCTCAGATTCTAGTCAATTGCTCTATTTTCTACTTCCAACAAAAAGTTTACTATTTCTCTTTAATGGAGAAATTGCTTGAGGACTGTTTCAACTGCCATTGTATTGACACAGTGGCAAGAAGGTATTTTACAGGAGGAGGCTAGGTTACTGAGGACAACTTGGAATATGGCTAATCTCAATCCTGTGGAATCTCAAATGGGTTGCTTCCCTGCATTTCTTGGCCATTTAGGGATGCCATAATATTTTCACTTCAGAAAATACACATTTTTGGTAACTATTATCATACTTCCATGACTAGCCCCATTGTAGTAGATTATATTAATTACATAGTAAAGATAAGCACTTTTGCCCTTGGGATTATAAAATCATTAAAGAGTAAAATAATTTTTAGCTAGCGATTTATATCTGAGTTAGAGCACAATGGTGTTGGAGCCTTTGTATCAATATTAGAATGCTTATGAAGAACTTAACGTATAATATTAAATAGATAAGAAATAATAGTAATATAAGATGCAAAAGAATCTACATTTTGCATTTTTGTCTGCTACTTAAAAAGTTTAGAGACCCTGAGCCAAACTTTTATGGGACAGCAGGGAAATTGTACATTCCTTCTCAAGTTTCTTTGTGACCTTTCCTTTCTTGTGGCAAGACTTATGATACTGTTCTATGATCGGTTCAGACAAAACAATTCTCACCCCATGCAAAGAAGAACTTTTGTCTGATATGAGTTACCCTGAAAGTAAAGCTAGATGGTGCTAGTGCATATTAATATATTGCTGCAAATTGATTGCTGCTTGAATACTTGGACTATATCCTCTTTGTCCAGCCAATAATATATGGGGGTGCTGAAGTGTGGTTTGAGTTTCATTACTGACCATGAGGAAAGAAGTAGTGCTCTTTCAAAAACTATAGGTGGAACAATTTTCTATTAGCAAGATGACTTTTTTGTTAAATTCAAAATATTTCATAGGAGCATCATGTTAATTTTTTCTATTTTTTCGATTGAAAAAAAGACAATTGTTTTAAATTTATTATTCTAATTTCAGTATCATTATTTCCTTTTGATAAGTTTAAAATCTTCCACTTAAATTCAGTTTATTAAAACATTTACAAACTGATAAATACATTTTTAATATTATTATCAGAATATATAAACATGTATACACGAATTATCTAAAGGTAACACTTGAAATTTTTGATTCAATGTTATAATAAACTCCTGTTCATTTTTTAAAAAAATATGTACAAAGAAAACCTCACAAAATATTGGAATTTTTAGTGCAAAAAATATTCTGTTTTATAACTTACTCTGGATATTACAGGTTTATACTTCAGGGATTTGTTCACTGCAGGGTTCAGTTCAGGTGCAGTACTGCTCAGGAAGGAGGTGTGAACACTGGGCAGAAGCATAGTAGATTCCCTGACATATGATATACAATACATATCACATAACATTAATGGGGTTAGAGGAAGTTTATATTCCCTTTGCCTTTCACTGCCAGCCCTTCCCTGGCAGCTGTCAGTAATTACATCCCTCACTCATGTCATATATGCAGAACTGGAACACATTTCTTTGGAAAGTTTTAACTAGTTGACTTCCTTGTAAGCAGAGTCAGCAGATCTATCTAAGCATAATGTAACTGAAGTACTGTGTTTGTATATGCACTAGTATCCAAAGTATATTGAAGCATCCTATGTTAAAAGTGCTTTTGGTAGCCTTGACCTATAGCATATGGTAACAGACAAGAAATTAAAAAAAGGTGTCTCGCTAGCAGATTTGTGACTAACACAATTACATCATTGTATAACATCATATATTTCTTTACTACATCCTGATTAATAAAACTTATGTAAACCAACTGAAAAACCTCAGGTTTCATCAGTATCATCATGGGCACAGAAAACAGCTGTCCATTTGCAAGGCTGTGGCAAATATCTATGGAGACAAAACATCATATTTTTCTTTTGAATGTGGAGTTCTGGCCTTCAAGACCAGAGCAGGATGACAGAGACTTCAGCGTACAGCAGACTCTCATTACAATGTAACATCTTAATAGAAATAATTTGATTATTCAATACAAACTCTTCTTTCCTTACTACAATGTTAGTGCTCAATGTCATTAGTTGACATATTTTAGGAATGAAGAGGGATTTTCATAGTAGTTCCAAACACCTTAGCAGAAGACATACACCTAGAAAGGACAGACAGTCTAAAAATCTAACAGAATCACAGGTGCACCTTTTATTTTTTTCTTTGGGGAAAAAAACCACAAAACCAAACACCAACCTCTCCCCCACTGCCCAAAACCATTTCCAGAGTCCAATACAAAACTTTTATATCTGTGACATTATTAGTTTTACTCATATCACATCTTAAATACCTTAATAGCATCTTTTTATCAATACTGAACAGTCCTGATTTTTACAGAACCTAACTTAATTTATATTCAGGAAAAGAATGAAATTATGAAAGATCTTTCTGTTACACAAAAATGGAAAAGTCATGAGGAAATCTAAATAGTTGCTACACATGTGAAACTAGGAGCTAGCACTTTTTGCAGCTTATCAGGTTCCCTGACTGGGGTATCTATTGTAAGCAGAGCATAACAAAATTTTGTCAATGAATGTAAATTAATCCATGCTAGTCAGTAAAGCAGAAGAACAGGAATAGTGTAAAAGTGTGATGAATTGTCAAGAAACTATGTAATGGGGATATATGAGTTCTATCAGATGTTCATTTCCTTCATCCTCCTCTACTCTGTTCTTGTAAGACCCCACCTGGAGTACTCTGTCCAGCTGTGGAGCCCTCAGCATAAGAGGGATATAGACCAGTTGGAATGAGTCCAGAGGAGGCCACAAAGATGATCAGAGGGCTGGAGCACCTCTGCTATGAAGAAAGGCTGAGAAAATTGGGCTTCTTCAGCCTGGAGAAGAGAGGGCTCTGGGGAGACCTTATTGTAGACTTCCATTATCTGAAGAGGGCCTACAAGGAAGCTGGGGGGGGGGCTTTTCACAAGGGCCTGTAGCGACAGGACCAGGGGCAGCAGGTTTAAACTGAAAGCAGGGAGGTTTAGATTAGATATCAGGAAGAAATTCTTCACAGGGAGGGTGGTGAAGCACTGGAACAGGTTGCCCAGGGAAGCTGTGGATGCCCCATCCCTGGAAGTGTTCAAGGCCAGGCTGGATGAGGCTTTGAGCAACCTGGTCTAGTGGAGGGTGTCCCTGCCCATGGCAGGGAGGTTGGAACTAGATGATCTTTAAGGCCCCTTCCAACTCTAACCATTGTGATTCACTATCCTCTCTTATTCAGAGGCCAGATGTTTCCTGTGGAAAAAGTGTAAGAAACTGGTTACATATGTCCTTAGTTTTCCTCCTAGTGATCAGCAGCTCAGAGATCTCCCAAGACAAAGATGATTTGTTTGTTCTTCATGGCAATTAATGCTTTGCCCCCAAACATCATGTGTTTTGTACTTGCTTTTTCAAACCGTATAGATATTTTGTTTCCAAAACATTCTCAGAAATTAGTTCCATAGCTTAACTTTGCTATATATATGTGTATTGTTTTATCCAAAATTATGTCCTGTTTTCTTTGAGCTTAATACTTTTTTATTGGTGTCTTATTTTTTCTCTTATGAGAATCTGTGAATATTCATTCTCCACTCTCTTTTTTTCATGCCACTAATAACTTCCTGGACTTTAAAGTAAATCTCTCATATCTTTTCTGGTTGTAAAGTCATCAGCTTAATTTTTCCTAGAGTGGAATCGGAATCTGTTTTATTCCTTTCAACAGCAACTTTGTCATTAATCTCTTTAACTCCTTTAATTCTATATTTTGAAATGGAAACCCCCAAAGCTAATTGCAGTTTCCTCTATGTCAGTGCATCACATGTTTATATTGTTTCACTAGTGTTTCTTCTCCTATTTCTTCAGCGATAAATTACACTTTATAATGATGTCCTTCTGTAACACATTGTAGATGTTACCATTCTTAACTCTGTGAATAATTTTATCAGCAATGTTTATCACCAGCTTCTCTAAGTCATTCTTATGTTTCTTCCATATCCACTATTAAAGTAACCATTGGTTGCTACGTTTGACTGCTATTCACTAACTAGTTATTTATGGGAAAACTTACCTCAGATAATTCAGCATGTTATTCTGCAAAGGAAATAGAAAAAGTATGAGAGAAAACATCTGAAGAAATCAATTAATATGAACATGGTCAGTAAAAACTTGTAACAAGCTGGTACCTCAGCTGTCCGTGTAGGAAGTGTAGAAGTGAATATGAATGTCTTCAGCATTTGGCAAAGGCAGTTTGCCATAAATGTAATAATTTTTGCAGCAAATGCAAATAAATGTAAAACATGAAGGAGTTAATGATAGCTACATTACAGAACACTGCTTTCCTATCAGCAATGAGTTGAGGATACCAAGTCCAGAAGAAAGATAGCCAACTTCTGATTGATTTGGAATTATTTGATCTTCTTACCCAAGGAAATATTTGGAAATAGTAACAAAAAAAATACACATACTGCATAGTTATACTGACAAAGGATATTAAAAAAACCCAAAAAAGTTAACCTTTACCAGAATTCATCTTACACAAAATTTACTGGTTTATTGCAGTGCCTATCTGAACCTTGCTACCACTAGTACCTTTCTACAGTCTGTGAAAAGAAACAAGAACAAAAACTAATTCAGATCTTTGATAAAAAACAATTGTTAGTATGCTACTCAGAGGTCACTTATAAGTAGAGTTCCTCAGTGGTCTATCTTATGTCCTATCCTGTTTAATAAATACCTTTTCCAGTGGACTGGAGGAGGAGGGGACAGACTATAGCTTAACCAAATCTGTGGACAACTTAAACTCTGTGGGTATATATGTGTGTGCAGTCAACATGCATGAGGGCACAGCTGCCATCCAGAAAGACCTAAACAGGTCAATGGAATAAAACAACGGGAACTAAATGATAAGAAAATGCAAAGTCCTGTACTTGCATGTGCCAGCCCCACATTGGTACAGCTTGGTGATTTCTTTGTTGGGTAGTAGCTCTATTGTAACATGCTTAGAGGTGGTTTTGGGGTTCATGATGCCCTCGTAGAAATGAATGCAATTTACTGGGCTGGGCTGCACCAACATTAATGTAATCAGTACATAGAGGGCAGTAATTATTCTCTTTCATTCAGCACTCATTATCCTGAGTCAGGAATACTTCACCCAGTTTTAGTCACACAGTAAAAGAAGACACAGATAAAACTGAGCAAGTCCAGCAGCGAGTGATCAATATTAAGAGAATTTACATTGTTTAGTAGCTGAATCTGCTTACGATATTGACACCTTCAAGCAGAACAAAAGCAGTAAATGGAAATGACTGCTGATATGATAACAGAAGGTGATCTACATCTCACAGCTGTATAGGGAAGCTGCGAGCACAACTGCTCAATAGACGTGAAACAGTATTGCCATGTGACATCATTCCAAATTCACAGCTAACCTTGGCTACATAGTGTGTTTCAATGTACAACAATCCAGCACCGAGGGATTATTTAATGTGTGACTGTGGTATAATTCTGGCGATAATGAGTATACTTGTACAAAATATGATAATCTTTGCTCAAGAAATTAAACTGAGGAATAAATGCTACTGTTTACCAGTCAGTTGGTGACTAAAATGACTCATTTACTTGAGGTGCTTGGAAAATATTGTGGGATATTTTGATTTTGGCCTATTAGTGAATGAAAGGCAGTTCTTGCTTCTGTTCATACTCCTAATTTAAGGTTGATTGTTAAATTTACAGATCTTCATTAAGGACAGAAAGTGCACCTTAGCTAAATGTAACATTTAGAATGATCAACCAGGTACTTCACTTTCAGTAGTGAAGCTTCCTTCAGCCTTGCAGGCACTTCCTTCAGCACTTCTACCAGCATTGTAAATGACACTATAAACAGACTGACAGCCCTTCTGCTTGGGTTCGAGAAGGTAACTACTTTTTTTTTTTTTTTTTTTGTACACATAGTAAATGGAGAGAAAGACATATTTAAATTGCTTAAAATTCAAAATGGATGAATCAGGCTAGGTATTAATATGGGCCTTCTATCAACTCAGAGTCTACCCTATTAGGTGTTCATGTCAATCTGAAGTCAGTCACTTAATCAGATTCTCAGATTAAGGTGCAGAAAATTGTCTATATTTAAAAGAAATTATAAACATTACAGACATGAAACCTTTTAAATAGATTTTAAAAAGGAGTCATTTTTGTTTTACCATTTGCTATACACCAGGTTGTGTGAACAGTTATGCCAGTTAAAACTTTGAACAGACAACTTAAACAAGCTTAGAATTTTTATAATTACAGTACCACTGGCCTTTTAAGGAGAAGTATTATCACAGTAAGATCCAGACTGATCCCATTCTCTGAAAAAAAAAAAAAAAAATTGCATCTTCAGTAGGCAGTGAAACTGAACACTTCCCACTGCAAGACTTCCCCCAGGAAAAAGACTATTCTTTCCCCAGGGGAACAATCCAATTTTACAGTGATTATAATTTCTATTAAAGATACATGTTTCTACAGTATAACTTTCTGTCCAGTAGATTAACAGAGAGCTTTTATGGGCAGAAGAAATCACTTATGATTACCTAATCTGGCTTTATCAACGCAAAGGTCATGGGACTCTTTACAGTGCTTCCATGTCTTACTTCAGCTAAATCTGATTAGATATAAATCTGTCTTTCAGAAGGAAGAATGGTCTTTCTGTAAAGCATAAAATGCTGGAGAATATACTGCATTTTTGAGTAATCTCTTCAACTGCTTATTTTTGCTATTTATTCTTACTCACTATTATTTTTATTCATTGGTATATTTTATCTCTTTGTTTTAAAGAGACCTGTAATTTATAGCACAAACGATTGTGTAGTTTCTTTCCCCATCTACCCACTGGTGAGAAATTTTTCTTTCACAGAATATATTTCTATCTATTTTTTGACTTCTTGCCAGGACCAGACACCCAAGAAAATTCCTTTGCTTAGAAAAACAGTGATCCAGAAGAATCAAATACAGTGATAGTTTTGGTATGCAGTGGGAACTAGCAGATTGGTTTGGTTGTCTAAACATAGGCATCTAGTGTCATTTGAGACACCTTAAAGTATCTAATCTGACCTCCAGCTGTCACTCCAGAAAAGCTCAAGTCATATCTTATGTCATATCTGCCAGTTCCACATAGATACATTAGGACATCTAAAAACGCCACTAAGCATCTAAGCATGAGCAACTAAATCCAGGCACAGAGAACTGTTCAACTCATCCTAAAATAGACATAAACATTTGGTCAACTAAGTAGCTTTCCACACACCACTGGGAGCTATTCAGTTATGTGAACATAGATGTCTAATCCTATTTGAGACGCTCTAGTGTATAATCTCAGACGTCTGCCAGGACTGACAGATAAGGCAGTAGACTTACTACAACACTGGACCTTTCTGGAGGGGCACTGGGAAGCTATGCAGGATATTTTAAGGCCTCTGAAAGAGTAATAATAGGAATTTCTAGAAGACAGTTTAAATAATGAAAAATAATTTAATCTCCTAATGATATCACTCATTCTCCACTCAGAAAAAGGCAACAGTGACTCACTTATTCTATCTGTCTTATGAAGCTTATGAACCTTCTGTATTTGGCTTTTCTTTGAGTTCAACGCAGAAGTAAAATGCCTATCTATCTTTTTTCCAGCCAACAGAAGTTTTATAGATGTCACAAGACAGAAGCCTATAAGCTGGAGTAGACACAATAGTCCACCTATAAAGTTCCTGTTTCGTTAGTGTGGAAACGTTGTCCCTCTTCTGAAAGGACCAAATATCAACATTAAGATGGGACTTTCACACACAGAATTTTGAAAGAGCTACTTGGAAGAACAGAATTATACCATAACAGCGAAGATGTAATGACTAAGCAGGATGGGTATAGTAGTGTGTGGATAATTATTCATTTAGAGCAAACACTCCAACATGCTCTGCAAAGAGCACCTGTACACCGATAGATGTGTGGGTTCCAGCTGTGACCAGCACCATGACCTTGGGGGAACACAACACTCATTCTAGCTGAGTGAGTTGTCTTTCAGGGGCCTAAGGGCACTTATCAGCCATACTGGCACTGGCACTGACCTCCCCACCTGGAGCCTCTCCCTTCCCTGCCAATAGCCCAGGATGCCATTTCAGCCCCCCAGGGCCATCAGCTTCTGCCCCAGTGATGCTGCAGCAGGGTCAGTCTCCAGCTCCCCACAGCCCTGCCCTGTCCAACCATGGCTCTCAAGTTCCAGCCCAGTCTTGGTGTGTCTCTAGCTCCAGGGAGGTGCCCAGTGCATGGAGCTGGAACTGTGTCAGCTCCCATTGATGGTGGGATAGGGCCTGACTGCCAGGCTGTGCTGATTTTAGTTGAGATAAAGTTGATTTCTGAGATGGCTTGGGCTCAGAAAAATCTTTGTTGTTGGGCTTTCATGGATATGTTCACAGAATCACAGAATTACACAGTCACTAAGGTTGGAAAAGACCTATAAGATCATCTAGTCCAACCATCAACCCAACACTACCATACCCAATAGACCATGTCCTCAAGCCCCATGTCTACACGCTCTTGAACACCTCCAGGAATGGTGACTCCACTACTTCCCTGGGCAGCCTGTTCCAATGCCTGACCACTCTTTCAGTAAAGTTTTCCTAATATCTAATCTAAAATTCCCATGATGTAACTTGAAGCCATTTCTTCTTGTCTTGTCACCAGTTACCTGAGGGAACAGTCCAGCACCCACCTCCCTACAGCTTCCTTCCTCCAAGGTGTACTGTCTCAGAGCATAGTGCTTTTTAATTTGAATGATCAACATGAACCATCAATGGCCTCACCTCAAGCCAATCTCTTTGATTTTCCTCATATTCAAAGCCACTTACTAGCCATTACCCATGTTACTATCACATACTGACTTCCTGGCCCAAATGTGTTAAAAGGCTATAAAGTTATTTCCTGTGTGTTTCCTTGTTTCTTTCACATGAACACCTAAACAATTATAGGATGGCACATGTAGTTCAGAGCTTATTAGTAAGCCTACCCTTCATCTGTTTTTCTTTTGTTTTCCCAGTAGATATCATAATCGTCTAATAAGTTAAGTGCTGGGTAGATGTAGCCAAGGTCTCACTTAACTGCATGGTGTTATCATCCCTGTGACAGAGGTAACAGCATAGTCACTGGAAGCAGCAACTGTGGAGAAAGGTTTTACTATGTTGCTTTTCTTTGCTAAAGTCTTTGCATGGCTTGATAAACAGGATGAATTTGATAAATTTCACAGACAACTTACAAAACGCTTGTAACAAGTATTTTACAGGCAGTCCAGATATGCCACGTTTTAAATAATACTGTATGCTGTACTCAGATATACAGTCTGCACAAAAAAAAAAAAAAAAAATATTGTGCAGCATACAGAAATTACTGTCTCATTACTTCTCTTTGCTCAGGGCACTATATTTTTCCATTTAAAAATATTTTCGCTGAAAAGATAACTATTATTAATGAAAATATTATAAATCACGTCAATGCTATATTAGTCCAGAAATACGTCTCTGTCACTTACTCCAAGTCTATCCTCAACTTCAGAGGGAAATGTAAATTTTCTTTATGAAGTTATGCAGTAGTAAGTTTTAGCTTCATTAGTAGATGGTAGGTTTTCAGTCTTCTGTTCCAGATTCTTTACCGATAAACTTATACTCAGCCACTGCTTTAAGTTAAATATAATTTGAATCTTTGTTCTAAATTGTCATCATCAATACCACAAATCAATTAAATATTTCAAATAAACATAATACTAGTATTGAAATCAATGAACATGAACATACCACACATTCATGACTATTTTACAACTCATGTTTATCAGATTATTGTGTCCTACACTTTTAAAAATAAAAAAATGCAAAACAAACAAACAAACAAACAAACAAAAAAATAAAGTCATGTCCAACAACCCTAAAATTCCTTGCCATTTTAATGTTTTCTTCTTTTGCAATTAGTAAAAGCTGTTCTGTAGTTGCCCCACAGAGCTCAGAGAACATTGGGAAAGACAGAGAGACAATGAATTCTGTTTTAAAAATAAGGAAATGCAGACACAGAGCGGCAAAGTAATTTACTTCAGATCACTCATCAGGCCACTAAGAGAGATACGTGTTATCATGTGATGCATCCTTGAATGTCTCTACAATGAGGTGTTAGATTTTTAAATTATTTGGAATTTCTTCCACAGCTGCTTGCAGACACAAGGTTAAAGGTAAGCTTTAAAACTGAGGTGCACAAAGAGACCTTTTGTTAAGGCAGGGATAAATACTGCCTTCAGTACTTTATAACCAACATACAAACACACATGTTTATGCACACATATGTACACACATACACTCTCTCTTTTTCTAAAGAACTCAGATCTGATTCCAGTAACTCTTATTTCATATAATTATGCTGTATTTATAATACAGTCCCTGAAGGCTTTTACAAAGAGAATGCGCCTAGGGATTTTTAAATCTAAGGTGCAGGTTCCTGTAGTTTTAATTGTGTCAGACAGAGCAAGTTTCAGCCCAAAAAATCTAAATCATGTGAAAGTTGACAGGTTTGACTCAAAGAAAAACAGACAAGAGTGGGAAGGAGAATCAAAATGGAAGAAAAAGTTAATACGAACTATCTGAAAACTGGCACAACCTAACTTTGAAGAATCCTAAAAGGAATGTAGCCATTAGAAGTACTGGGGAAACTCTAGGTCTCCCCACAAAAAGAAGTAAGTGCTCTCCTCTAAGAACGATTATGATAGCACTCAATATAATTCTAAAAGAATCCTTAGCTGGGATAATAAGTAAACTTAATCATGTTAAATCTTTTGCATTTCATAAAAGACATTTGATTCTACTAAAGGCATGACATAAAGTACATAAAATGACAGATCCATCCTGTCACCATTGTTTTGATGTTTTATTCAAGTCCTGGATTTTCATCTCTTCAATACAGTCTCTGTGGTGTCTAAGAATTAAAGCATATGATTTGCTTTATACAAGCATATGATTTTTACTGCACTTTTCAAAACAGCATGCTCACTACACATTTTGTGGCATAATATTCTATTTATGAAACCAAAGATCATATTTAATATTTATATAACTCCTGTTATTCCAAGGTATATAATTAATGCATCCTTAAATACCAGGGTTGTTACACTTGGCTATTGCCCAGAACCTTGGAATAGAGAGAATTACTTTTTGGGTCTATAAAAATCTCATATTTCCTGCTTTGTTAGAAAAGGGCACCCACTAAGCAGCAAGCTGCAAGCCACCATCATAGTGTCCCCAGCACATGACATGAAATGAAAGAAAAGGAGGAGCTGGCTGAGTAAGGTTGAAACAAAAATGAAAGCTAAAGTTTAGACAAAATTATAGGAAGAAGAGATTAAAATCAAGCAAGGGAATGGGATCATAGGTCATAAAATAAAGTAAACTGGTATGAGCATCACAAGTAATCATCTGAGAGCAAAAGATGGGATCACACATAAACAGTGACTTGACAAAACTGAGAGATAAAACCACAGAGCTTCGTTACTTTGCTTTGAGTATGTATTTGTGAAGCCAGGTAGATAAATTAGGAATGTAGAATTTCACAAAATAATACAATGGTTTAGGTCAGTAGGGACCTTAAAGATCACCTAGTTCCAACCGCCCTGCCATGGGCAGGGACATCCTCACTAGACCAGGTTTCTCAAAGCCTCATCCAGCCTGGCCTTGAAGATAGCCAGGGAAGGGGCATCCACAGCTTCTTGGGCAACCTGTTCCAGTGCTTCACCACCATCTCTGTGAAGAACTTAGTCCTTATATCTAATCTAAATCTATGCTCTTTCAATTTAAACCTGTGACCCCTTGTCCTATCGCTACAGGCCCTTGTAAGAAGTCCCTCCCCAGCTTCCTTGTAGGCCCCCTTCAAGTACCCCTTCAGGCTGCAATAAGGTCTCCCCAAAGCCTTCTCTTCTCCAGGCTGAACAAGCCCAATTCTCTCAGCCTTTCTTCATAGGAGAGGTGCTCCAGCCCTTTGATCATCTTCATGGCCCTTCTCTGGATTCATTCTGACTGGTCAATATCCTTATGTTGAGGGCTCCACAGCTGGACACAGTACTCCAGGGAGGTCTCACGGGAGCAGAGTAGAGGGGGAGAATCACCTCCCTCGACCTTCTGTGCACGTTTCTCTGGGTACATGTCAGGATACGGTTGGCTTTCTGGGCTGTCAGCATGCACTGCTGGCTCATGTTCAGCTTCTCATCCACCAGTACCCCCAGGTCCTTCTCCTCAGGGCTGCTTTCTATCCATTCTCTGCCCAGACTGTACTTGTGCTTGGGATTGCCCCGACCCAGGTGCAGGACCTTGCACTTGGCCTTGTTGGACTCCATGACGTTGGCACAGGCCCACCTTTCCAGCTTGTCAAGGTCCCTCTGGATGGCATCCCTTCCCTCCAGCATGCGACCACACCACACAGTTTGGTGTCATTGTCAAACTTGCTGACGTTGCACTCAGTCATTCTGTCCATGTCACTAACAAAGATGTTGAACAGCACCAGTCCCAATACTGACCCCTGAGGAACGCTGCTCGTCACTGGTTCCCTTTCAGTCACCAAGCCATTGACTGCAACTCTTTAAGTGCAACTGTCCAGCCAGTTTTTTATCCACTGAGTGGTTCATTCGTCAAATCCATGACTCTCCAATTTAGAGACAAGGAAGTCATGCGGGATGGTGTTAAATGCTTTACACAAGTCCAGGTAGGTGACATTGGTTGCCCTTCCTTTATCCACTAAGATCATGAATCCACTGTAAAAGGCCACCATATTCGTCAGGCACTACAAAATTCTTAAACCTTATTAAGTGAGTCAGGCTGTTTAATCTAAGCACCTAATTGGAACTGATTTTTAAAATCACTGTGGTCAGCAGGTGATGGCCTGGATGGCCTTAACAGGAAAGAGGTAATTATGGTAGAAACCCTTCACAGTGAGATACTGCCTATGTAGGCATCAAAGTTAGATAGGTAGTTTTATCAAACCTCTATGGTTGGACTCAATGAAATTAAAGGCCTTTTCTAACCTAAGTGATTCTATGATTCTATCCTCAGAGGCATTCAAAGAGGAATGTCTTTTTTAGTATATGAAGCTTAAGCCCTTTGCAGAGATATGCCTAAATGGTTTTGGGCTACAGTAAGGGAAGCTTAGCTTTCTTGTTGATCCAGAGCATACTGTGCATTGACTTTTACAGTTATCTGAAGTTTAATTATGGCTACTTTGAAAATTGGAACTTTTTGTGAAGCTGAATTGCAACTGATTGGGTGGGGGTTTTTTGTTTTTTTGTTTTTGTTTTTTTTTTTTTCCCAGCATGCATTACTTAGCAAGAGCCCATTTATTTCCTGTATTGAGCACTTATTTCTGATATAAGTGCTTAACTCAAGCTGGAGATGAAGTGGAAAAATCTGAGGCATAATTTTCAAAGGAATTTTAGTTATTTTACTTAATAAAATGGAATTCAGCATCTTGAAAGTTGGGTTAGAATATTCTTAAAAAAAATGTGCTAAATTTTCTCAACCCAAATAATTGACATAATTTTTCATTGCATAATTTTACGAAGGTTGTTTCTTGGATGAGTTCTCCCAGGTGTTACTCAGTGACTGACAGGATTTGTTCCACAAATAATTATCATAAAACACTTCATTCTTCTGACTGGTAATTCTAGCTGAACATGTGTTTGACCTTTACTCTTGGTTAGGATTATAACCTGGATGTTTGCTATACCTAATAATAATAAAATATTTCTGCTATTTAGAAAAAAAAAAGAACAAACAATTAAAAAAGAAAAATGCCAAAAAGCAAGGGTTACGTGGAAATGAGATAGCAAGTTCATAATATTTATTTAGTACCTTTCTCCATAAAGTCTTTCTCAGAAGATAACTGGACCTATATTTCCTGTAACTTGATGAGATAGTAAAAGAATACAGTATTCAGTAAACTTCCTTAATGTTCTACTTAATGTATCTTAGAAGCAATCAAGCCCTCAGTTTTATTTCTATTCTGTAACTTCTCATTTTGTCTTTTTCATAGCATGTTTCTGTGGTATGCACTAAGGTCCTCAACATTTCCTATTACTTTCACATAATTTGTCACATAATAGAAATAAAGCATTTTGATATCTTTATCAATCTTGCTCTTGTAATTGCAGGAAAATGAATTGATAGACCTAAAGCTAATAAGATGCAATTAAAATTTATCCTTTTAATGTTGACAGGGATTAAATTGTAATGGCTTTATGTTCAATTAATCAAGTGAAAAATAAGTAAGATTTTCCCTGTTATTGCAGAGGTTTGGAAGATGAGAGACACATGAAAATCTGTTAAGCCTGTTGCACCAATAAGATGCAGATGACCTGTGACAACCATATAAATTGAGCTTGGTACCTAATTGTCAATAATAGCAGTATTATCAGCAATTACCATAAAGCATAAACTGTAATCCCTATGTACATTGAAGTTTTGTTCATGTATCATGTTTAATGTTAAAAGTGAGGGGTCTTGTTTCATTAGATGTATTCCTCCCGTACTGAATGAAATAATCTGAAAACATCATGTCCACAGAAACTAAATCGTCTTTTAAGAGTAATGTGATTTGAAATGAACTGGAATATTTATATTGTAGGGATTTTTAATTAAAAGGTGGAAAATACTTTAAAACCCCATTTTATTTCCTTTAGCACTCCTGGTCTTAACTCTGTCAACGGTTCAGTATTGTCTCAGTTTTGTTTCTAAAATAATAGCCATAGACTTTCAGACATGCAGGATAGTGATTTATTTGTTAAGAAAGACAATTTCTTGCCATATATGTTCTGTCCTCTTCTTTTTTTTGTTTCAGTTTGGTTTTGTTTGGTTGGATTTGGGGTTTGTTTTTGTTGGTGGTGGTGAGGTTTTTCTGGTCATAGTGTGCACTGATTTGTCCAAGTATTTTTAGGTTTCAAATGCTTTTATTGCATTCCGTGTTTGAATTCTATTTAACTTTTTTTTTTTTTCCTAAAAATGATCATTATGATAGCAAGACATTTTCTATCCGCAGTTAACATTTAGCCATTCAGGGCCACATTTTTGACTTTTTAAGTCACGGTTCTTTCTCTTATGACTCTTTTGAGAGAAAAAAATTACATTACGCATACTCTTTATTCTGTCAAATGTTAGACTGATATATTTTTCATTACAATTAAGGGGAGCACCCTCATTGATTTCACCTCAAACATTAAACCCACAAAAAATGTAACTGTCAGATTAGCTACTTTACTGTACACTAGCAACCTCAGAAATATTTAATAAGATTGTAGCTTAGTTACACATTCAGAGGAAAACAGTATTCTAATCCTTATAAACTGCAAAACATACTTCCTTCTATGGTTGTCAGCTCCACTGGCCCCTGTAAGTTTGACATGTTAAATGGCAGATGCTCCTTACCTTTATTCCTCACTTTATTCCAATAGGATGCAAATAATCTGACATAACTACATCAAACCTTCTTCACATAGTGTTCCATAATGCATACAAAAGACACACCTCCTATTTATTATGAATACACAGATATCACACTGCTGAGGTAGAAATACTGGCTCAAATTATTTCAGAATAAATTGTTCACGTTTTTAACAATGTTACAAAATAAACTTAATAATATAAAGATCCCAACCATAAATGTTTACTGGTAATTTCTCACACATTTGTATTAAGCTGTAATTTAGATTAAATACATCATTTGCATATTACAGCATATTAGTGAATTCCTTTTTCATCACCTCTATGGTAATTCTGTAATATAAAAGCCTTGAAAGATGTAGGCTGTGGGTAAAAGTCTTGCTACAGTCACAAAACATAAATGAACAACCAAAAAAGCTTTCCCTTTTCCTTGAAAAGTGGACACACAACTTCCAGCATACAAGTTATTGAATTACCAAAAGTATTTTTAAAAGACAGTAAATCACTAAGATTTATGAGAAAATAAAGACGTATACTTAAGAGAGGAATTGGTATTTTACCTGCAAATTGTCTGAAGGAAGGGAAGGATTTAAATCAGATGTGAAACCTTCTGAACATTGACAAGTACTGTGGCAATTTGAGGCATCTGTTTTCCATGAGCAGCTACAGTCTTGTAAAACATGCTGATAGGACAGTAGAGTATTTTCTGCTCTGTAAGGAAAATAAAGTGGCATGATAGATCTAATTAATTGAAATCAACACAGTGCATTAAAGAAGTGGTTATTGGTATAATATATAGCAACCCCTAACATCAAAAGGGAATGGTGAAAACCTGTGATGAAAAGAAGTAAAGAAGGACCAGACCTCTAAAACAAATATGGATGATATAAAGGTAACTGTGAGAACAAACACAAGACAGGATCATCTGTTAACCAAGAGAATAAGGCATAAGGGGCACAATAAGCTTGACATATGCACCAAATACTGTTAAGAGGCAGGTCTTTGTCAATGTGGCCTTTGTACCAGGGAGAAAAACCAGGCCTGTTTCTTAAGCGGAAAGAGCAGAATACGGCAATTGCTTTCAACAGCAAAGTTAGAAGGCTCAGTCTTGAAAATTGTGGTGGTTTGACCCTGGCTGGATGCCAGATGCCCACCAAAGCTGCTATATCACTTCCCTCCTCAGCTGGACAGGGGAAAGAAAATATAACAAAAAGCTCATGGGTCAAGATAAGGACAGGGAGAGATCATTCAGCAGTTACTGTCACGGGAAAAACAGATTCTGCTTGAGGAAAATTAATTTAATTTATTAACATTCTAATAAGAGTAAAAGAGAACTAAATCCAAATCTTAAAGCACCATCCCACCACCCCTCTTTTCTTTCCTGGGTTCAACTTCACTCCTGCTTTACTCTACCTCCACCCACCAGAGGTGCATGGGGACACAGAAGTGGGGTTATGGTCTGTTCATCACATGTTTCTGCCACTCCTTTCTCCTCAGAGAGAGCACCCCTCTCACCCTTCTGTGCTCCTACATAGGGTCTCTTTCATGGGAGACAGTTGTCCATGAACTTTTCCGATGTAAGTCCTTCACACAGGCTGTAGTGCTTTACAAACTGCTCCAGCATGGGTCCTTTCCACAGGGTGTACTCCTTCAGGAACAAACATCTCCAGCCTGAGTCCCCCTGGTCCTGCTCCTGCATGGACTCTTGTCTCCAAGGCAATGCACATGTCGTGGTTTAACTCCCGTGTCCTGTTTTTATCTCGACCAGCCGCTCTACCACTCCACCCCCCCACACACACACACCCTCCGGGTGAGGAAGGGTCAGAGGAACAAACCGAGGAAAAGCCCATAGGAGTTGAGATAAGAACTATTTAATTATATAAATTATACTTAGGGAGTTACTAACAATGCTAGTGCTAATGAGTAATTTAAGGAACAGAGGAAAGAGGTAGAACAAATGATACAGGATCTCACCCTGAGAAGGGAAAAGGAAAAGAAAACCCATCCGAAGGGAGCAACCCCCCCACGGAACTGCCCGGGGAGAGTAAGAGAGAGGAACAAACAACTTTCAAACCCCGACTCCTAGACCGATCTGCCCGGCAAGACGCTGGCTCTGCCTGGAGTACCAACCACTTGCCACGAGGTCCCACAACAAACAAACCCCCAGCCCCCTTGGCCGGAAGCCCCCTCAGACCCTTCCCCTTCCCAGGGTCGTGTCCAACCACAAGCCTTTCCACCCATATCCCCGCCCCCTCCCTGCCGGTCCTGCAGTGCCGCGGGCCCCGGGCTGGCATCACCCGTCCATGTTGATGTGCTATGGCGTGAAGCAAAACATAGACTAGCTGGTACAAAGTTAAGACACCACATCTTTCCAGGACCCTGCTTCCAAGGGTGCTATTGAAAGGGATGTGGAAGTTAAATATGGAAATATGACTATGGAAGTCATAATATCTGAGCTGGAACTAAAGCTGAAAATCTTAGCATCAGTATATCGGATGAACAGTGCTGTCTGTATTTCATAACAGATTAAGAAACGCATATTTTATGTATTTCCTTTGTTCTGAATCTGTAAGGGTTTAGTTGGGTTCTATGTGGAATATAATCTGAAAATTATGAGTGTTAATAAAACGTAAAGACACAATCAACTGGCTGTTGATTCAAGTAAATAGAAAAATGAAGCCTAAACATTGGCTTACAATACTTAGTGGTATGGCCTTAAAACAAAGCAGCAAGGTAAAATTAATGAAAACTGTAGAAAGAGAGAATAAAGAATTAATAGTTATAGCACTTCTTCCATGCATCACATTTTTAAATGTAAGACTAACAGAAATCTTCACTATTAAGGCCAATCCCTCTATTGTAAAGGACAAATGAAGAAATGGAGCTGTAGAGATAATATATGGCTTGCCTAAATCAACACAGCAACTTGGAAACAGATCTGGTATCGTATTATCTAGTTTCAGTGAATGGTGCTTCTCTTCAATCCCCTTTGTAAATTAAACATGGCAGCTAACTTTTAGGTACAAATTTGGCATGGCTGTTTTTCTTCCTGCATCCTGCCCTCTCAGGCTATGATCTCACCAGATCTGACATCCTAATCACAGTTGGGTTTTCTAAGTTATTAGGTGGGAGAAGCTAAAACATTCTCACGCATGTTTACTTCTCTCCCTTTACATGAAATGTCAGTGTGATGAATCATATCTTCTATTCCTCTTACAGAGTGTTTAACTATGTTTACAGAGTGATCTGTCCCAGATACTAACCTCAATGGAACAATTTCAGTGGAACAATTTCAGTATTCTGCTTCAAAGAAAAACAGTTTGAATTAAAAAAGAGGGGAATTATAAATATAAAACATAGGTGGACAAGTAACTTGCGCCTTAAACCTTTCACATAACTTTTTTGGCATAAAACTGAAGAATTACTTTTAGAAATTTAGTCACTGGAAAGAGAAAGTCACTGTCAAAATGTCATTCAGTCTGCTACTATCTGGATTTCTGACCATGGAGAGTTTCTAGGTGGATGAGTTTCTAACCTAAACAGAAATGAGGGGCAAGGTTCATAGGGAGAGGTTCTTACACCATGTAGTAGAAGTGTAACAGAACAAACTTTCAGGCAGGTAGGACAAGAAATGGGGAAAATTAACTTACAATGCATTAAACAGAGTTATTCTATTTATAATATGAGTATGTTAGTGAGCCAGAGCACTTTAAAGGAAGGGATAGTTAGTCCCTGTGGAACAGAGGAAGAGTCATTAGCACTTGGATACCAGGAAGGGTCAACATGAAAAATTATAGTAATACATAAAAAGACTGTTTCTGTCAAGTCTGTGATTTTTAATATGTAGCAGAATTATTAATCTCAGTTCCCAGGCTTCTCTTTTGAAGTATTTTGTATGTCTCATTTGAAGTTCAGCATTCTTATGTCACGACTAAAATGACAATTTCCTGAAAAATATTCTCCTATATTTTAATGAGATATTTTCATGAGGTATTTTCATGAAGCATTTGATGCCACTGATGGAGTACATCACCTGATGAGTTAAAAATTCAGTAGGAGCTGCTGTTATGAATCATCCTCCATAGACAGCCATTTGCCATCTGATCCTGGAACTGCAAAACAAAATACAACTATTAACATGGAAAAGGATGAGATTTTTTTTCCTACCATAATACTAATGGAAAAAGAGCAAATGACAAGGAGTTGGTTCACTGTTTCATGTTCTTCCTCATAAATTTGTTAAAAATCATTCAAGAAATTTTCTTTTAAAAGTGGTGTTTAAAAGCATTAAAATTTACTTATTCGCTATAGATTTTTGCATGTTATCTTGTACAGAAAATTTTGCATATCAAGTTTTTTTTTTTATTTCAAGGTTATATTTCATTCTGTTCAAACACTTACTAAATTCAACGTAAGATTTTACCTTTTTAGTCAAAAATATTTAATGCTCTTTTTGTTTGTTTTATCTAAATCAAGAAAACCAATACATTCCATCTAATTTATTCTGTATAGCTGTTTCCTCTTTTTTTTTTTTTCTCATAGCTCAATTAATTTACTTCAGATGGTTTTACACAGAAAATTAATGTTATTACCAGAATGTGAACTTTAGTCTCTGATAATGAAACAAGGTCAATTTCAAGCTCTTTTCTTAAAAGACACAAGGCTTGATGAAGTTTGCAACTCTGGTCTTCTTAACTTCCTTTGATCTGCTTGCTCTACTTTTGCTGTGATTTTGAGCAGCCATAATATTAGAAGGAAGTTATATTATTTCTCCAGTTGTAAAGTTCTCCTTTCTGGTCTTTAAAAGTTCATTTCATGGTTCTCCACAGATGGGTTGGCATGAAACTGTAGGGTCAACCGATGTATAACATTTCTGGAATATTTCCAAATCACTTAAGTTACAACTATACTGCAAGTTTCAGCAGAAGTTAAAGATTTCTGAGGTAGCTTTAAAAGGTATAGATCAGGTAATGGATACCGTTAAGCATAAGCAACATGAAGTTCAAGTAGCTATATAGCTCATTTAAAACTAGTCCTAGCATTTCAATATTATTTTGCTGTGCATACTCAGTCAGTTTCTTCAACAGTTCAGTATGTTCATATCGAGTGTCATTTGGATACAATGAGAAATAAAACTATGGTGTTGTATTTTGAAACAAATGGTGCAAACATTTGAAACAACTTAGCTATTTACAATTCAGCAGTTCACCAACATATGTGGAAAAAGGACATGAGAAAAGACAACAGAAGTTGGTTTCGTTCAGGTTGGAGAAGACAGTTGAGAAGGTATATAATTGCTTTTTTAAGTGACCTCGAAGGGGATTACAGAGAAGATGCCCTCTTCTGAAGTGCAAAGCAAAAGGACAAAAATTAAGGGACACAAAATGCAGCATCAAGAATTCTTAACACAGATATGGAAAAAAGTTCTTCACAGGGATTATAAGTAAAGAAGCACGTTGCCCAGAAGGACCATGAAATCTCCATCCTTAGAGATTTTCAAAGTTCTGCTGGACAAGACCCTTTGCAACCTGATCTTTCAGCAATGGCTTGGACGAGATGATGTCCAGAGATCCTTGCTAAACCAAATTATTCCATTTCTAAGTTTATTCTATGATCTAATTCTTCCTGTTCCACAGCACCACAGTTAGCTTCAGTGAATCCTTAAATGAGAATAAAAATGCAAAAAGAAATGTTCATTTAACCCTAAATGGGAATAAGAGACATTTAAAGATCTGATGCTACCATGAGTTTCCCTATAAACACTGCGTTCAGCTCTGGGGTCCTCAGCATAAGAAGGATATCGACTGGTTGGAGTGGGTCCAAAGGAGGGACACAAAGATAATCAGAGGACTGGATCATCTCTCCTGTGAAGAAAGGCTGAGAGAGTTGAGATTGTTCAACCTGGAGAAGGCTCTGCAGGGACCTTATTGCAGCCTTCCTGTACCTGAAGGAGCCTACAAGAAGGTTGGAGGGGGACATTTTATAAGGCATGTAGTGACAGGACAAGGGGTAATGGGTTTAAACTGAATGCTGGGAGATTTAGGTTAGATATCAGAAAGAAATTCTTCATGGAGAGGGTGGTGAGGCACTGGAACAGGTTGCCCAGCAAAGTTGTGGATGCCCCATCTCTGGCTGTCTTCAAGGCCAGGCTGGATGAGTCTTTGAGCAACCTGATCTAGTGAAAGGTGTCCCTGCCCATAGAGGCAAGGGGGAGGAGTTGGAACGAGATGATCTTTATGGTCCTTTCCAGCCCTAACCGTTCTATGATTCTATGATAATATCTGATATTAGTTTTTCATTTACTAATGAAAGGTAACAGACTTTCTATTGTCCCGGGAGTGAAAAGTCTTGAGGTTTGACTGGATTTGTTTTGAGCTGAGGTTTTGTTTGTTTGTTTAACTGTCATAATAATTATCTAGTAACAGGAAAATATTATTTAAATTTGTTTAAGTTAAACTTTAGTTAATCTGGTAAGGATCAGCTATGTTCAGTTATTGAATTGTCAGTGACTGTAGACTAAATTATAGAGAAGAATAAGTAGAAGAAGGCAAAGTTGTATTTTCCAGTAAAAACAGTTATAAAGATAACAAAGACAACAGTAAAACTGAGTAACAGGTAATCAAGGAATATGTAAGCAGGTTCCATTAAGAAAATTTTTAAAAATAAACCTAAGCAGATCCAATAAAGAGGAGGAGGAGGAAGAATCCATTAACACAAACATTTTGAGTCTCCCAGCAGAGAGGACAATGAAAGAACAGATTAGGGACTGCCTCTGAAGCAATGAAAGTTTCTGATTACAGAAAATTTACAAAAACCTCAGTAAGGAACAATTATCAAATAACTCACACAATGCAGAAGTTTTACCAGCTCTTTCAACTAGTGATTAGATTATGTGCTGAAATCCATTTTTTTCCTTCTCTAATGTGGCTATGAGAGTTTTCATTATCTACGTAAATGTCTAATCCTTTTATCAATCCAACTAAGCTCTTGTCTCAGGGATATCTTGTGACAATGAAAACTACAAGTAATTTTATGTATTGTGTAAAGATGTATTCTCTTTCATCACCTTCGTAATTTTTGCTTTTCAATTTCATTCAGTGTCTCTTTGCTCCTCCATTACAAATTTGTGTCTATCTCCTTTCACTGATGTGTTATTTGAGTGCAAGTTATTTCATTATTATATGTTCAAAATGTATTATCATCTCTGTAACAAAATCTTTATCAGTACATCTGAATAAATATTATTCTTACTTGTCCCTGAAGAGGACCAAACCTTTTAGGATTTGAATATGTGGTGGTTTTTTCTCTTCCATGCTGTTTGCTCAGTTCTTTCCAGTGTAAATTTTTGTCTCTGTTTTTTTGCGTTTTTTTTTTAGAAATCATAATGAGTTTAGTACTTTTAGTAGTTTTTGTTGTTCCAAAATAGATCAAGCCCTTTATTTCATAATGATAAAATACACAGGAGTTATAAATGAATATTAATTACAATATTCCCACAAAGATATATTTGCTTGATGACATTAACCAATTCTATATTTTTGTTCTGACTGTTAATATGCTACTGAATACATCCAATGATAAATTTTATAAGCCCAGGTGTGTATCTCAAAGTACAGTTCATATCTAAGTTAAATGGTTTTTAAAATGCAATTTAAAATTATGAAAAATAATATCATTAAAATATGTATTTGCAATGAACTGATGACTTAAAAGCAATTATTTTAATTGTTATGTAGTGCCTGCTTCAGTTATGAGATTCAGTCTCCTGAGAAAAATAAAGGGCAAATCCAATATGGCATACATATAATTTCTCAAGCCAACAGATGTGTCATTCAACTCAACATCTGCTTGGTTTTTAGTTCTAGTGATAGCTCATGTATGTGAATTTATAATTTATATGACATGATCAAAGAGCACATTGAAAATTTCTCAAAACCGAAAGATTTGTCTCTAATAAATATTATGAAATCTGCTTGGTTTTATTAAACAAAGGATATCACTAAAGGTTGAAAGAAAGCATGTATTTGGACATTGGGTAAAAAGCAGCAAAATGTTTGAGGCAGTTTTATTAATAAAGATGCTGGAAGTAGAGATTTAGCTTTAAATGTCAAGTGTAATATCTAGGTTTATCATGATGAATGCAGAACTTAAACAGCAAACATATAAAATCCACATAATTAATTAATACAGGAAGCTGTAAGTGCATGACAGCTGCAGCTGAAATAATGTATGAACACACTTGCATAAATTCAAGCACATTTATGTTGGTATTTCTACTATTTATATTATTTTCAAGTTAGATAGGATCTATCTGACATTGCACCAGCATCATACAGTTCATGCTCCAATAGACATAGGTGGTAAGAACCAAATACAAAACTATTATATGAAGTTCATATATGTTTCTGTAAGCAATTTCTAATGTATTTTTATGTAAAATTTAGGACTAATTGCTGTTTTGTCCCACAAAACAAATAAAATATTTGCTTAGCTCCAAATATGTGAAGTTCATAACATCTAACTTTTCAAGAATAAGATGTCTAGCTGAAATTCAAACTTCTTACCTGACCATCTAAAAACAAGATGTCTATGTCTGAATTAGTTAATATAGTCTCTTTCTAGTCACTGGAGAGGACCAGGGACCTACAAAGGGCAATTCTTCTCATATCTGGTTTGGGTGTCAAACAAAGCACCTTCTAGACACAATTTTTCTTCTCATTGACTGTGAAAAGTAGCTCAGAATTAACAACTTATATAATTATTGGGTTATGTGCATGTTTAACCTCTAGATTACTATTTAATGAATCCTAGTGTAAACATTTTCTAGTAGGTACATGAATAACTACCTGAAACTTGACAGTGACTAGCTGCTCAACATTCACAGCTAAGCTACTACATAGTTTAGAAATTTTGTCCTTGAATGTGCTTTAAAATAACGTATTATGATTTAAAATAATAAATTTAGATGACTGTCATGGTTTAACTTTGGCTAGCAATAAAATACTACACAGCTGCTTGTACACCTGCCCCTCTCCTCCAACGGAGGAGGAGAATCAGAGGAAAAGACAAAGTAGCTTGCAAAATTGAGATAAGAACTATTTTGTAATTGAATATAAATGAATATTATAGTGATACTAATAATATTAATGCTACTAATAAGAAGTAATTAAAATAATGGAAAAGAAAACATATGATACAATTTCTCACCACCCGCCAACAATGCACAACCAAGTCCCAAGCAGCCAGAGTCAGAGACAGAGAGACTGAGAGCCAGAGTCCAAGAGCGATCGGAGCAGAGTCCAAGCAAGCCCCATGAGTGACAACACTACAGGGAAAGCCAATCAACCCACCAACTCACTAATGAGCGAGCAAGAAAAGGAGTTAGCAAAGCAGCTAACAAAGGAATCAGCAAAGGAATTAGCAAAATAGTTGAGGTAGCAAAGGAGTTATGGCCCCCAGCCCACCCCAACTTATGTACCGAGTATGATGTGCTATGGAATGAAATACTCCTTCGGTTAGTTTGTGTCAACTGTCTGAACTGTGTCCCCCGGCACACACTTCTTGCAATTGTGAAAATGGCCAGCGTGTATCAGAAGCTCGGAAAGACATTGAATTTGGTGCAAGCACTCCCCAGAATCAGCTCAGAAGACACCAGGGCAAAACCAAAAACATAGCTTCATACCAGCCACTGTGAAGAAGAGGAACTCTTTCCTGACTAAAACCAGCACAGTGATACTAATAATTTAAGAATGGATTTGGAAAACATTAATGTATGATTTTTCAGGTCTTCCTAGATTAGTACAATCCAAAGCAAAATGCTTTGACAATTACCCTGGGATTTATTTTTAAAAGGCAGTCATTTCACCAAAGAGGAAGCAAGTAATCGAGACTACATAAACCTGCTACTTGAATGTTTTTCTTTCATTTTGATGTCAATTCAAGAAAAATGCTGATATACTAAGGGAGGTTGAAATGAGGTGTACAGAAATAATTCATGAGCTTGTAAATAAGCTTTATAGTGAAAGACTTAAAAAGGCCAACATTTTCAGCTTATTGAAAATGTGAAAAGGTCACTGGATCGCTTTGTATCAATAGTTAAATATGATGAAAATGTGCTTATGCATGGAGAAAAGTTTCTTAATCGCCTGCGCTTGTTATTCCATTCCCTGCTACTCTGGTGGTCAGGATTTGACAATTATGAACACTCTCACATTTTCACACTCATCACAAAATTTCAGATGTTAAGATGTGAAATAGCTTAGATAAAATTTAATGGAGTAGTGTCATTGCACTTAGTAGGCTGTGGTACCAAGGTCAAATTAGTCAATTAGTCTCTTCCAGTTCCTTTTGCTCTACAATATATGAAAAGGCTTATAATCAGTAAGTGCCAAATCTTCAGTAGTTTTGCCTCCTATTCCAACCTCCCCTTTATCAGGTCTTTATTTTTAAATCAAGTAACTTCAGTTTACAGTCATGATTAAAGTACAATAACAATATATGCAAAACATGTGGTCTAATCAAATTAATATGTAATTTCTATGCTTTTATAATTTCTAATTTTTATACTTTTTCTCTGGAGTCATGTATCACTTTTGAAAACATCAGTAGTGTACAGCATGTTAAGTCATTCCATTGTCTGGCAAATTGCCTTTATACAGCAAGAGGGAATTAAAAGCTTACATATCCCAAGGGGCAATTTTAATCTCAGATATATATACCAGTCTTTAATGGTTACAGGGGTATATTTTGAAATAAAGAATGAAGTTGGGAGAATAACTGTGCATCACTGGGGAGAAATAACTCTAAAACTGCTAAGACTGCATTATTCTTAAAAAAAATCAATGCACCATCACCACCAACAAAAACACATAAAACCACACCAGAAAACAGAAATCATAAAAATTCATCACCTAGTGTTCTTGAAACTAATTTTTAGGGGTTTCATTGTTATGTTTCATAGAATCATAGAATAGTTTGGGTTCTAAGGGACCATAAAGATCATCTAGTTCCAACCCCCCTGACATGGGCAAGGACACCCTCCACTAGACCAGGTTGTTCAAAGCCTCATCCAGCCTGGCCTTGAAGACAGCCAGGGATGGGGCATCTGCAGCTTCTCTGGACAACCTCTTTCAGAGCCTCACCACCCTCTCTGTGAAGAACTTCTTCCTGATATCCAATCTAAATCTCCCCGCTTTCAATTTAAGCCTGTTACCCCTTGTTCTGTCACTACAGGCTCTTGTAAAAAGACACACACACACACCAGCTTTTTTATAGGTCCCTTGAGTTACTGGAAGGTGCAATAAGGTCTCTGCAAAGCCTTCTCTTGTCCAGGCTGAACAAGACCAATTCTCTCAGCCTTTCTGCATAAGAAAGATGGTCCAGCCCTCTGATCATCTTCATGGCTCTCCTCTGCACTCGCCCCAACAGATACCTTTCTTATTTTGAGGGCTCTAGAGCTGGGTGCAGTACTCCAGGTTTGTAGGAGTCTTATTTAAAACTTTCTTAAACATGAAGACAATACCAAAAATCAGAAAACAATCAGACAAATCCTCAGCTATAATCAGTTATAGCAGTTCTGTAGAAGGTTATATTAAGTGCAACTGACCTGTGTGCACTTGAAATGAGGGATGGGCCTGGGAAAGAAATGATTCAATGGTGATGCATATAGGTGAGAAATGAAAATGTTGATTATGTTCTATTTACATACACACAGTCACCCTCAAAGAAAAACATCACCATAAGATACTTACAAGGATGATTACATTCAAAAGCTATCAATTCTTTATAAATTAAAATTTCTTTTTGACACCCTGGTATGATTTCAGCTGACTTAACCTAACCACTTTCTACCTAAGAAAATTATGTGAACTGCTGTATTTCTTTTCAGAAATGACTGTACGAAAATCATTACTCTTCTTCATAACATTGCTTAAAAAATCTTGGCATAAAATAATTTTGGAGAAAGATTTGTTACACAAGTAGATAATCATGACAAAAATACACTAGTCTGAACATTCTTTGTACCTACACTCATGTTAAAGATAAAAAACACAGAACATAGAATGGCATAACCATTATTTAATCTTTCCTAATTTGTTAGTCATTCATCTTTAATATTGGGCTAAGCACATGTTGCAAGTGTTGACAATTTAAAACAGCAAAGTAAAGATGTGTAGGGACTCAGAGACTCTTACTTTCCTACTTTACAGTTTCTGTTAACTGGAGTGTATTTCCCTGTTCCTCCAGATTGTCTTGGATCACATTCAAGGATCAGAATGCCTTTAGGGATACAGAAGAAAAAGGGGAAAGGGAAAGGGAAAGGGAAAGGGAAAGGGAAAGGGAAAGGGAAAGGGAAAGGGAAAGAAGAAGGGGAAGGTAGAAAGATAGAAAATTATAGCATCTTAAAATAATTGGATATTTATACAAAGGCCACAGCATACAACATTTTATTAATTTTAGCCTTATTTTAAAATACATGAATCACTGCATGACAAAACAGAACGTAAATGCCACTCCTCATTTGAACTGTGCATTATTCCTTTCAAACAGAGCAGAAGACTTTAGGAGTAGGTTTCCAGTCTGAATTAGAAATAATCCCAGTATGTTTGCATAGTAAAAAGAATTTGTTTTATTACTATCAGAATTCCTTTGAGCCTGACCCACACACCTCCAAGAGTTCAAACATCATCCCACAATTACTTTCATGACATTCTTGTGAAATTGCAAACACATATTTTCCTTATTTTATAGGTGAAGAATACAGAAACAAAGAGGATAAAGGCATTGATATACATAGTAGCTAACTTCTTAAAAATTTACAATTCAATCATTATGACCTTCAGGGATTTGAGTGAAATTCCTAAACTTAATGAAATTTTACAAAAAGAGATTGTCATAGGTATGCAGACATTGAAAGTTGAAAATTAATTTCAATTATCCTCCTTCTTTCACCTAAATAATAATAATATTAAAGTTAATCTGGTTTAGACTACAATGTTGAATATAGCTGCTGAATTTCAATCCTAGAAAAAGCTTTGTGTCTTTTTAGATGTGTGACAGTTATTTACTTGCATCTTTATATCTGTACAAATTTTTAAAAACCTGGCCTTACACACACACAAAATTCAGGTGCCTAATTCTCCCCCATTTTACCTGTCTGTGTTCACAATGGAAAACAGAATTATTGCTTATTGTCTACGTCAAGGGTCCCTAAATTTACAGAGACTTCCTAGAAACTCAGATGCTTCCAGCATGTTGGGTTTTTGGAAACATCAATGTTTGTAAGGCTTATGGAACCGATAGACGTTTAAAAATTATTGAATGCTCCTGTTGAGATTCATATTTTTGGTTTGCATTTGCACAGCTCAGCTGGATACAGATGAAAAATTCATGTCTCAGAAGGGCAGGGAGTGACAGGAGGCTAAATAATGTGTGGCTTTGCACTGCAAAATAAAAATAGTGTTGTCCACACAGGCTAGTTCTAGTTGGAGGTGGTCAGGATCTTCTGCTTTGGTAAGCACGCAGAGTAAATCTATGTCTTAAAACTAACCCTCTGTTCTCAAAATACATCTAGAAAAATCAGGCTTCACACAAGGCACAATAAGAGGTAGCAATATCACTTGAAACTGTAGGATAAAATTAGAGATAACTAATTTGCCAAAAATTCCTCCCTCTGTTTTCTGTGGAAGAGCTTGAACCTTCTTATATCATGTCCTCAGTATTAATCTAGATGCATTTTGAAATAGGCTTGCATGCCTTTTATTGGAGGGGGACGGGGACATGTTGAATTATAATAATCAAGTATTACCTGAAAAAGACATCAGAATGCCCATGTGTTTGAATGAGTGGACTGCTCATCTGTTCCTTGCTTTGGTGTTTCTTCTTTGGTCACTTTGCTGAACACTGATGTTCAGTTTTCTAAATGTATGAGCAGCTCAAATGCTCTATTTAAAGTCATTACACAAACAACACTGCTGAAATCAATGCCGTATCTGCAAAACAGATGCATGAAAACCTAGCTTCTCTGCTGAGGATTCAAGCTGTTCAGGTACAATATATTCCTAGCAGTAGAGAACTATTACTGAGCTAATAAGAGATCCACTAGGATAGGGTTATGGTTTCTAAATCGAATTTGCTGTGTGTCCATGCAGCTTAGCTTGCATGTTTCTGTAGATACTTCTTAAAACTCTGTTAAAAAAGATTGGTAGAAGGTACCTGTATCCCTTTGTTGTGATTTAACCCCAGCCAGCAGCCAAGTACCATACAGCTGCTCACCTCCCTTTCACAGTGGGATGGGGAGCAGAATCAGAGCAAAAGGCAAGGAAAGACTTGGATTGAGATAAGAACAGTTTAAGAACTGAGAATAAATTAAATAAAGCAATGATAGTAATATTAAAAATAATCATAATAATATCACTAATAATAATATTACTAATTATATATAATGAAAGTAATGGAAAAGGAAACAATTTATAAAACTACTCGCCACACGTCGACGGACACCCAGCCAACCCCTGGCTTGTGAGAGCTGGAATCAGCACGTCCAACAGCTAGAGCTGGAGAGACAGATCAGGCCTGTGAGAGAGAGGCACCCCTGGGTCACCCCCAAATTATATACTGAGCATGACATCTTATGGAATGAAATATCCCTTTGGACAGTTCAGGTCAGCTGCCTTGACTGTCCCTTACCAGGTCCTTATAGACACAAAGCTGGGGACACAGGTGCAGTACCAGAAACTCATATCAAGTCCTTGACTTGAGATAAATATTTCTTAGCACCAACTACAACAACAGTATGTTAGCAATATTCTTCTCAACACAACCAAAACATAGCGTTATGCTAGCTACTCTGAGGAAAACTAACTTTATTCCAACTAAAACCATCACACCCCTCAAAAAAAGGAAAACAGAACATCAAAATAAGGAGTACTTTAGTTTACACATTAATGAAAAAAAAAAAATCCAAAAAATGGAAAAACTCAGCAAAAGCCAAAAATTTCCATAACCCACCACAAACCAAACAAACTAACAAATAAACCCCCTAAAAACCTTAGTTCTCTACATTGTACTTGCAGCAATTCTTTCAATAATTTACATTAGAATTCCACAATTGAAATGTTAGAATTCTTTCTACAACAAGGGATATAGAAAACAATAAAAAATAGATGCAGGATTTGATATATCAAATATTTAGCGTACATGTAAATATGTCTTTAACCCATGATATTATAAATGCTGAAATAGACAAAAGCATTCTCATTGAGATGCCTTCCAAGATGCTGATAGCCTAAGTCATTGAACCAAAAAATGTTACTTCAGCTGGTATTAACATTCTGTAAGTTGACATGCACCACTGAAGCAATACTCATTTCATCACAGCTATCTATCCAGTTGCAATTTTATTATGCTATTATACATAATAACATATATTCACATAAAGAGTGTGTTAGCTTAAAAATATGATAATAAAGCATGTCCTTTATACAAACAATTATTTCATGTTTGACCATAATACACCTCCAGGAATGCTTAGCATTTCTATTCTTTTCTTTTAGTGTCTGTCTTTTTATTATCTTTAGTACCCAGTCTTGTGAACTGATTCTGAAAGGTGAACAGCTCTTATGGAGTGCTGATACTTTTGTTTGGACTTGGCAAAGGTTGTCATTTGCAAGTGGAAGTTGCATTTAATTTTAAATGCTTGTTAAATTATCTGAAACAAGTAGAATAAGAATACTAACGTGGAATTAAAATCTTTGTTTCAGGAACATTTACCTGACTGTGGTTGTGTCGGACTAGCACAACTTGCATTTCTTCTTATGGAATGTAGATAGAATGAACAATATATTTGAAATAATTTTCCTGGACATCCAGGAAATTATGAAGAAAGCAGGAAAAAATAAGCAGAAGTTAATTCTTTTACAATGTTTTTGTACATTGAAATTGAAAGGGCTTTACTTACTTAATATATTTTTGCTTCATTTTTGTTCATTAAAAATGTAAAATGTGAAAGAAGGTAAAACCTTTCGTAGGGTTCCTGTTTTCTACAATGAACTTGCATTTTATTCAAACAGAAAGCACCCTTCTGTCAAGAAGCAATCCATTTTCATTCTTTTGCTTTTTGTTTTCTTTGCACACTTACTTCTTCCTTGATTCTAATTAGGTATGCAGATGGTATGGCTCAAATATCTACAGAACAGTCATGCTATCATAAAATTAATGTAATTATTAATTTACCTACATGGATGAAAAAATATTTGTGATAAGAATCTATAAGCTGCATACAGTAAACTCTATATAACCCATGTCCTTTACACAAAGATGTAAATATTGTTTCAGCTTTCATTTTAAACCCTTTAAACCAAATAAAACCATAATGTGTTTAAATTATTTCTTCTAGCCACCTTGACAAGAGTTTTGAAGTTATGTAGACCTGATTGCAAAATGGCAGCCACAAATCTCAAATGTTCTTTAAGACTCTATTTAGAATCACATAACTGAGGGAGAAAAAAAAAAAAATCTGATTTCATGGCATGTAGAAAAGATTTTGTACTGGTAAGATTTGCAGAAAACTTAAAAAAAAAGAATACTACAGATTTAAGAAATGGAGAAAAAATCATTATTTTGCAGGCCCCAGTGCTCTATAAAGAATATTTCTGGGAGAGTATAAAATATGTAAGATAATAGCAATTTTTAAAGGCTGGGTATGGAATTTCATATAGAAAATACATTACTTGCTGACCTCTGAGTTCCAATACCTTTTCTGTTAGCAAAATAGCAGGAAAGTTGAATTCAATGTGTATTTCTCACTTCAGTTAAGACAGAATTTTTTCTCTCTGTGCTTCTATTTTTGTCTATTCTTCTGTTCTTGTTCTTGATTTTACCTGAAGATAGTTGATTTGGTGTACAAAGATACCTAATCTTGCTTGTGTAAACTATGGATATACTATCCAGTGCAGCGCAACATGGCTATACTTGAATTAATTTTCCTAATCTAGGAAGGCAGCCTAGCCGAAGTGACACAGATCATTTTGCTGGCATACTCTCCTGTCATATTGTATAATTCAAAGGGACAAGTATTAAAGTCTTTTAGAGGTTTGGGCACAGTACTGCAGTTCACAGAACATTTTGCTTAGGACCAGTTAGATTTTCTTCTTAGAATTTGAACATATGGAACTAGACAAAGAAATACAGATGCCTCTTTTTTTCCATTTCTATGTTTTTCCTCATGCATGTCTTTCTTTAATATTTCCTAATTTACATTCTGTTATACTAAACATTTAGCGTAGTATGCCCACTGACATAGAGTTCACCTTTTTCCCTTAGTCAAAATATTGCATAACATCAGAAATTAAGTTAAAATAAGAGGAGTAGAGGGAAATATGGAAGTAAAGGTGCCGAATGCTATGAACTCAAAGAAAACCAATGGAACTTAACATCTGCATGCATAATAAGATGACTGAAGTATATTAAAACAGCCATTTTTTCTCTTCACGAGGATATGTGAGATGATTGTAAAAGAAGAAAAGGAAAAGCTTTTTTTTTTTTTGTCATAATGTGAATCTACACAACATGCATGAAGAGGCTTTAGCTGTAGTAGCCTGGAGTTAGTTTATATATTAAAAAAAAAAAAAAAAAAAAAAAAGTCAGTTATCAGACTATGTTACTAGACTTTGAGAAATACTGCACTTCTAGCAGAAGTGAAGGTTTGGGAAGAAAGTGTTTTTCCTATAAGAACTCAAAATAAGAAAGCAAGTTTGGAAGCATTTATAATAACATGAGTCAGTGTGAAAAGCTGCAATTTCAATGTTAGGGACTCATTATTTTGAAACTCTGATTTGAACTTAAAAGAAGAAAATAGAATTAGTCAGGTGATAGAAAATGAAAGCAGATGAACAGCTATAAAGATGGGACAGCTAAATTTCCTTCTTTTACAGAACCTGTCTTAAGCATATGGAAGAGATTATTAACTTTACACTAAAAATATTGTATATTTGCATACATGAAGCCAACGAGATACACATTTAGCACTCTTTCTTCATAAAAATCAGAGAAACATTTTCAAAAAAGCGAAATCTATATTTATTTGCTGTCTTATTCATAATTTTCTTGGCTTCGCAGGTAGATGAATTACAGATGTTAAATGTATCATCTTGTGAAAACAAGCCTTGAACAAAAAACACAGACATATGTTTTTCACCTTCCAAAAACATTAATGTTCTATATTCAGTGCAAGCTGAATAGGCCATTTATCCTATAATATAATTGCAATGTATGATTTTGCTTGTTCAATATTACCTTTATATTACCTCAACTGCACTAAACTTACAAATACAACATTAACACAACTTCATCTTGAACATATCTTACATTCACTCGTGTCATGATAGTCTTGAGAACAAAAGCCTATTACCCACAAACTGGATGCTTACACACAGTTCAGAACGATAGCTAAAACTTAATGATGTTATGAAGAAATTGCAGTCATGTTGCACATTGACATATAATGCTTAGAAATGCTTAGACCATTTAGTGATGTAACTGTTACCTTTATGAGTATATATAAGGGGCAAAAAACATTCTCAAAAAGATAGATTTTATAGAAGAATGAAGATAAAAGGAAAAAAATCAAGTTTATATACATAACTTAGAAGGAAAATAAAATTTCCACAAAATCAGACAAGTATCAGGAGGAGAAAGGAGGAGAAATCATTGCTTTTTTTTCTTTTTCTCCTAGCAATAATTCATAACATGCTATTTAGAGTTTTGCTATCTACAACTCACAGAACATGTTGCAAATAAATTTATGTTAAAAGGAAGTTTAAAAATAATGAAAATTCAAATTCAGATCTCTGGCATTGAAACAGATAGGAAAGCACTCTTTGAAACTGTTTTTTTCCTCTGCTGAAATATTTGATAAAAGATTAAAATACAGATTACCTATTATACACCTAATACTGTTATAAAATAAATAAGTAAAACAAAAATATGATATGATAAGAACTTGCAAATGCTATATAAAATTCAAGTAGAAACACTACAATGATAGTAGGTTGATATGGAAGACCTTCTGCCACAGGAGAGCTTATTCTTGAGCACATAAGGTCTCAGTGAAGTTTTATCTATCTTCATGATTCTTAAAGAAAAACAGACTTATGGGAAAGGAGACGTAACACCTCCAGCTTAAGGCATCTCAAAGGTTTCACGGACCCTGTTGTCATACTTTGCATCTGTCGTGTCTACAAGTATTCTACATCATAGAGTCAAGTCTGACATTGAATTTGTAATATGTGAGCAACTTGTCTAATCTATCTGGCTTCAAATTACTACAAGCTGGAAGTGGGACCCAGGTCTAATGCCTTTATACTTTCAAATGCTTCAGCTTTTCTTTATGAAAGGATTGAAAAACATGTATTTTCTGTTTCAAGTTTCAAAACAGAGTGTATCATGCAAGAGCCAGTAGGCCAGAGGGAATCTAAAGGATGGGGGAGAGCAAAAAATGTCTGAAAGATGAATGTAGAGCAAAAGCCCACAAGAGTATTCTGAAAACTCAGAAGAAAGGACATCAACTCAATAACCAATTTAGAACTGGGGATGTATATGTTGTATTAATGACAGAACTACATTTTTTCCCCTTTAGAGAAAACAAATGAGTTCCTTATCCTCTAACTGTTCCAGGCTGAAAAATTACAATCATTGGAACTTTAGTCAATTCTAGTGCAGACTGCTTTTTGTCATTAGTGTTAGTAAACAAGCTAGCTGAGGGAGAGTTCTCTGTTTTTCTCACACGCTACTTACTACAATGATTGACACATATGTAAAGTCAGTGTGGTTTTTTTCTTATCAAAGACTTAGTATAGTTTTAAGTTCAAAGAGCTCTCCCCATTTGTCATTTAAGAAAAACGTACCATTAGTTCTTCAAGTAAGTTATTCAGTCTTATTGATCCAGTTGATTTTCCCTTTCAGCCTCCTGAGAATATAAATATGTGTTCCAATACTAGACTTTGTGCTTTCTTCTGTTCTTGCCCTTATGGGAAAGTAAGAATCCTAACAGAATTTGTAATAACAACTGCTTCTTCTCCTTCAAATCTCTTGTTCAGCCACACATCTGCTGTGGTACCAAGAGAACATCATGTGGCACAATTTATCACAGAATATATGTATAAACCTGCACACATGCTCCTTTGTATTCATGAGAGACCATCTCCCTAAACAAGCAGCATTTCCTCTGTGCTTTCAGTGGTCTTAACAGAAGAAACACCCACCAGTTTCCCCTGAGGGAAACAAAGTGAGGCTATTGAAATTACTGCTACACTTTTCAGTAAAGTAATATTTTTTACCAAGCAATGCAATGCTTGCAACTTGCAGGTAATGCACTGTCATGCAACTGTTGCATGAATGGCACAAATCCAGCCAGTTTCACCTAAGGAAAATGTCTTCATTTTTATTTAATTAAATTGTAAAACATTTGATTGCACAAGTATATTCATCCATATCTTGATAGGGTTTTTATCCTATGTTAAGAAATTTCAGATATACTAACCTCATGTAATAAACATTCCTTGACCTATGAGAATATCAGGCTAAAATAAAAATTAAAGTATCCTTTTCACAATCAAGCTGTAGAAGTTTATCAGGCTACCATACATTACTAAGAATAATAGAAACTATTTGGAAACATTGTTATAAAACATGGAAACAGCAGTAATCCAGTCCAGGATATTCATTAGAGACTGAAGTTAGATTACTTCGCATTCTCATGAGCTAAGTCACTTGAAGAGATAACACAACAAAGTTAACATGGCAAACTGTTAAAAACTGTTACTCAGATTAGGAGGCCATTCCACTAGCTATAACCATTTTACAGGAATATCTTATTCTTTTTGTACAGTATTTAAGGCCTTAAAAAGTACAAGTGTGTCATACAATAAAGAGCTTAAAGACCTTCCAGGATTTGCCTGCACTAGAATACTTGGCTGATTTAAAGTATATGTATCCAAATAATAAATTAATTAATTTTGTTTCTCCATTTCAGAGAAGGAGCGTCAAAATCTACAGAGAAAGCTACATAATTCCTTTGGGTCATATATGGAAAAGTATCCACACATGGAGTATTTTAAAAGAATGAGATCTTTCTGGATTATGGATCCTTCTCTTTTTTGGAGTAAAGCAAACCAAGTGTAAGAGTTTGCTGCTCTACCTAGATCCATACAATGGATACAGTAATTCATTGCAGTTCCAGTGACATGACTACAGTTCTATGATTTGAAACTAAAGGAAAAACTGACTCTAAACTCTAAACTTTAATCTTATTAATTCGTTCCACACTTCTTACAATTCTGTTTCCTCCTTCTATATCTGTGAACTGTATCCAAGATAAAACTGGACTGCCAGAAGCAAGACCCCCGGTGGTGAATACAGAACTGCCTATTAGGTGTCCCTGCATCCCATGCAGCATGAAAGTAGGTCAGGTTACCACTAAAACAGGCAGCAAGCTGCAGACAACAACCTTCAAACTAAGAAAGGAACACAAAGAAAAATTTCAACTATACTTTCGTTCCATGGTTTTTTAAATGCCAGGCACAAATCCATTACTTAAGGCCTACAGTCTACTGGGTAAATAACAAAACTTGTGTTAAGAGATCTAGCAGAGCAACATTCTGAGTGTTTAAGCAGAGGGATACCTGGTATCTACAGATGGGCATGTGCTGTAGATCGCTCAATCCTATCAAGATGAAGAGAGCTCTTGGAACATACAGATGTAGGAGTTCATGTCTTTGTGAAACATTGCAATTAAAGAAGTATGGCAATATGAATAATTATGTTTAAGAAGCAGCTGAGAGTCTTGCAGGATCATAATTTTAGACTAAGGTGTTCATGTTGTATTCAAATCCCACTTAGGTAGATAAGACCTTTTGATGGACGAAACCCAAAAAATTTTTTAGTTCAATGACCTTTTTCAGTCTTGTATCTGAGAAATCCTTAAAATAGCTACCATCTCATTCACATTGAGGGTTGAAAATTCAGATAAATGAAGTTATCAAAATTTCATTGATCCTGACTTTTTATTATTTAGTCCTGTGGTCACAGAACACCTAATACATCTAACATTTTATACATAGAATTTTAATTATTCAAGAAAAAATATTGTTCCCAAATTAGCTAGAAACTTATCCTGAAAAATACATCACTTAGTTTTTACTGCTTTCTTTCTCAGACAAATAAGAAATATTTTTGAAAATACACCCACACTTTTATCCCCCATTCTCTTTGATGTAAAAGGTAGTCATAGGTCTAAATTTACTGTGTTAAGATGTTCATTCCTGGTTCTAATGTTATCAATAACAAAACAGCTTTTCTTTGCATTTGTTGTTCATTATGCTGATGCTTCCATTTCTAGAAAAAATAATAAATTCTTCTCCTGAAGTATTTTTGTTCAATTATATCAGGTTCAGAGTATTGTCAGGCTTTGTTGCATTCAGTTGGAGTCCAGAATACTGCAGAACCATTCCTAATAGAGCTAGTCAAATAATTTCTTCTCTGTACTATTATTTTAAACAGATTGCAGTTGTTTCCTGTTGACAGTCACAGCTTCATTTCCAACTATCCTCTGCAAATTCATGGGTTTACTTTAAAAAAAAAAAAAAAAAAAAAAAAAAAGATAAAAATATGCAGCCACTTGCAAACACACTTTCATAAGAACTAGTGAACAAATAAGAGAAATGTGTTTTTTAATGTAAATTCTCCATTTATTTTTCCCAAGTCAACTAAGTGTCGATGCATTTTTACCATTGAAAAGATAGATGTTTAGTAGAAATTTACATCTGCAATTTCACTAAGTATAGCTAAAATAGCCTAGGACTGAAATATGTTTTAACTTGAAATCTGTAAATTTCTAGCCACATTTTTAGTGAGAAAAAATAGCAAAAAGCAATCCTTTGTTTGTCTGCAAAAACTGCTTCATGGTTATAGAAATATCTGCACACATTACAGGAGAGAAGAGCTGAAGGTCAGGAGGTTAATTCTTCTTACTGCAACATATATTCTGCAACTGACTTGTATCTGTGTGATCTGCAGAACTCTCACTTAATAGGGAAGGCTTAAAGAGAACGAAAAATAAATTCCTCTTAATGATAGTTCAAATCTCTGAGATCTACTAAAGGAAAGGAAAGCTAATATTGGGGGAAGGGAGTTGTTGCATTTTCATCTTGTTCTTTGTTGTCTTTATGTTCAGAGAAGAACAGGAGAGTGTTTGAAAGCAGTTTTTTTTCAAGAGAAATCAAAGGAAAAAATAATGATGGGGAGGGTGAGCTTTTATCCTTTAAAAAAGAAAACCTTCTACAAAAAGCTACTACCCAAAGCCATGCACACAGAACAAGGTGAAAAGCAACACAATCCACTTACAAAGAAAATTGTGGAAATAACTATAAGCATCTCCAACTATAAGCATCATTAATCTAAAAAAAAAAGGTGTGGGCATGGGCCATTAAATGTACTATAATCTATTCAGTGAGTTTAATGTAAGGGTCATTATGAATTTAGTGCTTATTAATGATTTATAATGCAATGACAGCTAGAAGTCACTCCTGGGGTAGACACGCCAATGTGCTATGTTGCTTCTGCATACTGATTAAGTGAAAGACTCAATTCAGAGAACAGTTTACTAAATAAAGAATCTAGAACACTCCTCTGGTAATTTTGCAAATAGCTGTCAGACTGCTCTTTTCATTTCCAAATTAAGTGGATATACAACCTCATGCAGATCTGTTTTATTCTTCATCATCTTTCCCATGACTTGGGAAATGCCCAAGGTAATATTTAAATTTTTCATACAATGGGTTGAATGCAAGATTCAGATCATATGTCTATTACTGCAGTATATGGAACATTACTTTTCTCATACTTTACAGAGATTTAGCTTAACAGAGCATAGCAGCATTTGCACATCATACTGAGATGTTGTTCAGAAGCTCCAGCTGGGTCATCTAGCTGAGCATATATGTGTTTCACACTATGCTTGACAGACACTTACACACAGAAGGCTGCTTAGACCTCCCATCACCAGAATATATAGCCTAATTTCAATATAACTGGGGCAACCCCAAAATCACTTTTGCCTTGTCATTGTGGTGTAATAAGATTGGCTTTTCTATTGATTACCCAGCCAGCAGCTATATGCCCAGAACTGACTTTGCCTATTTTTTACATTTTTTTGTTTGCTTACTTTTGTGGTTTTTTCTTTGGTTGTCTCTGCCCCTCCTTCCATACTTCCTTCTCATAGTGTTGGGAGAGAAGAACTCCTCACACTGACACTGCAGCTGAATGGAGGTCCTCTCACAGGGTACAGTCCTCCATGCACTTCTCTGACATGAGTCCTTCTCACAGGCTGCAGGTTTCTCCTCTAAGTGCTCTGGCATGGGTCCCTTCCATGGCCATGTGGTCGCTTAGGAGCAGACTGTTCCGGCATGGGCTTCTCACAGTCATGGGCTCTTTGGGCACAGCCGCCTGCTCTGGTATGGGGTCCTTCCCAGGCTGCTGGCAGGTCATTTCTCCCCCATGACCCTCCCTGGCTGCAGGGGCACAGCCTGCCCTCTCACCACAGGCTGCAGGGGAACCTCTGCTCCAGCCACCTCCTCCCTCCCTTCTGCACTGACCTTGGTGTCTGCCTTGTTGTCTCTTTCACTTTCCACTCCCCTCACCACACTGATTCTCTCCAACTCCTTCATCATTCTCTTTTCTTCTTCCACTGCTGCTTCTCTTTTTGTGGTTTCCTCTCTTAAATATGTTAATTCACAGAGGCACTGACTGGCTCAGTCATGGCCAGAGGTGGGTCTGACTTGTAGACAGGAGCTTTTCTCGAAGCTTCTTACAGAACCCATCCATGGGACCCTTCCCCCTGCTACCAAAACCCCTCAACACAGAAACCCAACACAAAACATAAGGAGAAAAAAGTATATAAAAATGTCTCATTTTACTTCTTACTATGTAGTTGTAGAAGGCAATGGTTTATTTGTACATCTTTCTTCTATTGCAGCATTCTGGTATGAAACCTACAATATGGAGAACTGCCATCTCCAAAACTGTTAGGAAGCTATACCTAGCCTTGTGAATAAAAAGGGCTTAAATTTCTTACAGTTTACTTCAGAATGATGCCAGATGACAGCTGTATGATCAGCTCAAAGGCTGCACAAACTCAATAACTTCCTGACTCTCAGTGCCATTGTTGTAAGGTTGTCTGGAGTGCAGGCTGCCTGCGAACCCCATCTGTCCCCGTAATAACTGACACTGAACCTTTCAAAAGATTTGTCTGCACAGCATGTGAAGTTGCTAAGGATAGTGGTCAAAATAAGTCATTCTGTGCCTAGTCTGTTTACAGTGTAGAGAGGTTTTCACATAAACTTACAAGGAGATAGAATATGTCTGATTTTTTCTTCCTCAAAGCCTCAGAGCCTATAAAATAAAGATATGTAAATCTCTCTTCCTCAGTGTTTAGTTTTAGTGAATTTTGGCCAGTTAAAAACAAAACAATGCCTAGTTTTCCTATTCTTGGCATTTCTTGTCAATATAAACATCCTAAATTATATAGAATTTCTTTCTAGCTTTGAACACATGCTGAAAGAAAAATAATTTTCTTACTGATAAATGAGCATGCCTTCCATTAAAACATTCAGGAGAGTCAGAATTCTAAAATTATTTTTCTGTTATATATTCATTTTTGTAAATCCATACAAGTGTAAAGTGCAATATTTAGTCTTTTTCTAGATTCCCTAATAAATTTAATGCCATACTATCTGGCTTCTATAATAAAAAGGTCAGGCAGAAGCTAAATTACAAAATGCATTCCACCCAGTATTTTGCTAATTAAGTGTCATGTGACCACCATCATGATCTGTAATTTAAAAGATAATGGAGAACACTTCTTAACTTTGCTCCTGAGACTATTCACTCAACAAGGTGATCATCAGATTTAACTGGAGAGAAGGATATGTCAAAACATTGTGTACAAAGGGTTAAAGGATTCTAGCAGGTCAGTGAAAATACCTTTGACATTAATGACTATGACAGATTACAGGCCTTTGGGTGCATGCCCATGTAAGATCAAACACCTTTTTTGTCTGACTGGTACTAGATCAACAAAATATTTGCCGACTATGGGTATCGTAGAAGGGAATAATTTCTTTTCCTTTTCACTCTGTATTATTCAGTGAAATGCAGCTTGAAAAATGGCAGCAACAGCCCCTGTAATAATTTGTTTGTGTATTTATCCAGATCTCTGTTGAGAGGTGGATGACAGCACCTATTGCTTATTGTTTAACTTTTGTTTCATTGTGCTGTGAAAAGACAACAGAATCCCCAGCTACATCTCCAGATTTTAAACTGGTATAGACCTTGAAACAGGTTTATTTATCAAAAAGATTGTTCAGAAAAAAATACATTTAATGAATATGGTGACTTCTTCTCCTGACTCACTACTCTGAAAACAACTGCTCCAGAAACACAGACATACCAGCATTACTTTATTATATCCCCTGCACCTGGAATAGCTATTCTTTGAGCTCATCAGCAGGGTTATCTTATCCTTACACAGGTGTCTCTCTGACCAGTCAGTGAAAATACATCTGTTCAAAAACTTACAGCAGAATAAGCCAGTATGGTACAGAGATTGTTTGGCTGACAAATACCCAAGCTAGCCTGATCATGTAGCTTAACACGTCACAATATGAACTTGCCAAGTAGAAGTCTTCCATTTTCTTCAGTTACCGCAACTTCAGATAATGAGTATTGACTCACAGCAACCTCATTGCTTAAAGGCAACTTGTGTCACTGCTATTTTTTTATCTAACTCCTAAAGCTTCCTCAGTTTTCTGGATTCCCTTAGAGTTTGAATAGTTCCTTACCAATCTATTTAAGATGGTTATGGCAGGAGCCTGAGCTAGCTACAGTTGTGAATGATTGCTTTGCCACCTCTCCTTCAGGTAGACACTATACAAAGTTTTTTGTTCTCCATTAGAACAGAAACTAAATTAGGCCTCTTTTGAAACAGAGAAGACAGATCTACCAGCACAGGTTCTATATCATGCAGTGAAACAAAAGATTACTTTTTTCCTACAGGGTATTTGCAGGGCTGTAGTAGATTTTTTTTTCCCCTTATTCAAAAGCATTCAATAGTTTCCTGGATCAAAATGAACTCTGTGAAGTCTGTTCTGGGTCTTTATGAAAATCTTGTTTCTTTGACCTCTGAAGTTTGGACCTGATTCCGCATCTTGTGAGTCTACTGATCTACTCAGGTCCCCCTCTTACAGAACGTAACCCACCCAGGTATGTACTGCACCAAATGCTAGGCAATTGATCTGAACAGTTTAGACAATGACTCTCAGAGGAAATAACTTCAGCACCGTTTTACTGGTCTCAGTGGCAAGTGATATCGCATGAAAGAAATTTGCATAAAATAAAAGAAACCCACTGGAGGAATGGGACCAATTGGATAATGAAGCCTGTATTTTATGTGGCATATGTTTAAATACAGGAAAGTAAGAGAGAATACAGAACTCTGTTCTCCTAAGTATTTAGTTCTGATCATCATATTATGATTTCTTGGGTTCAGAGGTATTTCTGAGTAAAAGTAAGGGCAACTTACAGAATGCCTTGCTGAATGGCGGGATTCCAACTAAAAACACAGACTCCAGCTTAATATATAAAGATTAATATGCTTTACTACATATATATATATATATATATATATATATATATATATATATATATATATATATATATATATCATAGTAACAACCAAAAAGAAAACAAAAGCAGAATAATGATGCACCAATTAGAAAGGAAAGATAAGCAGGTTAGCAATGCACCAGTTCATTACTGTACAGCAAGACAGTGATTAAGAAAAGTATGCATCACCAATTACCACCTCAAAATCATCATCTGGGTTCACAGATCAGCTGGAAAGCCCCTCACCAGCTGGACCCTGGAGAACTGTGGTAACTGGGAAAGTCCTACACAGTGGACTATGCCCACCCATACATAAGGCTTCAGAAGTCAGCCTGAGGTTCTCCAGCTTTCATAGCAAGGAACAAACACCTTACTTAAGTCTTTTTGGCATGAATCCTGTGAAGTTGCAGACTGTTATGCTCCCATTATCAGTCCCACAGGGAACACTGGCCAGGTGCCCAGAATGAGACTGAGAATCAAGCTATGTCCAGTCAGCACACAATATAATATTGTCTAGATGTTTATGTTACCATTCACAGAGGTGGATGAGTATAGAAGCAGTAATCAATCATGAGCAGCAATCAACTATTTTCACTACATGGAACCACATGTAAATAAAAATGGAATAAAGTAAAATAATCAAAGTAGAAAGAAAACTTAAGTAACTTTACCAAATCTGCAACTGCAACTATTGAGCCTATTGAAAGGGTTTTGACTACTACAAAGCATGAAACATTATACCTGAAATAGTGGGAGTTTATGATGCACTTAATATGTTTCTGTTAGATCAAACAGAAAAAAATATTAAAGAAAATAATTACAGCATATGGTATTTTATGTAAAAAAATGAAAACATAGGGAAATGTTTATTTAAGCTACAAGTTGTTACAAAAATGAAAAATGAAAATGTTGTTTGAGTCGTCCAGGACAAAGATGAACCTTGCGTTTTTAATTTTTGTTTGTTTTTTTTTTATTAAAGTTTATCTCACTTTAATGTAGATCTTAGACCATGCTTTGTAAATAACATAAGGATGATATCAATAGGATATTTGTAATGAAGACAATCTAGAATATTGAGACAGATATCAAAGATGTTACAAGTTTATTAAGGCCAGAAAAATCATTTACCTCAATGGTCTAGAACAAAACAACAAAAGCTGTAATGTTACTAATCCTGACTAGAGAACTGTAGTGAAAGGAAAATAGTTTGACCTATATTTTCTGTTGCTTTTGTAAATATACTGGCAGCAGTAGCCATTGATTGTTTAGAAACAAAGAGTCCATCTCTATGCCAGAAATATACTACCTGAATTAGACCACATTCCAGAGCAGGACAAATTATTACTGTGTCACCACCATCATTGTCAGATTACCTGTGTGACTGTTCCGAGATGCCTTAACACAATTTTCAGCTTTAAAAAAGTGGTAATATTTCCAATTACACATAGACTATTAATGTGCATGGATGCTACTGTGATGCTTCACCTAACTTCAAATTCTGTCAGTTTTCTCTTGACAATTATTATGCACTTTTGTAGGTCAGTAAAAGGCGAGAAAACATACAGTGAATATTTGTAAAGTTACATCATGATGATATCACAAATGAAGCACATTGTGGTGCATTGACTGTGGCTGGACATCAGGTGCCCACCAAAGCTGCTCTATCACTCTATCATCTCCCCTCAGCTGGGTAGGAGAGAGAATATATAACAAAAAACTTGTGGATCTAGATAAGGAAAGGGAGAGATCTTTCACCAGTTACTGACATGGGCAAAACGGACTTGATTTGGGGAAAATTAATTTAATTTGTAACCAATCAAATCAGAGTAGGTTAATGAAAAATAAAACCTAAATCTTACAACACCTTCCCTCCACACCTACCTTCTTTCCCAGGTCAACCTCACTCCTGCTTTTCCTCACTTCCTCCCACTGATTTGCACAGGGGAACAAGAAATAAGGGTTGTGGTCTGTTCATCACACGTTGTCTCTGCTATTCCTTCCTCCTCAAGGGGAGCACTCACACTCTTCCCTTGGTCCAGCATGGGGTCCCTCCCACAGGCTGCAGTTCTTCACAGACTGCTCCAGTGTGGGTCACTTCCATGGGGTACAGTCCCTCAGGAACAGACTGCTCCAGCATGGATCACCCACAGGGTCACAAGTCCTGCCAGCAAACCTGCTCCAGTATGGGCTCGTCTCACCACAGGTCCATGGGTACGGCTAGAAACCTGCTCTAGTGTGGGCTTCCCATGGGATCACAGACTCCTTTTGATGCATCTGTCTGCTCTGATGTACAGGCTGCAGGTGGTTCTCTGCTTCACTTTTAACCTCCATGGCTGTAGGGCACAGCCAGCCTCACCATGGTCTGCACCACAGGCTGTCAGGGAATCTCTGCTCTGGCACCTGGAGCACCGCCTGCCTCTCCTCCATTGACCTTGGTGCCTGCAGATTTTTTTTCTCTCACATATTCTTACTCCTTCCTCCCTCTGCAGTTGCACAGGGTTTAGGAAACACAAAAGTGTTCCCCCTGTCACTTATTGTCTTGGTCTTGGACAACAGCGGGTTTGACTTGGAGCTGGCTGACATTTGCTCCGTCGGACATAAGGGAAGCTTCTAACAGTTTACAGAAGCCACCCCTGTAGCCCCTCTGCTGTCAAAACCTGACCATATAAACACAATACACTCATTGAGGAGTCCATGATTAAGTCCCACAATTGCTTAAGTTCATGCCTGGTGTCATATTTATAATCAATTTATAAAACTTATTTTAGTTTAAACCTTGTGAGAAACAATCTTCTCTGGGATAACATAAATCCACTTATTTAAATTCTGGAACTTGAAAAAGTCAAGTGTTTTTCTGAGATGCTAGTGTTTTTAATTCATTTTTCGTTTTTCATTCATTTTTGCTTGCTATTTTTTAAATTGAGGTACATCAATATTAATTAGTATAAAAATCTGGTAATTATTTTTCAGGATAAAAAAGATTATACAAGTAATATTTTTAGATTTTTTAAATTTATTCCTGTGATTAATTTTTACATTTAATAAAGGTAAACATAAAGTATTAAAATATGAGCAGGAAGCAACATTTCTCACAAATTTAAGACCTTTCTTCTGTATATAGTATTCTGCAAAGTCTCTCACACAGCTTCTTGCAGGGTTTCTTTTTCCATTTTCTGGCTATGTCTGCATATGGTACCTATGACTGTCATCCACACAAGCACAGAACTGCGAATATGATAATTCCCTTCTTTACTTTCCTCCTACCATGGTTTCCACAGAAAATAACTCTGAACACATCCTACACATACTCTGATAAATGCCTGGTTTGAATGCTGGAACTCAGTATACCAGAGCATACACACCATTATGCACCTTAGTGGGAAAGTAATGACAAAATCTTTCCTACAGCTATCATTAGTCAGCCCTTTAAATTCAGTAACTGAAGCCAAGCTAAGGAAAGAGTATATGTATGTTAGTGTTATCTAAAGTCACTTTGCTTTCCACCGCCCTAAACTTGTTTCTAGGGAGGCATTCAAATAAGACATTCTAAAGGTGAGTGCACAACTGGACCCCTTGGAAGCATGAGGAAAGTGACTGGTGAATGCTATGGCATCACAGGATGAAACCTTTCCAAAAAAGATACTCTAGTAAGTGAGACCTTCACCACATCTTTCTGGTTGGAAAACAGAACTATAGTTGAAATTCATTGTGTAATTCTTTCTAAACTTAGATTAACATAACTTATTTGGGGCAGGAAATCAGAACATGTTAGAAAATCCTTTAGTAACGAGCGATTAGTCAGAGATAGACCCACAACTACATGCCTAGTAAGGTCTTCACGTCTTAAATTGATTCTCTAATTTAAAAAAGGATAAGTAATTTAACCAATAGCTGCTTGGTTAGGTGAAGACATACATGGTTGTAAGTGTAGGTAGAAGGCTGAGATGAGGTGAAACTGCTGCATCTGAAAACTGGGTTGCCAGTGAGGACAAGCCACACACACCATAGAGACAGTGTCTTACTAGGCTGAGTCAATGGTGCTGGTGTAAAATGGACTGGAAAGGCAGGGACCTTGATTGATGTGTGGTGTGTGGAGGGTGTTTGTGGCAGCAAGGTTTATATTATATGTCACTTAACTGTGTGGTTTTGCTCTTGTGGCCACCCTGCCCCAACTCCTTCATGGCATGTGGCGGCTCCATACCAGCAAATAATGGAATTTCAGTATTTTATGTGAATGGAGAAGTAGTTGTAGTTCTAGATACCCCTTTTCATTATAAGTTTTTCAAATATATTTATATTAATATGTACCTGATTTTTTCAATTCTACACTTTAGCATATTCAACATTTTTAGTTGATGCAATTAACAGTGCATCAATGACTTTATATTCTTGATCCATTGCTTGTTTCCTTACAATCTCATGCGGCCTGGGAAAACTCATCAGGACATGGGGTTTTTTGTCTACATATTCGTGTGAATATTGGAATTTGCAAAGTGACTTTCCTTAGGGTCTCTAGAAAAAACAGCTGTATTCTCTATATATGTATAAAAATGTATCCCTTCAACTATTTATAATCAAGAATCAGAGATTGCCCTTAGGCTTTAATATATGCCTCGCAAGCATTCATCTGAAGACTAAATGTTGTCCTTTAGTATGCAAACTGTGGAAATTGCATTCTGTTGCCTTGGGAAATTTCTTTGCACAAAATATACTCTATATTTTTTGCTTTAAAAGGGGAAGTCATAAGAGAAAACAGCAATAATGTATCATTCCATAGCTTTTAAGGTTTAACAGCTAGCAATGATTAAGTCTTTCAATCAGCTCAAGCATCTATCATCTCTATGTCTTCAAACAATATGACAAAATTTAGGAGTTTGTGCTGTGTAGTATATATGTGAAGGTATGGAATTCCAGAAATTGTTTATATTAATATGCAGTGTTATATATTCCTCCTAACAAATACTCAAATTCAGCTAGAACATGCAGATTTAAAACAAGAAGGCCATAAGAATTCAAAATCACAGTATTCCACTAATCCTGTGAGCATTTTCGACCAGGAAATAAGAGCTTGAAACTTTACAATTCAAGTATGTATCATATAAAGGAAAAATTAATTAGATTATATAAAAGAAGCCTTCAAAATTTTCCAAGAAAATAATACTTTAGTACATCTTTTTGAATTAAAAAAAGGTTGGTGGCAGAGAAAAGGACATTATTTCGCCACTGTATTATTCTCTCTTCCTGGGGATATACTAGTTACAATCATTTTCTGAGTTGCAGCACACCTTTGAAATAGGATAATCTTTTTTTCCCATGTAAACTTAAATAAAGTTCTCATCCCTCAGCTTGACATACAGATATTCCTGTTTTGTAGAAATTAAGTCTGTAGGTAGAGTGATATCCTGCCACATTGAAAGAAAACTTGAAAAATCTCATTCTTTCTGAGATCACGAGTTGATTTTTACCATAAAACAGTAACCAAGCTTTCTTTGTGATGCTGTCGTGGTTTAACTCAATTTTTTACACCATTGCATCATACATGAGTTAATATTTACCTGATCTTTATTCTACTTGTGGAAATAAAATTACAGATGAATAAAGCTATTGAAGGGACTACAGAACAAGTCCTATGAGGAGTGACTGAGGGGCTGAGGTTGTTTAGCCTGGAGAAGAGGATGCTCAGGGGAGACCTTATTGCTCTCTATAATTACCTGAAAGGAGGTTACAGATAGGTGGTGGTTGGTCTCTTCTCCCAAGTTACAAGTGATAGGACAAGCGGAATTGGCCTCCAGTTGTGCCAGGGGAGGTTTACTTTGGATATTAGGAAAAAATTCTTCACTGAAAGGGTTATTAGACATTGGAACAGGCTGCCCAGGGAGGTGGCTGAATCCTCCCTGGAAGTATTTAAAAGATGTGTGAAAGAGGTGCTTAGACATGGTTTAGTGGTGGTATTAGCAGTGTTAGGTTAATGGTTGGACTTGATGATCTGAAAGGTCTTTTCCAACCTAAAAGATGCTATGATTCTATGATTCTGAACATGTCCCTATATAATCACCTGAGGTTGTAAAGAAAAAAACATGTTCTTATAATCACTTTTTTGCAGACCATGGAAGCAACAACAGATATTATTCATTTCATATTTATTGACATTTCCTCTAGTAATTCCATTTCTGTGCCATGATTCCTTTTATGGTTTTCTCTTCAGCAAAGTGCCACTCTTTTTCTTCTGCTGTGCTGTCCTGTTTTCAGGCAGGGACAATCTGCTCTTTCATTCCACAACACATCAAGCTCAGTGGTTAGTATGCAAGGAGCAAAAGTGGCCCAGAAGGGGTGGTTTTGTTTAGGATTGTTTTGGAGGCTAGCAGATATCTTTGCTGATAGAACCCTTTGTTACTTCATGGAAGGCTTCCAGCAGAGTAGCAGTTTTCTTTGTCAGGTTGATAGCGAGAGGGTTGGAATTTTCTTGCTCCCTGCTCTTGTGCTTTTGGACTGAGGTTTTGGGGTTTGTTTGTTTGTTTTTTCTCTCTCTGCTTTTGGGTTTGGGATTGCTGTTTTTCTCTCCACTTGGATTTTGCTTGCTGTTTTAGAATCTGGCTGTCATGGGGCATTCTAACTTTAGCTGAGAGCCCACAATAATGAAGCAGACAGTGATAGGATAATTAAAAGTAGATCCAAGCATACCCTGAGACCAGTAAGGAGGAAACTCTTACCTTGAAAACTACACTATTCCCAGTGCTAAAAGCTAACTTACTAACAGCTCATCATTGGGAGAAATAATGAACAATCACTCCCCTTTCATTTCTTTCACATTATTTATGATTTTATAGCTTCCTTCTTCTTCATCCCCACCTGCTTGTTTTCAGGCTAAATGGTCTTCATTTATTTGGTTGTGCATTTGATCACTTTCTGTTTTCCCAGTTCTTGGAAATATCATTTGGGAGATTAGAACTGTAGAAGGTATTCAAGATGCTGAGAGGTCATAGGTAAGTGTAAGTAGTGACATGATTATATGGATGTTATTTTTTTGTATATGCCCTTCCTAATAGTAAATTTGTTGTCTTCACCTCTACTGAGCATTGAAATGACATTTTCACTGAACTGGCTGCTAAGGACACAGTTATAGCCTACCCTGATTAAATAATGGGATCATTTCTATTTGAATTTTCTTCATTTTCAGGAGAGACAAAATGTGAAGTACTAGATTTTAGGAGAAAAACATTGTGCAAATACTGAAGCAAACTTTGGTGATCTACACTACTGATACAAAATTCAATCTTGAATTTATAAATTTCTATGTGAAAAAAAAATAACATAATAATAAACATATAGGGCTTTTTAAAAATAATACATATTACCTGCATCCTTATAGAAAAACTGTTCAGCATTCCATATATTTTGAAATAAGCATGCTAAATAAATAGAACTCTAAAAAAAGTTATATGTGTGTCAAGCCCCAACTGAAAATTCCTGTAGGTGTTTATATACATGAATTTATAATTCTGCAGAATTCTTACAGGCTGGTAAACAAATTTATTTTAAAGCTTTCATGAACAGAAATACCAATATACTTTGTTTGCTTTGTGTCAATTCAGTAAGCACAAATTTATTAAAAGAAGCTTAAATGGTCATACTTTGTGCCTTTAGAATGGCAGAAAGAACCTAGAATTTATGGATAAATCATACACATTCTCCAGCAGAGAATAATCATCTTTATATATCTGAGCCATCCTAGTGAACTCCAAAGATGCAACTTTCCTCATTATTATTTTATAGAATGTCTCCAGAAATCTTACTGACAATATACACTAATGACTTTTATAGCTATATCCCACAACTGAATCTACATCAATATTACAGCATCTATAGTAACAGTTCATAGGCAGAGCAACTTTCCATTTAAATATAATGTTAATTCATTAATACATGCATGTAAGGTGACTCTGAGCACCTTTGTGAGGAAATTTAAAAGCATTGAGTCCCTAAAACAAAGAGTTCCTACATAACCAATGCTTCTGTGAACAACTACTTTTATCTAAGGAGTAACATAGTAAGTTTGTAAGTTTATATGAAAAATATATGTGATAAAACCAGTCTGGAGTTACTCAGAATCTCCCTATTCTTAGCTTTCTGTACAATTCCAAGTATACTTTAATAAGTAAATTATAACTTTTAAATGCAGGTTTTGGTGGTGGTTTTTTTAGTTTTGGGTTTTTTTTTTTTTTTAATATATTGGTAGCACTCTATTTACTTTTACATTAATTTATTCAGGACAAACAATAAAATATACATTTATAATGTAATGGTTTAGTATGATATTAAATTTATTATATTTTTTCCTTATAAAAACATCTTAAATTTAAAGCACTATAGCTTAGTATGGGTATTCACTTCACAAGTAATACTGAAAACACTAACAAAGAATCTCCTTTTATATAGCTTAAAACTGTGATTTCTTAATACACCAATATTTTAATGTTATGCAAAAATATTACTATCCTTATGCACATTTAGATTTCATGGTCTGCTGTTCTCTATTTTAGCTACCGTATTTACTAGACTTTGATATCAGAGAGGACTGAAAATTTACTTTGAGTGAATTGGCGCTTCCCAGAAGTGTTTTAAAAGATAAATATGCTTTACATTTACATTTCTGAATAACACATTTTGGTTTACATTCTTTCACTCTTGGATGTCACAGGCATTTTTTATTCTATTTTATGTTTTTTGAAGAAAAAATAGTTCTACTTTCTCTTAATCTGTTTAATTTACTGAACTCTATGTGCTATTGGTTTCCCGTTCAAATAAATGTTTACAATTTCTTTTAGCTGTATAATTATAATTTTTACAAGCCATAATGTGCTATAGCTAATCTTCTATCTTTAATCATGTATTTTCAATATACACTTTAAAAAAATACTGATTTTTAATTTATTTGGAAGCATGTTGCTGTATCATCAGGTTTGTTTTCCCTTTTACAGGTATAATTGTGATTTCTTATTTGCTGTAAAATTTTTGTTGTTATTACAGAAAAACAAAGCAAAACAAATAAATGAGAAGACAGAAGGTATAAATGCTAGAGTTTCTCTCAAGCAATGTGTTTGTATACTATACACCTACAGCTTCCTTTCCCTTTCTGCCAGGTACTGTGTCTGAAGTGATGAAGGCTTACTTCACAAGTGATCTCATGAATTCATAAAGATTTAAAGAGAATTCTTAATTCTGCTAATTATCTCTTTTTCTATCATGAACCTTTTATGCTGGACACCAGTACGCACTGACCATTATTTAAAAGGACCCTATTAACCACTGCGAGAGTTTTCATAAACAGGCATTTAATGCCACAAGAGTGTGTGTCAACGTAGCAGTCTTTTAAGGACTTCAAAAGGACAATTTCTTCTGAAACCAGATTGCCTTTCACAACTGCAAAACGTATTAAATCTATAGTCTGTACATGAAATACAGTCCAGTGTGAGGAGGAACTAAGTGAGTTACCTGGGAGTCTCTGGGTAATTTGGCCAGAGAGGAGGGTCTCCATTGCCAGAAGATTTTGTAAGGTTTTCTGTGTGTCCTTTTATGGGTCTGAGCAGTGCCTCTCTGACGAACATAATAGCTGTCATGCCAACATGACCCTAGGTCACCTCAAATGTAGGAGAGAACAGTGTGAGATCTGCTGTGTTACAGAGAATAATTTTTGGTATGTACTCTGTCAAGAGAAGCAGGTATGTAGTGTACATCAGTCAGTAATATCTCTGTAATAATATGATAGGATTATCAACACTTCAGGAAGGAATACAAAGATATTATAGTATCAATGCAGATGAAACTTGTAGTGGCAAGATTTTTCAAGGATTATTTGTAAAATACAGGATCCAGTTAGAGTACAGGGCTACAGAGTAGATAGCAATTATTGTTCATTAAAGTCATACTTACAAAGCTGATTTCATTCTGCAAGGGTGTAACCCAGTATGAAGAGTATATGAAGAGAATGCTATTACGATAGCAGAAATTGGTGAGTTTTCTCTGGGAGGTTTGAAAAGGAAAAAAAAAAGTAAGAGAGATAAATGTGACCTCAGTTACTCCACATATATAATTTTAGATGTATTTGAAACATTTTTTCCCTTCTGTGGTGGTTCTTTCAGCCTGTGGAGGCAAAGATATTTGCAGGTGGGGAGTCAAAGGAACTGCTTTCTGAACCCCAGAGGGTAAGGTGTAGATCATTTATTCTCCAGATAAGTTTCTCTTAGAAGTAATTTTGCTGAGCCACCTGATTATGCCCAGGTGGTTGCATGTTTTAATTCTTTCAGCTATCATTCACAAAGAGGACACAAAATGGATTTATAGTAACCTTACTTCCTCATGTAGATCAAAACCCTACCTGTTTTTGTCTGCAAATGCTAACATTTTACATGAATATGTCTAATTTATAGACATCACTTTAGATTTGATCTTATATTACGGTAATCACTTCAGAGAAAGGCATTGTTGTGTGTAACGAGTACAGTGTTTATTTTACCTACAAGTGATAAGGTAGTCTCTTTGCACATTCAGGTTATCAAAACACACAAACAAATCTGGTTTGGAAATCTTTAAAAAATGTAGCCTTTACTCACATGGTCCTTAATCCACTGTTGTTTGTTATGTTGCCTGTCAATAGCTGTTCTGTGTCAAATGTATGTGTAAATGCAAAGTACATATTCATTCACATTCTGCCATATGTCTCATGGACAACTATCCAGACATGATTTCTGCATATAGATTCCTTCAGTTTTCCCTAATTAGGAAGAATCATCCATAACCATCTGTCAGCCTCTTTACTCAAGTCCTACACTCTGAAGCAGGACTTGGATCCTTATCAAGTCAAAATTCAATCAGCAATTACTCATCTTGCCATGCCCACAAAACTATTAATGCTCAAGGTAAATTAACACAATGTATTCTCTCCCTTCCTGATTCATGTCTAAGAAGATGCTTTAGACTGAGAGTGTCTGTGTCTTCCTGAGTGGGCTTTGAATCACACTGAATTAAAAGTTTGCTGTAGTCTTTTTTGCTTAAAGAACTTTACTCTGGGGAAGTAGGTACAATAAAGGACTTCTGTTTCCTTACCCCATTACACATCAGACATTTTACTGCATAAGAGGAAGTTTTCAGCAGCTCTTTAGGGATTTTGCTTGGATTTTTGGGGTGGGGTGGGGTGTGTGTGTGTGTGGTTGGGTGGGAAGTCTTTCGTTTGTTTTTAAATAAAGTAATTGTGACTACTTCTTAGGTGAGGTCCATTCATGTGTTGGGTTAAGATGTTTGCCAGACCAAGCTTGTCAGTGAACTTGGCTACTACGCTTTCCTGTTTACAAATACAGGTAGGCCACAGTTTGCAGTTAGCACACAGCTGATGAGGCTAGGGTGGGCATACAACTGTTGTAGTAATTACCTAAGATATTATACTTTTTAAAAAATCTGATGAGTTTTAGGGTTATATGATTGCTTGGTAAACTGCTTGGCAAGACCATTTCCTACTGAGATCCAAAAAGCTGAAACTTGGTTAGTTTTATTAGATAAATAAGACACACCTTTGTTTCTCCTTCATGCTAGGAGAATTAATTTCTAGAATCACATTTAAAATGTATTCCCACTGATTTGTTCAACTAAAGATATGCAGAAGATTTATATGGATGTGTATAATGGAATTCCAACTATTTGTGTTATCCTTAAAATGTCAAATCAACTTCATTATAGAACAGCAGCAGAAATAGAGCTATTAGAAAGGAATATAAAAACATTAAAATGTGTAACAAATATATCTTTAAACTGTTGTAAATGTCATTTGAGTTTCATGCCATAGGAAGTACTTTAGCTGGAACTACCCAAATCAATGGAGGATGAGCATGACAAGAACTAGTGCAAGTGCAGCCATGACCCAACCTGAGACGGCTTCAGTGCCCAGTAACCGCATCTCCTCTCCTGAGTTACCAACAAAATAGATGGACCCCAAAGTCATGAACCAAGAAAACCCTGTGGGTATTTTACAGACATTTTACAGGAGTGGGCCATAGGCTAAGGGAGGGATGTATGTGTATATATCAAAGGATGGGAAGGTAGGAGGTGTTTAAGTAGGATGCATTGCATAGTGTGGTACCTGAGCATGACATAAATTATATGCAATAAGGGGTGAAGATTATATTGGCTTTGGATAGAATAATTATCTTCAAAGTAACTTGTATGGGTTTATGTTTTGGATTTGTGACCAACAGTGTTGATAACACACTGACGTTTTAAATGTTACTGGCAAGTGCTTATGCAGTGTCTAACAAGTTGTTTTCTGTTTCTCAAACTGCCCCTCCAGCGAGTAAGCTGGGAGTGCACAAGAAGTTGAGAGGGGACACAGTCAGGACAGCTGACCATAACTGACCAATGGAATATCCCATACCATATGACATTGTATTCGGCACTGAAAGCTCAGGGAAAGAAGGAGCAAGAGGCGACATTCAGGGTTATGATGTTTCTCTTCCCAGGTAACCATTACACATGATGAAGCCCTGCTTTCCTGCAAATGGCTAAACATCTTCCTCCTGATGGGAAGCAGTCAATTAATTACTTTTTCCTTTTTTTTTTTTTTTTTTTACTTTCCCTTGCACATACAGCTTTTTCTCTACCAATTAATCTGTCTTTATCTCAGCCCATGATTTTTCTCACTTTTACCCTCATCATTCTACTGCGCGGGAGGGAGTCAGCAGCTGTGTGGGGCTGAACTGCCTACCAGTGTTACCCCACAGCAAAATATTTTCAACCGTTTATGTGGAAAAACAGAAACTTGAAACAATTACTAAATATTGAGAACTGGAAATGAAACACCTGACTGAGAAGGGACAAGTATTGTTGTCCCATGAAGTTGACTTAATTGGTCAGATACTCAGGTTTCAAAGAATGGTCTCACATTTCACTTGCAAAAAATGTTACTAATTTTCTAGGGGTTTTCTTTTGTTTGAATTATGTAAATAATAACTCTTCATTATGATTAAAATACACCAAGAGTCAAAATAGTAATGTAAAATGTAGCAACCACTGAAATCCAGTCTAATTCCAAATTATGCATGAATGAAGGAAAACCACCTGCCTTTATACCTGTAAAACTGGCAGTTGATTAGATACTTTCTGTTTTGCTGAGCCGGGTACTAATTTTTTTCAATATAATAGTCTACATATTATATGAGAAAATCAACAGCAGAGTTTGAATTAGGGGCCTGAAGAGAGCAGTTTATAGCGGATTGAGGCAAACAGCACAGATGCTTACAGCCAGTGCATATTGTTGACAGTGCTCATCTCAAAATAACATACCACAATAACCAGAGGTTATCTTGCAAACAAAGCGGGAAATATGGGATCCAGCAAGAAATATGACACAGACGCTTTCATTGCTCAGAGGCTGCAAGCTGAGAACTTCTTATGGTTAGAGACATTATAGACAATTTGACCTTGCCTCTAGGTCCCAAAATTTTCATATTTCATATATACTGTTCTCTGCTGTTAACATCCAGCTTCAGTAGTCTAGCTGCTGTGCCTGTGTGTCTTTTCGCACTATATTTTTCTTAAAATATGTGATTATATAGCACTTGCTGATAAACAATTTGAGCATTTTATTCACAGATGGCTCTTTCTTACTGCCACAGTTTATCATTACTCTAAAGATTTCACAGGTTTTTCATTTGGCTGCTAAGATAACAATGGAAAGTAAGTTTTGAGAGGTTATGTTTTAGTTAACAACAGTTTTTCCTGGCCAACAGATACTAATCCATACAATTTTTCACTAACATGTTTTATTCTTCAGGGAAGAGGGAGAATTGTTCAGTAGTCATATACATGTTCCTACACATCTGTGACAATACAGAGAATAACTGAATTTGTAACTGGCCCTATCTGGCCACTAGAACAATGCTTGCACTTTTGTCTTATTTGTCGTTGATTTTATGGAATCTTGCCTCTTCTAAAACTGGATCCAGTTGTGGCATTTTGCCACTTCTGCCTATGTAGTCATTGCTGTGCAGATAAATTAATAGCCCTTTTGAACTAAAATTTCATTTGTCCTTTTATAATCATTAAAGTGAGTGGAATTACTTGCTGAAATTTGAGTTACATTTGTATTCATCTATTCTGTTGAATAAGAACAGATTTCTGAGAGTATTTAGGCACCCAGATTCCATGATAGCTGTGGGTATTAGACACCTAAGCATATTTATAAGCCTGTTTCAAATTCAATTGAAGAATTAAGGAATAAACTCAAAAGATATGAAAGACACTTACTGAAACATCTGTTGGATCTCAAAGGTATAATTGTGACACATGCCACATGTCATATTCAGTGACTATGTCCCACCAGCACTGAAAATTAAGAGAACTGGAAGATGGCCATATGTCAGCCAGAAGAAAACAGGGAGTCTTGAGCAATAATAAACACATAAGCTATTTTTGTCTGGTTTTTTGGGAACAGTTTTTACACTATTTATCTAGAAGGATAAACAATCTGAATTTCATAACTTTTAATTTCACGGTGCTGTTATATTAGATGACATTACCAATTTCCTCAAAAGTGACATGTTTCTAAAGACACAAAATAATAACACGTGTATTAAGATCAGTCTTCAAATAAGCTTGAAGGAGGAAAAAAAAGTTGATACTTAGACAACTTCTAAATATTTTCAAAGTTAATAGCCCCTTAAAATGTCAAATCTAATAAGGAAAGCTTTTTTTTTATACCTGAAGTAACATTGGAAGTGTAATTTAAATAATTCTGACCCTGTACTATGAAGAAAGTAGGTAAATAAAAGAACTAAGTACTACCAATTCCAAAGCCAGAAAAGACATTGTAGAATCCTCTCTCAAGACACACAAGCTAGATAATTTCTCATGAAACTTAGAATTAAGTATGTCCGGAGAAAAATAAACAGATTTACTTTAATAAGGTAGTAAAGAACATTTCTCTTCTTACCTTCTTTGAATGACAAATTCCAGTGCCCTGTAAATACACCTCAGAAGTATTTAGACCATTTTTCAGGTTTAAATATATCTAACTTCATCCTCTGGGCATTGAATTTTTTGCTTTTGTCAATGGTAGAAAGTTCTTTTTGTTACCAAATGTTTTCTTTCTGTAAGTGTGTGTGCAGTGATCTGCTCACAGACTGCCCTTTAGACAGAGATACCTGATCGTCATAAACCTTAGTCATCCATCTTGTTTCCCATATCTGAACAACAGTATTTCCTATCCACCTAATACAAGATATGATTTTTTGAAAATTATTATATATTTGTTATTTTTATAGTAGAATAGATGTTTCCATGAGAAATTATGTATGCTGCATAAAGAATATTAGATTCTATATATTCACCTTCTGAAAATATTCAGAAAATGAATATGACTATTTTTCATGGCTGTCATCTAAAGATAATAACCTAAAAACTACTCTGAATTTGTGTTGTGAAAGGCTGATAGAAATATTATTGAAGTCAATTCAAACAATAACATCAGCTTCACTGGAGTTTAATTTACTCCTTATACATTTTGCATCAAATCAATAAACCATAAGTATTTAATGTTTTCTAAATACATATAGTCCTGGATCCGCCATCATTCAGCTATTTAAGCAGGGCAGTTACCCATTGAATCTGCTGAGATAATTAATGGACTTATGAACAAGCATGTGCACAAATATTTCAGAAGCAGTATATACTATATATATAGCAGTATATGTATATATATGTAAATATTACACGGATATTAAAGCTAGCTGCCATCATCAATTTCAAAAGACTAATGTAATTGTCATTATCATGTATAAAATAATTAAACTTCTGTTGAAAATGGCCAACAAATGTTTGTAGCTGGTGAGTTACCTTTTTCTTAGCTCGATGGCATTCTGATATGCTATTTTGAAGAATCTGGATTATTTTGTTTTCTAGAATTTACATGGGTTCTAAAGATTAATAAGTAATAATATATATACTGCTTCAAATTTAACGTATTTTTTATTGTCAAGAGTAACAGATATTTCATACTTTATCAATAACACTAACACTCTCTTAGGAAACATTTGTTATTTATGACCTTGTTAAATATTCCCATTAACTGATGTGTTTTAACAATGAATACTCTAGTTAGGAAACCTGCATTATGGAGTGATGACTTTTCACTCCTTTTTGCTACAGTTAAACTTTAAACTGCATTATACTTTTGGTACATTCAGTCTGTGCAGTGGAATTATTTTCAAGAAACTTCAGGCATTTATTTATTCACATCCTCCCTGGACATAGTATTTAACAACTTCTGCTTATTTTGATGCCGCTAATAAGAATTGATTTGATGATAGCATTGTTTATTGTGGTCCAGGTGAAATTAAGTCGTTCATTAGACAGTTTGTGATGAGCAAAAATAACACCTCAGCAATACCTTCTGGATTCTCATAATTAAATATAACCTTCAGCCATTTAAAAATTTTTCACCATCAAATTGTCCTGAAATTCTTAGTTTGTATCTAACAATATTTAATTAATACCTTGGTCTAACTTTTTTTGCACCTACTTCTCATTATTGAAATTCTTGCAATTATGTTTTTCTGCTTTTATCATTCCTATTATAAGTATTTTTGAGATTTCTGATTAAACTTAACCACTTTATTTTAATAGTTTGTTAACCACCAAGCTTTCCAGAAGAGACTCCATAGTAAGCATCATAGGGGAAGAGAAAATAAAATGCTAGAAAATGTTAGAAGATATATTATAGTAACACTGATAAAATTTCTCTGTACATATTATCATAAACATCAGAGAATAGCCAGCATGGACAAGGCTAACGATACATGTTGTTCATGGATCATACCTACTCATGCCTGTCTCTAAAGATAGCTAATAAAGTCCTGTGTAAAATATAAAAAAACAACTCTCAGACTCCATCAATTTGCAGCTCAGGAACATCATGAGCCAGAGAAGTTGTGTTTGGATTTTTCTTTTACTAATGTGTCTGGTTCCTTTCTTAAACCACTGTGAACTTTCACTGTACTCAAAATTCTGCAGCAGAGTTTAAACATGTTATGTGGAAAAAAAAACAACCAACACAATTTTCTGTTGGTTGATTGGTTGGTTACTTAGTTGTTACCAGCATGCAAGATGTTCAAAATCTTGGGTGTTTTCTCTGAAATTTTCCCATTCCCATATCTTTTTCAGGATATTAGGACAAGGATTGCATAGATTTTTAAACATGCAAACACAAGAGGGACTTATGAAATGACACAGTTCTCAGGCTTAGTGGTGTCTGTCTGTGTTTTGAGGGAAGGGCATCTGCTGTTTATCCAGTCTTTTTTTTAGTAATTTCTAACATTTAATTTGCTTTTTATTTTTTCAACTTACTAGTACTTTGGATAAACTATTTCCATGGAGTAATCTAAAATACCCCAACATCTCATCCTAGGTAGTTATGGTCATCGCAAAACCCATGACTGTATGTATGAAATCAGGAATTTTCCTGTGTTCATGATTTTGCACTTAACTGCACCAATTCCATTGCCTTATCACTCAGCCTTGTGCAGTCTTCCAGTCAGACCTCCTCTTTATTGTACTGAGTAACCTTCTGATATAAGCAGATTTGAACAGCTCACTACCCATGCCGTTTTCTATGCTTTATAAAAAACGTGAACAGGAGCATCACATCAAGTACAGACTCCTGAAGCACTCTCAGTGTCCACCTCTGAGATAAAAATCAGTCACCAGGTTTGCTTTGCTGTGCCTTCCCTTCCCTTTTCTTCCCTTTCCTCCCCTTCACTTCCTTTTCTCTTCCCCTTCCCCTTCCCCTTCCTCTTTCCTTTCTTGTTGCCATTCAAGGATACATCTCATGTCTTCTACCTGCTTAGTTTCTTTAAGGACATATGGTGAGTAGTTATGTTTAATCTTTATGTGGAATGAAAATAGATTATATCAACCTAGATCTTCTTTACATGCATAATTTTCTCAAAGTATTCTAGCAACATTATAAGGAATGATTTCCCTACAGAAAAGTTGTGGTTATTTTTCCTCAATATAGAATATTTATCCAGCCATCTACTGATTTTATCTTATATTATACTTTCTACTCATCCATCAGGTACAGCTCTCTACTATCCAGGTCCGAATTTTCCCAGATCTTCTAGGAATAAATTTTGTAACAGTCATCATATTATCTAACTTCCAGGCACATGGGACAAAGTTGCATTTAAGAAAAAGTTACAAACCGCCTTTGGCTATTTAATGATTGGCTATTTAATCCCTGAGTTCTTTTTTTTTCCCTCATAGATCATCTCTAGAGGGGTAGAAAAGAATCTGCAATCTCAAGGAACTTCTGACTATTTCCTTGTATGTGCACCTTCAGTTAATACTCCCCAAGGATAACTACCCTGTTACCAAGATGCTGAAAATTTAGTAGCATAGAACAGAGTATTAGTGGTGAAGCATTAGCCAATATGGACCATTTAAAATATTAGTCCATAGAAACCAAATAGCTGAAGGTTTCAGTTACCTGCATTCTGGATAACTCCATGGACATTAAAAAAAAAAAAAATGAAATAAACAAAGCTAATCAAAACCCTAAAACAAACAAAACTATTCAAACCTCCAGAAAAAAAATAGCAGCAGCTGCAGTCTCTCTGTTCTCCCTCTAATTCTATTATGTTCATATGTCTGGAAAAAATTAGGAGCTAACAAAAATAGATATCTGAATGACAACTTCTCCCCCTAAGAAAGATATTTAAATGTTTATATTCAGAAAAGTGAATTCAGTAGATGAATTTGATTGTATTTTTCAAAGTGCTGTGGATAAAAAAATAAATCATGATTTTAGAAGAATTGCCAAAGCTTTGGGAAATTCAGTCATAAAAGACCAGCATTCTTACTACTGATTTTGACTGCAGATGATGATGAGTGGTTCTTCTTACGACGAAATTAAAGAAAAAGGAACTGCAGGATTTTTAAGCTAAAGGAGAAAGCAGTTTCACCTGTAGTGATTATGGAAATAGGAACTATCTTTATCTTGTCAATATCAGCGGCACCTCTCCATTATCTAAAACCCGGAGCCATGTTTAAGATATGCAGGAAGGAACAGCTTTCTGCAGAAATAGGTTGTTTACATTTAGTTAAACATTTCATGCTGTTCATGTGCTGTGCCATGATGAAACTTTAATACTTGTAAGATGGAAGAGGTATAAAGAACAAAAAATTTTTTCATACAGCAGAGTATTGCCTTTGCAGTATAATTTGGGCCAATCAGTTTAAAAGATACCAAGTCAGAATCGCTGTTTTAAGTAGCCTGCCCTTTGGCACATAGTTATTCCATTAAATTGATAATCACTACATTTTAATTTGTTCTATAGCAATGAGATAATCTTAGATTTTGCTGCTGTAATATAGTATTCCTTGGCACTGTGCTTATAAAAAAAAAAAAAAAAAAAAAAGCTGGAATGCTGTATTACCTGCAAAATCAAGGATGTTTCATTTAAAAGGCTTCCTGCCTCAATGAGTGCAAACCTGGTTTTTGAACAGCTTTTAACAGAAATATATTCTCGCCAAGTTACATTTAACTGTTTTATTTTGAAACCCAGTTTGAACATAACAGTGAAACATGTGTTGACATTGTATCAAGTCTACACTAAGTATACTGAATTAAATATGACCTTCGGAGTAGGAAGAGAGTTCATCTGTGCAATCAGCAGGTGTACAGTATGATTTGAAAAGTCCCAGATGTGACATATGTTTATTTATTTATTTTAAATAATTTCCAGGTAGATTAATATAGTGAAGCCTTCCAAATTCTTCCAGTCCTCATGAATTTCACCGGTCTTTCTCTTAAAGAAATTACTTCAGCATTTGTATAGGCACCATTTTAGACTGATGAGAAGCTGCCATTTGCTGCTCTGCTGTGGTTCGGTTGCTGCACCTCCTCTGCTACGCTGAATGCAGTAGGCAAGGCCATGGTGGGATCTACTCTTTCAGCTAAGGGAACACAGTGAAGGAACTTGGGAAAGAGAAGACATCCAGATGGGGGACTGTAACATAAGGTGTAAAAATGGAATGAGATTGGGGTTCTAGTCTGAGGAATAGAGATTGTGTAAAAATGTCTAAGAAGATAGCTAATATCCTTGCAGAAGAATCTGCATCATGTTATAACATAATGAAGAGATGATCACAGAATGAATATAGGTGTTTGAAAGAACTTCTGGATGTTAAGTGGGAGAATATAATGCAAATTTACTGTACTTTATCATACTTAATAACCTCTAACTTATTGCCTGTTCTTTTATTGTTTTGAGACATGTAGGTTTTATATTTACATTCTCAGAAGAATTCCATATATCTGATGTCTTTCCAAATGTTTAGATTTTTCTTATTTCTAATTTAATTAGTCTCAATTAATTTTTTTCTCTTAGATCTTATTTTTATCCTTTTTCTTCTCCAAACAGTAGTAATATTTTTATTCTTTGAAATAAATTTAAAAATATTCAGTATTTTGTATCTTATATTTGTTTATAAAGATCAGTATTTTTTATTAAGTATATTGAAGAACAATCTGGTCAAATGAGTACTTAGGATTTTAGATACACTTCATTTGGTAACGCTTTATGTGCTACCCTTACTTTTTCATGCATAAATCTGCTTTCATGGGTTTTTCCATTGTTTTTTTAATGGTATCTTATATTGCAATATTTGGCTTTTTCCTTAACCTTAGACACTTACGATCATAATAAACAAAAGTTCGTTGAACATTGTGTTTGGTATGTGGTTTTTTTAGATGTTTAATTTGTGATTTACCTATGCACTTCTTACAGGTCTCATCCAACAGAGCATTTAGAAGTATTGTAAGTAAGTCCAGCAGTGTTAGGTAAGTTATTGGTACCTATTTGAATTCCTTAAAAATATTAACCAGCTGAAACAGTCACCCATGCTCTCTGGTTGTGCTGTCTTACATATATGTACAAATAGTATAACATATAATGCTTTGAGTCTAAGCTGGAAGACTGTCCATCATTCACATCTTCAGGCTCTCTGAGACATTTGTGCTGAAGCTGTTGTCTCTATAACCTCTTTCCTACATGCTGGAAATAAGAGATATGCGGACCATCCAAAGCATCCTGACAGAGGCACATACCCCCCCAGTATGGTGTAGTATGTGGGATCCATATTCATTCAATGTAGTGATTCACAGAATCTTCAAGTACATAATTTTCTAAACTCGCAAGCACAGCAATTATAAATGAACCAGAAAAAGGGAATGTCTTTGGTGTTAAATAAATCTACCCTGACTAACCTAAACAAGACTACATACATTTAACAATTTTGCTATATAAAAAAAATATGTTTTCCTCACCTGAAACTGGAAGTCTGCCTTGGCCTTGTCACTGCAAGAGATCTAGCAAAGTGCTTGGAGAGTGGGAAGCAGTAAAAAAAGAACACAGAATGGCAGCAATTCCCCTTTACAGTCCCTCTACAGCCATATGGCCATCATTCCCTTTTCCCTAATGTTGTAGAAGTTCTGCCTCCTCGCTGCCTGTCAAGCACATGAAGACTGAGAGGTAGTTAGCTAAGAAAAAAGGAGGAGAAGAGGATACGTGGAACAGTGCCTCCCGTACTTGCAACTAATTGTCTTCTGAGACTCAACTGTTTTCTTCTTGCTCAGAACCTTGTGAAAATGTGTGCAGACTGCTAAGTCTGAGAGAAAGAACTCTCTACAGTGTTATCAGTAAATACACAAGATCTGAAATATGTTATTTGTGATTTATATCCAGGGCCACAGGACAAAAATTATTCTGAGGGAAACAAAAAAAGTCCATCCCAGAAAGCTTGACACTACATATGGGTAACCACTATACTGTCATACTTGCTTTCTGATTTCCAGATGAGAAAAAGGCCTCAAGTAATTCTTATGCAAAAAATAACCTACATCTTTGTGATACAACAGGAATCTGCAATGGCACTCTGCATTGCTAGGGGTTATTTGTGTTTTTATCCTAATTCAGTATTCAGCTAAAAGTATGATAAAAGACACATTCTATCTCTTTTTATCAGACCACAGTTGCCAATATGTTATCTGAAAGTTTTTTCGTGTCTTAAGATTATATATTATAGTAAACTTTATAGAAAGTAATTTTCAACAGTGTTTTAAGGTTGTTGTTGTTTTTTTTTTTTTTTAAGACAGGTAATTTTCTTTATAAATATTTATGAATGTTATACACTACAAGGAGCTAAAAATAATTCTAGATTTTTTTCTGTTTTACCATGCAATACATAGCTTAAATATGAAAGTAAGTTTCTTGAGTTTAAGGAAATTATTCTTTATCAGGCTGTAAGATGAATGTTCTTCCACCTTTTGTAGAAATAAATATTGGAAAAGTTATAAAAAAAAAAAATTATAATGATACTTTTAAAAAGTTTGGTGACCCTGGGTAGTTTTATAAATATAAAGCTGTAGATGAAACTTGTTACACTGCAAGATTGGAAACTTCAATTTTTGTCTACTTGGCCTAATACAGCTAAATAACAGAAACTTTATGACTTCTTTTCAAGTGGCAAAACAACACAACAGGAAAATGACTATAATGACTAAAAGGAATCAGTTTGGTTTTTTTATTTCTTAGTGGCCAAAATAATAAAAATATACCAGATCCACTGCCCATTCATAAGCATAGTTTTACATGTTATAATCTGCAAATCTGATTATTCTATAAGAAAACCATTTAAATAAATTTACAATGATTTTGTATATTCAAGTTTTATTATGCAATTTAAAACTATGCTTGACATTCTTGACAAAGAATATGCATTTAAATTGTGTTCAAATTTAAAAAAATATAATTTATGAAGGCTCTACTTACACTGATATAATCTGACAATCCAGTGCTATACATTTGTTCTTCAATTTTTTTGATATTTTTTTTTCTGTATCAGACGCCTCTCTTCCTTGAAAGAACAACTTGCTCTGGAAATGTGCTTGTTATATATATGTGCATGGCTATTCTTTTTTTTTTTTTTTTTTCCTGAGAATATGTGTTATATAGATTTCTTCAGTATTATTAGTCTGGTGTGGTTGATTTATGTTTAAGTGACTGTATATGATGAACGTTTGTCAATTATAGGCTTCTAGGTTTTTGTTCAGTACATTCACTGTAACAGCACAGGTGATCACTGACGTTAAATGTTGCTAGATATTTTCCCTTATAATAGAAAGAAACTAAATCTTGCAGTGGAGAGGGATGTCAACTAGAATTACATGTGAGACCACTTTCAAAACTCTGCAATGTTACAATAGGTCATCAACCTTCTGCAAAAACTAAAAATATCGACATTAGTCTAAAATTGTATGTGACAAAAGTTGGAAGCTGGATATGTATAGGGGTGAAGAGTAAGTCTACATGTCAGTCTTCTGTCAGCATTGCTATTCCCATTAAAGGTATAAGGACAGAGTAGCTCACAGTAAAAACCTTTGACTAATTGCAGTGATTTTGCTTGCTTTTCTTACTTGGACTGATCTTGCAATACAAATATAAATATATATATATATATATACTTATGATTCTAGTTATATAAATCCACAAAAGAGCTTTCCAGTAGAATTATACCCACTCAGGGAACCCTTCATTCATGTAGTATGTTAGAAATTCAGTGCTAAAGAGCATCTATAATACTATTCTGCACACAACCGATCATTAATGATACCATTATTTCCATAATATTTTAGGTCAAAATACTACTTCTCAGCTTGACAGGTCTTTAATTTGGGTGATTGTTTTGATTTGGTTGGGGGGTTTTGTTGTTTCATTTTTTAAATTAAAAACTCTTTTTAATATAACTTTTAATTTTAAAACATAAGCCACAATAAGTATGAAAATTCTCTTCAAATATTGGCATGATATTGATTACTCTAAATTCCAATGTCTCCAGTTATAAAAGGATGCAGTTTAATATTTTCCCTAAGATACATCGATGTTATATTCAGTGAAATTTCTTTTCAGTTCAGAAGCTACCTCCAATGAGAAGCTACATTTTTGCACTGTAGAACCCTTTTTGCCAGTGCATTTTGATATATAACCTGAAAAGTAGCTCATCCTATCACATTGATCTTATCACATGACCAGAGGGCTGGCACACCTCTCCTGTGAAGAAAAACTAAAAGAATTGGGCTTGTTTATCCGGGAGAAGAGAAGGCTCCAGGGAGACCTTATCACAGCCTCCACTACCTGAAAGGGACCTACAAGGAAGCTGGGGGCTAACATTTACAAGGGCCTGCAGTGACAGGACAAGGGGTAATGGGTTCAAATTGAAAGTGAGGAGATTTATACTAGATATCAGGAAGAAGTTCTTCATGGAGAGAGTGGTGAAGCACTGAAACAAGTTGCCCAGAGAAGCTGTGGATACCCCATCCCTGGAAGTGTTCAAGGCCAGGCTGGATGAGGCTTTGAGCACCTGGTCTAGTGGAAGGTGTCCCTGCCCATGGAAGGGAGGGGTGGAGCTAGAGGATCTTTAAGGTCCCTTCCAACCCAAACCATTCTATGATTCTATGAGTCTATAAAGAGAAATCACTTTGAAAAGAATAAAGGGAAGTGTCAGTTGGATATTTGTGTCTTGCATTGAAATGATAGTACCTTTGCCCAAAATTAGATTGGAGACTTGAAAGGTCCATGTGCATAATTAGAATCAACAGAACCAATAGTTAAAGTATTAGATCTTGTAAGATATATTACTGTATATAAATTGTCTTGTCTTCTGATGAGTATAGCTAAGCAGTTTGCTAATATCTTTTAGCTACCTGGTTAATAATAAAGAAACAAAACAAACTGATCATTTGTGATATGTGTTTACATCAATATTTTACCTGTGTTCCTAATCATAAATAGAAATGAGTGTATGAAAGAGTATTCATAGAATGGTTTCGATTGGAAGAGACCATAAATATCATATAGTTCCAATACCCCTGCCATGGGGAGGGACGCGCTCCACTAGTCCAGGTTGCAAAAAGCCTCATCCAGCCTGGCCTTGAACACTTCAAGAGATGAGGCACCCACTTCTTTGGGCAACCTGTTCCAGTGTCTCACCACCCTCTCCGTGAAGAATTTTTTCCTGATATCTAATCTAAATGTACCTGCTTGCAATTTAAACCAATTACCCCTTGTCCTGTCCCTATGGGCACTTGTAAAACGTTCTTCTCCAGCTTTCCTGTAGGTTCCCTTCAGGTACTGGAAGGCTGCTGTAAGGCCTTCCCATGGCTGCCTTTTATTCATGCTGAACAAGCCCAACTCTCTCAGCCTTTCTTCATAGGAGAGGTGATCCAGCCCTCTGATCATCTTCATGGCCCTCCTCTGGACTCACTCCAACCAGCCGATATCCTTCTTATGTTGAGGTCTCCAGAGCTGGATGAAGTACTTCAGATGGGGTCTCATGAGGGCAGAGAGGGAGAATCACCTCCCTCAACCTGCTGGCAATGCTCCTCTGGATGCAGCCCAGGATACGGTTGGCTTTCTGGGCTGCCAGTGCACCCTGCTGGCTCATGTCCAGGCTTTTCACCCACCATTACCCTCAAGTCCTTCTCCTCAAGGCTGCTCTCTATTCATTCTCCAGCCGTCCTGTACTTGTGCTTGTGATTTCCACAATTCAGGTGAGAGACCTTGCTCTTGGCCTTGTTGAACTTCATGTGGTTGTCACGGGACCACCTCTCCAGCCTGTTAAGGTCCCTCTGGATGGAATCCCTTCCCTCCAGTGTGTTGACTGCACCACACAGCTTGGTGTCATGTGCAGACTTTCTGAGGGTGAACTAAATCCCACCATCCATGTCACTGAAAAGATACCAGTCCCAATACTGATCCCTGAGGAATGCCATTAGTCACTGCTCTCCACTAAGACATCGAGCTGTTGACCACCACTCTCTGAGTGCGACCATCAAGCCTGTTCCTTACCCACTGAGTGGTCCATTCATTCAACCCATGCTTCTCCTGTTTAGAGATGAGGATGTCATGCAGGACAGTGTTGAACGCTTAGCACAAGTCCAGGTAGACGACACTGGTTGTTCTTCCTTTATCCACCAATGTGATATGATCCCATCGTAGAAGGCCACCAGATTTGTCAGCCATGAGCATACCTTGGTAAAGCCATGTTGACTGTCACCAATCACCGTCTCATTTTCCATGTACCTTAGCATAGTTTCCAGGAGGATCTGCTCCATGATCCTGCCAGGCACAGAGCTGAGGCTGACTGGCCTGCAGACCTCTGGGTCCTTTTGTTCCCCCTTTTAAAGATGGGGCTTATGTTTTCCCTTTTTCAGGCAATGGGACTTCATCAGACCACCATGCTGATCTTCTTTTTATCACCTACGTACCTATAGAAGTCCTTCTTATTACCTTTGATATCCCTGGCCAGGTTTAATTTTATCAGGGCTTTAGCTTTCCTAACCTTATCGCTCACTTCTTAGACAAGTTCCCTGTTACCTGTCCCTGCTTCCACACACTGTAGGCTTCCTTTTTGCACCTCAGTTTGTCCAGGAGCTGTTTGTTCATCCATGTAGGCTTCCTGGCATTTTTACCCAACTGTCTCTTCGTTGGGATGCATCACTCCTGAGCTTGGAGAAGATCCTTGAATACTCACCAGCTTTCTCTATGAATTTTTGGTAGTAGGGGAAAGCTACAGGGTTGAGTTCTGTGCTAAGCTGGTAGAAGCTACTACAGCTCCAAGTTAGATATATGTCTGCCCATGTCCGAGCACATCAGCGCCTCTGTGAATTCACATATTTAAGATAGGAAACTCAAAAAAAGGATCAGCAGTGGAAGTGGAAAAAGAGTGGAGAAGTAGAAGGAGAGAGAGGAGTGGGATGTGAGAGAGACAACAACACAAACACCAAAAGTCAGTGAAGAGAGGAGGGAAGGAGGTTCTTCAGAGCAGTGGTTCCCCAGCAGTCTGTGGTGGGAGGGCAGGCTGTGCCCCTGCAGCCATGGAGGGTCACAGAGGACCAGAGACCCTCACTGCAGCCCATGGAGGACCCCGCACCAGAGCAAGCGGCTGTGCCCAAAGAGCCTGTGGCTCTGTAGGAAGCTCACACTGGAGCAGTCTGCTCCTGAAGGACAGCACCCCATGAAGGGACCCATACTGAGGCAGTTAGAGAATAAAACTGTAGCCTGTGGGAAGGTGTCATGCCAGAGAAGTTCATGGGGGACTGTATCCCATGGGAGGGACTCCACGCAGCAGCAGGAGAAGAGTGTGAGGAGTTCTTCCCCCACGAGAGGAGAAAAATGTGTGGTGAACTGACTGTGAAATCCTCTTTACCTGCCCTCCTGTGCCATTGGTGGGGGAGGAGTGTTAAACCAGGAAGATGTGGGGGGGAGGCTTCTAAGATCTGTTTTGCTTTGTCTTATCACTTTATTTTGATTTTATTGGTAACTTATTAAATTGATTTTTTCCTCCCCAAATCAATTCTGTTTTGCCTGTGATCCCTTCCTCCCTCTGCTTATCTCAATCCATGAGCCTTTCCTTATGTTTTCCCTTCCTCATCCCACCAGGAGTGGGAGTGAATGAGTGGCCGTGTGTTTTTTTCTTGCTGGCTGGGCCTAAACCACAACAGGGATGCATGTTGTCAACAACTTTTCTCAGACACTGCATCTCCATCCTCCTTTCCTTCCTGCATAATGCCAATAAATTCAGAGGGAAATGAGCAGGACAGTCATGGTCACCCTTTACTAATTTGTCTTTTTGCTGCCATAGACCACTGACTTCTTTGCCTATTTTTAAAGTCCATCTTCTCTATGACTCAGTGTCAGTCATTTGTATAGACAGGTATAACAGCAGCAAATAGTTTATTTTCATAGACTATGGAAGACCTTGGTCACACGCTATATCCTTTGGCCAGGAAATACAATTTGGCTTCAGTATGTTTTCATAAAAGTGGTCACATTCTTAAATTGTACCTGATCAGCTATTAACAAATACTTTTAAATAAATTTTTTAATATTTGAAAGTTTTGAATTTTGATTTCATATTTCAGTCTATTTGTCTCAACTGTTACAGCTTTGAGATAAAAGCAAACTGGGAATCTAAAGTTAAAAGCACATCCTTATAAATGACCCATTTCAGGAATTACCATCTGTGATCCTAAGTGATCCTGCCTTGCACTTATGTCTCTCAACTGTTTGTACACACTATGCAGCTGCCTGTCATCTGACAATTGTGGCAGCTCAGATCCTATTTCCAAGTAAAGATTTTCAGTGTCATTCTTTGCAACATAAACTGAACTTTGTAGAGATCAGCAGCCTTCCATGAGATGTCTTGCTCTTTCCTCAGGCTCTACTGTGACTAACACTCTTTAAAATGAACCACAGAAATAAACAGCCTGATGTTTTCTGCAGTATGTCAGAAACGTGATACATGAATCACTGAGATTGAAAATTTAGCACAGACAATTCCATATGTAACACCAAATGAAATGAGCTCCAAAGTTGCAATAAAATCCTTAAAAAATGTATCAACACAATGACAAAAACTTCCCAAGCGTAAAAGGTTATAATATTTCATATATATATATATATATATATATATGCTGCAACAATGTCCCTTACCCAGGAAAATCAGGTTCATCTTTTTTTTCTTTTTTTTCAGTTTTGTGTTTTACTCCATGAAAATACCACCTGCCAAGTTGCAGAGTATTTACAGATCTACAATAAATTTAGTATATTCTTTAAATTTGTTAGCAGATGCTGAATTATTCTGGAATTAACTGATTCTTCGTGGTTCCTTGTAGCAATTAAATGTGCAGCATTTCTCTGAAGTGTTGAAGGATCTAATTTTTCATTTGCATAATTGTTTGTTCTAGTTAGACAGTAGTTTAAAATCAAATCTTACAGAAAAGCAGTGCAACAGAAATGAAAGAGTAATAAATAAGTAAGTAGCTGTACAGCTGAAGAGGGACTGGTTAGGGCTATTTATGTTCTACCTAAAACCCAAATGAAGATCACAGAGATTTCAGAAGATGAAGTTTTTATGAGTTTAAATTAGACTTTTCTCCAAATTACACATGCAGTCTCTAATTTGAGAAGCAATGACAGGGAAGCAGAGATGTCTGCATGTCTGATTCAAAAAAGTAAAACCTAGAGGTTCTTTAAAAATTCAAAATATATCTCCTCATGCCTCAGTCTTTCCATCCTTTTTCACCAATATCTACATCTTTCCATTGTGCCATGAATTTCTACTATATTCTAATTGGCTAGAGATACACAGGTTATTTCATAAAAATATTTATTTCTTTGGGAAAAAATAGTTTAATTTCAATGTTATACAATTTCTTTTTACTGTTATCCAGACTTTAAGCTAAAGGAAAGGGTTTGTGACTATTCAGTAAATGAATTAATAAAAAAGAAAATGGGGCTTATAAAATCACCTACTTTTTATTTGGTTTTGCCAGACATAATGTTACCTTCGATAAAGTAAACAGTATCAGTCCTGGGTTACCAGAACACTGTATTGCTTTCTGCTTTTCCAAAAGTAGAGCTGAACTGGGCATTTGCAGTTTGGCCTCAGGACAGAGGTAACCTTCCATAGCAAAGAGTCATCACAACAGATATAATAGACTGTTGGAGAATCTGAACTGGAGGAAAAAGCACAATGCCAGTTTATCCTTCCTCTGTGCTCACCCTCAGTCCTTTTGCACGTTCAGAGTTGGTTAGAACATGAACTAAGTGGGCTTCATGCTACCTTAATATGGAAAAGTTGACATAGGAGCCAGCCAAAACTGAGATGAATGTACCATGGGGGTCACTTAGAGCTGTTGTTCCCATCTTTACTATAATCTTTTCTGAACTCCAAATAAAGAACCAAGTGAACCCTTCCTGAAGGGAGCACATAAAAATAACACTCCCTTGTGCACAAACACACCTCTGCTTTACATTTCCAAAGCATTGTTCAAATACTGACCAGTTAATCTTTACTACTAGCATAAATGCAATTATTCAGTTTGAATTTCAAAGTAAACACTTAAAATACAGATCTTTTGTCTCTTTGTTGGATATTCTGTCTCTAGCAAACCACTTATATCAATGGAAAAAGTTTGGATGTGTTTTTATGGAACATCAAATGAAAAATCCCTCTGACCACAGCTTTAATTGCACACCATTTATTACTGGATACTGCCTTGGAAATTCTTTCCAGATATTTTACTGTACTTCCTAAACTAGCTATCATCCTAATGCTATGCAGCTAAGACAGTTAAAACTATATCATGTCCTGTAAAGTAATTAAAATTATCTAATGGTGCTGATAAGTTGTACTTATCATTGGTATCTTGCTCTAGTATCCTCTTGTGCTCTTTAATTTGCATCCACAGTCTCTAGTCCAGACAAATTATCTTAGCTATTGGAAGCCCTTTGACTAGTTAATACAATGCCTATAACTATGATTAGTCTGGAATATGAAAATTCATGCAAACTTATTATCATAACAGCTTTTTTTTTTTTTTTTTTTTTTTTTTACCTTTTATGAGCTCATCAGCTTTTATATGGTAACAAAAATCATCACTTGTTACTCACTGTAGCATATGTAATTTTAGATTGCAAACTGCTTGGGGCAGGTGTCTTGTCTCTAACACATTGTGCAAACTGTATAGTGAACATTGTATAACCTGAACAATAACATAGGGCTGGATCATACCCTTAAGTCATATGCACAGACAGCCTTCTTTACAGACATTGCTATGAACCTAGTCTGGGAGAAAGGGATATGTCAGCTGATTCCTTAGTGTCACCCTATAACAATGAAACTCTACTTGAGACACGAAAGAATTAGCTGTAGGGTAGAAGTAAAAGTGGCTAGATGAAAAGAGCTTAAAAAGACACATCATCTATTACAATAGCTAAATGCAGATTATTAATAAATTCTACTCTGAAGGGAAGCCTTTAGTCCACAAAATTATAGCTTACAATTATTATTACTTATTTTCTAATGATAATAATAAAAGGAAGAAATTTTGTTTGATTATGTTCAGGATTAACTATTTCTGTGGAGTCACTCCAGATTTTTGTTGGTGTAAGTGAGAGCAAAAGTTGCCCTACTTCATTCTCCTGAGTTTCTATCAGCCACTTGGAATAGTTTCTGTCTCACCCTCTCTTTTAAAGGCATCACAATATAAAGATTTCTTTCCTGCCAATCTGACAAAACCTTGACATTTTAAACTAGCTCCTTCTACTTAATAACAAGAGCATACATTGTAACACTTATCTAGAGGCAACTATAAACATTCCCACTGACAAAACAAATCCTCCAATCAGATTACCACAGCATATCCAGTCAATGAAGGAACAAGTACCATTGGAACCTTTCAGCTTTATGGCCAGAGGTTATTTGATCTTCCCAAGCCTACTTCAACACTATTTCTTGCATAATCCAAGTAAAAGATCTATTTGACCATTTCATCTAAAATATGGAGGAAACTGAAGGAAAAACAGCTCTAGACACTGTACAGAGCAGTAACAATTTTCCCCAGATTATTAGTCAAAATCATGCCACACACAAAAAAAAAAAAAAAAAAAAAAAAGGAACTTTGAAAGGGGACAGCTGGATTAATTTTATTTCTCATACCTGTAAGCCTTGCAAAAAAATGTCCATCAGTGTAAAAATAAAGAGAAAGAAAGACATAAAAACAATTCTTTAATAGTAGGCTTTTTTTAGGTTACATCTTGAAATCTTGTGTAGGAAACAAGATTTAAATGCATTTCTTCTTGTTCCAAATGAATCTTTATTTTGTTTTGTTTAATTCATCTGAAAAATGTCGTCCTGTGTTTTAAACTTCAAAAAGCAGGACTCAAGTCTGCCACTTTTATTAATCTTCATTACATAGCTTCTGGACACAATTGTGCCTCACAATCTTAGTAATAAAGCTGCTTTTCAGCACTGTACAGTCAATTTATATTCATTTCATTATCTTCAATTCAGTGACCTTTCCATCCACTATCTACCATTAGGCTACAGCAGAGCATTTTGAGTATTTTGATGTTTTATCAATTATTTAAAGGTTCTGCTTTAGTTTTGGATACCCACAGGTTCTCACAGTGCTGTAAAGTGTTTATAATATTAGCACAACACGACATAACCAAAGAATATTTATTTCATGTATCTTGTAAGAATTAACCTGTAAAGGTATAAACAGCAAATCTCAAATAATCTTTGAAAAGATGTACATGTGAATATACAGATTTTTATATGTTTCTGAGAATATGCTCACGTGCAATGTTGAACTGCAGTGTCCAAAGTTTCCAGATTAGAACTTCAAACTTCTCAGACGTTTATGAGAAAAACAAAGGTAGAGAATGAGCAACATTTGATAATATTATATTTTCAAAATTCTATAATGCATTTTTATTATATATTCAAAGTACAGAGATGTAATTTTAAGAAGTTGTGTCATAAATGGAAGGTTTTGACAGATTTTAAAATTAGGATAAAATATCTACAGGGAAAAAATCAATTTTATTGACTATTTTTTATTTGATGCTTCAAAATTTTTCTCTCATTGTTCAATCTAATAGATATGTTAACCAAAATATTTCTAAAATGAGCTTTACTCTTAGTTGCTGGAGGGGGGCGTAATCTTGTATTATAAAAAGACACCAGCTTTCATCTTTGATGAATCAGAATAAAAGATTAATAGGTCTTCTACTGTCATGAATTGTCCTTTAAACACAGTGGTTCTATTAAGTACTTTATGGCAATAATAATTACATTGTTTTGATGCATGTTATGGTAGATATTAACTAATTTTTTAATGGATATTTTATCATGTTACAGTAGATATCCTGAACATCAACCTGTATTTATATAAATGTTTTTAGTTCAGAAATTATAGAAAATATGATGTCTATGAATGAAACAAATGAGAAATGATGAGAGACAACAGACTACGTAAGATCAGTTACTCTTTTTCAAAATTCAGGTATTGCAACTCCAAATCATTCGTCAGCTGTGAACTAAAATAGTCCATTGCAGTATGATTTCTCTTCTGTGGTAAGGAGAAAACAAATTCAAACTGTTCTCTTATATCTCAGTATGTTTTTCCCTCTAGAAAAAAATGACACTACTACTCTTCCATGTTTCTGAATTTGAGGTTCAGATGTTATTTTACAGTGAATTACATCTGCACGCACTTGAAGGTCTATTTTTATGGATGCAGTAGAGTAAAGGGACCTTAGCAAAGATAAGAGTCTGGCTATGGCACATTCTTCAAAGATTAAATAGGGTAATATTACACTGAAGTAATTATGGTGACTAAAACAAATTAGGGATCAATAAATATCCTCCTGCACTACAGTTTACAGGCGCATGTCTTCCAGATATGCCATCCACTTATGTTTTATGAGTTACACTAAATTGTTCTGAAGATCTTGCCTCTAGGACATTATATATACTTACAGTCATGATATGCATTGTTGAATATCCAGCAGAGACTTATATCAGCTCTTTTTACTTTTTGTGCCAATGTCTACTAGTGATAAAAGGATGCTTGCCTCTTCTGTTTTAACTGGCACAGTTAGAAGCCAGAGGGCTCACTGTTAAGCCACTACACATTTCCTCTCTGTCTTTGAAATTATTAATATAGCATGGCATTTCTATTTTGAATCTCAGACAGTACTATTTTTTTTTTATTTTCAGAAAGCTCTTCATGCTGCTCATTTGTGAACAGTTGCTTTCTCTACCCACATGACTTTTTAGTATTTGTCTGAGTTTGTTAACATACTTTATTAAAAATATTACATGACCGAAAAAGGAGAGAGACTTTTAATGATATATAAAATGATGTTGTACAACACTTTAGCAATTTATTGAGTCCCTTGAAGTAGTAAAAGTTGGATGTAAACTGTAGCTGTCAGTTCCAATAAAGGTTTCTGCTTTTCCTGTGCAGTGAGAGAACACTTTATTTTCTTTCATTAGCGTATTATCAGCTAGTTTCTTATTGCCCTTCATGACCTTCAGCAATGATAGTTGTTACCATGGTGATAAGGGTAGGGAACTCACATAGCAAAGGTGTAGTGGGAATAAGCATACAGCGTAGTCCCATGAGCAAGAAATCTCAAAGGTAATGCAAGGAAGGGATTTACACCATTGGTTGTGACTAAACTCACCATTTAAAGTTTACCATACCATCAAATCACACAATCCCCCCAACTCTCAATGTTTTCACATTATGAGGGTTATTTGCTAAGAAGCAACAGTGACCTCTGTAGAGGAAACAAAATCCTCATGATTCTACACTAGACTTTGTCCAGGAACAATAACCACCGAAAAGCAGAAGACATATATCAAGAAAGAATTCCTCATGAAGAAAACTAGTCATGTATTTGGCAGTAGGTAAGAATGGGCAACTTGTATACCATAAGCTAACTGCAGACTACAAATTTGCTCAATCACATTACTAACTCAAGTGATAAACTCACATCTTTAAGGTTTTATATTATATGATTCTTATAGTTGTTGTTGTTTCACTTGGTTTTGGGGTTTTTAGGGGTTTTTGGTGTCACTTATTATGTAGACCAATAAATGTGCTTAGAAGCCATATTTGACCTTCAGAATAAAAAACAGTTTCCCACCTATGTACTTCACCTTCCTCCCTTCTCCATTAGGAAACTACCTTTTGCTTTTCTGTCTTCTTTCTTATGTTGGTATGACAAGAGATAGCATAATCAGTTCAATACACCTCTGGGAAGTAGCCATGAAATATGATTTTCTTACCTTTAGCTGGTTTATGACCTTCTGAAATTGAAAACAAGTTCATTCTTAAGCAAAATAATATAATCAATATGTTTCTGAATCTTGATGAAGATGAGATAGTAATTGATACAAATAAGAATCAGAGAAGAAACAATGTTCTGAAACATTCCAGAACCAGGGCTTATTCTTGCAAAGATAATTTCTAAAGAATGTATCTTGTTTCATTTATTATAGGATTTGGGGATATAGGAAGCAATGGAGGAAAATAGTGGCATTTAGAGAATGATGTAATAATAAAATACATATCAGGCAGGCAGGATATTAACAGAAGACTAAAAAAAGTCCCCTTTGAAAAGAAAAAGTATTATTCTTAGCCCTATGAAATATAATATCCTATTGAATCAGCTGAAGGTGATATCTGCGTGTCACCCAAACAGTTCAACACTTCTATGCTTGAAAGTACAGATATCGTAAATGCACATTGTTACTGATGCAACATTTACATTTTGTGAAATATTTATTGGTAGGCATGAAGATGAATTAGAACCTTTGGAATGTATTAAATAGGAAGAGGTAGCAATGAATTACTTGCATATAATTTTTAAAGCATTGCTGCTAGAGCAGCTGCCAAATTGCAGCAGTGCAAATGAGAACACAAATATTTTTAAGTCTTCCTCAGTCACAGAAACCCAATACGCATATTTTTCTGAAAGAAGATAATCAAATCTATTTGAAGCAGTGTTTCATGTGTAAATAGTCCATATGCAGCATATGCACATAATAAGTAAGAAAAGCTTTTAGTCTTTTAAGACTCTCATAAATGACTTCTAGGAACAAATGACCCGTATGAAAGTTCCGTTTAATTTTCTGACAGTTGGACTACAGAATTTAATAACTTTATGTTTCTTGTGAGAAGGTAAGTTATAAGCATAGAGTTAAAACCAGAACTTGAGCCATATAACATTGTATACTACCAAGTAAATGTTAGCTGACTTCAGTATTTTAGTGGCCAATTGATAAGTAATACTAGCATGTGTTATATGCATATTTCATACAAATCATGTAAAATAATATTTTCAGATCTTTTATATGTGATTGTCAAAGCATATAGTGCTTCAATGATAATGTTCAATCAACATCCAAAAGGTGAACAAATGCTATATTTGCTACAGAAGTGAATGCAATTATGTTACAGAAAGCTTCATCAGATTAAACTTAATTTGACCTTTGCATATAAACTCTAATAATTCCAGTAAATCTATTTTTTCTTCATATTATCTAAATTAGATGGTTATTACTTTCAAATAAGCTGTGCTTTTTCCCTCTTTTTTTTTTTTTTCCTCCCAGTGACATAGCTGTGTACAAATTCATCCTTTTTTCTTAGCATTTTATTTTTCTCCTTTTTTCTGACAAAGCTTCACAGTTTTCTTCTGGATTAATTTTATCTGAGTCCTGCAAGGAAAATATGAGTAAACAGATGAGTGGATCTGATCTAGCTATATTCTACATAACGTGAGGATATAGGTCCTTAAATGCATCCTACTGAATAACAATTAAGTCCAAATATACCTGGGAATGTCTACTCTGTAAATGTTCTATTCCCTAGGTCCATCCCTGATTAGTTAAAATGTTGTCTGGGTGCCTAATTTTGTTGTTGCACAAGGTGTGCAGAGCTACTCTTTCTGGTAACATGGACTTTATGTTCCTCTGTAGTCCACATTTATAAGGATAGTTGACTGAACTCCACATCAGGTTATGTGAGGAATACAGAACTACTGCTACTTTTTGCGGAATGATCATGGTCATGACTACAGTCTTCTCAGCAGAAAGCTGGTCAGACTAGATTATGGTGAACAGAATGTCCTGAATGGACAGAAGGTCACCTAAGTTAGTCTTGCTGGACATTTTGCTTGCATAAAGCCCTTCTTCTTTCAGCTTTATTCCTAGATGATTTAGACTATGTCTTTACTATCTTAGGTAGTTGTATTGAACATGTTATAGTTTCCTGGACAAACACTCACTTCAATGAAACATATTTATATGTAATAGTCTAAAGTCTTGAGGCATTTTGGAGTAGATAGTTGTGTTCACTCTGCACCCTGGACAGACTGCCACTATCATACAAGCATCATTCTGTACATTTCAACAACACAAATCTATCTTGGACTTGCCTGCTCCCCACTTGCTTCCTGAAAGGCATGCCAAGTAGATCCATTCAGCATTCTACGTTGCAGTCATTGCACAGCAATGGCTGCTTTTTGCTACTCTTTCTACAGGTTTGGTCTGGAAAGGACTACAGAATAGTCTCTTTATGGTATGGGATCAGGCAATTCCAAATAAGGTAGTTGGGGTTGGCATTATACACTTCTCTTTCACAGTATCACTTACGCAGAATTAAAATATCTATGATGATTATTTTCTTTCTGTCCTTACATATGCAGCACCAGCACAGGCCAGTAGATACTAGGAGCTGTGATGTCTCATTTTGTGGCCTCAAACATAACTGACAGAGGCAGTAATTTCTTTTCATGAAGGCTACCTACACAGTCCTGGTACCTTTCCACAGTTATGGTCATTCGAGAATCACGGCTCTAAGTCTGTTTATTTCACCTACACATTGTTCATTTAGCTCCATCTTTCAGTGATGACAGAAATAGTACATGTAGTATACTTCTACAAGGCTCTACCTGGCTTCAAATATAGCCATTGACCACTCAGGAAAAGAGAGTACTCTGCCGGCAATATTCATAAAGGCAGGAAAGAACATACCACTTTTGCCATAAAATCAATTTTTTTAAACTAAACCAAAACCTTCAGGAACTGCATCTAAGTTACAGGAAATTTCTGATATTATGCTTTTGGTAAACCAGTTGGTATGGTACACAGACAGCCAGGTTCTGCTTGTCCTTAGGAATACTGTGGAGGCAGGCATGTCATAGTTTTCAGGTACATGAGGATCCAGATAGTAATTACACCTAATAGCTCACAGTCCTATTCCCTTCCTCTTTTCCCATAATCTTGATACGTCTGTTTCCAAAACTAGTGGTTCATTTTCCTGTCCTCCAGATCAACAAATCTCTGAGTTCAGTAGCTGGTACAAGGGACTCCACCAACCTTATCAGTCCAGCAGGGTCTGAAGCAGCAGGTTGACAGCAGTCATGGAACAGATGGTGCTGAGTCACACCACCCCTCAAAGTATTTCTTAAGGTTAGAAGGTGGAAACAGCATACATTCATTGTTGTTCCTGGGAGACAGGTCTGGATCAGAAAACTGTATGCATGTGAAGAGCTCTAACAAGCTCTGTCTACCAGACTGCATCAAAGTTTTTCAGCCAGTATAACTCCTCCATTTCACACAGCTGGAAACAGCATAAATTAATCTATATGCCCCACAGACAACATAGGAAACCTGGGACCCTAGTGAAAAGTAGTTTTTTCACTAACTTAATAGCATTTATATGTCATTGTCATTTATGCCTGATTGACTGAATACTTTTCTTCACTCAGCTGACCATGGATTAAAAAGTCAATGAGGCAACACCTCAACCTTAATTGTCTCAGTATTTTTATCCCCAAAACTTTTATTTACAAGAAAGACATTTATTTACAAACTTAACCAGGAAGCAGAAGATCACAGAAATAAAAATATATTGTAATCTTTTTGTTATTCACTTGTTTTATAACATGTTCATTTTTTTTATTATTATTATAAAAATGAATATTAGGGTCTAGGGACAGGTTCTGCATATTGTTGTTAGTTTTGCTGTGTATCTTCCAGGTAGGTGATACTCTGAATCAGGCTGGAGGACAGCTTTCTGTCTTGGATTCTGAATATGGTAAATTCTTAAGAATGTTCTGTGATCTACACTGTTCTCTGAGAAATAAATACTGAGCCTGGCCTAAGATTTATGAAAGAGAGAATTATTTTAGTGTAATACTCACATGTGTATATGTGTCTGTGGATATGTGTATATGTGTCTGTGATATGTGCAAGCAGAGGCACCATATGCATATGAAACTCTTCTTAGATATTTTAAAATACACTTACCAGTCTGCTTATGCTAACATACACACTTCTTAATTTTGTATATGTTTACATATGCAAACCTATATCCATACCCTTGCATCCAATATCAATATCCTTATTTGGGGAATACATGATATGTTGTAAACAGAAGATCAAGAAAAAAATTTTCTATACATATACAGATGAAGGCTTAAAATTCTATTATTTGAATTGTTGAGAACAATATCCTTTTAACAGGACCTCAGCATCATTTATCTGTTAGAATCTGCTATCCATTGAAAGACAGGAAGAGTAAAGCTACAGGAATGCAGAAAACAACGGCAGAACCCTCAATACAGCCATGCAACACTAGGCTGAGGTAATTGGATGTCATATATTGCTTGGTTATGAGACAAGAAGAGACATATGAGACAAGAAGAGATATAAAGAGACTACAGGAAATGGAACTTATATCTAGTTAATATATTTCTGCTTCACAGCTGCATATAGAATTCAGTTCTGGCATGATTGTGAGGGATGATCATATCATCTTCTGACGAAGCCGTAACACGTAAGCTGTGTGAACTGCCAGTACATGGTTACCAAGGGACTCTTTGCAGTTACAGCTAGGTTACGACTCTGACTTTTTACTCCACATTTATTGCAATATTTGTGATTTCCATTCTTAAACAAAAATGCCTTTAATTTTCATCTGGATTTTATTACCTGTTTGATTTTAGCTTTAGCCACAGGCAATCAATTCCTTTATTCTTTGAAATGTTACTTGAATCTGGAACTGGAGTTTTATCCTGTACAAATTTTTTAATTTTGGGTATTTTTCATTATGAATTTCAATGAAGAATGCAAAAGGTGAATTTATAGCCTAAAAAATGTTTTAAGAAAAACATGTTTCAGAGAAGGTAGAGTGTATATTTTCTATCATTTGTAGGCCAGAAATCTAGATCTGTTGAAATAGCTTGGGGATCTGGGACCATGCCTGATTTCTGGGGAGAGGTGCAGAAAAATAGATCCAGAAATAGTCTGACCAGGCAGTCATGCAGCCTAGGTTATCCAGTAAGCTGTGGCATTCCTGTATAGTACCAGTTGTGTTATCAGTTAGCCAGAGCTCCCAGGCACTTGGACAGCCCACACCCAAACAGGTGGGATTTCAGGGAGCTAGGGAAAAGACATGTCAGTCATTTGACTGGTATGTGAACGGACAGAAAAACAGGCATTCATGCAAGCCTTCCAACCTAGCCATCTGCTTTGTTTTTGACAAGTTTCTGTTAAATCAACAAAGTTGCAAAGATAGCCTTTAATTGCATTAGATTAACTATTTTCAGAGATGAACTATTAGTTGTAAAGTTTTGCTGAGTTCTGAGTTTCAACAATTCAGCAAGGCAGAGGAAGAACTTTTGTATCGTTTCACTGGCATTCCGTTTAAGTCTTATGGCATAGATGATAAATCGGAGCATGTTGGATTGCAGCCAGAATACACTACACTCCAGAAATTCCCAACCAGCATAATGACTCTTAAGGATGTTTCCATATTGGCATAAAATACAGTAGTCTAAAAATTATAAATAACCTATAACTCTTTGATAGTCGCACAAATAGCAGCATAAAGGTAGTTAAACCCAGTCCTACTGTTGCAGTGACTGTACCTGTGGTTCAGAAAAGTACTTAGAACTCAGCATGTACTTATTGTTACAAGTAATACAGGGCAGTCATTAAAATATTCAAATGTAAAACACAAAGTGCAAACAAAATTTCCTAAATGCACTTTAAATTACTGTTCAAAGATACATTCATAAAAAATATTTCAGGTACTTTTTTTTTTTTTTTTTTTTTTTTTTTTTAACTTTTTTCCCTTCTACAAGGTTTCTATGAGAATCAAGGGATAAATAGTTCCTACAGTGTTATTACTTTGGATTGCTCCTTCCTCCTCATTTTGACACATCTGGGACATGCAATTATTCACAAAGGTCATTTTCCACACAAGAAAAGGACAGTGACCAGAAGGCAGCATTTAGGCTGTGAATACACCATGACAATTTAATCAATGAGAAAACCCCAATGTCAAGAACCAGCTTATTTCTGGGTTGACAAAGACTGACATCTCATCAGTTACTTGTAAAACTGACTAAAGGCACAAAGAGGTCAGGGTTCTGGTGCAGAAAAAAAGAATTATAAACATTCAAATACATTAGCCATAAAGTTTCAGATAATCTCATCTTCAGCTGCTCATTTTATAATTAGCTTGAAGAGCAAAGTATCATTCACAAACTAACAGTTGACATGCATTTGTGTTTTATACCCACAAAATGTAGTTTCTGTCCTTCTTAATTTCCATCTTCTAAAAATGACAATCTTGTTTTCTTTCTCAGTATATTTCAACAGCCAGTTGAACAGAAAGGATTTAGCTGAGGTTTAGTCACCTAAACAACACACTACAAGCACAGAAGTGCCAAACTGAAATCCTAAAATACTGCACAATGTTGCCACCTAGCTATAGAAGTATTTCCAATGAATGGCATCTGGGATGTCTGAAATGTTTGTAAAATACTAAAGAGCTTAACTTTCAAACTCCATTGTGATCCACAAATTAGATGCTTAGACACTTCTCTTGCCTGTTGGGCTCAACCTGATAGTGATGTTTGTGCTCCCAGTAACACATATAAAATCATAGAATCATTTAGTTTGCCAAAGACCTTTTGCCAAATTATTTGCCAAATTTGCCAAATTATCAAGGCTAATCAAGATTATCAAGGTTAATCATTAACCTACAACTACCAAGTCCACATGAACGATGTACCTAAGTGCGAAGTCTACACATTTTAAATACTTCCAGTGATGATGACTCAACCACTTCCCTGGGTGGCCTGTTCCAAAGCTTGACAATCCTTTTAATGAAGAAATTTCAGACTGAGCTCAGCACTTACTGGTGGGTATAAAGATACAATTTCATTATTATCTTGAGCTAAACATTACTAGAACACATGCATACATGTGGGTATCTATGCCATGGTGCTGCAGAGATGTAACGGTATGGAGGAAGACACCACCACCTTCACTGCAAGCAGTGTAGCCTTACACCAGTTTGTGACAAATATAAAACACACGTTGGTTGTCTGAAGAGAACTTTGTCCATATCTCCAATGTGTGACCTTGTCACCAGGTCATCTGGCACAGTGTGAGGGCATATTCTGAGTCTATTACAACAAAGACATGCTAAAATGCAAAGCCTATCTAGACATCAATGGATCAAGACATTTAGAAGAGAAAGAATTCCAAGTCATTTTGCAGACTGTTAGATGACTTCTTGAATAAATCTTTCAAAACTAAATGAATTAATGTAAAATGATTCTCAGATAGCAGGAATCAGATAGCTTTGTTGACACATATGGTTTTTGCTGATATGCTATGATTTCTATGTACTTGTTATGCATCATGAATTTTTACCTAGCAAAAACACAGACCATATCCTCTTTTTTATTTACACTGATTTTTTCCCCCACCTCCCCCCCCACATATCTTCACATGCTTTTAAATTATTTTCTTTTCATTCTGGGGAAGCAGGTCATAGATTTTATCCCCTCTGTACCTGTACTCCACTTGTGACATTTGAATAAATGACCTTCTGGTGAGCAACAGTGCTGAAGTAGGATATTAGTTTTGTTTGACTCTTCAAAGCCATACCTACTCTTTCATGAGGACAGTAGGGGAAGGCACTTCTTAATTCAGTTCATGCAAGTGCTCAGACTGATCAATTGCCATAATAAGATGCATCACAGATGCAGAAAAGAAATACATACGGCTCTGTATTTTCTGCTCTCTACAAGGATCCCACTGCAGATGTATCTTTTGCATTCTCTGTGGACTGCTTCTAAATTGATTAAATCTCCAGGGAGAGGTAGTAGGGGAAGACTAAAACTGTAGTGCACAAAATTATTCAAATTGTATAACTAAGCTGTTTCTTGCATTGTGAAAAATATGCCCAGAATCTGATCAGTTTGCACATCTGGTCATCCTAAATGCCTGTATTATGCAGTTTATTGAAAATGTGGCAATATTGTTTAAGAAATACAAACAAGCAAAATGTATCATAAAAAAAAAAAAAAAAGTCTCCTCTGTGCTATTTGGTTTTTATTTACTAACAACATCTACCATCTACCTGTGTGCAGAAGGTCTTTGGCTCCTCAAGTCTGACAATAGCAGATGCTGAAAGAAGCATTTGGGCTATCTGATTCTGGGGAAGTTCTTTGGCCCACATGTACTTGGCAGAAACCTCTATCTAGCATCTTGATTGTTGCATTAGATGAATCCTTCCATATTTCCCTGAGAAAATATCTTCCCCCAGTTCCCCTGTGCCATCCATACTACAGTTTTCTCTTCAGTCCTTTTTCCTCCTTCTTCAACCATGACTCCTGTAGGAAAGCTTTTCTACTAAAAGGTCACTAAAGGAACTGAACCACTTCAGGAAAGAAATCTGTCATGTATTGATGATGTCTATTCAGGAAGAGGTGCCTAACTTCATTTTTGGATGTGTACTTTCAATGAGTTGCACCCTCTGTACCATACTGGGAGAAGGGGGGAAAGGAGCGCTTTGTAGCTGTGTTTCAAAATCAAACCCATGAATTTCTATAGACATTTGGATTACATTCTCAGCTGGTGCTAATTTAAAGGTGTATGTACTAAAATTAGGATTTGTCATCTTATAACTGTGTGAGAGTTCTGACCAGTTTATTTATACAACAAATAAAAAAATAATAGGAAAACAATCCCCACTCCACCCAACACAACCCCAAGATTCCCTCTAAAAAACCTATTTGTAATATAAAACCATGAAAAAGTAATTTCAGTATAATTATTTATGTGATTTTTGTTAGGAACTGGAACTCCCATGTGTTTCTAGTATCTCTTTATTCACTTTGCTAATAAAATCATCAAAATACATTACAAGGTCGGTAGCATTTAATCATCAGTATCTAAACCTAATATTCCAATAATGTCCACAAAAATAAAAATTCCCATGTCTTCTACTAGAAAATGACATGAATTTTAATCAGGTTCATCCCCATGTTGAAAGGACTTGATATAAAAGTGATGTTTATAAGGATTCTAATACTACCCTTGTACATGTAGTAAATTAATAATTTAAATAATTAAAATGTACAGCTGTATGTACAAAATGAATCTGCAATCCAACATATTTTGCTGACATACTGATGGCTTATGGTAATCAACTTAGATTTCAGATGAATAAGTCATATTAATGTTAACAGAGGTAGAGTATGTTAACTTACACATTGCTGTCTGCAAATCGGCATGACTGAATAGAAAAGGACTGTAAATAGATAGTAAGCCTGAGAAAATGTTAGTTAACTTCAGAATTACTTTTTGGTTACACTGTCATCGACATCTCATGTCTTCTGACTGATTTATAAAACTTTACCAGCAAATTAATTAGGATCTATGCTTAATATTCTGACTTTCATTATTCACAAAAATAGAATCCTAGTAAGTTTAGCACTTTGTAATAAGACATTGATCATGATCTTCTTGACAGCTTTTGATATACTATGTTAATTAATCTACACTTTTTAAAATATCATGTTCACTTTATATTATCAATTACTGTGTTTTCTAAAATTTAAATTTTCAAGAGCAGAAAAAATATAATCACTGTCCATTAAAGAATTGACAGTCACACTAATCAGGCTAAATACTTAAGGCATATTCTGGGTGCCAGAAAAATCAGTTTCAGTAAAGTCACCTGTAAGGGCTTCAGGCACAAAGACTGGTTCTGTGCTTCATCTTGTAGGATCTAACTTAGGGGATGCCTGATGCTTATTCAAATTTACATTACTTATGAAGAATTAGATTGCTGAGAATGTGATCTGCAAAAGCCGACATGACCATCTAGGTGTGCTTCTTAATAATATTTGTAGAGGAATCGTATATTCCTTTCTTCACCACAGTTTGTGAAACCATTCTTATTTAGGATTCACTGACATGGAGTTATGTATCTAGGCTAGACACATAAAAGCCCAAAAGCAGACTTAGCTGAATGATGTGTAATGTTCAGTAATGTGAGCCACCCCAGTCTTTAACTGACGTTGAAAACCCTCTGTCAGCTGTCAGTCACTTTGCCTAAATTCCACAAGTACTCCATTGCTTAACTTCGGAAGTTTCTAGGACACATCTGTATCCTAAAGTGTCACATCTCAATTTTGATCAGGTAAATGCCTCAGCGCCAAATCCTGACTTGGATCTGGAAATTAGGCCATAAGAATACTCTGGAAGTCTTGCTGTCAGTGCAAGGAACAAGCACACAGTCAAACTGCTTGTGATGCACAGGCAAAGAAACCATCTGCTTTTCCTGAATTAACTGAAATTAGTTTGGGTAAGGGAGCCTTTTACATATTCACAAATATCCTATTTTCCAGTTAGATAGAGCATTTTCAAAGTGACAAAAAAGGGCTTACATACTTGAATATGTAAAGAAAATTTAAGATGAATTCTTCATCATATCATGTGTGTGTTATAGCTATTCAGCTGTGGATTAATAGCAGGTAGTACCAGCAGTACAAAAAAAGTCCTTGTCCAACTAGTTTGCTTTTCAAAGGGGAAGAAAGAAGGCAAAGTGTTTCAAGCAAGCTTCAAGCATACCTAGTGGATAAGAAGAAATGGGGGAAACAGCACTGAAAAGCTGATGGTAAGCTGCTATGAGCATGCTCAGCAGCAGATGATAAAACATCCATGAGACTTCATCAATATAAAATTTTAGGTGGGAAGCATGTATCAATTTACAGGATTCAGAAGCAGAGGTAAAATATTATAAATTTAAATGGCACCTGGGTGTTGTGCCTGAAATGTACTTAAGCATCTGTATCTGTCTAATGGCTATTTCTTCTAGAAATAAACTTGCTTTTCAGTACTTCACTTCTGAAAAGGAAAAATACTTTGCTCACAGGTTTATTTGAAAAAAAAAAAAAAATTATAAAGCTAAGACATAAAATAGAAGATAATATATGAGTAAGAACATTACACCCACAGCCAGGCTTGGGGAGGGATTTCAATCAAACTTGAAAGATGTAAAAATGTCATCATGTTTCTATTTTCTTGCTTGGCTTGCCCAGGACAACTGTAAGTAAACAAACCTCAGTGCTTTGTTAATACAGTTTGTATTCCAAATAAATGATCTGGCCTTCAGTCAGGATGGTTACACCTGCTTTCTCAGTCTACACACATATACAATTTGGCAAGAAACTTTCAGTAAAGAATCTTCAGAATGGATATTTACCCTCAGTCCACCAAAACCAGATCATTAACAATTTTATTGAGGACTTTTCCCTCAGCACCCAGCACCTCTCACCACCTCATTGGTCAGGTTTTGTCACTTTAGCAAGAACCTTGAAAAATCTTTACTGCTGTTAATTTTCATTTTAAAATTTAAATAACATCAAATTATTTTTATCCACAGAGCTACATTCCATGCATATTGTCCTGGGAAATATGCTCTGTGTGAGTCTGCTTGAGCAGGGGAGGTTGGACATGGTGACCTCCAGATATCCTTTCCAGCCTCAACCACTCTGTCATCTCTAGGGCTTTCTCTTTGGTGACAAGGGACACACCCCTTTCTCTCACAGCCATAGGAGGAGCCAGGTCAAGGCATTCCGTTGGCAATGGTGATGTCACCAGGGCTCCCCAGCATGCATTGTTGGGCTACCTATTGCTTGGTCCTTGTGCACAGGGTACCATCTTCTCACCACAGGATGTGATAAGTGAACACCACTGAGCACAGGGTAGTGACTGGCTAGCCTTGTTGTTTCAGCCTACATCTGCTTCATCATGGTGCTGCTGCGGACCCTGCGTATTGACCTCTTTCTCCAGCAATAAAGAGCCAGATGCTTTTAATTTATAAGAGTGTATGATGCAACCTGGCCTAGCGGAATGTGTCCCTGCCCATGGCAGGGGGGTTGGAACTAGATGATCTTTAAGGTCCCTTCCTACCCAAAGCATTCTATGACTCTAAGATTCTATGATCAATCCACAAACTATCCAAACTTCTATTTTAAATCATTGGCAAGGAATATAGATATGCAGACACTGACACAGAAGATAAACTATAAACTGTAAGAGGCCAGACACCGTTCTCCTTGGTTTGTGCCTATGAGCTTTTCCAAGACAGGGACAGTTGCTCAGCATTGGCACAAACCTGGCTGTCCCTAGTGACTGTCTGGAGTGAGCTTACCCTGTGATTTGGTCTGATCTAGCAACAGCCCTGCTTCATCACTCTCAGAGCAAGGCAAGTGCCAAAGCAACTCTGCAGAAGAGACCTGGGGGAACAGCAAGCAGCAAAGGACCATGTCCTGCATAAGGTTCAAGAAGACAATGACTGAGTATGGAGAAGACTCTTCTGCCCACCATCAGCAAAAAGGTACCAAGGTAAGGGCCCAGAGTAAATCTCTGCAGCAGGGCTACAGCTTTCATGTTGTGAAGATGGAGCCAGGTTCTCCACAGCAGTGCATGACTGTAGGATGTAAGGCAGTGGGCCTCACCTGAAACAGGACAAGTTCACGCCGAACAGAAAGGGCAACATTTTTCCCTATGGGGACAGTCCAGAGTGCAACAGTGTTCCAGAGAGGTTGTGCTGTCTGCATCCTTGGGGGTCCTCATGACTAGGTTGGAGAAAACCCTCAATCATATCATCATACCTCCTGGCTGATGCTACTGTGAGCAGGAGGCTTCACTGCAGACCTCCTGGCAACCTGTCCAACCTGAATCTTTCCATGAGTCCATGATTTTCATTTTCTCTTTACATGTTACTTTCTCCCCCATCCAATTGAACCCATCCCAGTCTCCCACTTTTGGGTCTTCCTCCAGACATCCTAGGATGAACCTTGCACATTTCCACAATCCCCTGAACAATGTTCTCTAATGTTTGGACACCCTGTAGTGCTCTTGCCCTACATTTCACCATGACACCCTCAGCGGTGGAGGCACTGACCCTCTTCAGCCTGCAGACCCCTGCACAATGTTTCTGTGTGTGACCCATCTCAGTTCTGAAGAGAAAGATGCCTGGGAATGCTGGACAGTGAGCTGAACATGAGCCAGCACTGTGCCTTTCTGGCAAAGAGGTCCTATGGCATGCTAGGCTGTAGAAGGAAGGGTCTTGCCAGTAAGACTTGAAAGCCTATGTGGAACTGAATGTTCAGTTTGAGATTCCCAGAGAAAGATGTCCCAGGCCACAAGAAGGGTTTCTCTAAATATGTGACAAAAAGAAGACTAGACAGAATATGGGCCAGTTGCTGAATGAAACGAGAGGACTGGTGGCACATGACATGGATGAGGCTGAGGTACTGAATGTCTTCTTTGCTTCAGCCTTTATGAGCAAGACCAGCTTTTAGAAATCCCAAGTCCCAGGGCCTGGGGGGAATTCTGGAGCACAGAAGTTGCACCCTTGTTGGAAGAGGATTGAGTCAAATAATACTCGAACAAACTGGGTATACATAAGTCCATGAGGCCTGACTGGAGACACCCAAGAGTACTGATGGATCTGGCTGACGTCATTGTGAGGCCACTCTCAGCAATTCTTAAAAAATTGTGGCCAGTCTTGAGAACCTTTAAGTAACCATGGCAACAGGGAGAGGTGCCCAAAGACTGAAGGAAATCAAATGGCAAGAGGATTGCTGTCTAGTCTGCCTCTCTTGTATTCCTTAGAAGGTGCTCAAACAAATAGTTCAGAAAACTATTTCCAGGCTCATGAAGGACAGGGAGGTGATCAGGAGTAGTCAGCATGGACTCACCAAGGGGAAATCATGCTTGACAAACCTGGTAATTTTCTGCAATTAATTGACTGCCTTGGTAGATGGAGGGAAAAGAGGGTATATTTATCTACATTGACTTCGTGTAAGTCTTTCAACATTGTCTGCCATAAGATCCTCATAGACAAGCAGTTGAAGTATAAAGCTAGCTGAACAGACAGTGAGATTGATTAAAAACTGTCTGCAACCAGATCTCAGAGGATGGTTATCAGTGATAAAAAGTCAAGTTGGAGGTTAGTAACTCGTGTTCTGCCACAAAGGTCCATACTGGATACAATTCTTTTCAACATGTTCATTAACAGTCTTCACCATGCAGCAGAGTGTACCCTTGGCAAGTTTGTTGATAACACAAAACTGAGAGGAGTGGCTGATACACTGGAGTGTTGTGCTACCATTCAGAGAAGCCTCAGCAGGCTGAAGAAATGTGCCATGGGAAATGCATGAAGTTAAACAAAGGAAAGTGCAAAGTCCTGCAGCTGGGGAGGAATAACCTGATGCATCAGTATAAGCTGGGACCAAATTAAAATATGGACTTGAGTGGCGCAAATGCAGGCTGTTGAACGTGAACCAGCACTGTGTCCTTCTGGAGAAGAAGTCCACCAGTATTCCTGTCTGCATAAGGTGGAGTCCTGAGAGCAGTTCAAGGGAGATGATCCTTCCCCTTTCCTCAGCACTCCTAAAGCCACCACTGACGTATGTCCAGTTCTGGTCTGCAAGAGTGCAAGAGAGGGAACTACTGGATAACTCCAGCAAAGGGCCATGTGGAGGATGAATAGACAGCTGGGGCTATTTAGCCTAAAGAGAAGGATCAGGGCAGATCTCACAGAATCACAGAATGGTAGGGGCTGGAATGGGCCTCTAGATCTTATAGACCAACCTCCCTGCCAGAGCAGGATCACCTAGAGTAGATCACACAGGAAGAAGTCCAGGTGGCTTTTGAAAGTCTCCAGGGAAGGACACTCCACCACCTCTCTGGGCAGCCTGTTCCAGTGCTCTGTCACTCTCACAGGGAAGAAGGGTTTCCTCACTTTCAGTTTGAACCTTCTGTTTTCCAGTTTATGGCCATTGCCCCTCATCCTGTCACTGGACACCACTGAGAAGAGCCTGGCCCCATCCTCCTGACACTCACCCTTTAGATATTGATAAGCATTGATAGGATGCCCCTCAGCCTCCTCTTCTCCAAGATGAACAGACCCAGCTCTCTCAGCCTTTCCTCATACAGAAGGTGCTCCAGGCCCTTCATCATCTTAGTGGCCCTGCGCTGGACCCTCTCCAGTAGCTCCTTGTCCTTCTGGAACTGAGGAGCCCAGAACTGGACACAGTACTCCAGGGGAGGCCTCACCATTGCAGAGTAGAGGGGGAGGATAACCTCTCTCCAAAAATAAACTTAAGCTCTTGGATCTCAGACTTTTTATTTTTCCTTTTTGCTTTTTTTTCTATTTTACTTGACAATTATTAATGAACCATAATCTGTTTACCTGATTATTTTTGCTTCACTTCCATTAAGATGACTACACACATGCATGAACATACACATTCCCCTGCAGATATGCCTCTAACACTCTTGTGCAATACTGTCCTTTAGCACTATAATTTATACATTTTTAGAAACTTCATAAGAGTACAAATAGAAATAGAAATATTTTATGTTTTAATACAAACTTTTTTTCTAATTTTTTTAATAGCTCTTTTCTCATGTGGAAAGCCCTTAAATCTACTATCACAAATATTACCCAGCAGCCTACTTACATTATAGAAATTTATGCATCAGCTGGTAACTAAATATACAAAGCGTATATCCAGACTTCACACCTTCAGTCTTCCCCAGAAGTATCATCAGACTGATGTGTTTTATAGAATACACATAAGAACAACAAATTGCAGGTGTTTTCCTTTTTTCTGTTGATTTACAAATCCAGCTTTAAACACTGTGTTTAACATGTAAATAAGACATTGTGTGGAGAGTATATTTTAACTTACATTTATACTTTCCATTTAAATGCAAAAATCTTTCTTTTGCTGAGTATTACAAACCTGTGCTTATAAGAATGTCCTTAATATTTATACTGAAGAAAAAACCAAGTTGGTTGATTTTATTTTTCTTGAAAAAAACAAGGGGAAGAACCAGTTCTGGTTCTGTTAGAAATCTTTTTTTGACAACATAGCTCATGATCATTTGCATGTTTGGTTTGTATTCCTGTTTATTTTGTCAGTCCTGCACAATTCCAGCAAACGTACACTTGTTCCAGTACTTCATGAATTTACAGCACAGTTTAATTGCTTGTGTCAGTTCATAGAGATCTCACTATGCACAGTGATTACAACAAAAGGAGAGATATAAAAGATTGTGATAGGAAGGTGAATAAGAGGATATATGAAGAATGTGAATGTGAATATTAGCTATTATCCATTATAAGTTTGGAGTTATATATATTATTTCTCTTTTCTGAACACTGTATAGAAACACTGAGAAGGCTGAAGATAATAGGAGGCTGAGGTGAGAAGTACAAAAGGTTCATAGAGATTTCGTATAGAAGTGCTTCAGTACCAACACTGACATGACACTGGGTGTAAATATGCAATATGGTCTCACCTATGTAGGAAATTAAACAGTGGGAAAAAAAGAAAGGGAGAGGAGAGGAGAGGAGAGGAGAGGAGAGGAGAGGAGAGGAGAGGAGAGGAGAGGAGAGGAGAGGAGAGGAGAGGAAAGAAAAGGAAAAATATTTAAAATACAACAAAGATAGAATAAAAATATAACCCTAATTTACATGTTCTTAGCACTATCCTTGATTATTAACAGGTGTTCATAAAAAATTGCAAGAAGTATCTCAGAAATATCAAAGACTGGAAAGAGGAAAACATAGAGAAGATGAATGAAGAATAAGGTGTTTTTATCTTAAGTTTATTCAGATTCCTCATACTATCTTAAATATGGAAGTCTTTGGAAGACTAATCCATTCTGGATAGACGTTTGTCTCATCTGCTTTAAAGTGTCTTCAGTGACAGAAGGCTGACAAATTTCTGTGGCAAACTTTCCCATTCTTCTTTATCTTTCCCTTCCAAAAGTGTTTTCTAATATCCCTTATACTAGACAATTGTGTTTTTTCTTGAAATTTAAGCCCATTACTTCTTTTCTGATACAGAGAGAATATTATATCCTTCTTTGAAATAGTATCTTATTTTCTTGAAATCTATTATCACATTCTTCTCATACATTCTCTTTGTTCTATCTTTCCTTATAGGTCATAATCTCAAGACCTTCAATTAGTATTTCTGTTCTGGTTGGCACTCTCACCAATTGGTATCTCCTCCATATAAAGCCTGGTCGAACAAAAAAAATCACATAGCATATAAGTCTATACATGAATGCTGAATTGAATAAAAGGATAACTGTACACTTGTAGGTCACAAGAAAAGTTTTAGCATAATGTCTAATTTTTAATTCTTTACTTTTTAATTTAAAAAATATTATGATGTTGTTGACTCATGTTTACCTTGGGATTCTTTCTTACTTGAAGACTTGCAAAACTTTTGCCTGGACAGTTGTTCCCTAATTTGTATGTGTACAATTTAATATTTCTGCCTAAGTGAGTAATGTGCAGTTGTCTCTATTGAATCACATCCTATTATTTCAAATCTACCTCCAATTTCTCAAGATTATTTTGAATTCTATTCCTGTCCTCCAAGACACCTGCATTCTCTCCAGAGCTTGGTATGATATGTAAATATTGTCTGTTCCAGCACCCGGGCTGTACATACTGAAGTTCCAGAATGTCTTCTTCAGATTAGTGAAGCAGTACTCTCAAGAGCAGTACACAGAACAGCAAAAAAACCTTACAGAAATATAGTATACAAAGTAAGTGTATAGGTAGGAAAAAAAAAAAATCAGCAGAGTAAGAATCAAAGCAAGCCCATATATAGACTGTGCTGCAGGAAGGATAAGTGTGTCTGGATAGTTCTATCATTAAACAAGATGATCCCTAGAAAAAATCAGTAGTGATCATATTCTGTTTCTTTGCTTTGTTTTCATAACTAGTGCATCTGTAAATTCGCCTGCGGGCATCTTCAAGCTAAACAACTTTGTCCTTGTCCCTAAGCTTTTTCATATCCATGTACATATAGACTTCTGCAAGAGAAAACCATGTGTTCCAAAATTCTGTATAAATAAAAGGGTGAATTCAGTGACTGACACAGTAACCTCTGTTCCTCAATACCTACTGTGACAGACCATCTGATTCTGCTTGTATTTTCCTAGTTTTAACCTCCACAGTGAATAGACATCAAGATGTTGCCCCCTCTAGCTATAACCATAGCAACAAGAAGAAATATGGCAGTGTTACTCCTCTGTTTTCTTTTTCATTCCAGTCTTCATTCTTTCCCAACTTCAGGATTTTAATATAGTTGAAGTAAAGGATGACTACAATTTCAGTAAATTAAACACAGAATAAATACAAATATGCTATGGTATAGTCAAGCCACAGCAATCAAAGCCTTATCTTGCATCTCCACAGCACAGAATGTAGATCCATGAGTCCACATTCTGAAGAATTGGTAATCACAAAGTCATTAGATACACTTATTTTTCTTCTCTAAGCATGCTCTTAGGTGACTGTTCATATTAACATTATATCGTGATAGGATCAGTAACAGTTATGGCCACAAGGTGTGTATAAAAACATCAATGGATGCTTTTAACTGCATGCAGCATATGCTTAGTGCAGCCACTTCACACTGGCTACTGCTTATTTTATATAGTCCACTTTTAACAAAAGAATGTTTGAAAAACTTTTGAAAAAACAGATTAATGGGTCATTAATCACCACATTTTCTTTCTCTATATATTTGACCATCATGTAATAGCTCTACTCTGTATCCTGTATTTTCTGTTACCTATGAACTAATTGAATGTCTGGTCTTAGTAGCATGAAATTTAAAATAACTTTAGATTAGTGTGTTTCTTTCAATGGTGTATTGTATTTTTCTCAATTATAAACATACAAAAAAATCATTCCCCTTTCAAAAAAAAAAAAAAAAAAAAAGGCAACAGCAAAATAGCAGAATATAATGTTGGGCACAACACAGTCATTGTTATGTGCAAATATAGCCATGATATTGTAGTGGTGAAAATTAACTAACTATATATTTTGTGGAAGACTGGAAGGATTGCATCCTCCTGTTAATACAGCTGGTATAACACAGCCTATACTTCACCTATGTAGATTATGAAAGACTCTGGCTAGATAAGAAAAGAGTCTCTTATTTATTGTAGTTTAAGTCAGATAAAATTCAATAATCAGGGTAAAAATCTCCCTTCTACTTGTAAGCCATAGATAGGCAGCTGTTTGAGATGAACTTTTCATATTTATATATGAGTTTCTCACCTTTTCTCTACTAAGTGTTCTAAAAATAATGTATTTCTGCTGTATACATTTCACCTATTCCACAGTGTATATAATATATTAAAATCTAATTAATGGAATTTTAATTGTGGTAGAACAATTCTTACATGCCAGTAATTATGATTAATGCACATGGGATAAAAATTCTAGTCATACTGAAAGTAGTAAGGACGGTATTAAATATATAGTAGATGTAATCACTTTATTAAGGTTACTTAAAAATGTTAGCATATTGACTTGAAAGGATAGAGTATTAACATCTGCCATCCTTGTTCAGAGCTTTCCCTGATGCATGTCTGCGTGTGCAGTGGTTTATGTGCCAACATGTCTGTGTGCAATAGTGTGTGTATATACGCCCATCTCAGCTTGGCTAAAACAAACTAATACCTGCCCCTCTTTATAGAAAGAAAATATGAAATAATCTAGATCAAAATTCTTCTGCCTTTCCATGAGTTATATATTTGCTATTTGTATGTATATTCCTGTTTACTTGTTGAGTTGAAGCTTTGTAATTAATTGAGTAAAACAGGATTTCTAAAATGCAGTAAACTTCAAAAGTAAACAAAAGATTAACTCATTGTAGTTATAACCCATATACCTTGTGTATCTGAATTCTCAACACCATAAAGAGATATTCACTTTTCAGGAAAAAAGTTTTTAAAAGTATGGGAATGAAATTCATTTTTCATCCCTAAAAATGGTGATGTGCACAGAGTAAGATCCTAAGAATGTTGTCAAATTAATACATATTACATGAAATAGACATAATTTTAAAATATATTTGGCCCATAATTTCAGAGCTAGTTATCTAATTTTGCTTACTCATTTTGTGCTAAGATACAATGAGACGACTTCTAGAACACATATGTAAGATTTAGCTTGCTTTAAATTTCCTGAATTAATTTGAAAGGCAATGTACCTTTGTCAATCTGTGGCATATGTTTGAATACTTCTTATCAACCTTATTTTAGTCAAGAGATGAAAAGATAAAGGGAGTAATTGCATATGAGGTATATTTCCACTGAGTAATTATTTGTTTTGCATATAAGTAATTTAATCTTCATTCTCACCAAGATCAACAGGTCTTTAAAAACGAGTAACCGAAGTTTAGGAAACAGTAAGGGTTTAGATTGTTCTTGTCACAGTTTCATAGGAAAGAATCAGCTTTTGAAACTTCAAATGAGGTTTCAAAATAAGATGAAGTAACATTTCAAGTACAGTTTAATTCCTGCTCAACTACTCTTCTTATTGCGAGTTTCTTTCACTTTAAATTTAGAACATTATTCATGATTTGCCCTAGATTTTAGCACAATAAAAACTTCAAAAAGTCCTAAAATTTTCTTCAGTTATTAGATTAGTTTTGGTTTTCCGTACCAATTTTCTCAACAAAAGTAAATTTTACTACATGTAGCTGTAATTCTCATCTTCATTTTTTCTAGTAGAAACAAATACTTTCCTCCATTTTTCTCTGTCTTGGAATCCTTTGTCTCTGTTTTCCTTTGCTTTGAAACCTTTTATAAGGAAAATATGTCAGTAATTTGTGATTTGACTATGTAGTTCCAGAGGGCAATTTAGAGATGGTAATAAGATAGGGTGCTTCCCATTTCTCTCCTGACTTATTTTACTGTCCTTTATGTGTTTCTGATTTCACATTTTACTGGTATTTTAATTCTTCTTATTGGTCTCTTTTTCTCATAATATTTTATTACTCCTGTTTTGAGGTCCTATCTATTTTCCTTCATAAGTCCATTTAAACCTGAATAATTAATGAAAATAATCATAGGTCTCTAGACACTGGTTTTGGCATGTAGTCTTTCTGTTAGCTGTCAGCTTACAAAATGTAATGCTCCTATGAGGATAGTTTCAAAAAGTCACACAATTCAATTATTCACTTCCACAGAGCAAAAATCACAATGTGTTAATACTTTCCTATGGTGGATGTTGTATTTTGGCAGCAGATCACAGTAAAACTGCAGCTTTTCAAAAACTGGCAAAGTAAAGGAGAATCACCAGATGGGAGTCCTCAGGTAACATACTGAAATCAATGTAGTTTATTAATACTGAAGTGTTTGGGTAGGCAGTGTATTAATCTCAACCTTCAAAAGTACATTGACAGGTACTTGCCAGATTTCAGAGTTCACAGAAAAAGAGAACCTGGTAACTGATTAAGTTATTTCACACATTTACCTAGATTTATTTTAAAGAATCTTTGGAATGTTTATCTACCATGTGTCACTCTATTACTCTCTTTTCCCAGCCAAACACATAGAGTTCAGCCTGCCCATTTAAAAGGAGCCCAGGCCGAATAATTATATACTCCAATTGTTCTCCATCTGCTGCTTGCTTGATCTACAAATGCCTTTTCTTGTACCAGGAAACAAACAGCAGATATTCAGCTGTTCGGAATTTCCATCTGGGAAATTGCAAGTTGATGTGTTCCAGTACCTAGAAGAAGAGCCTATTTCTCCATATAGTTTAGTATGGATTAAGATGTATAGGAAGAGGAAATAATTAAAAAATGTAAGCGTTCTTGCTTCCACTGGACTTGTACTAAAGGGCAAGTAGAAAAAAAGTCAAGTAGCAGATAAGCTATCTATGACACATTTTTCTAAGCTAGAGCTCTGCAACTTAGAACACATGCTGCACCCTTGGAAGTGTAGATGATACCAATATCCATATGGTACTGGGAAACATTTCTTAGAGTCAGGTACATATTCTGGATTCATGTGCCTCCAAACCTTTTACATGAGGGACATTACATTAAAGCCACAGAGTAGCTCCTACCTTTTAAGAGACCGCCTTACAAGGATAGAAGATATTGTTGTGTCTAAAGCTTGGAACAAAGTGATACAAATCTGATTTCTTTTAAATGCATATTTGGCACAAAAAAATGTCTACCAACAGAAATGGAGAGGTATTATTTTCCTTATGTTGCCAAAACATGCAGTTACAAAATCATACCAAGTAAAATTTTTACAGGTTTTGCATCTTTAAATTTTTATAATTTGCTTTTTTTGTTAAGGAAACAGTTTTTTTCTAGTTGAGTTACATGTTTTACTTGAATTAAAAGAAAATAAAGTAGCAACATTGGATAGACTAAAACTTTCCAAAATAAATTGGTTTTATAACTAAAGTTTAATTTTGTTCAAAAAAAACCCCCTATTTATTTTGAAATCCACTTTTCAAAATTTTAACATGCTATAATCTGAAAGTTTTATGTGATTGTAGGGTATACTGAAGCAAAATCTTCTAGTAACAACATTTTCTGGAGGACAGCAAAATCATAGATGTATATGTGGAAGGAGGGAAAAAACCTATGGTTGACACTGACTACAGATATAAACAGACAAACAAACAAACCAAAAGGCGGCTTAAGTGGGATAAACATGTACATATGGTAGGTATTAGCATCTTTAGTAGAATATATATTTAGTGACTGATTTTTTTTTCACAGTTGTGTAGACTATGCTGCTTTTAAACAGTCGGGGATATCACTGTATTGAGTGTCTGTGCCTGGGTGCTGGTAGAAGGGGACTGCAGGGGTAGCCTCTGTGAGGAGAGTCTGGGGCTGCTCCATGCCAGAAACAGCCAGTTCCAGATGTCTCCAATGGAACCACCAAAGGCCATGACTGAGCCCCTCAGTCAAGATGGTGTTGTCTCTGAGAAATCATATAAGTAAGGATAGAAAACACTGCACAGAAGTGTGAGGAGAAGGAAAAAAAGTATGAGGAACAGTCATGTGAACACGAAGGTGCACAGATACTGCTGGAAGTTACTTCAAGGCATATAGATGCCAGGGAGGTGATTAGACAGTCAACATGGCTTCTCAAAGGACAAATTGTGCCTGACTATTCTGGTGGACTACTACAGTGGAGTGACAGCTTTGGTAAGGGAAGGGCAATTGATGTCATCTACCTTGACTTCTGTAAAGCATTTGATAAGATCCTACATATCCATGTTGTTACATTGGAAATAAGGCGTTGATTGATAGACCATTTAATGAGTAAGGAATTGGCTGGATGGCCACATCCAGAGTTGCAGTCAACAGCTCTATGTCAAAATGAAGATCAGCAACATGTGGTGAACCCCAGGGGTCTGTACTGGGATGTGTACTGTTCAATATAGCAACATAGACACCCTCAGCAAAATTGTGGATGACACCAAGCTGAGTGGTGCAGTTGATATGCTTGAGCAAAGGCGTGCTATCCAGATAGATCTTGACAATCTTGAGAAGTGGGTCAATGTGTACCTCAGGAAGGGGGTGAGACACTGGAACAGGTTGCCCAGAGAAGTTTTGGATGCCTCATGCCCTGTCTGTCTTCAATGCCAGGCTGAATGAGGCTTTGAGCAACCTGATGTAGCAGAAGGTGTCCCTGCCCACAACAGAACTGATGTAACTAGATGATCTTTAAATGTCCCTTCCAACTCAAATAATTCCCCTGCAGCTCATCGAAAGACTTTGGTGGAGCAGATATCCACATTGTAGGCCATGGGAAAGGCCTGTGCCAGTGCAAGGAAATAATGTGAGGAGGAAGGTGAGTCAGAGACTTGACAGGGGGAGGTGAAGGATTTAGCGATAAAGAAGTAAAGTTGAGTCTGGGGTGAAATATTTTAGAGTCCTGGGGTTGGGGCTTTTTTTTTTTTTGCCAGTTTCTCACCATCCTACTCACTTTAATTGGCAATAAAAAACCCCTGTTTTTCCCCAAGTTGAGTCTGTTTTGCCTGTGATGGTACATGGTAACCAGTCTTCTTGTCTCTCTTGACCCATGAGCTTTTCATCTTATTTCCTCCCCTTGCCCTGTTGAAGAGGGGAGGAGTGAGAGAGGAACTGGGCAGGCATCTGGCAGCCAGCCAAGGTCAACCTACCACAACACTGCATTTGGAAAATATGTAGAATATGTAGAATTTTAAACTGCTCCCTTCATCAGCCTCAGTAGCCCATGCAGCATGTTGTCTGCATTGTCATGATTAAGAGTGCACCAGCATTCCCTTTGTAAAACCTTTGCATTCAGGGGATTAGAATAGCATGGCACCAAAAATTCTTTCTGAGCTGAAACTAAGCATACGGTACTTAGGCTGTACAGGCAATGCTGATGTTGTGTGAGTCTCTTGAAGTGTGACTACTAATATTAATTTCTCAAGCATTCAGTCCTAACGTTCTCATTTCTAAACTTGCAAAATTACATGGGTACTGTAACACTGAGCTTTGCAATGCATCATTCCCAGAGGGGAATCCACCCATCAGAGCAACTTGCTTGTGCTGTCTGTACAGTATACTGAAAATTTAAAACACTCTGAAGGAAGATCTCAGCTGGCAGCATGCTGAGCAGAAAACTGCAGAAAGAATAACTTCTTTCTTTCAAGGTACAGAGAGGTGATATATTTAAAAATCCTGTGGTATAAGTAATGCTATTAAAGATGTAATTTATTTATCTGGATTTTTATGAGAAATTATTTTTCATATGGACACTAAATAACAAGTGTCTTAAAAAATCTGCTCTTTTAGAGTGCTTTTTTTTCGTTCATTTGTTGTTTTTTTTAATTTAAGCAGGGATTTGGCCTACATGGAATTTTTGTAGTAGACAGTCTCAGAAGGAATAGCCTGAAAAAGCAAATTCATTGCAGAGAAGCTTGCTTTCAAAACTTTCTGTAGAAGTTTGTTCTACTCTCAAGTGTTTTTAATTCAAGTATGCAACATGAAGTGTTGATAAGGGTTTTTCTTACCGCTGTTTTGTCTGTAGTTCTCTCATAATGACATTCTTTCCTAGTTTTTGAAGTTGTATGTAGAGTTCTCCAAAAAATTTAAATTTGCTTCAAGTGAAAACAAGAAAAAGCAAGTTTGATTAAGATGTTCATAAGAGGTGTTGATACACAGTGAAGGTATACTAAAGATGGTAATTAAAGTGTTTTATTAAACTTGTTCTCTATTTCATGTCTTTCAGCTTGTTGGGAGAAATTATTGCTACAGGTATTTTCATTTTAAGGATAAAACAAAATGATGAGGGATTACAGAACAAAATCCTTGTGGGAATGTATCTTTTTGTTACTGTATTGATGTTACTTCTGTCTGCTGTGCAATGCAGCAGATGCTAATTTACTGTCTGTATCTTTTTTAGAAATTTATAGAACTAATAACTATGACAGCCTTTAATATATAATGCATTACTTTTTAGAATAATATATATAGAGTAAAATCTCCGCTGAATTTTCCCAAACAGAAATATGCAATAAGTACTTCAATCATTGCAATATGTGAAACCGTCCCTCACACATGGCAAGTGTTAGGGAACAAGGTAGAGTATAAGTAGATTTTATCCTATTTATGTTTTGCTGTACAAGAATCATCAACTCTAGGACAACTACTAAGTGTAACATAACATAATGTTGATTGATAGACATCCATTCTCAACCATTTGGGACCATTAATCACTTCTTCTATAGATACAATGAATGGGTTATAAAATCTACTTACTGAAAAAATATTTTGGATGAAATCCAGTAATCCATCAGAGTTTCAAAACTAAAATAATAATTAAAAAAATCCACTACCAGCAAAATAGATGTGCTGAGGAATTTGAAGCACAGAACATGCAAAACTCAGGTTTAGTGAGGTTCAGATCTCTCAACAGTTCATGGGTAAATCTCACAGTGTCCAGTAGCTGTGCAAATTCATGGGCAGTCATGACCACTGATTCTGCTCAGACACACATTAAGTTCCCTTTATATTCAGAACTATATCAACAATTAACAATAAAGCCCAGCTCCTTCTGTGAAAGAAATAGGTTGGCAAAAACAAATTCTGTTTCTCAGTTTGTGGTCAAGGAAGTACCACACAATTATTTGGATCCTATGTTTTTGAAACTGCCACATTCTTTTAATGTTCAACACAGCTAGCTGTGTGAAGACTCAGTTCCAGCCTTTGCAAAAGGGTTACTAAGCAAAATTTGGCTCTTGGCATGTTTTATACTCTGAATGTTGGTCAAGCTGTGGATTTTAAAAAAGGTAGCTTTGAAATTAATTAATGTGGACTTAATAATTAAAACAGCAGTATCAGCACCCAGTAATTTCTGCTACATTAGTCAGTTCACAGAGTTTATTTAGTTTATCTGAATTAATTAATTCTCCTTTCAGCACAGTCATTTATTTTCAAGGTAACTGCTGTTTGGGGCTATTCAGCCATCCGAGTGAAAAGAATTCAGTGTGGTATTAGGGAATTATATTGTGCCTCTCTTTTTATCTTAAAAGCCTCTAAGTGTGTGTGGTGGTTGTAATGGGAAAAATGTGACTGTGTTCCTGATAGAATGACATTTCCTAAGGTACATTTATGTGGTTGTGAGCAGTACATTACATCTTATATGGCAGAAGCTGTTAAAACTGGTACATTAAAAAGCTTGCCTGTTTTGCTCAGCAGAAAATAGCAGTGCTAATTTCTCTATAACTCCAGATTTTTAAAGTCAGATCCTGAATTAAACCAGAACTTCATTTACTGTAACTGTAAAGAATGCAAGTGAGATCTTGGCCATCTTTCAGATCCCAGTGCTGTATGACAGCTAGCGCTATGTAACACTGAGCACAACCTAAGACAACATTTGGACTATTTCTGACAACCAAACACACTCATACAGATCTCCCACCATTACAAACATTACAAAAATAACCAATAAGCTCAGAAAAACAGGAAATATGAGTCTGCTGTTGTTATGCTAAGCAATAAATGGATATATCAGGGTTAGTATTATGATAATATATAGAATTTTTAACAGACCTCAATGGACTAAAGATGGCAAATATATAAAAATCTCTGTGCAGCAAGTTTTGCAGAAATTTCAATTAAGAATTTTTGAAAGTTTTAATTACAAAAAAGTCTAAACCAAAAAACGTGTCATACTAATTACAAAAACCCCCATCCCATTAGTCAATTATTCCTGCTGACACCAGGAAAGATGAATTGAAATTAAGCTTTTTTTTTTTCTTTATAGTTTTTTGAAACAGATTGTTCTGATCACCAATACAAATTTAGAAATATCTATCTAAATATAAAATCTCTGAAGAGGCAGATAATAGAAAGAAGATGACACAGAAAGTCAACAAGTATGAAGACTCACACTGTTCATTGTGGACCTAGAAATAAAATGTTGGTCTTCTAAACCTTTATTTAGACATCTATTTACAAGTTTAGATTACTTTCAGAATTTTTGAAAGCCAGTACTATAAAATTTTCACATATTTATTATACTAATACTTCTGGTTAAAATGTGGGGGGTTTAATGTAAAATATATATATATGAAAAAAAAAGTCCAAAATTTAGATATTTCACATATAATGCTCTAAATACATTCTAGATTGCAGAAAAATAAATATATATTACTTCCTCATAATTATTGACACTCTCATATGAAAATAGTTTTCCTTACAAAAAACTTCCTAAACACTTTATTATAAGGAATGTTAATTATAAATATAAATAAATAGCATATTATTTACCATGTAAATAACAGGTAAAATGAATTTGTGAGCTTGTCCTTGACAAAGCACAGAAGTGGAATCTGTGACATCTGGAATCCAGCACACCTGGAACTGATTATGCTTAATTTTCTGTGTTATGGAAGGGAAGTAATACAAAAGACAACAGTAAATTGTGTTCTTTGGTTTAATAGTGTATTATCAGATATATTAAAAATATGTATAAATAACAGGAGATAGCTAACACTGTCAAAATAAGTATTGCTTGATAAGAATAATACTTTCCTCTCTGAGCCAGGATCATTTTTAGTAGATCGAAGATTCACTCTTAAAGACTGAATGTCATTGTACCTTTGTGTCTCTTGCAAAATGTTTTGCTTAAGTGGTATTTAAAATAAATTGCATTTTCTAACCTCAAAGAAAGGATAGGGCAATCTAATTAATATTAGATGTTGCATGTTTTCTTCTGCTTTGGTTTTGTTTAAATATCTATATCAATAACAGATTCACATAACTGGCCTTGTATTGTAGTGAGGAAAAATATTTTAGTTCCACACTGCTAATGGAAAATACCAGTTAGGTCACCAAAGTCACAACCCCTTGAACCATCATAACTCTGTGTATTATTTCGGACTCCTGACAAGCTTATCCACAAAGCTCCATTTATCATGAAAGTCCTATGAGTATGAGTGGGAGACCTGAATGTAATTCCCAGGATAGCCAAAAGGGGTTGAGCTAATAACCAACATTTCAGCATTGGGGGCGGGGGGGGGGGAGGGGGGAACCCCAAAACCAACCAAATTAAAAAAAAAAACCAAACACCCACACCACAAGAGGCAAGTAAAGGAAGAAAAAGAAAAAAAGGAACAGAAGTATAGAAACAGGGAAATGAAAGACTGATTTCCACAGAAGTCGTATAGAGTTATTATATTGGATAACCATAAGCATGCCCTCATACTCATTTTTTCTCAACATTATCACTCACCATCTGCTTTTGCTGGACCCAAATCTATCAAAATTATTGCATCCTTAACTTCTGTTTGTTCTGTTAACCTCCATAAAAGTCCAAGTTGGAAGGTACTGATACTTTGGTATCAGAGAAGTGATCATTTCAACTTTAGATCAGCTAATTATTCCCACATGAAATTTCCCTTCGTGCATGTCACAGTTTAACATCAGGCACATTGAATTCTGTGTGTTCCAGCTGAAATTCAGTGAAGGATTGTAGTTAGCATTTCCACACTTCAGACCTTGAATGAACACAGGTGATCCTAGTCATAACATTTAACTGTTCCTACAGAATTACACACCTCTGGTAATTCAGCAACTATAAAATACCATGCTGTAGTATGGCTTGTTATTGCCCTAGAGAGTAAAGGCTTTCCATCAGAGATTGCATTCACATTGTGTAAGGGCAGGAAAACAGTTTCAGGTCAGTAGTCCAAGCTAGCTACCAATCCTGTCTATCTAGTTAATACTTGACAGCCAAGCTCCTTGGAGACACCTCCATCACCACAGAATTCCCTAGAAGACATATACCTGTTTGAGTCAGATGGCATGTGCTAACCCATTTCAAACTGCAGATAACTAGTGCAGTGAGGGTCTGTACTAAACACCACCACAGGCCTGAGTTTCCTAGATGAGTATTCCCTGAGGGTCACTTGGCTGTTAATTTAGTACGGAAAACATAGACAAAAGACATATTTGAATTTGAGTTCACACCCACGCTAAAGATTTGTGTTGCATAGCCTGAGTGCTATCCCAACACATCTTCTGACACGTTTCTAACCTGTTCTGACAACTGATGTTTAATAGCTTCACTACGATGTTATGAGAGGACATTATGGTTGACAGGCAGTTGAACACCACCAGCCAACTAATTAGTAAATTCTTGGCTTGTTGTGGATATTAATTCAGAAAAAGCAGCACTACACTTCAACATTCTACAGTTCTTTGCAGATTCAGTTGTCTTAAAGTTCCTTAAGGACCATTAAAATGCCATGCAATTTTGCAGCAAGTTCTTTAAATTCTTATATCAGTAGTACAGCACAGCCAAAGTGTTGCCATTGTTACCTATCTTCATATTTCTTAAAATTTCCTGCATATAAGTATCACCTGATTTGCAGATGACAACTGTTTAAATACCTTCATATTTAAAATGTTATCATACATGGAAAAAGATATAAAAGTTATTTTTTGCAGAATCAATAAATTCTTTCTCATTCCTGTAGATAGTGTGGATATTTTACTTTATATATATATATATATGTTTAACCACTTAATAAGATACATTCTTTGTGGCTCTTTGTGTGAAATTTTAAACCATCATAGACTTTTACTCTTTCTTTTTTTTTAACTTAACACTATAAACCCCTGAAAAAGAGAAAGAAATTTTTCATGGAAATGCTTTCAGAGCTTCAACTACAGCAACTCTGTGACATTGTTATGTAAGAATTAAATAAATGTGCCATCTCTCTGCACTGTAGATTGTGAAACTCATAATTCCCAGAGGGGAGTTTCAACTAGATCACTATCAGGTGTTGGAGAATGTTCACTGATGATGTGAGAATTGCTATTCACAGGGTCTTTCAACAGATCTTCTAACCACTCCAGAATTTTAAAATCCTCATTTATGTCAGCAGGCCATTGAAGTAGAACTAGATTTCTCAGGGAAGAGGTGATATATATGGTAAAGTGGGTGAACATATCCCACTGAAGACTCATGCAAATTTTACAGTGTCACCTTTTTTTTTTTTTATATTAAAGCATTTCTGTAGATTATGAAGGCTAAAGTCATTCCTCTTAAGTCATGATAAACGGAGACTATTTATAATATTTGCACCAAGATACCTTACTAAGTTTTTCAGGAAAGAACATCAAGCAAACTGGTAATTTTTAGTTTCATTTCTAAAAGTTACAACTGCTTGTGTACTGCAATAGAACCCAGGATTCCTGTCTAAGTACTGAAATTTTTAATCTAGGCAATATATAAATAACCTAAGACGAGACAGTACAAAACCTAAGGTAGTTTCTCCACCAGGAGAAACAGTCAGAGGATCATATATAATCCTAATTGAATTATTTGAAAGATTACTTATCATATGAGATGAAATAATTCTTTGTACATAGGCTTTTACACTATTGGTATCCAAACAGGTATGTATAAAACCATGGAAAGAGTCCAAGTGAATCTGTGTCATTTTAATTTAAACAGAATAGAAATATTCATATGGTCATTCACAGTGTTTCAGCCAAGGGTGTAATTAACAGCATTCCCATTGCACATATGGTCATGCCTAATAAAAAGAATAAAAAGAAAAAAAAAAAAAGAAAGAAAAAAAAGTGGGCATAGATAGGGAAGTATGACCCTCTTGATCTTTCAGCATTGTCTGCAAAACTTAATTGTGCTTCCTTATGGACAGAGATTTACTTCTTCCTGAAGCCAAAAAATTCAATGCTTTGTCATTGACAGTATTGATTACAGAGAGAGGAGTAAGGTTTGGAAATCTAGTGTATCATAGAATCACAGAATCATAGAATGGTTTGGGATGGAAGGGACCTCAAAAATCATCTAGTTCCAAGTCCCCTGCCGTGGGCAGGGACACCTTCTACCAGACCAGGGTGCTCAAAGCCTCATCCAGCCTGGCCTTGAACACTCCCAAGGATGGGTCATCCACAGCTTCTTTGGGCAACTCGTTCCAGTGCTTCACCACCCTCTCCATGAAGAATTTCTTCCTGATATCTAATCTAAATCTCCCTACTTTCAATTTAAACTTGTTACTACTTGTCCTGTCACTACAGGCCTTTGCAAAAAGTCCCCCTCTCCATCTTTCTTGTAGGCCCCTTCAGGTACTGGAAAACTACTATAAGGTCTCCCCAGAGCCTTCTCTTTTCCAGGCTGAACAAGCCCAGTTCTCTCAGCCTTTCTTCACAGGAGAGGTGCTCCAGCCCTCTGATCATCTTCGTGGCCTTCCTCTGGACTCGCTCCAACTGGTTGATATCCTTCTTATGCTGAGGGCTCCACAGCTGGACACAGCACTGCAGGTGGGGTCTTACAAGAGTAGAGGGTGAGAATCACCTCCCTTAACCTGCTGGCCACACTTCTTTGGATACAGCCCAGGATACGATTGGTTTTCTGGGCTGCCAGCGCACACTGCCGGCTCATGTTCAGCTTCTCATCTACCAGTACCCCCAGGTCCTTCTCCTCAGAGCTGCTCTCAATCCATTCTCCACCCAGCCTGTACTTGTAGTTGGGATTGCCCCAACCCAGGTGCAGAACCTTGCACTTGGCCTTGTTGAACTTCATGGGGTTGGCAGAGGCCCACCTTTCCAGCTTGTCAAGGTCCCTCTGGATGGCATCCTTTCATTCCAGTGTGTCAACCGCACCACACAGCTTGCTGTCATCAGCAAACTTGCTGAGGGTGCACTCGATGCCATTGTCCATGTCACTGACGAAGATGTTAAACAACAGCCATCCGAACATTGACCCCTGTGGAACGCTGCTCGTCACTGGTCTCCACTCAGATATTGAGCCATTGACCACAACTCTCTGCGTGCGACCAGCCAGCCAGTTCTTTAGGCATCGAGCTGTTCATCCGTCAAATCCATGCCCCTCCAGTTTAGAGACAAAGATGTTGTGTGGGACGGTATTGAAGGCTTTGCACAAATCGAGGTAGATGACGTCAGTTGCCTGCCCTCTATCCACCAAGGTCGTGACCCCATCATAGAAGGCAGCCATATTTGTCAGGCATGATCTGACAGCCATGCTGGCTGTCACCAATCACCTCCTCATTCTCCACATGCCTTAGTATGGTTTCCAGGAGGATCTGCGCCATGATCTTGACAGGCACAGAGGTGAGACTGACTGGCCTGTAGTTTCCTGAGTCCTCCTTTTTTCCCTTTTTAAAGATGGGGGTTATGTTTCCCCTTTTCCAGTCAGCAGGAACTTCACCAGTCTGCCACAACTTTTCGAATATGATGGATAGAGGTTTTGCAGCCTCATCCCCCAGTTCTTTCAGGACCCATGGATGTATTCCATCAGGTCCCATGGACTTGTGCACCTTCAGGTTCCTGAGGAGTTCCCAAACCTGGTCTTCACTGACCATGGGTGGCTCTCCATTCTCCCAGTTCTTGCCCTTGTGTTCCATGACTCTGGGGATACAAGTACATGGTTTTGAAACTGCCAATAAGGAATGAGGGGTGTGGAAAGGATCAGTTGAGGTTTGTAGACATAGAAGGAGGTAAGAGAAGCAGGGTTCAGTGGGATAAAGATAAGGGAACAGAAGTCAGTCCATTATTTTAAGGGTGATAGTGTCAAAAGGAGTGTCGGATATCAACACGGATTTGAAGACCTTTGGATCCATGATGGAATCATGCTACATCGTTATGTCCTTAACTGAGGAACAAGCATTCAGCTTGCCAGAAACTGCTTTCTCCAAAAGTAGTGCCTTTGACTCGCATCTCCCACGATGGTGTCTATACTTCCTAACCACTGCAGCAACACCTTCTCAAGCTGATACTGCTTCAGTAGGGAGGAGCTTGCTTGATGTCTGCTGATCTTGCAATGATGGGGTGAAGTGGGAGAAAAACAAACCCTGGTGTCAGTCAAAAGATCCAGAAGCAAGCGACTGGCTCTGTGCTGGTTTTGGCTGGGATAGAGCTAATTTTTTCACAGTACCTAGTGTGAGGCTATGTTTTGGGTTTGTGCTGAGAGGAATTTTGGCAACATACTGATGTTTTTAGTTGTTGTCAAGCAATCTGTATTAGTAAACTAAAGTCTCTTTCTGTTTCTCATACTACCCCTATCCTCTCAGTTTCCTTTTTACAAGAAGCTGGGAGGAGACACAGTCCAGACAGCTGACCCAAACTGACCAAAGGGACATTTCATGTCATCAAATCTCATGCTTGGTATATGTGGGGGAGGTTGGCCAGGAGGGGCAATTGTTGCTCAGGGACTGGGTGGGCACCAGTTGGCCAGTGGTGAGCAGTTATATAATGTTTTTTCTTCCCCCCCCCCCCCCCCCCCCTTTATTTTTCCTTATGTATCATCATCATTTGTAGCAGTAGCAGTATTACTATTTTATTTAATTTATTTTCAATTATTTCAATTATCTTTTTCCACTCATACTATCCCCATCCCACTGGGTGAAGGAGGAGGTGAGAAAGTGGCTATGTGGTGTTTAGTTGCTGAATGAGGCTAAACCACATCATTCTCTTAGTGCTGTCAGGGTGTGAGAGGATCAAGTTGACTACAGAGTATATATCCCCCTTCCCCAAAGAGATTTTTCTGCTCCCCAGACCCCAGCCTCCATCTCAGTGATGGCAGAGGATTATGCAGATGGAACAGAGGAAAAGGGTTTTTCAGGAAGTGAATCCTAATCACATAGATTTAAGTTCATCAAAATGGACAAAGTCTGCCTTGGTTAGGCCTATCCATATCTTCATCAATATTGAGCAGGAAGGTAGGCAGCAATTTTGGAACCCCAGTACCACAGTGATTTTCAAGATGTGAGAAAATATTAAGAAAAAGAGAATTATAGCTCAAAAATAATATATTTCATATATATATATATAATATAGACTTAGATCAAACCCCTGTGTAAATTCGTGGTGCCAGCTATAGGAATATTTAAACAACAAACCAAGTGAAAAATACTTTTGTGTGTACAAATTCCTGACTGCAATTTGCTGCGTTTTTGTTGGTTTGGTTGGTTGGAGTTTTTTAGGTTTTGATCATATCCAAACATTGTGTTTAATTGCCCTTTGTTATGAATTTATACATTTTTCGTTTTACACATGACGTTGTTGGAATGAGTTGTCCACTTTAATACACTTTGCATAACATATTTTCTTTAGTTTCATAAAAAAAAATATCTTTTTCTTTTCATTTGATGTCATCCAGATCTCACATAGTAGATTTCCATTCCTTATCTGTCTTCTGGATGTCATACATTATATCATGGATCCTTACTATGTTTTCCACTTTCTTTTTCAATTTTTTTCCCAGCAATGTCTTTTGCAGCCTTAGAAGTATTTCATGTTTCTTTATACAAAAACTGTTTCATACATTTCGTCATCTCTCTGTGTTGTGTAGTTCTATTGCATGTATTTCTATTATGTAATACTCTATGTATATTTTACATCTATATCTACTCATGGTCATACAAATAGAGAGGAATAAACAGGCATGAGGTCACCACATCTGCATACAATATTCAAACTGTAAGCATGTGATAGCTTTATATAATGGCATATTACAATTATGTATAAGATCTTTAAATATTTTTTATAATGTATTTTACATAGGAGTAAACCAAAAGTTTAAAAAATGGTAATAAGTTGTGACACAATACTAGGCTGACTAAATTTATTCCACATAAATGCCAGGATTCTGCAAACTTTCCGTGTAAGCTTCTGCCTCTTAGAATGGGCAGCCAACGTGTTCTGTTTATGCTTCAGTCTCTGAAATTTATTACCTTAGTAATCCTATACCTGTACTCGTCTTTTCCTAGGGACTAATAGTGAATTATGCAGTGATTTAGCTAGCTCTCATAAGAAAAAAATAATTCTGAACAAAACTAAACATATAAAGCCTACCAGAAAATAAAACTTAACTTTCTTAAACAGATAATCTCTCAACAATTTGGTCAATCAAAACCAATCAGTACAAGACTAAAACATTGTGTAGTCTTGGTCAGAGCCCTACATAATTACTTGAGCTGAGTGTAATCTACCCTGCCTGTAAGTCAGCACTCCCTCAATGCAGTTTCAGGTTCTTTGTATTACAGGTCTTCCTGAACATTATAAATGATAAAACGTTATTCCCACTGGCTGTAAAACTTCAAAGAAATGGACAACTTCATTAATCCAGTCTTGGGAACTTGTGTTAATTACTCCTTCTGGGAGTCTCTTCCTGAAAATATCCTTTGTCTGAACCATTTAGGCAGGAATACAATAGGAAGCAAACAAATAATAATACATCTGTCATAAAGAACAATTTTCCTATAGTCTCTGAATATTCCAGGCTTCCAAAAATATTTCTAACTAAAAATTATAAAAAGAGCCACTTGAAGTTAAGTGCTATAAAAGCAGACAAAATTTCTAATCCAAGCTTTGGTTCACAGATGTGAGGCTTCTGGGCACCAAACGTGTCACTCAGAAGTAACGCAAGTACCAACATTCAGTTCTGTAATCTTCAAAACATCCTGAGAAGAGATTGCTAACACACAAGATTGCCCTAGGAAAATTCTCAAGATAATTGCATACTGTTGCCATCAATGGCTAAGACTGTTGCCATCTTGGCATGGCTGAGCTACTACACTCTTTTTTATACTTAGTCTTGTTAGTAATCTGCACAGTAATTCTTTGCTCAAGGCCTCATTTGGAATGGGAGATATTCTTTAGTGCAGCAAAACACACTAAAAAATCAGGTCAAAAAACATTCAGCAGTCATTGCTATTCTCACTGAAAAATCAGGAAACAAGGAATGAAAAAAACATTGTTATCTTTATTAAATATCATATCATATTTGTACTCACTCAGAAATTGGGAGATCTATAGCCTCAGTATGCTTCTGAACATGAGGATGTTCAAAACCATGTTTCTATCTCAGGCTTGAAGCCAGGGAAAGGATCGACAAGTTAGTTTATTATATGTTTCTGAGGAATCTGTGCTGTGCTGATGAAAAATAAGGAATGCTACGCTGTTCATTCAATTTACAAATCTTTCAAATGGAAAACAGTAATCTATTTTTGTTTTCTGCTCATAAAGGAGGACTGGAAACCAAAAGAAAAATATGACCAAGAGAATTCCAAGAGAAATAATAACATACTTGTCAGTATCTGTGATAACTCTTACAAATCAATATTTCCCTCATTTTCTCATTAAACCTTTACATTTCTATAGTGTTTTCCTAATTCCTGCTGCTAACAAAAAAAAAAAAAAAATCTGCTTTTCTGATTCTGAACAAGAATCTTGAACAACCTGTATCTAGACAATCTGTGGCCATAATGATATTAGGTAGAAAAATAAACTATTCCAAGAATTTATATGGATTGCTATATTCTGATTCTGTTTCCTAGGCATAGACTATTAAATGCATTTAGTGTCTTAATACTGGACTAAATCTCTTTTACAACTGTTCCTACAGTTTCACAGGAAACACTTTCTGTCTATCTGAAAATATTTATTAATACACTACTGATAGCACCCAAAGGAGAGCATTCATAGAAGCAAGAATGCGGGGTTTACTTTTTCCTTTTTTTTTTTTTTTCATGTCTAACTTGTCAGTTTTGCAAAATTGTTAATGATTAACTTATGTGGAAATTATAGGTATATTCTATTCAGTAGGTATTTATTTTATAACTACATCTACTATAAATGTCCTTTATAATGTATCTTTCTCTATGAGAGACAACTGGATCTGAAATTCTGTTTGAATGGATTCTGTCAGGATTTCCTCCATCTTTTAATTTAATCTTTACCTAGCCCTATCACTGTAATCTCATTTCACCAGAAACATCAATGAAGATTTCGGTTAGTCTATATTAGTTGTTTTGATGTGGCCACATCATAGTTTAATGAACGTTTTTCTCTTTTAACCATTGACATGATGCACTTTGAATTGGCAATCAGTGTTTTTATATTTATAAATTTGCAGCTAGAAATTAGTTGTTGGTTATGAGGAGCATCTGTTCGGCCTATATTTGGCAGAGCTGTAATTTGGATAATGTTTGCTAACCAAGGAAGACAGTGTAGATTACAGCAGAGCAATTCTGAGACCATACTAGCTGTCAAATTGAGTTATAAACCAGTTTTCAGTGTCATTGATCTTTATATAAAACCTCCATCACTCAGCAGAATCACCAGGGAATGCAACTAGACTAAAAAAAAAACATACTCTTGTTCCCTTACCTTTTTTTCATTTCATCTAACAAACAGTCAAAAAGTGAGCGCTTGCTATATTTGTAGAAGTATCCAAAACCAGGCAAGTTCACCTAGTATGAAGGTTCAAAACTGAGTATATTGGTAGGTGATATTTTTGTCTTAACTACAAGCTTATTTCAGTCCATGTATACCTTGATGATCCTTCACTTTTAATTTTCTACAAGAAAGTTTCTTTTCAGTCAGCATAGGTCCCTTCTAAAACTGGATTAGAAGATAAAGCAATTTATTAGAAATATATACAATATATTTATCTAGTTGTCCATTAATTAATGTATTCGTACATTTCCAAATTTTATCAAGTATCTGCTTATTTATACAGTTTTCTAAAATCATAGAATTATAGAATCATATAATGACAGAAAGATTTTGTTTGGAAGGGGCCTTAAAGACCATCTAGTTCCAACCTCCCTGCCATGGGCAGGGACACCCTCCACTAGACCAGGTTGCTCAAAGCCTCATCCAGCCTGGCCTTGAACACTTCCAGGGATGGGGCAGCCACAGCTTCCCTGGGCAACCTGTTCCAGTGCTTCACCACCCTCTCCATGAAGAATGTTTTCCTGATACCTAACCTAAATCTCCCCACTTCCAATTTAAACCCATTACCCCTTGTCCTGTCACTACAGGCCCTTGGAAAAAGCCCCACCCACCCCACCTCCAGTTTCCTTGTAGTCCCCCTTCAGGTACTGGAAGACTACTATAAGGTCTCCCCAGAGCCTTCTCTTTTCCAGGCTGAAGCAGCCCAACTCTCTCAGGCTTTCTTCATAGGAAAGATGTTCCAGCCCTCTGATCATCTTCCTGGCCCTCCTCTGGACTCATTCCAACTCGTCGATATCCTTCTTATGTTGCGGGCTCCACAGCTGGACAGAGTACTCCAGGTGGGGTCTTCTGAGAGCAGAGTAGAGGGGGAAATCCTTCTATTGATTATTTAGCTTAAAAAAATATGCAGACATCAGTGACAGTATCCTTAAAAAAGTAGTAGTAATAAAGAAAACAAAAGGCGTCTTGTGGCAACCACTCACTTAAAAAAAAAACAACCCAAACAAACTAAATCACAGGACAGTCAGAAATCATCCTGAGTAGCATTCACTTCATCAAAATTTAGGAATTCTATTTACTTGTCCATACATTTACATGCCTGTATATTTACATTGTATCTGAGACATCTTCGTGGAGCTGGTAGAAACTGAACATCACCAACAGAAAACTTTTCCTGTGTCTGAGGAACAGAAGAAATACACTACTAGCATATTGAATGGCAACAGATGCCTAGTTTGATCAGATTAATTCAGCCCTCATTGTCTGAAATGTCTAAATATAAGCCAGGAGTCTAACTTCTCTTTACAGAACATCCTTTAGCTATTATACTTCCACAAACTGCTTCACAACACAAGCCACAATGACTTTTCAGTTAAGTATAATAATTTTTGCCTGATTAGGAGATTGTTGCCACCAAGTACAAAATAAAGGGTGGAAAGGAAGTATATGTATGGGACTGTATGTCATTCTAGGAACACATGAAGCACTGGTTACATCAGCATTGCCAAAAGAATATATAAACATAAGAAAAGGTCCAGGCCAGAAATTTATTATCCCCATTGCCTTTAGAGTCTATCTGTAGGTAAGTGGGAGGTATTTACAGTTTTCCATTGATAGCCCATCCTGAGACAGCCTAAAATGTTGTCTGTCATGTAGACACATGATAATTATGCCTTCTAGGAACGATCCCACAAACATCTAGTCAGCTTGAGATTAGTCACTTCAGACCCACCAAAATATGTGGTGACTGATTAGCTAATCTTAGTGCTCACAGTGTAGACAGGACTCTAACGGTGACTGTGATAAAGGGAATCATGCACATAAAGTGTTTGTGCTTAATTTTCCCCTAGTCCCAAAAGGGCTAAATCTGAGTACTGGAATGAAAAATAAATACAGTAGACAGGATGACAAGTTTCAGTTCAAAAGGCATTTCAGACATAGACACTTCACTCTCTCACTCTAGCCAGTTTCCTACCACTTAGCACAAATCTAAGTACAGATCACTCCTGCTTTGTTTATTGCATTCATCTGCATGTGGTATGGAAAGATAAAGACAGAATAGACAATTGTGAGGTTTCACTTTCTATAGCTAAACCAATGAAGACAGAGATGTGAACAGCACTATATCTTAGAGATACAGGCTGCCATTTGTAATCCTAAACTAGGTATTTACACATCTATGTCTATATAAAACAAAACAGAGGAAACTTTTCACCAAGTGACATGGTCCAGATCACATAACCAAATTTTGCTGTCTTTCCATTTGCCCCTTACAGTGAGTAGCCACATGTCCACATTCTTAATATTAACAGTACCTGAAAAGTACTCTGCTAGGAACTGTGCAAAGGTATTTTCTGGAAAAGTGCTAAGTGAAACAGGACATTTCTTCCCAAAAGTTTGATAACGATTAAGCTAATGCTTTGAGCCTGTTTTATGTAGCCACCTTTACTACTTGTCCCAGACACATCCTAGGAAGCCTACCTATAAAAATGTGAATAAAGCTTTCTGTGAGACAAAGAAAACACTGTTCAAACTAGTAGTCATAATCAGTGTCCTGCATTTAATGCTATAGAAATAATAATGATTTCTGAAACTGAGGTATCTGCATGAGGCAAAAGTCTGTGGTCAAGCAAAGGTACATGAAATCTGCTCAAAAATATGACCTAAATGGGATGAGAACATCACTGAGACTTGCGAAGTTTTCAAGTGCATGACTAGAAGTGCCAGCAGAGAGACAAAGCAGAGAAATAATCATGGATAAATGTGGAAGCCAGGTAGTAACAGCAGAATTCAGGAGTGTAGAAGGAGGTAAGGAAGCTTTTGGGGAACTGTATGTTGACCAGTGGAAAAGGTATAAGAAATAGAAGTGAAGTCCCTTGTTTGAGTAATCTTGTGTTCAGGAATAAAAATCTTTATACCTTTTTTATAAACAAAACTGCATCAGAAACTCCTGATACAATTTAATTAATTTCTTCTACTAGAAACAATGCACTGAATACTGAATTTTGACTAGCTGCTCAGGTCAAAAGGGGTTATATTAGAGCCTTGTGGTGGGTTGGTCCTGGCTGCAGGACAGGTCCCCACTAAAGCTGCTCTATCACTACCCTCCTCAGCTGGACAGAAAGAAAAAATATGACAAAAGGCTTATGGGACAAGATAAGGACAGGAGATCACTCAGCAGTTACCATAACAGGCAAAGCACACATGATTTGGACAATTAACTTGATTTCTTCCTGGACTCAATTTAACGCCTGATTTTCTCTACCTCCTCCCTGCAATCGGTTCATCACACATTGTCTCTGCATCTCCTTCATCCTCATACTCTTCCCTTGACCTCCCACAAGGTGGGGCCCTTCAGGAACAGACTGCTTCAGACTGGTCCCTCACAGACTCGTCCCTGGTTTCCTGCCAGGAAACTTTCTCCAGCATGGGTTTCTCTCCACGGGGTCACAGCCTCCATTAGGTGCATCCACCTGTTCAGGCATGGGGTCTTCCCTGGGCTGCAGGTGGATTTCTGTTCCATCGTGACCCTCCATGGCTGCATGGGCACAGCCTGACTCACCGTGGTCTTCACCATGGGCTGCAGGGGAATCTCTGCTCTGGTGCCTGGACCGCCTCCTCCCCCTCCTTCTCCACTGACCTTGCTGTCTGCAGGGTTGTTTCTTTCACATATTCTCACTCCTCTCTTCCAGTTGTTGTTGCACAGTAATTTTCTTCTCATTCTTAAACATGTTATCACATAGGCGCTACCACTGTCCCTGATTTGCTAGGCCTTGGCCAGTGACGGGTCTGTCTTGAAGCTGTCTGGCATTGGCTCTATTGGACATATGTGAACCTCCTACCAGCTTCTCACAGAAGGCATCCCTGTAGCCCCCCCACTATCAAAACCTTGCCATGAAAACCCAATACAAGACTACTTCAAAAGCATTTTTATGAAAAGTCTTTATAGTTAAATACAAGGCCAGAGATAAATAGTGGAAGTTTAAAGTTTTCTGCCATGAAAGTAGGCAGTTTATTAATCTGAACTTTATTTAAAATGAAATTATTACTGTATCATATTTTCTGTATTTGGGTAATTTGGACTGGGAAAAAATGATAACCAAAAGTCTTATATTGCAAGTGAAAGATCTCAAAATGATCATATTGTATCTCTCACTGAGCACATCAGCAGCAAAATTATTCTGCCCAAGGCACAGGAAACAAATATTTTTAAGTACAACACTATTTCTGTTATGATCTCTCTACTGTCCTCAAGGACTGTCATGTTTGTGATATCAATTTCTTTATATGTCACTTTTTGTAACAAGTCTTTGTGCCCTTGTACATACTCAGCCTGTTCATCTGCATTCACAGCTATGGAATTTCAAGACTGGAGGGACAACCAAGGACAATAGTTCTTCCTGAAGTTTTAGGGCTGTACTAAGAACAAAGATAAACGATCTCTTTTCCTAAGAACCCTGAGCTTACTTGTAGACTAAGATCAGACAATGAAAATAAACGTATTATTGTCTTTGACTTATTCTCAGTAAAATTCAAAATATCTGCATTATCTATTAATAACCTCTGTTATTAATATATACTCCTTTCTTCATTTTGTTGTGCTTTATACAAACGCCTATCACTCAGACTCTCTAAGGAACAGGGAATGAATTTCAAACTTGGTAAATATTAGCACTAATAGAAAATATAGCTATATATTATTATTACTGACAATTATTTACATAGAAGTGTAGAATGTGCTATGCTTTACAAAGAAAGAAACACTCTGAACTGCAAAAGTTACTTAAACTAAACAAAAACTGAAGCAACCTACTGCAAACCAAAGCATAGGACAGCTCTCATGAATGGTGAGAAATGTTAATTTTCACAGACCAATGAGAAACAACTTACAATATGTATTTTAAAAGAAGTGTTGAAAAAATCCCATATAGTTAAAGACAAGGTTCATTCTAGTTGTACAGATGCAGTGTGTATAACTGGTGATTAGTACCTTCAGTTTCACATGTTGACCTCAATTGATCTCATATAATTTTACGTTCAGACACATATGCTTGAAATCCCCCTACTCAAAAACATCTAGAAACACATGCTTTTATTTAGAAATCAAAAGCATTCACTCATCATAAAAAATGTATTTTTAATACATGTCCTGTTTTCTTCTAATGTTTTTATGTTTATATGTATATACTGGTAGGCACATACTTTGGTCTGTATGGCAAAATAAACTAATAACTTGATCTGTCCTGATACCTAAAAAGAGGGCTATGGAGCAATCTAGACTGTAAGTTCATAGAGAAATTGGCTGTCCCTTAGTACTTTGTCAACAGCTCTGAATTTAACTCTGACCTAATTTAGCCAGAGCCTTCTAGACATTACATTTGTATTGCAGTACAATTGCTACATAATGAAAGATTCCTTCTGGTTTCCTCCTCTAACAACATTGTTACTATTTGCAAATTAATTGATTGAATAAAATACAGATGAAATATCCTATACTTGGTAGTGGAGTGGAAATGTATCCTCACCCTAAAAATAATTTATCAGTGACCTGTTTTATCCCAAAGCTGTGTGACTAATATTTTGCTATAGCCTGAGTATACAAGAACAACATCTTGGCAACTATGCCAGAAGTAAGTTTACAGAATTTCTGGATATATTTCATGTTCACCATAATGTGCATGATGCTACTTTAACTAACCAATAGAAATTTAACAAGTTTTAAAAGGAGATGGAAACTCCAAGATCATAATTGTGTATGTATAAATAATATTTAAAGTCATCTGTATATTAGATTTATGTCATGGTTTGCTCCGGCTAGCAAAATACCATGAAGCTGCTCTCACAAATTCCCCTTCCCCTCCTCCAGTGGAGGGGAAGAATCAGAGGAAAAAGAAATAAAGAAGCTCATAAAATGGAGATAAGAACTATTTACTAATTAAATCTAAAACAATATATACAGATATTACTAATAATAAATAATTAAAATAGAAAATAAAACATATGATACAATATGATACAATTTCTCACCATCCACTGACCACTGCACCCCCAGATGTTGAGTAGTGAGAATTAGACCCAGAGAGCCTGAGAACCACAGCCCAAGAGCGATCGCAGCCCGAGAGCTACCGTCCAAGGGCCGGAGCCCAGGAGCCTATGCAGCAGATTCTGAACGAACCCTATCAATGATAGCACCACCAGGAACACTAAAAAACCCACCAACTCTCTCACGGCTTTTGAAGGGAGAGAGTAATGGCTACTGGACTCCCTCTTTGCCCAAGACCTGGAACATGTCGAACTATGGAATGAAATACTTCCTTGGTCAGTTTGGGTCAGCTATCTGGACTCATGAGACAGCGAGAAGTGGAGAAAGACCTTGAATTCAGTACAGGCCCAGCGCCAGCTAATTTATCAGTACTTCTCTCAGCATCCAGGAACACAGCTTCATAGCAACCACAGTAAAGGAAGTTAACCCTTTCCTGACTGAACCCAGAACAATTTATTATAGGTAATAGTGCTGAAAGTAGTTAATCAGGGTTGACTGTTCCATAGGGGTCTTTATAGACATAATTAATGTCCTGTAAGAAGACTAGTTCTGGACCATATTATATATGATTTTAATATACTAAAAAACTAGAACACAATAATTGAGTAGTGAGAGAATTTCAGAAGATTCATGCATCTCTGATAGGTACTGAGATGTTCTATCCAGCAGTCAGCTTGGTCTCCAGAAAATGGGTTATTTTACTACTTTACACAGAAGTAAAGTGTTTAAGGGTTGTTTGTATTCCTTTCCTCTACTCCTTTCTCACACACAACTGCGTACTACACATGCTCCCACATAGACAGCGTCTATATTTCACGACTGGGTAGGTGGAGGCAAACAGATTTCATCAGCCTTAATCCCTTCCTGGAATCAGACACAAAAGCCTTCACTTTGAAAGTCTGCAGGTTCAGTTATTTTTCAAAAATTCACATAATTCAAGCGTCTGTTTGTTTTGGTTGGTTGGTTGGTTGGTTGGTTGGTTGGTTTGTCTGTCTGTTTGTTTGTTTGTTTGTTTGTTTTCCACTAGGCCAGTGGAAGGTTTCTTCTGCTTTAGCTTCTGTTTATAAGAGTTAAGGTCTTGATTCCTCTGTCCATTTACAATACCATTAAAAATGTGGTTGGATATTCTGTCTGCACTCCAGTTGCTACTTCAGGACACAGATCTCCTACAGTTCCTAAAACACATTTAGCAGTCATAGTGAAAATCATGGATATCCTACAGATTTTGAAACAGTGATAATAACTTGTGTGTTGGATATTTAAGTTCTGAGAAAATCACCTCCAGTTTCATTTAGTTTCATCCTCAGACTGGTGCCTTAGGCTGTTCAGATCAATGCACCTGGAAAGATTTCTCTCCACTCGTTGTACAGGAAGTTTAAGAATTTTTGGAGAACCTAGGTTATCCAAAACATTCAAAACGTGTTAGTAGATCTATCAGATGACCTGCTTGAGTCTGTAGTGTATGCCTGTCAGCCAGGCAGCTGAAGGGCATCACAAATCACACTTGGTGAAAATGTGTAAACACTGAACTGGTCTTTTGAAGAACTATCTCACACACAGATTTCTAACCTTTAGAAATCAAGGGCAAAGTTTAGACAACATAATGTCCAAGATACCCACAGAAACCCATAGATATGATTCGGCTAGAACCGAAGTGGGTTCTATGGGGTATCTGTAATGACATGAGACTCCTGCACAGGAATAAATGGAATGAACAAATGTCTAATGCAAAGTCTAATGGCTCCTAATTCCATTGCATAGTTTGACTTTGGGATCTATTCAGTTACCTAAATTTGATTACCTAATATTGTTTGAAATACCCCAGGAAACTTAGAACATCCAAACAGGCTGGCAAATAATACACAGGGCTTACAGGAGGTATGCTCTAGAGCATTTTAAAGGACATTAGATGCCAACACTCAAGTCGAGTGAAGTTTGTCCTGAGAAAAGCACCTGAGATGGTAATCCAAAGAAATGCTCATGGCACCTACCAGTTTCACAGTGTTCTGTCTGGAGCTGTGTTAACCCAAGTCCATAATTCATTTGATCTTGATGGTTTTTTAAAAGCAGGTACTTGAGACTTTGCATCAGATTCTCCTGTAAGTAATGATCCCTTTGAACTAGTCTGGAGACTATGAAGGATCTATAATCAGTTCACAAACTGCCTGGCAGAAAATGCCGTGGCAACTGTCCACTGAGTCCGTGATATTCAGTTCTCTTCTGGCAAGAGCTTCATTATATAGAGATGTCCATTATCAACAGTAACACCTCATATTTGCAGAAATTTTACCCGTTGCACCAGCATAATATATACCAGCACACTTAAAACTCTGAACTTATACTGTATAATTCTCCATGTCAACATTTTTATACCAAACTAAATGTGGCTTTCTGGTTTACCTAAACGTGTTTCCTAGGCAACACAGGAAATTGTTGTTCCGTAACATAGAAGATATTTTAGAAATTCTGTGTAGTCCTCTCTGTAAAGAAAGAGAAAGACAAAACTAACCAATTCATAAATATAGCTTTCTGAACTGCCATGAAGCCTGGTGAGGATCATATTTAAAACACCCTGCTTTTGTATCTGATAAGAAGAAAGACCTAATAGGGAAAAAGAAAATAGCAGGTGCTTTATGTTCCTGCAGCTATAAATTGCACATTCCTTTTGGCATTAGGAACTCATTTTAAGAATTAAAGTGTTACTGAATGCTCAGAAGCCATAGAAATTGCTACTGTTATTAAAATATGAAATCACGTCTGTTTACATTATTTTCAAATATTAACTAATATTTTTGATTTAAATTATTAACTTTCTAAATTTACATTATATATCTAAGGCAGTTTCTAAGTGTATGTTATTGTGACTATAAGATTGCATAATTACTGTTAGAATTCTTAATTGCAATTAAAAAAATAGGTAATTACTTACTGTAACTTCACAACATAGTTACATTTTCAGAAAGAAATTGCACTTATGAGGGGTACATGAAAGATTTATATGACCTAACTGCCTGTGGTACTAATGCATTCTAATCCAGGCTTATATTTGTACATTATCCTTGGTCAAAAAGAAAGAAATACGCAGAACTCAAGCCAGTAGCCTAAATAGAAACTTGAAGTGTCATCTGAGTTCCTCTGAGATATTCAAGGTATAAGAAGGTGGCAGATATAGTATAGGATCCATGGGACCTGCAGAGAAGCAGCTCATGACTATTGGCAGTACTGTTGGCCATTCATGGTCACAGTAATATGTTTGGGCAAAGGAAACAAATCTTCTTTTTCCTACTTGCCCCTTTTGTATAATTTCCTCTTATTTAGGGAATTGGAGGATGAAATATAACTGTCAGCTGAACTGTAGGATTTATGCCTTAGATATGTTTAGACAGAATATGATATTTCCAATTTGTGCTTATGTCAAGTACTTTTTTTATCTATATTTTTCCATTGTACTGTGAGACTGTTCTGATTATCACTTTTTAACTGGATTCAAATAAAAACAGTCTTTGTGAATATTTACATCAGAAAAAAATTATGGACTGCACTAAATTTGAAACCCAGAACCATTGATGTTATTTGAATTATTATAGGGTAAAGATGAATAATAAGCTCCTAAGCTGTCAGAATGAAGGAAATCACCATAGGTTGGGGTTGTGGGAAGTGAATAACAAAATTTTATCACAAATATTAAAACTGGTAAACAAGAATTCTGTTTCACATATATAATGTCAAGAAATTGAAAATTATTTTCATTTTCCACCAGCGTAAACCTGTTTTTTTTCACAAAGAAAAGAATCCCTTCAAGGACATGGATGCATGTAGGGTACTTGTTTGACTTTAGGAATAGCCAAACTTAATTCTTGCTTTAAATAACAGTGTAGACATTAAAATTTTGCTCACTCTTAAAATGATTAACTGAACCACTAAGCCTGTGGCTACTCTGTGAAGTGGCCTTCTATAATTAATAATTTCACCCTGAAGCCTAGAAAGTTTTATCATAACCACTATTTTCCATGAAAACTTTTGACTTCCATGAAGAACCATATATCTTGGCAAAAAAAAGAAAAAAGCAAAAAAAAAAAAATCTTAACAAGCTCAAGTGGAAAAAGGTTAGAAGAGAGGTGAAAGAAATCTCTAGCAACAGTTATTAGCAAGCAAGAGGAAAAGAGTAGATGAGCAAAACATCAAAAACATTTCCTGACTCATACGTCTGTATATTTTGGTACAATTCAACTTTAAGTGCAATACAGCTGTATTAATCCAACTGGCTAACAAAATGCAAAAGAATGACACCAACTGTGACCAGGCTGAGAGACCACAATTATCACCGTTCTGCATGACTAGGTTAAAGATAATACACACATACACACTGCCAGAGGAACAGGTTCTTTTCCTATCATGTTCTTATCAGATGGTGTCTGATGAGAGTGTTTCCTGTGTATTAGGACTGTATTTAGGATTCTACAGACAATGGATCTTTTATGGAGCTTAGATGTTTTTTTATGGAAGTGATGAGCTGGCTGTTGCTGAGCATGGAGAACACATCAACCTGCCGAGAAAATTTAATAAGTACCAGAAGAAAAAAAATCTCATAACTCAGTTGTGTGGCAATGTTCCTGGCAAATACAAGCAGTATTTCTGCTGGACATCAATAAAGGTCTTTTTGAAGCTCTAAGCTTTCCTATGTTTATATATACAATGAAGATATGACAGAGGAAGGAGGAAGCAAAAACTGACTGTGGAAAGAAATTCACATTACTGCACTCTCACTCTGTGTACAGAACCTGACTATGTTAAGATAGTGCTTCAGGTGAGTTTCACTTCATGACATGCACAAACATGCAGACACGTATTGGTTTGGTTTGTCAACTCTGGATTTCAAAATGTAGTGCACTATTCCCTGATCCTTTTCCTGTTTTTGTTTTGGTTTTTTTTTTTTTGTTTTATTTTTTTTTTGTAGTTGTTGTTTGGGGTTGGTTTTTTTTTTTTTCTTATCTTATCTTATATGGGCACTATACTTAGAAGTGCAAACATATTTATGCACATGTAACATATTTGTACTTTGGGGAGACAGTGATTTTCTTGATGATGTTTCTTGATGAAGACTAGACTTGGTAATGTGTGTTAAACATTACAGGAATGTCAGTATTTTAACCATTCTTCTCATTGCTGAAGCATACTCCTTTGTCTTTAATTCAACCAATTCTTTTATCCAGGAAAGATCCTGAAGTCTTTATATCTATCAGCATTGACTAGATCACCTTAAACTTTACAGTGTTAATTGGACAGGACTTCCAGCCTACTACAAAGCATGTCCAAATCAGATAGATGTAGAAAATGAATTCAAAGCTACAGATAAAAATGATCACGTATAAGCATGCATAAGGCATACTTCAGTATTGTCAAATTACAAAAAATGTAAAACTCAGATAATTTTAAAAAATATATTAGAAATATATAAAATAAATATATAATATAAATATATAAAATATATAATGTATTTTCATAAGAATCTTTTTATGAATAAATGTAGTAAATGAACTTAAAATATTTATTTGCACAAAAACAAGAAGAAAGAGTAATCAGTCTGAGATGGTTTTATATGTAATAAAGGAATTATTAATTAAATAACATAATAGTAAACCTTTTCACTAAGTAAGTGCTGTACAACTTCAATTAACACTTCTGATGATATGAAAATGAGTAGCATCAAAATCAGTGGTTGAAAAGACATGTTGAAAAGTAATGATATATGGAAATGAGATCCCATGAGACAGTTAGTTTATAAATAACAGTTAGTTTCAAGTTTACTAAATACTCAGTACACCAAAGACCTAAAAAGTATACCTGTGGTCAAAAATGGGAATAACATGAAGTAAGTATCCTTATTAATTCTGAAAAGTTACTCTACAGTATCTCTTGACAGAAGGTTACAGAGTTGAAGAGAGGTAACCTAACCAGAATTACTATCAAATGAGAAATGCATAATTTAAAACAAGGAATATGGCAATTGATTCCCCCAGCTAAAAAAGCTGGTGTTTTTAACTACAGTGTTCTGAGAACTCATAAGAAAACACTTGTGTCTTCCACTGCATTACTTACAATAACGTGAACCAAGAAACCAATTAGTGGGGTTAACTGTTCTACCAAAATACTAAAGGGTTTTAGCCTTACTACACCTTCACTCTTTTCTGTCAAGTTCTTGCTATTAGCAGGCAGATAACAGGTAAGAATAACAAATGGATAATAAGAATAACTACATTCTTATCACGTCTATTCTGCTCAGCTAATCTTGATGCTTTTGTCTGAAGAAACTTGAATTAAGATCACAGATTGACAGTCTTAGTTTTTATGCTTTATCAAACTAAACCAGGTATCTATCTTTAAACTGATTACTAGAGTAGTTGTCTCATTTTCACCCATTTATGCATAAGCAGGAAGAACTTGAAATTCTGGAACCTTTGAAATCAACAGGATAAAGGTTCTACCCTTCCAGGTCTGTATAATGAGCATCTGAAGGAATTAAATTAAAATTGGGGGGTATATAACCATCATTCTTCTGCTTCAAGGACATAAAAAGATGTACTAAGTACAGTTGGCTTTCCATAATATATAAAAACATAGAATCGGATTAGATATCTGAAAGAAAGAAAGAGAATGGAAAGTAATATAAACAGTAAAAAATTTAAAGTAAATAAAATTAGGCTTACACATGTCCTCAAAAATAGTGCTTTGTTCTGTCCAGAAATGAGCTTAAAAGCTAGTTTGAAAAAAAATAGTCTTTCAGGGCACTGAAACTAGATTTTCATTTATGCATAATACTGGGGGGGGGGGGGCGGCGCGGGAGTGGGAAGTATCGACTATCAGTTCGATTTTTCCAGATCTGAAGAACTATTTTATTATTTAAAAGATTTGTGACAAATTCTGACAGCAAGTGCTAAATTTTTTAAGTCTGTTTTCAAATTAACCTGTATACTAAGGAACAGATTTACTCATAAATTCTAAGAAAATTCTGTCCATACTCAAAATCTCAAACAGTAAGAGCTGGTTGTAAACAGTGTAATTTCAGGGGGTATATGGTGCACTTCAAACGTAACAAATACTTTCCTGCTTTAACTGCCAAACTGGCCTTCATCATAAAGTTGCTGTCAACGCCTTTCTGCTCTTTCCTTCTTTTGTTTCATTGACTGGGAATGGGCACAGAAGAGAAGTGAAAGGGAAGAAAGGAGACATAGGTAGTAGATTTACATGTTAAAATAATTATTTTATTATATGTAGATTTCACATGAAGTCTTTCATAGAGCCAGATATTCTCCATTATGAACAAATCTGTATTAAAAAAAAGAAAAAAAATATATCCATACTGTATCAGTAAACTGGAGTCGAACCCAATTTTACTTCTGATACTATCCAGTAAAAGATGCTTAGAGAAAACTAAACACACAACATATAAAATTCTATTTCCTTGTAATGTTCCCTTTTCTGGTTATAAAATAACCTTAAATCACCAACTTTTCCTTTTATTTTAAATTTATTCTTCGTGGATATCTTTATAATGTTTCATTTTCTTGTCTTTCTTATACCCTCCATTCTCTCTTATTTTCGTTTACATGGAAAAAGTATGTGGGTGGTAAATTGATCCAACATAAGCACATAATTTTATGCAGAATTAAGTTCTTTCCAATCACATTTAAACACACCATTCCCACAAGCCTTCATTCTTTCTTTTCACCTCTTAACTTTCATCTACGAGAATTATAATTAACAGAGAGATATGAAGACAGTGCACATTACAGGGAGCAAAATGCTCGAGCAGAAACAGGAATTGTGCCATATCTGATGTTTAGTCCATGCATAGAGAGATGATGTTACTGGATTAGCTATAGTGTAAAATTATAAACTTATTTATTTCAAAACTTGGGATATGGATAAGAAAAAATCGTTGCTCTAGTCCTCTAGGGACACCTCAGGCTAAATAAATCCCTTTGATACTGACAAAGACATTCACAACTACAGAGACCAAAATGGAAATACTGCTATTCATGTCCCCTTCCTGTCCTTAAATAATAAAAGGAATGAAAAGGTAGTGTTTATTATGACTCAGAATAGGTGTTGTGAATAAATTAACTTTAGAGAGAGACTCATAGCAGAGGTATACAACAGATGTTACTTTAGATAATGCATCATACAATCAGAAAGGAAAACCAAATACTTCATAACATTTTCAGGATTATTGAAAAAAAAAAAAAAAGAACTTTCAATTTTCCACGAGGCATCACCAAAGTCTTCCTACAGAAAGATTTCATGACATGCAGAAAACATAAAATCTGAGAGTTTTGTTTATTATAAAGGTGCTTTGTGTGCAGAGCAAGAACGTTTGATGTTTAACTGATCTAGAAATCCAGACTTGTTAAAGGAACCACTAGCACCGTAACACAGATTAATCTAGTCACTGTAAATATGTTTTTGATGTGTATAATCTGCACTTTATGTTTCAATTAGCAAGACTCTATGACAAATACATAATAGCTCCTGTACAGCTGTATAGAATAGAAACATGTCACCATCTGCTTTTTTTTTGGAGTGTTGAAGAAACAGTGAAAAGCTTTTGAAAACTGAGGAGTTCAGTTAGTTTTAAAAGCCAGATAAGGCTTTGATTTGGACCAAATAACAGAGGAAGACTGGCCAATGAAAGAATAGAAAGTGTGTTCGTCTGTGCTGTGTGCCTGTTAAAATATTCAGTGCATCTCTGTTATCTAACAATCAGTCATATGACATCTTAGGAGTTTTTACCATAACATTAAGTTCTAAGATATAAATTTGGTTTGCCCACCTTCACATAATACTGACATTAGATAAGAACTAACAAGCACAAATTCTTTTTACTTCCCTACTCTTATTCAGAAGTTATATCAGTAAGCTTTAGCGTAGTCTTCCAATAACATACATCAATTTTACAGGAAATGGTTAACAAATGGTTTTCTAAAGATCAGCATAATAAGAAGCAGCTTTTACCTCAGCATTTAGATAGATCACAACAAATGAAACATACTGGAATAAGTACAAAAGGTATTTAGGGGTCTATTTAAAATGCATAATTGTATTGATTCAAATTCACATGCTAATTCTCCATACATTTGATTAGTTGTTACAGTGATTGTCTGTAAATGTAAATGTACTTAAATAATCTACCAGGATATTCTGGGAACTTTAGTTTAAAAAAAGAAATAAAATAGGAAACCCTGGCCTGTTTTAGCTTTTTTTTTTTTTTTTTTTTTTTTTAATAAAGTATTTAGCTTTAAAATAGCAAGGATATTCCAGAATACTGAAGAAGCTCCAATCTCTTTACTCATTCAGAATAGCAAGTTGTAGCAAGCTGTTTCTTTATGTATACACTTAGAAGTTTTTAAGTATCTGTCAGTTATCTGTCCGTCCATAAAAAGCCCTGTACATCTACATGACTTGTTTTATAAACTTAAAAATTCTTCTTGCATATCCCATTTTAAGATTTTGCTTTTTTTTATTTGGGTGGCTTTTATTTTTTAATTTTATTTTATTTTGGATAGAGAACTTTCAAAACCCAACTTTTTGCACCTCTGGGAAAGAAAATTTTTTCCTATCTTTATTATTTTCCCTTTTTAATGGATCCATAATCCTTCCCTCACCACTTCAGGAAAGTTTAAGAAAGTATTTATTCTAAGAAAACTATTATTTCTTCTTAAAGTGTCCAGGCAAATTCCTGGACAAGCCAATTCAAGACAAGCCTATTAAACTAATCAAAATATGCACTTCCAGATCAAAGGCATAGGGACCATGACAGAGGGACATGATGGGGGGGAATAGAGTGGATAGTATACAACCACAGTTTGACAGTATCAAAGAGAGAAATGCTCCTGGCAGAGTCCACAGATGGTACTGTTCTCTCTCTGAATGTGTTTTTAAATTACATTTGCTGTCACACTTTTGGTACAAAGCAATAAGCTTTGAAAGGGCTTGTAAACCATTTACAGGAATATCTTGGGACAAGAATGCCATGGATGTAGAAACCATTCTAATGACTTCCACAAACTTTTGAAATATACATTGTTTACAAAATATTTTACTCTATGTTTGCAAAATCTCCTATGAAAATTATCTTTAAAAAGACATGAGGGATTTAGAAGAAATATGCCATAATTCACTCTTCAGTATTTCTTCTTTCTTGTTGGTTCTTGAAGAAGATACTGGACATTTGAAGAAGATACTGGACATTTGGACCCAGATTCCTTCTGTGGAATTAGAGAAAAGCTTTACATTAGAACCTTAGTCATAGTTTTATCCAGAGAGAGAGAAAGCAGAAAAGTCTTTCAGAAATGTCAGAATTGGACTGAATTACTTGTAGGAATATGCTATAGTATTTCAATGGCCATAGAAATAGCTTAGGGTGACTAAAGTCCTAAAATAGATACAGACTGAAAACACTCTGAATCAGATAACCGAAACCTGAATAAGCATCCTGGGGGAAAACATAAAACATTTCTCATTTGCTGTGTCTGTAACACTTGATGGGACTATATGTAGTAAACTGACCTGATAAACTCATTTAAAGACTGAGATGTTTTTAAACTTTGTCAAGAAGTGATCCATTACTTATTATACTTGGAAAAATAGAAGCTAATTGCAATATTCCGAAGAAATAAAATAAGGATGTAAGAATTCCCAGTCTTTTTCTTCTGTAATCTTCAAGGAGAAGGATATGAACATGTGGAAGTACTAGATCCTGACTGTTTTCAAGGAGGTTTTGTATATCATCATCACAAAGAATAAGTCATTTGCATCTCATAAATTACTTCAGATGGAATTTTAATCCACAAACAAAATTTTCTTTTTTTCTTTTTTTTTTTTTTAATGGCTAAAAGATAGAGTTTAAATATTTTTAAATATTAAAAGTAAGTCAATGCTAACAGTCAACAGTTTCAAACTGCTATCTCCCTTGTCCCAGCATGGAAAAATTGAGTTGCAGACTCAATACCTATTCCCAGGTATTAGAGAGCCAGAATAAAAATGTGACTGCTGCACCTACTTAAAAAAAAAAAAAAATATTAACACCTTTTTGATCAACAGTAAAAGTGTAGAATATGCAGGCAATCCACTCGAAATAAAAAGCCCAAACCCAGGGCCAATAAAAGGCCTGACATCCCATCACAAAGCTGAAGACCCTTTCTCTGGCAGAATTGTTTCTTTTGCACTGAACACATCACCACCAGTTTCGAAATTCTTTTCCTCTTTCAGACATCATAATCAGAAATAAATAGAAGCTCAACACAGAAAAACCAACAGAATAAAGATTTTAAATTCAACATATCATTATGTTTCTTAAGTAACTCTTTTCTTCCATCCAAACCTTGTATTTTTCCTTTCTCTCTCTCATGGTTCAGCTTACATCTTTGCACTCACAGATTCATAACCTCTTAGAGGTGCTTATGCTGTCCACAACAATATCCTTGTTCTGTCTTGAAAATACTACCACATTGCATGTTTCAGGATCTGTTTCTCCCTTGTACTGATAAAGACTCCTCACACAGTCTTCAGCTTGACCCTTTTTTATTTCCTTGAATTGTTATATATTCCTTCTTGTGGAAATTTTGAGACACATTCATAATGTGGAATGGTTCTTAATTTACAGATCTCTCCGTGATTCTCCTCTCCTTTTTCTATAACATTCTCAAACTTTTACCTTCTCTGAGGCAACTGTTGTACAAGAGTTCACAAAGACATGGAAAAGTAAATGCAGAAATAGACTACAGGATAGTTCCCTGTGGAGGAAAATACCTCATTGTTTGGCATGTAGTATATATAGGGATGTGTAGATTTGCAGATTTGTAGATTTCAGTGATGATTCTGTCTATAATGTTGTTTGTCACAGTTTACATTGCAAGGCTGAACAAGGCCTGTGTATAACCTGACATGGAGTATAGATGAGCAAAAAAGTACTTCTGAATTTCAGATATTCTATATAATTCTTGGAATAGGGAGAAATAAAAAAAGTATTACTATGATGAGAATTGAATAGGATTGTATGATAGTTCAGGCTGGAAGGACTTCAGGATGTCTCTGGCTGAAAACAGGGTCAGCTATGAGATAGCATTAGTTACTCTGGGCTTCATCCAGTCTGGATACGCAGTTGCAGTCCTGTACTAGATTGCAAATCTAGTTCTATTTGTTGCAAAGGGTTTTTAAAACCCTTTTGATCAAATAGAAGGTCATTTGTAATTGAATCTAGTTAAATGACATTGTCCACTAAATGAAGTTACAGAAAAATATGAATCGTGAAGTTTAATACTAAAATCACAAAATAGGCATAAAATAGGCTTGGATAAAACTTGGGATACAGGCATTGTATATAGAGCTGTAAAACTATCAGAAGCACTTCCTAAACTGATCGGGTTTTTTCTTTATTTCTGCAGAGAGTCATGCATGAGCATGATCTTCTATCTAACACAGCTCTGAAGAACTGGTTTGTAATAAGTGGCTGGGTTGCCCCACTCCCCTTGTATTTTAAAGTTTGATGTTTTATTGCTTAAGTACTCCTGCATGTTATTCTCTTTCTCTTTGAGTTGTCAGTGAAGTTGAGAAAGAGATCAATTCAAACAAACAAACACTTACTACATCAATAATACACAGTTTTTCATCTAAAAACAAGTGAAGTATGTCATCTATTGTATTACTTGTTTTGAAATGTCTTTTCTTTTTCTGACATTTTAATACACTTCTGTGGTTAAAAATCCTAGAGTCTAGAAAAATGCTATGAAAGGATCAGATCAGAAAGTGGATCAGACTGTTTTCTAAGATATTGCATGTCTAAGCTATATTAATGAGTAAAGTAGTTAATTCTCTACTCTAAAAATACAACAAATCAAACCTCATCTTACGGATTTCAATGTATTTCAAAAAACTCAAGAATAATATAGTGTAAAGAAGTCTAGAAGTCAATCAGAGTGTTTCTGTGACTCTATTCCAGCTCCATATGCTAGATTTTGCTGACATCTGCATTGAAACCAACTGCAACATCTCTCCTCAAACATATGCATAGGATGGGATTAACCTTAATAACTTTGGACTTCTGCTATGTAGATAGCCATATGAACTAATCATCTACACTCCCTTAAGAATTCAAGAAGAGCAATAGAAATTTTCAGGATGTACTTGACTTTTCTTAAACTTCTACATCAAGAGTGGAAAAAATTCTGTCTGGAAAAAGTCTTTAGTCTAGACTCATGACAAAACCAGAACAGTGCCTGTAGTGGATACATTTATGAACCATTCACATAAGCACAAACACACACAAACCCAAAAAATACCCAACAAAAAACAACACCAAAAATAGTGGTGGTTTTGGTGAATTTTCTTAAGTTGTTTACTGCTTTGTATGTAAATACCTTTTAAATGTAAATTGTTTTTAAATATTTGTGCCATTTAAAAAAAATATATATTCTCAGTAATAAAGAATTCTGCTTGCAGATTATGAGTGCAAAGGCTCAGACATTTTAAAAAAAATTATGCTGGTCACCTTGTTGTACAGATACACAGAAATAAACTCCAGACTAAATATGAATATTTAGAAAAGCTCTCAAGCTTCGAATCTGGTGATTATCATACCAGATTTTCAGTGACTTCACTCATTCCCAAGTTCAGAAAGTTAGGCATTAGGTGTTTTGAAGGTGCAGTAATTCACTCTAGCTCCAGCATTAGTATTATGCTGAAACTATTAACACTGTGTTTTTCTCCAAGGGGGTCTAATTGATTTTTACTTCTCAGCCAGAAAAAAAGTGTGTGCAAGTTGTTTAGACAGTTTCATTACATTTATTTTGGAAGAAACATCTGTGTACACCTGAGCAATGCTTTACTTCAGAAAAACAGAATACTTTCCATTACACCACATAAAAGGGGATGTATAACATGGGTTATATGGATGAAAAGCACCCTGGAGGTTCATAAATATATTTGGCATCTACTGTTTCAGTGGTATATACATGTAAATATCAACCTGGTTTTATGTGATTTACAAAATAACAATTTTCTTATAAAAAATAGTTGTTAGACATAGCCCAGTAAAATACAAAACACGCTGGAAATCATGTAGACATGTAAAGAAACGTGTCATATCAACTACACTTCTTTACACCCACTAATATATAGCATAAAAATATTATAATTACATATAGAAATACTAATAAATATATATAACTGAAATAGCATTCATATAAATTTTATATTGGTGTGTATTCTTTATATAATTAATGTAATTTTAAACATTTATACTTCATTAGTAGCTGTTGCTATTAAACTGTAATGTAATATGAAATAATCTCCAGAACAGCAAGATAATATACAAGTGTAACACTAAACATTCTTAGCCAGTAAGTATACTATAATGCCAAATGTCGTGCAGTACCTTGCTTTGTTCTCTGTGAATAACCTATAGGCAGAGAAACATTAAAATACGATTATTAGGCAGAAAGACTAAAATAAATTGAGTACAAAATTTTTCATAGAATCATAGAATGGTTTGGGTTGGAAAGGACCTTAAAAATCACCTACTTCCCACTCCCTGTGATGGGCAGGGACACCTTCCACTAAACCAGGTTGCTCAAAGACTCATCCATCCTGGCCTTGGACACTCCCAGGGATGGGGCATCCACAGCTTCTCTGGGCACCCTGTTCCAGTGCCTCACCACACTCTCCATGAAGAATTTCTTTCTGATATCCAATCTGAATCTACCCGCTTTCAATTTAATACCATTACCTCTTGTCTTGTCACTACAGGCCTTTGCAAAAATTTCCTCTCCGGCTTCCTTGTAGGCCCCTTCAGGTACTGGAAGGTGTTATAAGGTCTCCCCAGAGCCTTCTCTTCTCCAGGCTGAACAAGCCCAACTCTCTCATCCTGTCCCCATAGGAGAGGTGCTCCAGCCCTCTGATCATCTTTGTGGCCCTTCTCTGGACTCCTTCCAACCAGTCTATATCCTTCTTATATTGAGGGCCCCAGAGCTAGACGCAGTACTGCAGGTGGGGGTCCTCACACAAGCAGAGTAGAGAGGGAGAATCACCTCCCTCCACCTGCTGGCCAAACTCCTGGCTCATCTTTTCATCTCATTGCTTTTCATCTACCAGTACCTGGGTGGTATAACCAGTACTACAGGGCTGCTCTCAATCCACTCTCTGCCTAGTCTGTACTTGTGCTTGGGTTTGCCCCGACCCATGTAGAGCCAAAAAATTTGTTGGGGAAAAAAATCTATCATTTTTGTGTGTTAAGGATTGGCTAATAAAACCCTAATGCATTTATCATGTGTGTATCATTAAGTAGTAAAATTAATCTATTCATATAAATCAATTTGCAACAAAAATCAATCCTGAAGGTTTTTTCCTCTTTTCTTACATTCACTAATGGTATTATTACTCAAATAGATTTGAATCTCACTCATATAAAAGCTTTGGTTTCAAATAGAATGTAATTACAAAATTTCTGTCACACATGATGTCAAATGATTGTACACTGGACTACAAAAAACCTGGGTTTTTTTCTTTTTCTTACTCTCAGTAGTGTTTTATCACTATGACTCTGACTTCCAAATGTATTTTCTGATGTTTCAGTGTTAAAACTCATTAAAGTAGCTTTTTAAAATCACACTTCTGAGTTAAACTTGATGCTTCTTAGAAGTCATCTAGAACATCATTAAATTAGGCTTCCATTTCATGTTACCTAACTTTAAAGCTCCTGAAAATAAGGAGCTGAGACTGGAAAACAAAATGTCTATCAATGGAATTAAAAAATGTATTTCCAAATCACAAGTTATCCCATGTAAAATTTTAGTGGGGAATTTGTCTGTCTTCCTCAAGAGACCTCTTTCCATCTGTTTTATAGGAGGCATAAATACCTAGTTCATAACTGCTTATCTTTCAGCTACCTGATGTTAGGATAGATAAAGTCAAGGTTAAAGTCTGTTTTGATCAACACATTAGGTTTAGGCTGTTATATCTTCAACAAATTTCACTGCCTACTTACTTGTGACTGCTTACAACACAAGTTACTCCCTCATCGAGGGTGACCATGCTATTTCAGAAGAGCAGCAGTCTGCCTTACACTGTATCCAAGTTTAAGTGGCATCCCACCATATTACTTGTCTATGCAAGATTATACTGATGTTTTTTTAACGAATCCTCATTCATAAATCACAGTCCAGCTGTTTTTCACAGTAGTATGCCATATTACTGAAGAACTATTACTAGGCTGGCACCTGCCCTCGTCACTTTACATCTTACAAAGTCATTTTGATTACAGTTGCTTTCATTTATTTTTGAAGCAGTTTACATGCAGAAATGATATGCAGATGACCAGAAAGGCCTTCAGAATACTCAAGTCAGTTCTAGTTCTAGTCATATTATGTAGGTCAAGGAACTATACGTACGTAAAACTCTTTGCAAAAAACTTTGTTATACCCCAATAAGTAATTAGTAGAACAGAACAGGAAATTTTAGCAGAAAAATTATTCAAAGAGTTTGCTTTCATATATTACCAAGATTTATTTAACAACTGGTTCAACTGACCATGATTCTTTATGCCAACTTGAGAAGCTTGCAATCTTAATTTTTAAAGTGCATATTTACAACCAATTTTTTTTTGTTCTAATTTCTTTTCACACTTATAGTTTACATGGAACACAGAAGAATCTTGGCAACTTTCTGAACCCTAATTATCTTTATAGTTCATCATGACTGCTTTTTTGTGTACACATGTGAAGGACCAAAGTTATCCTACCTAATAGTAAAAAACTAAGCTTTCCTTTTCTTGTGTAGTCAGTGGAGAGAGACATACAACATCTCTAATTGATCCAGAGCTTGGGACATCAGACAGCCCTTTGAACTTATATCAACTAGAAAATAAATGTAGGAATTCTTGCTTGGTGCTCAAGAGCAGACAAAAAGAACCTGAGCCTATATGTTTGTAACCCTGCATCTAGGTTGCAGGACATGTGAGATTCATTCTCCTGACATGTGAGATTTGTTCTTCTAACCTAGGTAGATCAGCTCAGACACTATTTGGATCCCTCCCTCACTGAGCACCAAGGTATCCTTACAAGAAAGAGCACAGAGGGGAAGGAGGAGGCTTCACACTTTTTGTTCACATACAGTCAGGTTACTGCATCCTGACAGTATAGGACACCCACGTTAAGGAAATGCATTACTAGACTGGCTGTAAAGCCTTATGTGGTCTGATAATAATCCTTATATTCAATTTTCCACACAAACATGAACAAATATGACATTTTTCTAGAAATCCTTGAAAATAAACTTTTTTTTTTTTTTTTGAGAAATTACATGCAGAGCACAGTACGAATTCCAAAAGGAAGAATCTTAAACTTCTTCCAGCCCGTTTTCAAACATATGTAAACAGTTTAAATTGTTTAGCTTTCATAGTGGAATCATCTCAATCAGTAGATTTTTGTTTAACTTCACAGTGAACAGGAAATTGCAGGATGCCTTTTTTATTATTATTATTTCATGTAATTTAGACAACAATTGCACTAACTCATTTGCCACTGTTATTTTCTTCCAGTTTAGAAGGAAAATAGTTTGACCTATAATAGAGATTCTCTTGGTATTTTGTCAAATTTATATTATGCCAGCAGCAGTCACTGATTTTAATTGAATGGAAACAACAGCTCTCATCCTCTGTGTCACATTGCTGCATTATATATCATTGAATTTCAATCTGGTTTCACTGGGACCTGCCGAGTGTTGCTTACGCCAACCTCTGAGTCTCCTTGCTATATTCCCTTTCAGGGTAGAATTGTTTGCCTTTTGTCTGCTCTCTGATTAAATTGACACGATTCTACCTTTTGTGACTCCTATGTCATTTTCTGTTGACAGCATCTAGTAACAGTAACAGACCAGTGTCCTTGTGGAAGGGGCAGAAACCATTGATTGGCTGGGTGTATTAATGCAGACCCTTTAAAAGTGATACAGACATGGCATTGTGCTAACTGGCAGCTGAATGGGGGCTAGTGAGAGATGTTATTAACCACAGATAACAGTCAGCATCTTCTATTCACTAGCAATGTCACTTTGCACCTTTTGAGGAACAGTTGGTAGTGAAATTCGTTGAAGCAATTCTTTTTCTCCCTATACACATCCTAGACTGAAGCTATTTAAAGCAGAAGACTGGAAATAGTGTTCTGATTAAACTGATGTTGGTAGGATGCTCATATAATTTCCAGGGAGCTGAAACACTTAATTCAATCCATCTGCACTTCACAGCTAAAATCTCCTTAGGACAACAAGATAGGCCCTGCTGACATGAGAGGTTAAATGTTTACCATGGATAGGGAATTTATAATTGCCTTTTTAGAAATGAATGATTAAAAGTGGTTACAAGAAGCACCTGGCTATATGAGTCCTATCCATAAAACACAAGGGAGATGTAATAATTATGTCAAATCCTTCCACAATGATCCTTTTAAACAAGATAGAAAAATTAAAATACAAAAGCCCTAAAATCATGAGTTTTACAAAGCATCTGCATTTAAAATTAAAGTGTCTGCGAAGTGCAGAATGGTCTTTGTGCAAGCTGAACATGAAGCACTTAGTCAGCTCTACTTCTGTTCAACAACAAAATCAGACTTGGTTTTGTCATATTTTCAAGGTTTACATACAAATGTCAGTGTTTTTTCTAGATTAAGGAATTTTTCAAGAGTTAGAAACTACAATGGGAAGTTTGTCTTCCTTCTTCTCAGTTTATGTTGTCATGAATAGCATAAACTAATCAATATAATTTGATTTTTATCAGCATTCTGAAAATGTAAATGTCTTCATATATTCCTCAGAAAGTGAGCATTTCACCCTGACTCTAAGTCATCCTTTGAACAAACTAAGATGTTGATGGCAGGTCAACATTTCTGACAAAAAGTTATATTCTATAGTAGGGTATACTAGCTCATGCACAATGCCACATCAAAATAACTGGCTTCCATATTACAGCTGTCTCACATCCATTCATCTCTAAGCACTACTGGAATTCATTCAACCTGTCTGCATTCTCCTATTTAAACATTTTCTAATTATTGCAAGATATTGTAGAAGCTGAAGGGAAGTGCAAATCCCCACTGATTCTTGTAATACAAGTAGGACCCACATATATATAAGCAGGACCTACAAATAAGTACCATCATATGGTTAAGAAAAAAGATAGTATGTGCTGTATATTATTTTGAGGATAATTAAAATGCCACCTACTGTGACATTACACACGTACTATTCCATAAATTCAGTAGAATTATATTTATTTTATTGAGTGCATTTCTTCCCAACAGTTATTTTTTTGCTCCACTGTGGCACAGTGTTGCCTTCTTAGGTTATTATTAACTACCTATGGTTTTCAGAAGCATATTTCCCATTCTGAACAATGTCATTAGTTTTTTTAAATATCAGACATAGAGAGTTTTTATATGTGGTAGTGAAAAATAACAAACCAAAATTAATATTATGTCATTTGTATTCACGTTGACCATAATGAGATCCATTCCACTTTTGACAAAATGTTTTGCCTTTTATCAGAAAAATACATGGCAATATACTGCAATTCTATATACATGACCATAGACTATTACTAAAACACTATTGCAGAAGAGCTCTTCAGTCAAGATGCAGCCTCTCAACAGTGGAGATTCTCAAACAAGAATTCAGCGGTGTGTATCTTGTCTCCCCATATGTGTCAAAAACAAATATTCAGAGCATCATTAATTAGGCCTTTGCATGTTGACATGAAATACCCTATTAGATATCTGAAAACAGATATCCCTACTGTAATAAGGATATTGCAAAATTTTTGGATGTTTGGGTGACATAGATGAAATAGCATCTGATTGCAATCATGACTGATACAGATCTGTCAAACTAGCTCCTGATGGATGTTTTTGTAGCTGTTCCTCCAACTCTGAGAGAACAGTGATGTCTATGACACTCAGAGGTTGCTGTAATTAAACTCTCAGTCCATCTGTGCAGAAGATTTCATAATATTTTCAAGAACAGATTTTTTTCAGTATTTGTACATCTTTATTTTGGCTTGTTAAGGGACACATTATCCTGTGTAACTTTCAAGAACAGTTTGTATGGAAGTTTACTTCAGAATGTTTCACTGAAGCAGAAGGCAGCAACTACAAAAGTATTTAAAGGTTAACAATTGCTTTCCTTTACAAGACCTATGTGCAAACTGCAAGATGCTTATTTTGTAAGAGTTAGAGACAGTACTAGAACATAAAGTAGGTCATAAAGCTCTTCTTCTTTGACGTTAAATATTCTATAGCTATCAATCAAATATGTAGGCAGTGAAACTACACTAGGGCTAAAGGCCAAGGAACTGCAAAGACAGAAGACAACATGGGAAAAAAACCACATCAGTTTACTGATTCAGTAGATACCCACATACCACTTTTGGTATGAGAAATCATGTCAAGGAAGCTGTATTACTGATTTCAACAGCTGTAGCAAAAGATATTTTGTAGTCATGAGCTCATAATGTGGTAGACATATATAAAGTCCTCAGAATGATGGAAAACGCTTTTGGACCTCCAAAATAATATCAGAATGTAGTGCTGGCTAAAGAATGACAGTTTCATTTTCCTAGAAACTTCTGAAGTCTCAGTATATGTTTAATCCCATGTTCCAAAAAAAAAAAAAAAGGAAAGAAACAAACAAATCCACAAACACGCACATTCCCCCTCAAACCAAAACACAGTTTTCTGTCAGACAACTAGGTGTATAGAATTGTAGCATCAACATTCCATACTATCAATATAAGACGCTATATTATAAATTATCTACCTGATTTTCCTGTCTACATAATTGAGTTCAATCCCTTGTACTAACTCATCCCGCTATGCTTTCACCTTCTCAGGTCAATTTGAGTCATGCAGGGTAGAGATGTAATGTTAATCTTCATCAATATTGCATACCATCTTATAAAGAAAAGTGGGAAGATTGGTTTTGTTTGAAACTATCAACTTTCTGCTAAGTATTTCTGCTTTAAAAATGTATTTCACCAAACAGTTTCTAAATTCTTGTATTAATGAAGGAATAACGAAATATGAGGTAGTCTGTGTTTTCTTGTTGTAAAATAGATTGGAAAAAAAAAAAAAAAAACAAACCAAAACAAACCAGAAAAAAGATGCTTATGTTAGAGGAAAAAAAAAATCCATGAGAAAATTAGAAAGAGTTGAAAAACATTAGAGCTATGTTGATAAACACAAAAGTGATGGACAGGAATCTTCCAAAAAAATCACAAATAAATCTATTTATTCAATACTAAATACATTGCCAATAATGTAGCGCATTCCTGAATATAGAATCATAGAATCTTTAACATTGGAAAAGACCTTTAAGACCAAGTCCAACCATTAATCTAGCAATGCCATGTTCACCACTAAACCATGTCCCTAAGCACCACATCCCCACATCATTTAAATACCTTCAGGGTTGGTGACTCCACGTCTTCCCTGGGCAGCACGTACCAATGCTTGACAACTCTTTTGATGAAGAACTTTTTCATAATATCCAGTTTAAATCTGGTGCAATTTGAGTTTGTTTCCTCTTCTCCTATTGCTTGTTACCTGAGAGAGAGCAACACCCACTTTGCTACAACCTCCTTTCAGGTAGTTGTAAGAAGTGATATGGCCTCACTGAGCCTCCAGTTCTCCAGACTAAACAACCCCAGTTCCTTCAGTCTCTCCTCACAGGACTTGTGCTCTAGACCCTTCACCAGCTCCGTTGCTCTCTTCTGGACACGTTTCAGCACCTCAATGTCTTTTTGTAGTGAGGGGCCCAAAACTGAATACAGTATTTAAGTGTAGTGCTCAGTAGTACAGTACTGAGTACAGGGGTACAATCACTTCCCTAGTCCTGCTGGCCACACTTTTTCTGACATAAGCCTATTGGCCTTCTTGGCCACTTGCATACACTGCTGGCTCACATTCAGCCAGCTATCAACCAGCACACTCAGGTCTTTCTCCACCGAGTAGCTTTCCAGTCACTTGTCTTCAAGTCTGTAGCGTTGCATGGTCTTGTTGTGACCCAAGCGCAGGACTCTGCATTTGACCTTGTTAAAAGTTATACAATTGGCCTCAACCAAATGATGCAGCCTCTCCAGATCCCTCTGAAAAGCCTTCCTACCCTCAAGCAGATCAACGCTCCCATCCAGCTTCTTGTTGTCTGCAGACTTACTGAGGCTGCACTCAATTCCCTTGACAGTTTCATTGATGAAGATATTAAACAGAACTGTCCCCAGTACTGAGCCCTGGGGAGCAGCAGTTGTGACTGGCCACCAACTGGATTTAACTCCATTCACCATACTCTTTGAACCTGGCCATCCACACAGTTTTTTACTCAGCAAAGAGTACTCCTGTCCAAGCCATGAGCAGCCAGTTTCTCCAGGAAAATTCAGTCCTCACTTTTTCTTCTGTGTGCTCATTGAAATGCTGAACTTTGGCTACTGTTTAATTTTGCATCTCTTTTTGAGTTCCTTACAAGCTCTAGTTCTACACAACTGCTAGTCATTTCTCTGCCACCAGGTCTTGCAGCCTTGTCTAGCTGATCACTGTCATCATAAGTTTCACTAAAGGGAAGGAGGAAGTAATGGGAAAGAAAATTATTATCTCAAGACAGGAAGATAAAGCCATCACTGATCTGTCATTCTGTATTTTCCTACTTAGCAAAAGGCTACACAGCTAATGAGAAAGCAGAATTTATAATGCAATATGCACAATCAATCACCAGCTGAAAATTATGTCCATAATATTTAAATATATAATTAAAAATAAGTGGTTTGGGGGAAAAAATTATGTTTATAAGCAGTCCACCAGAAGAATTGTCTACATCAGTTCCCAATAACTAATTTAAACTGCTCTATCTCATAATTTTTCCTCTTCATATTTCAGGAAAGTGTGTTCCACTGAGATCTCTCTAGTTACTCTTGACTACATTTGACCAGGTTTGTAGTATAACCTGAAAATTTGAGATATTTTTAACAATTTTTCAGGTGTGTTGTATTGCAGTAAATCAGTAGAATCCGAAAGGAAGCTAAAAAGAAACAAAATGAAAACTAATTTCAGTTTGGTCCTCAGGATATTTTGGATTTATTAAACTAAATCAGAGAGGGCCAAGAGTTTGAAAGGTAAGTTAAAAAAAAAAAAAAAATCACAGAGAAATAAATAAGGAATTGAGGAATGTAAAATCAGGATTAAGTTTCCTATGATTATTCACAGAAATATAAGGTGATATTTTACAAAGGCCACTGTACTTCATAAAATCATAAGTTTAGAAGAGACCCTGAAATATAAGGTGTTCCATCAAGTAGGTGATGGAACACTACTGATTCATGTTTGTTTGCACCTCATTTAAAGGGTTCTAACAATTAAAGCTCCTAAATCCCTCAAATAATCCGTTCCAGCACTTAATATTTAAATTATAAAATTTTTCCTACTATCCAGTTTTCCTCGGTACCATTAAACATCACTACTCTTACATATGCTGCTCAAAATAAACAATGGAAAATTATTGTGTTCTCTCTTACAGATGCCTTTTTATGCATATGCAGCTTCTAACCGCATTCACTCCTCAGCCTTCATCTTCATCTTCAACTGCACATACAAATTTTTTCAAGTTTTCCTCATTTGATCCTGTAGACCAGTTGCCCAAACATTTCTAGACATATGGTGCCCAAAACTGGCACAGTGCTGAGCAGAGTAGAGAGATGGTTTCATATCTTCCAAGTTATAAATCCTGGTTATACCTGCCTATTATGCTTGTATTTTTTGATGGTCTTGCCCAATTTGATTAAGACTTTACTAAATCAAGATATATGTTACTTTTGTTGCTCCTCTGTTTACAAATCATCCATCATTTTATACATAGAAACTGGTCGATTCCTAAGAAATATGTACAGGCTGTAATTCATCTCCTTGTTTTTGTATAGGAGATTCCAAATATTTCTTTCAGTATTTGTCTTGCATGTCAAAGTTAAGGTAACAGGTGTATAATTCCCTACTTTCCTGTTTTTGAAGCTGAGACCAAAGTTGCTTTCCTTCAGACTTTTGATAGATGTTGTATTTTCAGAAGATTTTATGAGTTCCCCAGAAGAATTGCTAATAGTCTGAGATTCCATCACCTAACACTAAACAGTTTGGGCTGAAACTCATCTGTCCCAGAAAATCTGAAAACTTGTAGTTTGTTAAATTCCTCTCTAAGCTGTTCTTTCTCATTCAAGGATGAGATCTAATGTGTTGATATTACTGACAAACTGTATTGACCACTTGATAGTAGATGAACTTTTTGTTAAAAGAAATAGAAGCCCCCACAACTTCCAAGCCACATCTCTGATACTAAATAAAATAGGTCATGGAACAACCTTTTCCATATTGATAACTGTTTATACATAATCTGTCATTGGTTTGGCTAACTAAACCTCATACTGGGTGAGACAGTATGAGGGCACAATTCAGTAATTTGAAAAGACTACATCAGATTTGGTTGTCTTAGTTTTTTTACTGTTCCCCAAACCATTCCAGTAAGCTTTACACTGTCCATCATACCTTCATACCTTCATGTCATACACTGCAGCCAGCAAAGCGTATCTTCAGGCTACATTCAGATACACACAGGACAAGACTCAGGAATGGGAACACAATTCTCCGTATTCACAAACTGCCAGAGAAGCCCCTATCAGGCTTTTGGCACATTCCAGCTAGCACTGGCCATTCCTGAGCACAGTTTGGGAGTTATAACTTTACAGCGGCCATCTCCAGGAGAGAATACGCTTGCATCCAGTGCCAGGAAACATTCCTGGCCAGGTTTACTTTGCTGGTGTAGATACACAGTTTCCCACTGCAACAGATTCCCTGAATTGTATCAGATCCAGAGCTACGGGCTGTATATTGCACATGTGGCCAGCTCAGTAATGTAAACCAGAGAACAGTTGCTAGCACATTGAAGTTAGAAGTTTGTCTTTTATTTCATTTCCTGTTCTGTGTTTCAATACTTATTTTTTTGTATCAACTAGACAGTTCCATTTTCTAAATGTTTTCTTCTTTAGTTTGAGATGAGGGGAAAGCATTAAATTTACCCAGGTATATCACTTATAAAACTTCAAATTTTCCTCCATAAGGTGACACAGCTTCTGGGAAGTCTTTCATACAAATTCCTATTTCTCTTTAAGTCTGCCTTCCTGTTTCAATTCTATTGCATTTCCTCTTTCCTATTCTGAAGACTATAAATGTAACCATTTCATATTTAGTCTTCCTAGCTAGGTCCCACCTCGATATTCCCAACCAGTTCTTTTCTATTAATTAGAATAAAATCTATTAATTAGAATCACATCCTCAAGTTGTTTTCTACACCTTCTGTACAACAAAATTGTTATTAATGCCTTCCAAGAATATGTGGATCAGTATGCCCAGGGGATTCATCTAATCCAGCTGTTGAAATCAACAATACAGACCAAAAAATCTGACTGTGTCATTCAAAGATTCAGTTATAGTTAGTGGAGAAAAAGAAGCACTTCGAGTACATCATTCACCAGCTGCATACCAAGTGAGGACTGCTGGTACTCATCAGTCACACCAATCAGCTGAGGAAATGGCTTTGGTTGAGTGAATAGTTTTGGTCCACTCACCAATTGGATCTTAAAATAACTACAGCTGCTTTCATCGCAGACTGTGTGAAATGACTTCGGACTGAATAAATAACAGCAGATTGCTCACTGGAAAACAATGAAACAATTTAGGGTTTCCATTCTACCGTATCATATAACAACTTTAATTTACCTGACTTTCTTGTAGAGGTCATTGTACAGAGACAGTGATCATAATTAACTTGCTTCAAATTTATACATTCACCTAGAAACTGACGGTGACTGTTATTTCTTTTTGTCGCGTTCCCTCCTATGTTATATCTGAAAGTCAGAAACAGTCTAGTTGCAACATTTCTGGAAATGGTTTACTAGGTTTGTAAACACCTGTTGTCCTAAAAGTCAGCACTGGAAAATAGTATGTCATTTTCATTTGAGAAAAAGCCAGATGTGAAAGCAGGCAACATGAGCAATTAAACAAGGGGGCTTAGACTTTTATTTTTAACTGTTTGTCACTGAATTTATCAGCCACATCCTTCTTTGTGGGTATATGCACATGCATAAGGTATCTTTCTGGGCTACTCAAACTCTGCTACTAAGATAGCATGAGAATCAAGTTTTTAGTTTGCTTATTCTTTTATTCTCTTGATCTATCCAATGAAAGTGCTTTACACAATCAAGAAATACACTATATGCTAAGATCAGGGATTCTAGAATGGTATTGGGACAATGTGCTTCTGCTTTTATTAAATGAAGACATATTTAGCCTGCTGTTGAAGATACCTGACTTTAATAGGATCAGAGATTCTGTGTGTTCAGTAACTTTGACAGATTTTCTTTCAATGGCATTGAATCTTCATTCCTCAGCCTTTCTAGCCTTATTGTTTGTATTTGTTCTATTAGAAAATCTTACTCACTCATACCATGCTCTACTGTATCAAATACTCTTCTAAAATAATAAGTTTTAGTAGCTAAGTATTACTCCAGTATTTCAAGTTCCACAATAATGCAATAATTTTAATAGACTGGCATGTTTAATGGTAGGCTAAATCAGGTACTGATACCTGGTTTGGTAGGAAGGAAATAGCAGGATTGCTATTCTTTGATTGTCACATTACCAAGAGACTACAATAATGAGCAGATCACTAGTAACATAAAGGAAGATATCTCCATGTCATCAAAGAACTAATAATCCAAGAATAATAAAAAGCAACAATGATAAGTGATGTTTAAAGGAACAATTTCTAAGAGTTTTAAGTTGCACCAGCTACTGTTTGTTTCTTACCTGATCCCTGACTTCTTGGACAACTTCCCTGTACTTGTCCCAGGCTCCCTGTCCCTATTTCCACCCAGTGTAGGGTCCCTTTTTACATCTCAGTTTATTCAGGAGCTGCTCATTCATCCACACAGCCCTCCTGGTGCTTTTACTCGACTTCCTCTTCAATGGGATGCATCGCTCCTGAGCTTGGAGAAGAAGGTCCTTGAATACTCGCCAGCTTTCTTGGGCCCCTCTTCCCTCCAGGGCTTCATCCCGTAGAACTCTGCCAATGGGTTCCCCGAAGAGGCCAAAGTCTCCTCTCCTGAAGCCCAGGGTAGCGAGCTTGCTGTGCACCCCCTTTGCCTCCTTAAGGATCTCAAACTCCACCATTTCATGGTTGCTTCATACTGAGGCATTGTCATAATTTGAAACACAAACACATAATAATGCTTGTATCTCAGAAATCTGTTGAAAGTAGAGAAGTGTCAATAAAAAAGTTTCATGCATTTTATTTTTTAATTACTAATGCAGGTTTTGCAGTTTTGGACGTTGAAGATGGTTGGATTTTTCACAAAATTAACTGCAATCTGCTTGCTGGTATAGAAAAAAAGTGCCCAAAACTAAACAAATTTATCTAAATTATTCTAGAGATTGGATCCTCCCAGCAAAATAACAGGTTTGTTTTCTCTTATCAAATCAGGCTGCATCTTTTCACAGAGATTTTTAATTTCTTTTTATTTATTTTTTAAGTTGAGTGGTAGAGAAAACATTTCCACAGTTTTTTAGCAAATACTTCTTCTGTTCAAGTGCTGATTTTGAGGAGAATTTCTCCCTGTGGGACACAACTCAATTATGCATGTTTTACTTGTAATTTCTACAAACTCTTGTTGAAGTTATTAAGTTTCTGTTTCAATATACCTGTAAGCTAGAAATATGCCTTTCTTATTTTGCCTAAGCACATAATTTATTCCCATGTGATATTTTTTAAACTGCACATTTTTATTGTATACCAGGATTTGGACCATGCTAGACTCCAGCATGTGCCAATGGATTTAACAATTCCATTAAGAGATTCCACACTGACAGCCAGTGGAAACATAGTTTGGCTCTGATTTGCTGGAATGGCTGAAGTGCTACAAGTAATACTGCAGAGGAAGAAAAGTTTTTATTAGACCATGTAAAGCTGCAAGATGCCAGTTGGCTCACTCTCCTACAGTACACACTGTTTCTCAACACATTCTTCTGGGTCAAAGAATTTGAAATACTTGGGACAAGAAAGGGTATCATCAGTACTGCTGTCACCATCATCAACAAGGAGTCACTACTCTTCAAGTTTAACATATTTCTTCTAGCCTTCTAGCACATGAACACTCCCTTGGAATTTACAAGATTTTGTATTTTAACTAGGAAAATAAACACAATAAAACTGGTTTGAAGTGAATCATAAACCCATACATTTACAGATTGTAAAAACATACCTTTTTTTTTGTTTCCTTCTTGAAATTAAAAATTTAAAATAATCCCTTAGGCTGAAATTCTCACCTGTCTCCCGCCATTTAAAACTGAAGAGCCTAGTCTAAAATAATTACTTAAAAATCGATGGTCAGCATTACAGGACAGTTCTACTCATCACATCTGCGAATGGTTGTCTTTTTCCTACTGGCAAAAGTATGTACCAATACAACTATTATAAACTAAATATTTTACTTTCTGACCTCTAAAGTTGCATGTGAAAAATATAATTTGCTGTCTTAAAATGCCCACAGGGAAAAGTACAAGCAGCTTCATCACTGACTCAGAAACATCCTGTATGTTGGTTATTACAGAAATCACCTGCCAAGTTTTTTTCCTGGTTTTTCTGAAGTTCATATCTATGGTTTTGCAAAATAAGATATTTATACCAAATAGTCCCATCTTCCAGGAAACTGGTCTAGACAATTTTTTATGTTGTTTCATGACCTACGCTTTCCAATACTGCTGTTACTGTTTTATAAAATACTTGGATTTTTTTTTAATTATTTTAAAAAATATTTCTCCCCATAGGAATGAAAAAAAATAGCACTGGAGACTTATAGCATGGCACTTTTTTTTTTTTTTCTTTTTTCAACATATCAATGTGCTTTTCTACTATGGTATAAGATTAAGCAATTTGTCCCATCCCTTATTTCTTTGCCTTTCCCTTCCTTTTCCTTTTATGCCTCTGGAAGTCATATTGTAACTAGTAGCACTTTGTACAGTTCTGTAGTTCTTTGATCTGGTGCTTAGCCAGTGAATTTACACTACATGGTGAACTGAAGCAAACTGCCACAATACCCTCAAGTCAGTAAAATCCCAGGAGGAAAAATGAGCTCCATTCTCACATTAGGCTGAGCTTGTCGTCTAATGGGAAAACACAATCTCTTTTATAACTATTTTACGAAGCCTAATAAGCTGTTCACTGTACAAGAAATAGTTCTGAAAGTATGAACTGAAAATACTTGCCACAAACTGATTCCTATTTTCTGTGTGAAACTGGTATTTCTTTCAGTGCTTCTCTCTGTATTATTTTTCCCTCATGGAATTTCTAATTTTCTTGGATCATAAATCTATGCGATTGCACAGATCATCTGGGTGCCTTGGCATGTCTGATACTGCAAAAATTGCATTAGCCTACTTTACTTAGGCTGTTATGAAATGTAGGTGAAGTCTACAGAAGTCTTTTAGGAGATAGCTGTGAGAAGTTCCAATATCATCAGCTCAGTTACTCAGCTTAAGGTTACTTTTAAAGGTCCTTTGAATTCACTTTTTGTTGATAGACTTTCTCATATTTTTCATAGTTCAGCTTGTCAGTAGCTCACACTAAAATATGATGGTTCAAAAATGCAATCCCTGAACTCAGTTATCAAATTATTACTCTGAGTTTGAAAGCAAAACATGACATTTTCCTAGATAACAAATGAAGAGTTCTACATTATTGAGCAAATCTGTCACAATATCCCATGTTAAACAGGAGTTTGGAACCCGTTGTTATTGTTGCAGGGCACCCCTGACATGTTGAAATTATTTTTCACTAACAATCAGAGCCAAGTTTATTTACTGTTTATAAACAGGAAGAGATTTATCCACTAAAATTAAGCAAAAATAATTAATTACTCTTATGCAGATCTGTATATGGTTCTGTACAAAGTGTAGAGGACCTCCGTATCTAAATGAGAGGATTGTGAAACCATCTCGCTATTTTTCCATCATACTAAAGAATATCTTATTGACTGCAGCCATTATATGCTTCAATGAATATTCAGTCCTCCTAAGAAGTTATTCATTCCTACAAGAAGCATCCTTCAAACCAAGCTATACAACTTAAAACACTGGGCTGTGAGTGAGAAGTACATATTTATGTAATTTAAGAAATTTGAGATACAGAAGATGTCCATATCCCTCAAAAACTACGTAATGCAAGCTTACACAGTGAAAATTTTCAGTACAAACTATACTTCATGAACCATAATATTTATTAGAAAATATAGAAATAATGCTCTGAAAAGTTCTCTTCCATAATAAAATTTTCTCAGAATTCCATTAGCTCTTAACTATGAACTTCACTCACTTCTCTGAACAGTCAATTAAAATAAAATCTACCACTACATGTCTTTAAAGTGTACCTCCTTCAAACAGCCTCAGAGGTATTAATTTAGGAACACAATGTCAGATACACACACATAAAGAGATATATATAAAACAACCAGCTTAGCTGTACTTCCTTCTGCTGTTCAACTGTCTAAACACACCTGCTTCAAAAAGTAAAACTTACATTTAAAATTATATTTTCTTTCAGAATTATTGAATATCTTGTCATTCCTTCATTGTGTGATATACCTACAAGATTAATGAACTGTCATGGTAGTTTTTTATGTCACCCATTGCCTCCATTGTATTTTTTGATGTATTATTTAAACATGGTACCTGAAAACCTGATTTTCTGATTGTCCTCTTTCTTATTAAAACAATGCATTTGCAAGTCAAAGCTATTTCATCTTCAGTCCTAACCACAAAAATAGGACACTGTTTTACTGTTAGTAAATTGGAAGGCAACAACTATAAGAAACCAATGAGCCTGATGAACATGAATTCTGAAAATTCCAAATTAAGCATTTATGCACTGGGTGAGAGAACTGATGGCAAGAAATCCAACAAGCTAACCACAGTATAAGTTTTGATTGATGGATGTTGTTTGAATATAATATTATTGTATCACAGCCTCCAGTTGCAATCAAGATTATTACCAGCTCTGATGAGAAGGCAGTGAATCTAAAGATTCACTTTCAAGAAGGAATACATAAGAACAGAAAATGATTTTTTTTAAAGTCAGTAACACAGATTCTGTATTCCACCTACATGAGAAAATTGAAGTGAGGAGAAGTTCTAGAATTAGGGAAAGGTACAATTTAAATCAATAGGCATTATAGAGATAAAAAGAGAAAAGTGGTGAAAAACCTTGACTTAAGTGATAGGATGTGGCAAGTTCTCTGGAATGTTGCTTGTAGGTGACTAAATTTAACTTCAGCTCTGCTAATTACCTGAATCCTTCTGTAGTTTTGGATTTACATACAATTGTTTCTAATTATTATTGTTTATTTAACATTATTGTAAAATTGTTGCAATTTTAATCACAGGTGACTTATGAGTGGCAGCATTACAATATTCATTAATATAATGCATAAATTCAAAGCCAGACATTTTATACCACCTTTTAATATGTTCCCTGATTTCCAGCAGTGACCCCCTGAAGGCACATACATTCAAGTTATGAACTTTAACAGCATTTATCTGTAATGAGAATATTTTTTGTTCTCCCAGTGTATGCAACACATCATTTTAGCTATTCTCATAAAAGGGTTTGGAGCATCTTTAGCAGAAATGTGAAGTCAAAGATACTTGCGTATGTAGCAGATGGAAGGTTTACACTCTTGTAAACCACACCTGGTATCTCTGTTAGGGGTATCATTTTAGAAAAGTCTTGGAAGTTTTACCACTTTTGTGTATAGTAAACCAGGCGAAAAAAAAGTTTTGTTTCTTATTGCTCTGAATCATTGTGTGAATAACAAAAAATACTGCTGTATTGTGGACTTTTAAATGGGTTGGTTGATAAGTATTATTTTATCTTTCTATTTTTCTTGCCTTATACTGTTAAACATAAAGCTTAATTTATTCCATGTTACATAATGTTCACAGTGCATAATTACATATTTGTTAGTAAAAAATAAATCAATACTGTGTTCAGTTGAGTCATTCTCTTTATAATTAGTCTTTTATGTATACTTTAGCAACATATATGGAGGTGGAATTCTGATTCACACACATTAAGCAAGACTTCATTCAGCTGCCTACACAGAGAATACTAGTGCCATTTTCATCATTGGACAGGTTTTTTTCTGTCCTTCAGTTTCTGTCTCAGAACTACACAGGTCTCCTGAAAGCATTGCGCCCTAAGTAACATACCTGTGAGATAGCTTGCATAGTCTAGGGCATGTAAAACCGCAGTAGGTGCCTACATTTAAGTTAACAGTTTCAATTTATCATCAATACCGTCACTGGGACTCAAACAATTTGCTTAAATGTGTTCATCTCATGTCATTTGCAAATTCTCCAGCTGCCACTCCAGGAAGATATAGGTCTGCTTTACGTCCCATCTGTCACTTCTGTGTGTATGTCTTGGATATTCCATAATATCTCAAATAGCACCAAGAGCCTATATTTAGGCAATTGAATTAAGTCTATACCGGCTAGAAAGCTATATTTACATGTCTCCTAAAGGCTAAACTGAGTAATTCCTTAGATCTCCTCAGCTCCACTTCAGTATAGACTTGATTATGTTTTCCAGAATAGGAACACAATCCATTTGAAATGCTTTCCCATGTCCTGTTAGACCTCAAATACCAATACAAGACTTCAGAGGTCTCCCATGCAGGTCGTTCGTTGTATCTGCTAGCTCTACACAGACACCTTGGACATCATTAAAGATGTCATCTGACACTAAACACAACCTGGCAGGTATTAGTAAGAGCCTATCCAGTGTATCCAATAGAGAGGCACTATGACAATCAGGGGTCTGAAGTGTAAGATATAAAGATGGAAAAGAAGTCTAGGTGGGATCCAACTCATGTCTTTGGTTGCTTGAAAAGCATTTATGGGGAAAATCAGTCTCTTCAGAGTTGTCTAGCAAAAGGACAAGAATCAATCGACAAAGCTGCAATATGTTAGATATTAGGAAAATTTTTTTCACAATGAGAGCAGTATATGTCTGGAACAGGTTGCACAGAATTGCTGAGGAATCTCCATTCATGGAGATACCCAAAACTCAATTGGACAAGCACCTGATGCACATACTCTAACCTCAAAGTCAAATCTAGTTAAGAAGGAATTTAAATCAGATGACCTTCAAAGGCCCCTCACAAATAAACAGCTAAATTATTCTATAGTTCTTGAATCCCATGGTGTAAACCCAATACTGTTAAGGAATTTTCAAAGTGTGAACTGCCATTCACACTTTGCTGATCTGCTGAACATGAGCCAGCAGTGTGCGCTGGCAGCCCGGAAAGCCAGTCGTATCCTGGGCTATATCTGAAGTGTGACCAGGAAGTCGAGAGAGGTGATCCTCTCCCTCTACTCTGTTCTTGTGAGACCCCATCCAGAGTACTGTGTCCAGCTGTGGAGCCCTCAACATAAGAAGGATATCAACCAGTTGGACAGTCCAGAGGAAGGCCACGAAGATGATCAAAGGGCTGGAGCACCTCTTCTATGAAGAAAGGCTGATAGAATTGGGCTTCTTCAGCCTGGAGAAGAGAAGGTTCCATGAAGACCTTATAGCAGCTTTCCAGTACCTGAAGGGGGCCTACAAGGAAGCTGGGGTTGACTTTTTGCAAAGGCCTGTAGTGACAGGACAAGAGGTAATGGGTTTAAATTGAAAGTGGGGAGATTTAGATTAAGTATCAGGAAGAAATTCTTCATGGAAAGGGTGGTGAAGCACTGGAACAGGTTGCCTAGGGAAGTTGTGGATGCCCCATCCCTGGAAATGTTCCAGGCCAGGCTGGGTGAGGCTTTGAGAAACCTGGTCTAGTGGAGGGTGTCCCTGCCCATGGCAGGGAGGTTGGACCTAGATGGTCTTTAAGGTCCCTCTAACACAACCATTCTATGATTCTATGATTCCTTTACGTGATGCTGTTGGAAGAAAATTGACCAAACTCACCTTTCCCTTCTTCTCTTGGGTAACTTAGAAACACTTAAGGCACTCAGCACCGCTTTTTTGTTATTTATTTAGAGACAGAACATCCTACCTTGAAACCAGTGTATTGTTCATGAGAAAACATGAAAGAAGGACAGGAAAACTAGGGTTTGTTATTTTCTGTTTTTCTTTTTCATTTTTTTACTTAAATCAGCAATCCTGTACTTTTGATTAGTTGTATTAGGAAAGCTGGTCTCTTATATGTTTTCTGTAAGGCATAATGAATATTTTTACTTAATATACAAAAAAGATAATTCATCTGAATTTTGGTGACTATCACTAGAAGACATATTTTTGGGACTCCATTAAATCATTGAGTTACTGGTTTCTACATTTCTGTAGTAAATTCATAAGTGTCCGTAAATTGGGCTCACCTCTAACTAGTACCATTGTCAGATGGAAACATATTCTAGCAGTAGTTGACTCAGTGGACTCACAGTCCTCTCTTATTTGCCAGTCACAGCAGGGGTACTTGCACATGATTATGGTAGCTACATTTCCTAAAGATACGTATTTTGTATGAGTAAAGTGTTGCCATCCTTACGAAGTTCAAGATCTTTATTATGAGTATCAGTAAGCTGTTTATTGTTCACTACTCAAAGCAGGAATAAGTCATCCATGAGGAGAGATGTTGCATTACTATGCACTGTACAAATTTTATAGTAAAGGACTCTAAGAGGAAAACCCACCTTTTTTTGGCTGACTTACTGGAGAAAAATGCTGGAGGGCATCTAAGATGACAGTCTGGTTATTTCCTCTGTAAGACGTTGTGAGACGAATAGGAGGTTGAAAAACAAAATTATGGAAATTCTTGATGTTTTACAGATACAGCCCAACACTCTTCAGATACACAGGGTAGTGCAACATGATCAAGACGGGTGCATTTAGTTATGCCTTTTGACACCTGCCTTGGAGTTTTAGCAAGACTAAAGCTGTTGGCATCAGCTAATACTGTTAAAACTAATCTTGAGTGGGATTTTCTACTCTGTTCCAATTTGAGCTATGGTAGATAGTGTGCATTGGGGTTCTTAACCTGACATTTGCATAGTTTAAATTAGAAGAAAACACTGGTCATTTATTTTCCCGCTGTCTCTGAAATTCACTTTCCTATTTGAAGTCCTAGAGCCTGAATACCTTAACATTCACATTTCCTGTAACTATGTCATTAGAACTTGATGTTTGATCTGTGGAGCAAGTAATTATTAGGGCAGGAAGAGTAGTGAAATAAGTGATATTGAGTATCTTATTATGAATTGTAACATTAGCATGAACATAGTTTAGGAGAATAAGAAATAGCTTTAAGTACCGTTGCCCACATTTATGAATTCACATTTCACTATGTAGGCATATTGCCTAATACTTGCTCAGAATATGATATTTCAACATAAATTCCAGACAGTAAACTCATCAATGGAATATTTATATACAACAGATAAAGGACTGTACATTTTTGCAAACCCAAGCTATTCCTTCATTCAGGATTATCTGAAGAATTTTTTCAACTTTTGCTCATTTTCCCTAGCAGCAAAATTACCATGTGTATAGTTAACTGGTTCTTTACATTCAGTGCATTTTTTCTCAACTTTATGGTCAGCCATGGTCACCCTTTAGCACCACAGCAACTTTTTGAGTCTTGACAGTTTTGAAAAGTTATTAATCATCACAGTTATAATAGTTCTTCAATTACCTTCCTCTCTGTCATAAATACCTGAGAAAGTCTTTATTTTCTGAATGTATTTGGAGTTTAACTGGAGCTTCCATACTGCATACTTCCCTATCATAATGAAAATCATCATATTTTCCATGCAGCTTTAGACAACTTTCTATGGGGTCATGACCTTGGTGGATAAAGGAAGGGCAACTGATGTCATCTAAGCATTCAACAACGTCCTGCACAACACAGAATCATAGAATGGTTTGGGTTAGAAGGGACCTTCAAGATCATCTAGGTCCAACCGCCCCTGCCATGGCAGGGACACCTTCCACTAGGCCAAGTTCACAGATTCACAGATTCACAGACTGTTAGGGGTTGGAAGGGACCTCTAGAGATCATCTAGTCCAACCCTCCCTGCCAGAGAAGGATCACCTGGAGCAGATCACACAGGAACAAGTCCAGGTGGCTTTTGAAAGTCTCCAGGGAAGGAGTCTCCATCACCTCTCTGGGCAGCCTGTTCCAGTGCTCTGTCACCCTCACAGGGAAGAAGGGTTTCCTCACTTTCAGTTTGAACCTTCTGTTTTCCCGTTTATAGCCATTGCCCCTAGTCCTGTCACTGGATATCACTGAGAAGAGCCTGGCCCCATCCTCCTGACACTCACCCTTTAGATATTGATAAGCATTGATAGGATCCCCCCTCAGCCTCCTCTTCTCCAAGTTAAACAGACTCAGCTCTCTCAGCCTTTCCTCATACAGAAGGTGTTCCAGGCCCTTCATCATCTCAGTGGCCCTGCGCTGGACCCTCTCCAGTAGCTCCTTATCCTTCTGGAACTGAGGAGCCCAGAACTGGACACAGTACTCCAGGGGAGGCCTCACCATTGCAGAGTAGAGGGGGAGGATAACTTCCCTTGACCTGCTGGCCACTCTCTTCTTAATGTATCCCAGTATGTCACTGGCCTTCTTGGCCGCGAGGGCACACTGCTGGCTCATGGTCATCCTGTTGTCCACTAGGACTCCAAGGTCCTTTTCCCCAGAGCTGCCCTCCAACAAAACAGCCCCCAACCTGTACTGATCCATGGGGTTGTTCTTCCCCAGATGCAGCACTTTACACTTGCCCTTAGTGAATTGCATTAGATTTCTTCCTGCCCAACTCTCCAACCCGGCCAGGGGTGAAGACAGCCAGGGGTGGGGCATCCACAGCTTCTACAGGCAACTTGTTCCAGTGCTTCACCACCCTCTCTGTGAAGAACTTCTTCCTGATATCTAATCTAAATCTCCCTGCTTTCAATTTAACCCATTATCCCTTGTGCTCTCACTACAGGCCCTTGTAAAAAGTTCCCTCCCAGCTTCCTTGTAGGCCACCACTCTCTGAGTGTGACCAGCCAGCCAGTTCTTTATCGACTGAGCGGCCCATCTGTCAAATCCATGTGTCTCCAGTTTAAAGGATGTCACAGGGGACAGTATCGAAGGCCTTGTACAAGTCCAGGTAAATGGCATGAGTTGCCAGATCTCTATCCACCAAGGTCGTGACCCCATTGTAAAAGGCTACCATATTCGTCAGGCAAGATCTGCCCTCGGTGAAGTCATGTTGGCTGTCACCAATCATCTCCTCATTTTCCATGTGCTTTAGAATGATTTCCAGGAGGATCTGATCCATGATCTTGACAGGTACAGAGGTGAGACTTACTGGCCTATAGTTCCCCGAGTCCTATTTTTTTCCCTTTTTAAAGATGGGGGTTATGTTTCCCTTTTTTCAGTCAGCAGGAATTTTAACAGTCTGCCACGACTTTTCAAATATGAAGGATAGAGGTTTAGCAACCCCATCTGCCAGTTCTTTCAGGACCCGCAAATATATTTCATCAGGTCCCATGGACTTGGGCACCTTCAAGTTCCTGAGGTGTTCCTGAACCTGATCTTCACTAACTATGTGTAGCTCTCAATTGTTCTTGCCCTTGCCTTCCATGACTCTATGTGTATAGCTTGTGCCCTTGTCAGTGAAGACCAAGGCAAAAAAAGCATTGAGTACCTCAGCCTTCTCCATATCCTGGGAAACCAGCTCTCCCGTTTCCTTCTGCAGAGGGTCCACATTTCCCCTGATCTTCCTTTTATCCCCTGTGTACCCATAGAAACCCTTCTTGTTTCCCTTGATGTCCCTGGCCGGGTTTAATTGTCAGGTGTTTGGCTTTCCTAACCTGATCTCTGACCTCTCAGACAACTTCCCTGTAATCTTCCCAGGATTAGTGGAAGGTGTCCTTACCCAAGGCAGCAGAGGTGGAACAAGATGATCTTTAAGGTCCTTTCTAACACAAATCATTCTATGATTCTATGGTGATTCTATGATCTTGTCCTATCACAACTTTCTCTCCTGTCCCGTTATACTACACCATTCAATGTGTGCCAGTTTTTACCATTAAACTGCTGTGCAGCTTTACCATGGTTCCAAACTATCTTAACTTCAGGTTATCAGTCATTCTAACGTAAGTGTGAAGGTTTTTAGAAATCAGTGGACAAAGCCAATATGCCTTTGATGGCTCCCAGAAAGAGGTACTGTCATCCTGTTTAGTTTGAGTGAATGGAATTCTCCCTAAGTCTGCAAAGTAACCACATTTCTTTATTGAATGCACATTCATTGCATGACACATTCACATTCACGAAGCTTTTAAAATTCTAAAAAAAATGGCCCCAGGGGGCCTGACATGGGGGCCTGGGTCAGGGTGGGGGGAGCCCTACAGCGGCTGGCAAGGGGCAATGAAGACTGTAAGTACCCTTGGTCCCTGTCAAGTGCAGCCAAATCTTTGTTAATCTTCAGCAATCTGAAGGCAAAAATTATAATACACCAGGGTGGTATCCATTTCAAATAAATCATGGCTGTTTGGAAAGAAGACATAAAGGATGGGATCTTCTTGGGAAAAAAAAAAAAAATTACATGAAAAGAGATGTTTAGTATATGAGGAAGTTATTTCTTATATGAGGTAAATCAAGGAATAGAAGTTATCAAATAGCTAGATGCTTCCCTCTGACATTGTTTTCCCACATCTTCATCCATGGAATGAAACCTGTGAATCATGCATTCTGTAAACCCATCTACAAGCTAATCTGATTTTTATATATGTACTGAATTTGCAGCTTTATTCCTGGTCTTTGAAGTATTTCCTTTACCATGTCATTTCTGAAGAAATGCCCCAAATGCCCCACTGACAAGGAATGTCAATGGCACAATAAAACCAATGTACCTGCCTCTGTCCAGAAGTAAAAAGCCTTGGTTTTGTTCTTTTCCTACAATCAATATTTATGTCTTCTATCTGCAAATCAGAGTTTTGATCATTGTTTAGTACAACCAGTTTACTTACAAAGTGAAGTTCTTTAGAGCAACATGGAGCATAATCCCTACATATTTTATATGTATACATTTCCATCTGAAGAACAAAAAGAAATGTTAAAGATGTAACTGAGAGCACTATTATATAATTACTTTTCTCAGTTTTCTTAAACTTATGAAAAAATTATCTTACAGAGGCATACACTGAATTTGGAATATGCAACCACATACAAAAAGTAACTTTCATTTTGCTGCTTTAAATATAGTAGTTTCATTTTTTATTGATAATATCTCAGAAATATAAATACATACTGAAAATTTAAAACAGCTACAGGTTTCAGAAATCTTCAGAGGCAACCCTTTCCCAATTTTTTTTCTTCCATTTTAATAGTATATTTAGGTATATGAAGCTAAATAGCTAAAACTAAACAAGACATGCATTCGACACCTAACTGAAGAAGGAATTGGCCTTCTGATGCTGAGAAGCTGCCAGGAATAAAGGAGGCCCTATGTTTGTTAGTCATACTTCTGACAACTGAGGAACAAAATTCTTCTCAAAAATACCAGAGCTATTTTAGGTAACACTAATCATCCATGATTTGGTGAAACACATATTCTCTGACAGCCAGTGATCCTGCCTCACATCTTCCCAACACTGCTATCCTGGAATAAGTAAGAGAACCAGTGTGGACTTCATCTGGTATGCAGTCTACCTGCACATTAATATTACCCTTGATTAATATTAAGATTTTCACAGAACGTCACAAAAGACTGAAACAGTGACAAATACAATTGTTCTCTTCCCAAAGTCCCAAAAGATCAATTAAGCCTTTCAAAAGAGACGGAAAAAAACAAACAAACAAACAAACATACATAAATGTTAAGATTAAGACATAAATATTTTGGAAACATACTAGTTCATTGAAGACAGGTCTCCTTGGGAAAATTAAAACACTGGCTGTCATGGCTAAGTCCCAGCTGCTAACTAAGTACCACACAGCCACTCATTTGCCTCCACCCCCCAAGTGTGTTTGGAAACAGAATCAGAAAAAAAAAAAAAATTACGGGTTGAGATAAAAGCAGCTTAATAAGACAGTAAAGGGAGAGGAAATAATAGTAGTGATAAAATAATAATAATAATAATAATAATAATAATAATAATAATGTAATATATAAAAACAAGTGCTGCACAATGCAACAATAGCCCACCACCCAGCGATCAATAGTTCATCCCTCAGCAGCAATTCTCGCCCCCTGGCCAAGTCCGGTTATATATAATGAGCATGACAGTATATGGTAGGGAATATACCTTTGGCCAGTCTGGGTCAGCTGTCCCAGCTATGCTCCCTTCCAGCTTCTTGTGCACATCCTCACTGGAGAAGCATGGGAAGCTGAAAAGTCCTTGACTTAGTGCTTATAGCACTACAGTTACTTAGCAACAACTGAAAACATCAGTGTGTTATCAACATTATTCTCATAATAAATCCAAACCACATCATTATGGCAGCTATTAAGAAGAAAATTAACTTTATCCCAGCTGAAACCAGGACACTGGCCAAGCAAATGGGCTGTGATTTCTTTTTTTTCTTGTCTGTTTGGGATTTTCGTATGTGTGTTTGTGCTTATTTAGCATTTTTTTTGTTTCTTCTTTTTGTTGGGTTTTAGGTGTCTTTTGTTTGTTTTTAACAGAAAAAAGAATTATAGATGTTAGTGTGTGGGATTTTATAGAAGTCATGCCTGTTCTTTTCGCTGTACAGTGTATCTGTGTATGGACTAGTGACGAGCCAGCTATGCCTTTACTTAAAGTGCTGAGCTGGCCAGAATAAGTCCAAACTATTTAATGGTTAACATAGGTTTGGTCCAGGTCAAGCAGTGTTTTCTTATAAAAAACTCAGATATTCGTGAGACTTAACAGCAGAAAGCACTATTCCTAAGAAGTTTCTTCCTATCTATTTCAACAGAGCCAACCTATTTTCAGAGGAAGAGATTATAGCTGTATGGATGAAATTATTTCCATGCTATTTGGCCTGAGGGTAGAGGATAGGATAGACTTAACTCTCATCCCTCCAAACCCATAAGACACCAAATTTGTTTGCAACCTATTTCAAATCGAATGCTTAATATTTTGCAGAAAGTTGTCTGTCAGCACAACAGTAGGAGGAGTTTTTCCTTCACTAGCCAGTTAGCAGAGAACTGATTCTGCTGGATAACTAAATCTAAGAGAAACAAGAGATATAATTTTACCTTGTTTCATACATTGTATTATTGTATGCACTATTCCTATATACTTTGTGACTTGTAATTATGAATAGAGTGTTGTTGTTGCTTCCACAAATAAAAGTCTGTCTCAGGAAAATAATAACAAAATAAATTGGCATCTGAATAATATAACAAGTAAGGATATATGGAGAATTTTCAGTTTAGATAAGTGCTGAAAAGTACAGATATGTAATAAGAGAGTCATCCAAAATAGCTGTCTGCTGGGCCAAATTTTCCAGCTCTGTATAAAGTAGCTCTGCAGTCAATTGCAGACAAAATGTATATTCAATAAGAATTCAACGTATATTCAAGGGGATACCAAACTGCTAAATTTGGAGTCATATGTACTGTTACCAACTGTGCCTTAAGCTAAACTTTAGGCCTAAAATTGAATGGCAATTTGCTCCTGTCACTGGATCTAGATTAGGGAACTCAAAAAAGCTTACCTTCGATTTTCTTTCTCTGCTTCCAATCCTCAGTGCAAAGAGTTGTCCAACACACTTGACTCCTCTGCACTACATATATGTAAGTTTTTCTCCAGGTTGCTAGATATACTGAGGCTAAACAGAGCTATGGCACCCAAAGATTGCCAGTGTGGATGACTAGTATCCAGAGACAAGTTGTGGCACAGCTCAGAATCTATGTATGTGACCTGTGAAAGACTATGTTTAGACAAAACATCCAGTGCCTATGACTAGACAGAACACCAGCACTCTTATGAGATTTGCAGTTGTGTCTTTATTCTGCCAGAATAACAAAACCACAGGAATATTTCTTTAAATAACACCTGGGAATTTCTGTTTCTTACCAAACTCATAGCTAGCAGAAGTGTTTTATATAAGTGGAATAAATTCTATTAATATGTTTAGGAGCTTTCAAAAAAGTTTGCATGAGATTTGTTTGCAAACCATCCCTTTTTGACAAAACTAACTCAGGGAATCCATCAATCTACTATTATTACACCACTTTCTATGTGATTTATCTCTAAAATATGAGTAACAGGAATAATAATGTAGAATCATTATATGATTTAATTTTAACTTACCTTAATTAGAGTAGAATTAATTCTTTTATTTGAACTGTCTGCGATTTGCAGAAATAAGATCTCTAAAGTTCATGGTGAACAAGTATCATGAAAAGTCTGCTGTTATGCTCAGATGGCATCTTCTGGGTACTTAAAAATAGAATTTAAATAGATACAATAGCTCGTCTTAGCACCTATGGAATACCAGCAAGTTAAGTATCATATAAATGAGGAAAATTTAAAGAAACAATTGTATCTGTATTTTAATGAAGGAAACATTGTTCGATGACTGGCTTATAAAAGGCACTTTGTACTGTAATCCAAACATATTTGTGTATCTTTAAATATTCATACAAAGCTAACCATAGCTGAAATACTCAACATCTTACCAGGCCCTTAAAAAGTCTCATTATTGTAGTATGCATTTCCCAGTTTGCATATATATTGTTTTTAAAGTTATTTCACAACTATTCTGAAATGATGCATTCCTTTTAGGTATTCATTTCATATGCATATCCTTTATCAATATCAGTACCTTCTAAAACAAGTAGAAGAAATCACCATCATATTAAAATTCAATTTTAACTTCTTTGATAGGAGATCCTCTTATATTCTGCCTAAATAAAAAGTTGTATTTTTATTCTGCAGAGCTTTTACAGCATTCCCAAGAAAGTCATTTCAGTTCCCTCCTTCCCAGATCAAATTAATTTGCTCAGACATAATTTAATTAGCATTGTTTATTGTGCATGCAACGTACAATAAATTAGCACATCAATAAATAACTACTTCAAACATCCTATCATATGTTATGAACGCCAGTAAAAAAAATTTGTGTTACACATTTGGGCTTAAGCAGGGACATATTGTTTTGACTTTAAATGACTCCTCTCCCTCTCCCTCTCCCTCTCTCCTCATTTATTCAGCAGTCATTTGACAAGGTTCTAATGCCAGCCCTTTTCTTTCGTACCCCTCCATTTCAATCATATGCACACATTCCAGAGTTTTGTAGTGTGTGTTTACTTCAGAGCTGGAGCCTATTTCTAACATTAATTGAAAACCCAGAGTCTGGATTCCTTTAAAACTAAAGAAAAATGTAGATTCACATCTGAAAAAAAACCCAGACTTTGAATTTCCAAATAGTTTACAGAAAAAATAAGCGTGTTCTTAAAATTTTCCCCTTCAGAAACAGGAGAAAGGCAACCTTGAGGACTGAATTACACCAGCAAAGACCAATGATTATTTTCTATTCTGTTGTTGTTGAAGTTCACATATGAATTGTTAACATAAAACCAAAAACTTGTATTAGTTTATCCTGAAATTGCATTGTTTGCATCAATGAGGCAAATGAGCAATGAGTTGGAAACAGCTGAGCCCAAGTAGCTATCTGGTAAGATACAAAATTTTTTCCACCTGTAGTGAAGACTCTCCTTATGTTTTTCTATCCAGTGTGTATATATATATATATATGAGTGTGTGTTTGTCATCATAAACACACAAGAATGTATGTGTGTCTGTGTGCATGCTACATCTGAGACTGTATATGTGCGTGGCACACAAGCAAAGTGTCCTAGCAATTGAATTCTTTCCAGGAAATTTGTTTATTAGATGTTACTCCACCTATTTTTTTTTTTTATTATTATTATTAATCTGATGTGTTTAGATTTACAGATAAAATCAAAGTGCTATTCTAGTCATAACAGCAAATTGCAAGTGTATCCTTTTTTTGTGTGTGCATATTTTTTTCATTATTAGGGGTTCATGGCACACATAAAAGAGAAATCAAACAGTATTTTTCACATTATTTCTTTGTGTGCAATCCTGTTGTATGAAAGATCTCAAATTTCTAAGACACCATATAAAACAAAGTTATATCTTGTTTTCTTCACCTCTCCTTACATTCAGGATATACCCAGGAGTATTTTTTGGTTTCCTCTTCTCCAGTTTCCAAATTATGTAGTCTATTATCTTCACCTGTAATAGTACAACGTACCCATGTTGTTTCTGTACTAATGTTCTTGAAACAAGATGGCTACCTTATATCCTTTATTGAATTACTTTAATTCTATGTTATTCATGTATTAAGGAGCCACAATATAAAGAAAATTACTTCACAGAACATAAAATGTCTTAACAGCTTCTATAAAAATAAGAAAAAAAAAATCTTTCACTTAATTTCATTATGTCTTGTCCTTTAGGAAAACTTCCTTTTGAAAATATCTATCTGAAATATAAGTGGTTTATTTTTTTCAAATGATATTTACACCTCAAAACTGGAAAACAAGAAACAGAAATTCAAGTTACAAAAAGACTGCAATGATGTATATGTCTTAAATTATTACACCCAAACAGAAACATGCTCATTATTTTTTAAAAATATATATCAAGGAGAAAAATCATTGTGGTAGTATTTCATACATCATCTTAAAGGATATTATTTTTGACAGGGAACCTGAAACAAAATTCTTTCTTTCATGAAAGCAGAAATTCTTCTTAAATCAAAAAACTATATTGATCAGCACTCTAAAGGTTATTCATTCTCAAGGACAAATAATTTTACTGGGGTTTATCTCCAGAAATATTCTCCATATTGAATGTCTTTTTTTTTTTTTTTTTTTTTTTAATGTTATCCCTGAAAATGGATTGAATTTGTCTGTTAGAAAGAAGACTTTTTAAACATTTATAATTTAGGTTATAAACAGGTTTAGGACATTGCAGAGGTCTGAAAACCAAACTTCAACTACATACTTTGAATGTTTCTTTCATGCAAAATGGATTGGGCAACACAAAAATGTGGACTGTGGAAAGGGACAAGGGCAGTGCTAGTAGAACAACAATTTCAGCTACTGATTTTTACAGTAATTTATACTGCTTACTGACTGTAGGCAGCCTAATAACCCAATAAGAGATGAAACGTTAAAAGTAAAAAGCCAATGGCCAAAACCCAGGCTACCCTGTGTAATTCCCAGAAGCCTTTCTTAAATCTAATACTGCTGTGAGATATCAAGTAATTATCTCTGCTGCCCATAGAAAATAATACCAACTTACAAAATTCAAAGAATGATGTCTACATTTCCTTATGCATTTCTGATGAGCCCAAAATCCTGGCATGAACTGAAAATTAAGATCTAAATATCTAATAAAATCTGAGCTATATTTTCTAGTTCAATCCTCCACTGTAGGAGAGCGAAGAGGTGACAGGAGACCTAGTAATAGCTTTGGGAGGCAATAGATTAAAAATAAATCCCCATTGGTCTGCAGAAATAAAATGTTTCAGATATTTTATTTAAAAATATTTCTATATTTTTTAATTTGTTGTTTAGTGCTGTAGCAGACGATTATATAATAAATCAGATCTTATGCTACTTCTGTATTTTTAGTAATATATTCAGAATATAAAAGTAAAATCTGAATATTTTACTGAAGTTGATTAACCATTTTCAAAATAAATCAGGTTAGTAAATTTAAGTAATGTGCAATGTTTGATTTTGGATCTTGGTTAGACCAAATTCTTTAAGAGGTAAAACCTTGCTAAAACAGATAATCTTGATTAAACTGAGTTAGGAAATTATTATACAAGCAGATCACAGGGCAGATCTGAGGATGGGATAATGTCTGGTGGGTGGAGAGTTGGAGATGAGCAGCTGCTCTTGAAACATGAGACAGTCTTAGCTGATTGTCACCATTCTGCTGAAGAAAACAGATATTTTGCATTTAGAACTGTATAGCAGAAAGGACAGAAGAAAGAAGGAAAGGATAGGATGTGGGGAAGAGCCAGGAGAACACTCTCAAGTACAAATTTAAGCAGTTGATCTGAGACAAAAGGAAGCAAGGTTATTTTAAATTCATGTCAATGAAAGGTACCAGATAGAGTAGGTAGACTTTTGTGTGACTAACTGGAGTGTGGAGAACACATTGGTCACCTGTATTTTCATTAATCTTTATCAAATACCACTCAACACTCAGGTATCAGGGTCAGGACAGAGAGTATAGGGGAAGGCAATCCAAAATACTAGTGCTTGTGTTCCAGTAAAATAGTATTTTCTCTTCCTTTTCAACAGGTCAAGGATGATGTTTCCATGCCAAACTGTCTTCATAGCAACACTTTAGTTTTTGAACAAAATTTTCACTCATTTCTTCACCACTGTAAACAGAGGTCGTTATGACTGACTTGCCTTAAGTTAGTAATTAAACTGTAAACCTCTAAAATATCAATAAAGCTGAAATAAAGCCTTTTTGGTTGTCTAGCATGTAAGGTAGAAAGATTGTGGCCTCAGTGTAATATACTGTGCCTAAAGGCTCATATAGTCTGCTGTCACACATTGCATTCATATATTATTACACTGTGTCTATTGACATTATGCCCTTGGGATTTTCATAGGCCTCTGAACAGGATGTCTTAACATTGCTCACACTTGAGCTAGTGCATGCTAATATACTACTGCTATAATACTCATGGGTAGGCCAAAAACACAAGTCTTTTCTTGCATTGGCTAGTAAGAGTGTCAAATTACCAGCCTAAACCAAGAGAAAGGGAATGCTAATTAAAAGGACAGGATGTGTTCCAGTTGTTCTAATCAAAGAGAGCTTAATCCCTTCATAAGCTGGCTAGCTTTGTTGGAGGAAATTCTGAACAACCTTGTTACTTTTGATAACTGTAAGCCACTGACTCATGGCCCCTTGACAGCTAGCTGAGCATGTAATAACATTTCTCTGTATTTGGGGACTGGCTTAGCTGGCTTTATAATAGATTATTGTGGATGTTAAAGTGAAATGTTAGTCTTTCTTTAAAGCTCTGTATTCCCAGGTAATTAAGGTTATAAAAAGGGCACTGAACACAATGCAGCTTCAAGGTCACCAAACATGGATACAAAAGTCTTCAGTTTGTGTAAATAAGGTATTAACCATAGGTTAATTCTGCAGCGCTAATAACTGAAAGTTGGCTCTTCTATTACCAGTACATGACAAATTCACTGACAGCTATTTTTAAGTGCAAAGAAGTACCTTTTATTTCAATTAGAAGACCCAGCAAATTGAAGTACTTTTATAAGAAGACAGAAAAGGTGGAAATATGTTGAAAGAAAAATCTGAAGGAAAAAAAAGAAGCAAAAAACCATAACAAAACTCTTAGATAAACAGAACACTACTGGACAGAGCACAATCAAATGATATTGCAGAGCTACATCTGCAGAAGTGGAGGTTACTTGGTGTAACAAGAACCTTAGCTAAATCTCATCTTTTGGCATAGCAAGTCTAGAGGGACTGTGAAAACAAGGATTTCATTTTTACTTTCAGGACAGTGATGCTTATTTGTAGTTTATGTTTTCCAACATGTGTATTCCACTGTGAATGTACAATATTGAAGAAAGCAGTCTTCTACACTTTAAAATTTAATTCCTAACAGGTAAGAGAGTAAGACAACAAGAACTAACCTGAGAATGCAAAACCCTTTAGAAAAATAGGTTAAAAAAAAAAAAAAAAAAGTTTTTTTAAAGTAAGAGTCTCTGGCATAGACTTTTTGGTGAAAAATAACATTGGTTTGAAAAATGTAACATATCTAAAGGCAGCCATTAGGAATGACTAATGTAAAAGCACTCAGAGATATCTGTGTGCACCTGCATTTCTTAGAAGACTCTACCTTTGTTTTTTGATAGAGCCAGCATAAGAAATTTCTTACTGCTTTGTGCCCTGATCAGGAAACTAGTGCTACCTTTCAAGTCTTCTACTTCAATTGTCTGTTTGACAGTACTCGAAGAGAAATGTGTGAAATTACTTAAAAGCTCCAGACATACACGGAACAATACATCATGTAAGCACAACGTGAAATGCAATGGGCACAAGCTAAACCATGAAAGGATCATATTTCCTAGAAGGAAAATTTTTTTCATTATAGGGAAAGCAGTCAGCCAATGGAGTAGTTTGTCCAGAGAGACTGTGAAGGTTTTCAAAAACTAATTGTGTAAAGTACCGAGGATTCTGATCTGCCTCATAGCAGATACTTATTTGTAGTGGAACACCTAGATATTTACTTACATTGTAAATGCTTCTATAGGAATGTAAGCAATTTTTAAAACTTTGGTCATTGCTACAAACACTGCCTAAGTGTGAAGTTTTTAACAAAGCAGGTCAAGTCAGGCAAAATTCAGACAAAGCACTCAACTTCTGTTTCTTTCTAACAAGTTTAAACAGGGAAGGAAAGAAAAGTTGTTTATAAAAAAGAAATATGTAACCCATTAACGTACAGATAAAGGAGTACTGTGTCAGAAAACCTCTTAAATCTTAACTATTTGGCAAATTAAGACAAAAATTATGTCTAGCAGATATATCTGTAGATACAAAATTTACTTACAATATTCATAAAGAAGACAAGTATTCATGAACATAACTTAAAACCAACAATTTCTCAACATCATGTAATGATTCAAAGTATTATCATAGAATCATAGAATGATTTAGGTTGGAAGGGACCTCAAAGATCATCTAGTTCCAACCCCCCTGCCATGGGCAGGGACAGGTTCCCCTAGACCAGGTTGCACAAAAACATATATATACATAGTAAGAGCAATACATTCTGAATTTATGCTTCTTTATTAAGAATAATCACCTTATCCAACAAGAAAAATATGCTGTCTCATTCCTGAAGTGTGCATGCAAGATGTAATTCTGCTCTAAATGACTTCAGCCAAAGAAATTAAGCTGTACAAAGACTAAATATTGTCGTGCGAAATGGTATAGTTGTAGGTGCTCTGAGAACGGCTGTGAAGAGTCAAATCAGTAAGCAAATAAAAAGTCAGGAACTATTTTGGAACCCTCTACAAGGAAATGATAAATCTGCATGTTGTGAAGGGCTCTGTCTTCCTGATAGGTTTGTTCTTAAAATGCCTGTTAGACTGAGTCCTTCAGGGGACCTGGAGTCTACCCAATTTCAATATCTTCTCTGAGACTAGATGCCAGGCAAGCAAGCTGTTCTGTCGGGGCAAGTTTTTTGCCAAATGATAGGAGTAGGATACAGTAGAATATTTAAAAACTTGAATTTTGGTGTCTCCGTATGTGCTGACGAATGCACACATGCATATGCCAAATTTTGCATTCTCTGCTTGTCCTACTCTAAGCTTTAGAGCATTCTTTTCTGTGGAGCATTCCAGATGATTCAATATCCTGAGACCAGGTAAAGACAGTTTTCTGCTTTCTCCACTTGCTCATTATCATAACTATTCTACTAAAATATTGAGTACATAGGTACTTAAATGGTTTCTTATGAAATTTATCATACATATACAACACAATATAAAGTAAGACAGTTATCTTAATCCATCAGTTTTCATGCATCAAGAACTTTCTATTGCTTACAATAAATCAACACCCTTTGAAGGGATGACAAGTCAGCCGAATGTGTTTTTCTACATCAGCTGAAGGTACTACACATTCCCAATTATTCATTTGTTGTATAGATCTAGTTACAGGTGTGCATTTCTAAGCTGTCTCAGTGTAGACTCCATTTCCTATTTTTCACTGAAATAACAAAAATCCCAGTTTGAAATGTTCACAGCAGCATAGAAATGCATCAGGCTTGTAGCAATTTGCAAATGCATGTCAGGTAGGATCCCAAAAAAGATACAATTTCTATGATATCAAGAGTAAAGCCCTCAACAGCTATAAACAGTCATTTCATCATTTGATTTTGTTGGAGGAAAATCTGTTTACACTAATGGAGAATTTGACCAGAATTATATGTTTTGATGGTCTATTAGAAGTATAAGTATTAAATTAAATTTACTAATAAAACCAACACTTGGAAAGCTAATAGAATATTCACTCTAAGGTGTTAATGAAAAATTAAATGATTCACTTTGTACCTCATAGTTGTCTACAGAATCTTCATAATTTATATTTATGACCCAGGTATTCATTAGTTGGTTAATAATGATTTTTTCCCCATGGGAAGTTCATCAAGAAATAGAGAGACAAGCAGGGAAATACTAATGCAATGTTTCAACAGACTGAAGTTTTCCTAAAGGCTATGGCAGGATAATTATTAATTATTTCTACTACTTTACCCTGAGTGAGTTTGGACAGAAAAGATCAGAAAATCAGAAAAAGAGTCCAGGAAGCAAAAAAAAAGACATTTTGGGGAGTTTTGCTTAATCATTCTCTTAGAGTCTTATGAAAGTTTTTTGGCCTATATTTTATAATTCCATTACCTCTCCCATTACTAGGCTGAAGCCAAATGCCTGCCTTCTGGACCAATCACTATTACCAAATTTCATTGCCTTATTCTTCTCCTCAGATTGCTGCTTGTACTTTTCTCTACTTATGGTTGCAATTTCTTGTATTTTTGTCATAAATCATAAAAATACAAAACATTCAGAATGCCTTTACAGTGGGATTTTACAGATGGCTCCAACACTTTTTCCTTTAACTACATAATTGAAGAACGTCTCGCAACATTTTTGTTCTGCATCAAGATGTGACACAGATGGGAATATAAGGATTATACATACACTTATTGTGTGACATAATATTAATAGTGTCATATTTTACACCTTCTTGAACCAACTATACTCTTATTGTCAGTTCTCAAGAGAAAAATAATGTGGCATTAAGCTACATTTCTCTTGCATATTAAATTTGAACTCTGGGCTTTGACACAGCAACTTGCTAATTACACACCATTTTGTCAGTCACGGCAATCTGTTAGTTCAGCTGAACTAATTACACAAATTTAATATCATTATATAGACATATATGTATAAACATATATGTAAATATTTATGAGACCCAATTTTTTTTGATTATTCTTCTTAAAGCAAATCACCCAAAGAGTTCTGACTCCTGAGAAATTAATGATCAAAGGATGTGTCATAGGAAACACCATTCCTGTAAAGCAGAACAAGGAGCTTCTAGCATGAGCTCAACACCAAAAGCTCATTTCCTTCTCTTGGTGGGATGCAGCCTAGTCTCTCTTAAGAAGTGGCAGTTAACATTCTCAGCTGGCAATTCTCAGTTAAGCATGGAGTCCAGCTGTAGGAAGAAACCTCTTCCCCATCATTCCTGCAGGGTGATAACACACATGCCTTCAAAACACAGAGAAGCGTTTGCTGCTTTCAAGGAAAGGAGGGAAGAGGTACACCCTGTCAGTAGAGCTACTTATTAATCCAGGAAATAGCAATTGGTAGCTATTTTCTTCAATATGCTTGTCTTCCTGTTACCATAATAGCCTTCAGTACCTTATGATGATTCCTCTTTGATCCTGTATGTTCCAGTTTTTCAAGGAACCACCTAGGATATATCTAGGGTCTAGCAGTTTTACAGTCAGTGGCACAATATATGTCCAGTGTGCAATTTTTTTAATTTTAATAACTTGTTACTGGAAAAGAGTAATATCTTTCCACATTTCTACATCTTTTTTTCAAGTCACTTCTTTACTTTTCTGAAGAACATTTGTTTGAAAGTTTCTATTTTATTTGTATATTATGCCTATGCCCAGAAGCCAATGAGGCTGATTTTCCATAACATTAGAAACATTAGAAATTTCCGTTTCCTGAGAGGGTGATTTCTGTTATCCTTCCAGCCATCCACCCTAAACCTTTTTCTTTCCTTCTCACTGTCTCTATTCCTTTCTTCCCCTTACCTATATCTTTCACATTCTCCTACTCAAATATTTTTAAATGGTAACAAATTCCAAGGAACAGCTCTCATCCTGGCATTTCCTCCTGTCTTTTAACTGTATGGGGTACCCAGGGTAATAGTTTAAACCAGACCTTTTTCTCCTTCTCTCGCAAAACTCTCTAATTCCTCACATATTATGGGAAATTATTGCCAATTACTCTGTTGTGCAGTAACGAAGCCTAGAGCAACTCCATTTTGTATGACAACCTAACCCAAGAGGTGAATGCTAAATGCACCATTCTCAAAATGCTTCACAGATTGAACCCTTTAGGGAGCATAGACATTTCTCCAGTTAATTTCTGGAAACCAACAGGGTTTAGGCATATGGCTGCTCAGAATGGGGCAGGTTCTGGCATGTGAAGAGGTACAGTTCAAAGAATTTGTATTTGTGGAACTTAGCAATGTCTGAAATTTAGGTAGCAGTCATCTTGTACATGTATTTTAGGGGAAGAAAGGACAGAATTTTGGAGAATCTTTCTAAGCTAACAGTTTAACTCTTACATCCCTCATTAAAAACAGTATCACAACGAAAAATTGAGTAAAACCCCTACACAAATCTGCATTCTGTAACATTCAGAATTTACTATTAAAGTTCTATCAATCCTGCTGGAATAATAAAACATTAGAAATATCATGTTATTAGAGTGAGAGCTTCCTTTCATAAGATTTACAGAAAGATTTCTCAAGCAAATGGCTGTATGACAGCACAATAATAAAAAATCTAAACAGCCTGCTACCTGCAATCTCATTATAGTGAAGAAAGTGGGAAGTCTTACTTCCTTACAAAGTAGTATAAATGAAAGTGTAGTTATTAACATAAAACAGGAATGATGATACCCTTGAGTGAAGAAGGGGCAATCAGTAACAAAGGATAGTAATAATATTACAATCATGTTATCATCAAATGATGACTGCTTGATTGTGATGGATTAAACAATTGCAACTTTTTATTACTTCATATCCCTCCTGTAGTAACATTACAGCAGCAATTATGTAATTTTTTTCCTCTATATTTGGCACCTGCTGACTTAAAGTCATTTATAGGGTGTTGTTAAGTCAGTTTCTTAATGCAGGTGCTAAGTTACCATTAACACACTTAATGACCACAAGGAATATGAAATTGGATCAATTAAAAGAGGGGTTTATCCCTCCCACAGTATCTAATCACATGTGGACAACCACTAATGAATTAGAGCTCTCTTGGGTATCTGTTCTGAAAATCAAATCTTCTAGACAGTTAATCAATTGAGATAGATATCAGTTGAGCTTGTGCTCCACTGGATTCCGCTGCATCACTGCTACTTAGAGAAAGAGAGGACAAGTGAAAAAGAATTGGTGGTGGAAAGTATATTTAAAGGTGTTTATCTCCAGTAAATAATTATGCTTAGTGTTATTCCTGAAATGCCATGAATGTTCAAATAGAACGACTTTTTAGTTTTCCTTTCTGCTGATATTCTCCATGCAAAAATAACAATGAAAGTCCACAAGCAAGCAAGATCTATTCCATCACTCTCAGATCTTGGACACTAATACTGCCATGAAATAGCTGTGGGCTAAACATCTTTTCTGGCACAAACACTGTAAATATTCTTTTTTCCTTCCAAAATATCTACTACTCAATATTGCCAGATGTATGCAACTTTACTGATGCAAGACTACAGTAAAGATATTCTTATTTCTAGACTTAATCATGTGTCACAAAAAAGAGAATGTCCTGATTTAAGAAATTAAGATGAAAAACACATAAGCCTATAAACCCCCAAAGCCCTCTGAGATGAAAAATATTTTCTTGCTTTATCTTGGACTGGACTCCAATAGTGAATGCTAATTAGACCTGCCAAGTTGTGCTTTTATGATTTGCTATTCATATAGTGCCTTATCCACTGGCCTGAAAATATTTTTTTTTTTTTTTGCCAGTATGTTGCCTCTCTCTACAAAACCATATTTTTTAAAAAGTATATTTCATCAGTGTCACATGCAGACATCTAGAAAGCAGTAACTGCTTGTGCTGCATGTGCAGTCTATCTCAAATCCCACTGTATTATACCAGATTCCACAAGGGGCTATGGTTCCAGTCTCATTTGGTTTCTTCTTCCTATCAGTCTATACGAAATACCAACAAAAATATCTGTAAAAGAAAATATGGTGGATTAGCTGGCTATACAGAGGTGATATACCCAGACCATTCCACATGAAAAGCCCTCCAATCTCTGTAGAGATTTGCCTCTACAAATCCCCGTTCTTGGAAGATTGTCTAGCACTGAAAATTACTTGGTGAGGGGAAGCTCAAGAGTACATAAATAAGCTATCCTAAAAAGAACATATAACTTCGCTTTCCAGCCAAGAGAGTGCTACTCAGCAAAAAGTGGGAATACAGCTCCAGATGGCAGGTTTTCATGTTTGAAAGACAAAGATATTTCTCAAACATCTTGTAGGAGTTGCCAACTATCTAACAGAATAGTTCTTCAGAATTTCAGTACTACTGATTCTGCTTGACCAAGGATACAATGAATCTTTAATCACTTAAGTTATTAAATAACATAATTTATACCCCTCTGACTCATCCCAAATTTCATAAATAATTGGAGTTTTTGAAGAACTTTCAGTTAATAAATATAATGGATTATTCTGTCATTACTGAAGACAATGAAGATGCAGGCATTGTTTTACTATGCTGTCCTTCTGGGAACAAGACAACACCTAGATCTAGAAGAGGTGTTACTGCCACCAGCCTCTCTATTTCTTAAATTTCAAAAATCTGGAATTCAGGAATTAGTCTTATTTCCTCAATATCTGAGGTCAAATCCTACATACAAATTATTGGAATTAGCTGGTAATACCTGTCTTGCCATAGCTTGTTTACCGATATTTGTGATATTGGAGGCAATACGTACATATCCAATAAGAAAAGTATAATTTTTTAAGGCTTTAATTTTATTCTGTGGCCAGACCAGTAGAAGTCATCTCTTATCAGAATGCTTGAGTTTCTCACCTTTAATGCAGAGTTTATGACAATTTTGTTTAATAAATTACAAAGATAATAATACCAGGGTAATCTACTGATCTTTGTAATGTGTATAGATATATTTCTAAAAAGGATATTTATATTCCCATGGACAAAACAGTTGATAACTGTCATACTCTTGGACAGTGTGGTCTATGAACATAGGTCTTGCTGTTCAAATGTCACAATGAGTTCAGTGTTTTGATTCAACATATCAAAACTACCTTGTATATTTGATGTGAAGGAATTTACTTAATATCAGCTATACAGACATCTTACCTCTCTAAGGTCAATGATTAAAAGTGTATGCCATACTGACATGGTACAATGTATAGCCATTGATGCTCACACCCTTATTAGAGAAAAAGAAAGTGAGCGATATTTTTATATTTCCAGAATAATTTTTCTTCTGTCTCCTGAGCTCTGGTTTCCTAGCTAAAGATTAACACTTGTTTGCTTTAAAAATTTTTCATCTGGTTTTGTTGTTTGTTTTTGTTTGTTTGTTTGGTTGGTTTTTTACAGGAAGTTGTCCACAGTCATTATAGTCACGTTTTCTTGTACTCTTTCTGGTATTTACTTAACCTAATTAGTGTTCACAGCTAATGCAGTAGCCATTGGTGAGCGTGATCTGAAATAACCTGCAGAATGTCCTGCAGCCCAGTCTTGTCAATGTCTGGTTAAATCCAGCTTTGTGTGGTAATCACTACTGAAAGGTCATATTGCCCATCATTTCAGTTTGTCCATCCTTTCTAATCTCCTTCACTGACAAGATCCTAATGAAATCATACCCAGATGCAGGAGAAAGAAATTAGAAAAAATAGTTCTTTAGAAACGGTTATTTCCAGGGAGGTGGGGAGGGTCTATAGTAAAAGCAATAAATACTCTACTGACGCAAATTTCTTGTTGCCCTCCTTACCTCCATTTAGAGAAATGAACAATGTATATAAACCAGACATGCTTAAAGTAGAAATGGTATCATCTCAATATCTCTTTCCAGAATGTTTGAAGGTCACAGACAAGATAATGAACAAGAAATGCCTAAAAGGGTCAAACTGAAAACTCTCATTAGAAAATACAGTCTCAAAATCACAATACTGAGGTCTAAGGGTTTTCCCTTAAGCATTTAAACACTATGAAAAAAAAATGTTATCTTAAAGTATTATAAATACCAAATCATAGTTACAGAGAACAAAGGGAATTCAAGGTGTCTAAACTTTCATTATACAGATAGAAAAATGGCTATCTATATTTTTCAGTGGTAATTAACTGTGGTTAGTGATATCCTAAAGAGGTGCAATTAGTTTATAACATATTTGGCATTTTAAATATATTTTTATTTTATTTATTTATTATTTATATGGAAGAGTGAGAATTTTTTCTTCAAAATTAATCTCCATTTCCCACAAACAAAGTGACAGTGATATCTGCAACAGGTGAAAACATAATATACGTTAGAGACAACAAGCAACTACAGTCCTTGGAATGGGAATTCAGCAGGCTAAACTTGAGTATCCATGCCCTCAACTCCAAGTCATTTAACTTATATAAGCACTTTGCTTTTATCGCTGATGCTCACTTCACTATTAAAGCTGCACATCTGTATACATCTCACAATTTTGAATCTGAATAAATCAAAACCTAATATTATTCAGAACCTATAAAATACACAGCAAGATTGGACAAAATGAAGATTATTTCAGTGCTTGCTATAGTCACAACTTAGGAAGTATTCCCAGGGGTCAGAATTTAATACAGGCTATTTTCTCTCTCAGAGAGAGAATTGCCTTTTGGGTTACTTTCACCAAAACAATTCTAGATTGTTGATGCCAAGTGGCAGTCCTGTTGGCAAAAACTTAGGAAGAGATAGACCTCTGCCTCTGTGTTTTATTTCCTGAATGTTGTTTTCCAGGTCCCATTTTGAGGTACCTGGTATACTGTATAGGTATAGGCACCTAAATCAAAGACGTAAGTCCCACTCCACAGTAAAGTTAGATAATTCAGAATACAATTTTCAGAATCCTCCAATCCTTTGTTTAATAAAGCCACTGATATTTGCTAGAAGATATACTCATTAGCTCTATATATTAGTCAGTATTATAATAGATAGTAATTTAAGGAAAAATATCTAACTACTAGGACAATTTCCAAGTAATAAATGCTGTAGTTTGCAATATCAATCATGCTGAATTTCTTATAAATATCTTCAAATAACCACCATTAATAATCTATGGTAGGAGAACAAGAAAATATGTGAACTTGAAATAACACACAGGTTTTATCCCCCAGTTTAGTAAAAGCTTTGTAGCATGTAAAATACAATAACATAACATATCCTGGTCTGAAAATTCAAATAATCAAGACAAATAGGATGACATAGGAAAAAATACTTAGAATATTTTAAATGCATGTGTGATTCTCTGCTCTCATACCTGGTTATTTACCAGCAAAAAAGTTGCACTTGTAAAATAACTGCTAGAACTCTCATTGCATTTTACCAGCAACATTCATAAAGCAGTCTTTAACCGCAAGAAATCATAGACTGCAAGAAATTTTACTTTGAGACATAAAATATACCTTGTGGAATTTCAGTTTCATTCAATGTTTGAAATTCTGCCCTTTATTCCTAGACAGGGCACCTCTACCTATATAAATGTAATCACATTAATGGAAACATCTGTCTGACACAGCAATTGATTGAAGTTACAACTCAGGGCCCTACAGAACTCCTTTGTACACCACTAGATGGAAATTTGCCAAGGGATATCTAACTGCTTATCAAGCAATTAGGAGTTTGTAAGGATTGAGACAGGTATGACAGATGCGTGCATATGGAAGATGGAAGGGAGGATTTATTTTTAAATGGTTTAATCATAAATAATTGCAATAGACAGCGCTGTTAAATTTTGTTCTTTCAAGGTTGTCATAAACATTCATCATTGTACCAAGCTACAAAAACCCATCCCAACCTGTTTTGTGGCAAGACAGATAGGTGAAATCAACTGGATGTTTTTTTTTTTCCTAAATACATTTTACTTTGTTGTCTTGTTCTACAGAAATCTACAATCAAGCACAAAACAAAGAAAATTTCCAGTTTCAACTGTCACTGCACTCTAAGAAATCTAGAAAGCTTTATCTGGTTTGCTTTTTTCCTCTACTTTCTTTCCTTCTAAATTTTCTTTTCATATGATCCATTCCCTGGCTATGACATGCCAGAGAGTACTTGCTGAAGCATCAGCAAAGTAGAAAGTTAATGCCACTTTCTTTTCTCAAGGAAAGATTAAATAAATAAATAAATAAAGGCAAAACAAAAGGTGACAAATTAAGTAATGTTAGATTATAGAAGTTTTTATTGATTTATAGATTTGCTGACCAGAAGGGGTCTTTCTTTTAATCTATTCTGTCAAACTCTGGAAGGCTGTGTTAGAATTAAACACTGGAACTCAGGCTTTAACACAGGAGGGAAAGCTTATCTAACCTGACAGTACACTAGAAATAATCATTCTGACTTTTCAAAGATGGTACATGCTAGGATCTTTGTATTATTTAGAAATGGAGGAAGTTAAAGGAAAAAAAAGAGAAATCTTTTAAAGTACTATGCTCAAATTTGAACGGTGGCAAAGGAAAGAGATATAAACAGAAACAAATAAAAAATGAACAGTCTCATAATATATATCATTTATGCCCCAGAGTTTATATTTAACCCTTAGATACATCTCAAATCCTATTCAAAATGAAGTGAGAGACTGTTTAACATCTGTTAACTGGTTTCTGCCTTTGCAGAAGAAGCCTATATCTAAAATGTTTTCCAAAGATGAAAAAGAATGGCCTATTCTATTGTTTATAATGCATTTACTGAAAAATGTGTGAATAAAAAAAAAAATCCTCTTTTCATGATAGGGACAACCCCTATTCTAACATTCTCATAATACTCTTATTCAGACCAGTCTATTTTGTTTTCTAAACTCATGGTTGTTTTGTTTTAACAAATGGTCACAGATGTGCCAGATACACACTGATTTTCTCTCTTAGATGAGAGACAACTTACTTGAAAGCAAGTTCTCTTGCAAGAAATTAGTTCTCTTGCCATGTTCTGTTTGTTCTTCAAACAGTAAAATGTTTAAGCGTATTCTAGGTGTGTATGTAATCATGTTGACTATGGACCACTGTGCTTTATCAAATACTTTGGTCTGTTGGAGTATTTTTTTACTTCTATGTACTCAACTAAGTAATCTAGATGATAAATCCCTTTTGAATTTAACTACTTAGCTAACCAAATCTATCCCTGGTCAGGCTACTGAATCTCTACTAATTTTACTCAAGTAATGACAAATGCACAGATTTCTGTTTTACGCTTTTGTAATTTAATTACATTACACTTGAACTATAGAAAATATTCAGACATACAGATTTATTCAGATGCCTAAACATGGGCACTGATTGCCTTTTGAGACATACTAGGGTAACCAAATAGCCATATAGGACTATTATATTTAACACAGGATGTGCAAGACAGCTTCACCCTACTGAGCCAGCAACTAAAGACACACAAAAATATCCTAGGGTTTCTCAAAAGATGGTAGACAATAAAATTAAAGCAACTGAATGGAACCTCTGGTGTCTGTATTCAGATGAAGTTGTGCTTCAATTTTGTTGCCTGTATTGGCTGACTATAATGGGAGCTTAGACACATACCTTGTATAAGAGCCCCTCCACCATAGATACCTATATTCATGAATCTGGACCAAACTCCCAATATAGGTGGGAAATTGTTAGAATATATACTTTATTTCAAACAAATTTCACAACAAAACAAATTTCACAACAAAACAATTTCACAACAAAAACATTTTTCATGGGCCACTTTCCTGCCCAGCAATCCAATCACTTGTTTCTTAGAGAGAAACCCCAGATGTCATGCAGACACACTCTTACAACTCCTACAATCTCATTCTTGCCGTTGTCCACACTGGGAGATCAGCTGGTTCTCACTGTGGTTTCTGGTTTATCTTTGTGCAGACCCCAAAATAACTAGTTGGAAATAGGCCAAAGAAAGATCTGGGAAGAATAGCTGTCCCTGGAATAGTTCAGGGTGGTTTGTATTCAATCTAACACAGCATTAATATAGAACAAAGTAAGCCAGTTCAAAGATCACAGAAAGGTAAGAAGAAAGACCAGGTGAGGTGACAGATGTCAAAATCATAAGACAGGAGAAATAAGGATCAGTACTGAGGCAGGCATGACAAGACCCCTGACTGCACAAATGAAATTGGGTTTGCGTGATAACTAGCAGGCTATTAAGGACAAAAATCGAAGACAGGAGAATGGAGAAGAAAACAGAAGAAAAGTGGCCTTGCCCTAACCACTCAAAGAAACAAGGCAATCAAAATAAGCTTTTCTTATTTGTAATAGATGAAAAGTATAGTTAGTGTAGTCACATATTAGTTGACTAGTAGCATGGTGTGTTATTATGCACCTACTTGAGAATCTCATGATAAGCTGCAGTAGTATGCACCCTTAGTGAGAGGGTGGCCTTTCTCAGCTCCTTAGAAGTATTGACTTGTGAGCCCACTGGGTGTTCCTAAGTTGGCTAGTCCTTTTTGTCGATGGTTGGTATCTCTTCAATCTGCTAATCTTGAGTAGGTGAGACCTGCAACTAGTGTACGGCATTTATAACACCAAAATCAAGATTTCTTTTGTTGGAAATGAAGGCAAGGTGAACAGTCATTCTAGTGTCATTCTAGATATGCATGGGAGTAGTTCTAATGCGTGCTGGGAGTCTAGGTTTATTTTATATTCTTCCCATAATACAGTTTAAATGGAGTTTTGAGTGTCATGAACAAGTGCACTGCAATCTGAAAAACAGATGCAAATATGCTGTTGAAGGTGCCTACCGTATAACAGGCACACCCAGAGATAAGGGTTGTCTTTAAAAGCCTTATCTTAAATTAAATTTATTTTAAAGGTTATTATAGAGTGCTGGAGTGCTGCAATGAATTGCTATGAATTCTTTAGAAGGGATAGGTAACAAAGGAGAGGCAGTAAGGTAGCCAGGTATATGGAGGGTTTTCATTGTATAATGATAGTGATGATGGGGTTGAGAGATTATGGGTAAGAATCAGGGGAAGGCCAATAAGGCAGATACCATGGTGGGGGTCTCTTACAGACCACCCAACCAGGATGAGGAAGCAGATTAAATATTCTATCAGCAGCTGCAATAAGTCTCACAGTCCCTAGCCCTTGTTCTTGTGGAGCAGTTCAACTTACCAAACATCTGCTGGAAACACATTACAGCAGAAAGGAAACAGTCTCAGAGGTTAATGAAGTGTGTGGCAGATAAATTCCTGACACAGCTGGTGAGTGAGCCAACTAGGGAAGATGCTCTGCTGGACATGTTGTTTATTAAAAGAGGAGGATCTGTGGGGGATCTGACAGCTGGAGTCTGTCTTGGGCATAGCAATGGCAAAATGATAGGCTTTTGACTTGCAGAGAAGTGAGGATGGGGATTAGCAGAACTGCTATCTTGGACTTCCAGAGGGCAGACTTTGGCCTGTTTAGGACACTGGTTGACAGAGTCCTTTGAGAGGCAGCCCTGAAGGACTAAAGAGTCCAGGAAGGCTGGACATTCTTCAAGAAAGACATTTTAAAGGCACAGGAGCAGGCCAATCTCATGTGCCAAAAGATGAGCCAGAAGGAAAGAAGACTGGCGTGACTGAACAGAGAGCTTTGGCTGGAACTAAGAAAAATAGAAGTGGGTTTATGGCGCTTGGGAGAAGGGGCATGCAACTCAGGAGGACTACAAGAATGTCCTGAGGTTATATAGGGAGAAAATTAAAAAGGCCAAAGCTCAACCTGTACTCAGCCTGGCTACTGCTGAAAAAGACAATAAAAAAGGTTTCTATAAAAACATTAGCAACCAAAGGAGGGCTTTTAAAGAGAACCTCCATCCTTTCTTGCATGCAGGGGAAAGCATAATGACAAAGGATGAGGAAAAAGCTCAGGTACTTAATAACTTCTTTGATTCAGTCTTCAATAGTAAAACTAGTTGCTTTTGGGGTAGCCAGCAACCTGAGCTGGAAGACAGTGATGGAGAGCAGAATGAAGGCTCCAGAATACAAGGGGAAATGATTAGTAACCTGCTACACCACTTAGACACAAGTCTATAGGACCAGATAGGATGCTATGACAAAGTACTAACGGAGCTGGCAGAAATTCTGACCAAGCCACTTTCCATCATCTATCAGTAGTAGTGGCTAACGGGAGAGGTCCCATTTGACTGGAGTTAAGCCAATGTGATTCTCATCTACAAGAAAGGCTGGAAGGGGAATCTGAGGAACTCGAGGCCTGTCAAACTGACCTTGGTGGAGGGGAAACTTCTGGAGAAGATAATCCTGAGTGCCATCACATGACACATACAGGACTGCCAGATGATCAGTCCCAGTCAACATGGGTTTATAAAAGACAGATCCTGATTGATGAACCTGAATCTCCTGCCATGACAGGGTGACACACTTAGTGGACAAGGGAAAGATTGTGGATGTTGTATGCCTAGGTTTTAGCAAAGCCTATGACACTGTTTCCCACAGTATTCTCTTGGAGAAACTATCTGCTCATAGCTTGGACAGGCATAATCTTTGCATAGTGAGAAAAAAAAGCTGGAAGGCTGGGCCCAAAGAATTCTGAACGGATTTAAACCCAGCTGGTGGCCAGTCACAAGTAGTGTTCCCCAGGCCTTGGTATTTGGGCCAGTTCTGTTTAAGACCTTTATCAATGATCTGGACGAGAGGATTGAGTGCATCATCAGTAAGTTAGCAGATGACACCGAGTTGGGCAGGAGTGTTGATCTTCTTGAGTGTAGGAAGCCTCGACAGAGGGATCTGAACAGGCTGGATCAATGGGTTGAGGCCAACTGTATGAGGTTCAACAAGACCAAGTGTCGGGTCCTGCACTTTGGTCACAACAATCCTATGCAATGTTACAGGCTTGGAGATGAGTGGCTGGAAAGATGCCTGCTAGAAAATGACCTGGGGGGTGTTGGTCAACCACCAGCTCAACATGAGCCAGCACTGTGCCCAAATGGCCAAGGCAGCCAATAGCATCCTGGCTTCTATCAGAAATAGTGTGGCCAACAGGATGAGGGAAGTGATTGCCCCCCTGTACTCAGTACTGCTGAGGCTGCACCCTGAATTCTGTATTCAGTCTTGGGTCCCTCACAACAAGAAAGACAATGAGGTGCTGAAGTGTGTCCAGAGAAGGGCAACAAAGCTGGTGAAGGATCTAAAGAGCAAGTGTCATGCAGAGGCACTGAGGGAATTGGTGTTGTCTAGCTAGGAGAAGAGGAGGCTGAGAGGAGACCTTATTGCTCTCTACAACTACCTGAAAGGAGATTGCAGCGATGTGGGGGTTGGTCCCTTCTCCCAAGTGACAAGTGATAGGACAAGAGGAAATGGCCTTATGTTGTACCATGGGAGGTTTGGATTGGATATTAGGGAAAATTTCTTCCAGGTATTGGAACAGGATGCCCAGATAGGTTGTTGAGTCACCATCCCTGGAGGTATTTAAATGATTTGTAACTGAGGCAGTTAGGGCCATGGTTTAGTGGTGGACTTGGCAAAACTAGGTTAATGGTTGACCTTGATGATCTTAAGAATTTTTTCTAACCTAGTTATTTCTATTATTATATTATTATTCCTCAGAAATATTAGCTTCGTCGTTTTTCAGAAATAAGACATAGAATCATTGAATGTTTTAGGCTGGAAGAGACCTTAAAGATCACCTAGTTCCAAACCCCCTGCTGTGGACAGGGACACCCTCCACTAGACCAGATTGCTCAATGCCTCATCCAACCTAGCCTTGAACACTCACAGGGATGGGACATCCACAGCTTCTACGGGCAACCTGTTCCAGTGCCTCAGCACTCCTATAGTTAAGAATTTCTTCCTTATGTATAGTCTGAACCTACCCTCTTTCAGTTTAAAGCGTTGTCCTTTGTCTTTCCTCCGCATGCCTTTGTGAAAAGTAACTCTCCAGCTTTCCTGTAGGATCCCTCCTGGTGCTAGAAGGCTGCAATTAGGTCTCCCCGGAGCCTTCTCTTCTCCAGGCTGAAAAAGCACAATTCTCTCAGGCTTTCTTCATAGCAGAGGTGCTCCAGCCCTCTAGTTGTCTTCATGGCCTCCTCTGGACTCATTCCAACTGGTCGATATCCTTCTTATGTTGAGGGCTCCACAGCTGGACACAGTACTGCAGGTGGGGTCTTACAAGGCCAGAATAGAGGAGGAGGATCACCTCACTCGATCTGCTGGCCACACTTCTCCTGACACAGACCAGGATCCGATTGGCTTTCTGGGCAGCCAGTGCACACTGATGGCTCATGTTCAGCTTCTCATCCACCAGTACCCCCAAGTTCTTCTCCTCAGAGCTGCTCTCAATCCATTCTCCACCAACCCTGTACTTGTAGTTGGGATTGCCCCGACCCAGGTGCAGAACCTTGCACATGACCTTGTTGAACTTCATGAGGTTGGCAGTGGCCCACCTCTCCAGCCTGTCAAAGTCCCTCTGGATGGCATCTTTGCCCTACAGCATATTGACTATACCACGTGGCTTGGCGTTGTTGGCAAACTTCCTGAGGGTGTACTCAATCAGTGGTTCACCCAGACTTAAAAGTTGGCTTTAACCTCCCCAAATAAAATAAAAATTAGCTATAACAGTACAGTCAAAGTTATACATGAAAACTTAAGTCTTATTTCTGTTTCTAACTTGTTTATAAAGGGTTCCTAATTTTACAAGTTTATTTACCTATTTTTTTGTGTGTGTGTGTGTGTGTGTGTATAATCCTAGTTTCTGTTATGTCTGTAATAATGTTTGAGAGAAATTTTGTTTTCAAATTCACAACATCAAATAAAATCTGAATATCTTGTAAAGAATTAATCCATTTAGTAATTATTCTTTCTGTATGATGACCTATGGCAAACTGGTAATTCTGCAAGGTCTGAGAAGGTCTGTCTGTAGATCGCACTCAGATCTTGCATCTTGGGGCTTCCTTTCAAAGATGCTTTTCAAAATTGCAGTAAAAAAATAACTATTTGTTATCTAGCCTCACCAGTATGGATCCAGTATCACCTTTGTGGGAAAGCAAAGGAGACATAGATCACAACTGGCACTACAGTGTAGGCAAGGCTGAGACATATCTGTCATTTAAATGAGTAGAGAATAGACATAAATACACTTTCCATCCACTCTCAGATGAAAGACATTTTACAACTCACAATTCTTCGAAATAAAATATTATTGCTACTGTATCACTGCAGGGTCTGGATGGTGGTGTTCTTTATGATTCCACTCACTCCAATGGGGCCTTGTTTTAAGAGTCTTATATTTTCTACAATTACCAAAGTTACATCATTAAAATGGAAACAGATCAATTAAATTTTTCCTCACATGCTCAAAATAGTCTGAGTAAGACCATGCCTAATCAGGGGAATCCCTCATTGATCTTCTTTATATTTTAGTACTTAATGCAGAAATACTGTATAGGACACATGCAGCTGTTTCTTTCATGTTGGCAGTGATCCAAAATATGTGTCTAATGCCATTTTAAGTGTCGCAGGGCCAGGCTGGTCCTCAGATGCTGAAAGAGAATATGTTTTTTTCATTGATTCATGCCCTATTTCCAGTTCTGTGTTGAGATGTTAGGTACCTTAAAGCATTTAAATTGGCACCTGAATCACTGCTTTTGCACTAACTTCCAAGTCCTCAGGGTTATAAAATTGTACTTACATTTTTCCTGTATTATTCAGCACAGATAAAACTGGGGGTCTTACCATAGAACTTATATTCCTAGGCTTTATGGAAATACCAGAACAAATTATTATCATAACAGTTTTTTATAACCACTGGGGGTTCAGGACCACTGATGGGCAATGCCCCCATAGTTGATGATCAAAAGGACTAGTTACCATTGAAGACATGTCCACCAACCCATCATGATAAAACTTTCTTCCATCAGGATTGTGTCCATGACAAGCCCAGAGGCTTACATGCCTGGAAAGCCCTAGACAGGAACAGAAAGATCCACTGTATCAGCACCTGGTGGACAATACCGTTTTCTAACCAGAGGCCTGGTTTCAAAGGACTGAGGATCAATTATGTGATTTCTTACAGGAAAATAAAGAGGACTGTCCTGCTGCTCTTACTGACCATGATTATGAAAAGATGTATTAAGCATGTCATCTTTATCAGTCGTATACTCCCTTGAAATCTGTGTAACTGACATTCCAGTACAACCATAGAATACCAAAAAAATTATGGTCCGCAGTGAGCATTAAGGCTCACTGAGACTGCACTCCCTTTTAACTTTGGAGGCAAGAGGTGACTACCACCACTCCAAGGAAACTGGTTGAATCATAACTGTGGTCAAGGGGTGGATTGTGTGGCAGATGCAGATGCACCCGCCCTGACAACGACCTGATAACAACCTGACAAAAGCCCACCAAATATCCCACCACAGCTCATCACACCCACATGGTGCTGGTTAGACACATGGGGATTGAAAATAAGGAAGTTGGGGTCTTCAGCCACTGGCAGGGGTTTATATAACTGTATCTGACCACAGCTCAGATTCAACTAGGGTTTAAAAGGAGCATCACCAGAGAGTTGTTTTGAGTCAGCCCTCCTTGGAGCAGTGGGTTTGAAGTCAGGATCTCTCCCCTTAGGTTGGGACTCTGACTAAGGAAACTCCCTGAGGTTGAGAGCCCTCCCTTTTACAAGGTAAGTGATATACATTTTGGGTAATCATCCATAAAGTTTAAGAATTCTTAAGTAGGTGTGTGGTATTAATTCCTGACTGACATCCTGAACCTGTAGATTGTAAATGTCAAAGTCTCAGAGTAGTTTTTGTTAGAGTAAAACTTAGAGTTTCTTACCGTTTTGTGAAAAAACTAATTCCATTTCTAGTTTGTCAGCCTGGCTTGGTTTGGTGATGTTCTGTGACAAACAATGAAGAAAATTATAATAAGTAATGATAACAATAGTAATAACAATAACAAACACTATAAGGAGTTCAGGAAGAAAAGGGAATGTGCTGGTATAAGCAATGTGATTTGTCTACATACATATGCACAACAAGATAACCCTGTATTCAGAGTACAATACATGTAAAACTAATACCTGAAATATATAATTATCAGAAATTACAGTAATGTTTTGTGTAGTGAAGTGTCATCTGTAACAAACTATTTGCTATTGATCTATAATCTAAGCTGAACTCACTACAAATTCCCATGACTGAAGACCCTTTTGAATGAAGATAGCACTTCAGGATAGATCATGATATTCCAATTCTGTTGGTCTTTGTCATCACTTGCTGTCTTTGATATACTCTTGAGAAGCACTTGACAAATAAAGCAAAACTTACAAAAAATTACTCAAGGAGATGGGAAAATATAATTTTTTTTTCCCTTCTGGATGAATGGAAGAGGGAAGGCTACAGGGTCACATTTTCTATCATCATTTTTACCTAGACCTGTATTGCTAGAAGAAGGGAAAATAGGTTTAAACTGAAAGAGGATAGATTTAGATTGAACGTAAGGAAGAAAGTATTTGTGATAAGGTTGGTAATACACTGGAACAGGTTGCTCAGAGAAATTGTGGATACTTCATCCCTGGAACTGTTCAAGGTCAGGTTGGATGGGACTCTGAGCAACCGAAGTTGCTCAAGTGTGTGAATCTAAGCTTCTTAAAGGAGAAGGACAAACTCTGGGGTCCTTTTTCAGAAAGACCTAGCCACTAGGTGGTTGTGCAAAGATCACTAGTTGCAGAGAGAGAGACTGAAATTAGTTCAATAAGGTATGATTCATCTCAACAGTTTGGAAAAGAGTTTGTTTTTTTAACTGAACTAAATTTCAGAATTTGAAGACTACACTAAGCATGCTTGGTAGTTCAAATTTAAACCTGCAGTGAAAATCTTTACACAAATCTCAGTCACCTAGGGCATATCAGATGCCTGTGATGTCTAGGTTGCATTTGTAGATTGCAGTCCTGAATTTAAGTTTATAAATAAAATTTCAGGCTCTCTAACTATCCTAAAATATGTTCCTAGTGGTTGTGGCAGTTTAGCCCCAGTCAGCAACTAAGCACCACACAACTGCTTGCCCTCCTCCTCTCTTCCCCAGTGGGATGGAGGAGACACTCAGAGAAAAAAGATAACAGACCTCATGGGCTGAGATAAAAACAGTTTAATAATTAAAATTAAACAATATAACATAATGATCCTACTACTATGTAATGAAAATATTACTAGTAGTAATGATAATAATATATAATGGAAGAAAAACAGTAATGGAAAAAACCTGAATGATACAACTGCTCACCACCCACCAATCAATGCCCAGCCAGTCCCCAAACATCAAGAGCCAGAGAGTGAAAGACCCTCCCAGAAAACTCTCCCCAACTTATATACCAAGAATGACATTTTAGGACATGAAATATCCCTTTGGTCAGTTTGAGTCAGCTGTCCTAGCTGTGTCTTCTCCCAGCTTCTTGTGCATCTCCTCACTGGCAGAGCATGGGAAAATGAATGGTCATTGACTTCTTGTAGAGAAGAAGCTGGGAACACAAGTGCAGTTTCAGAAACTGAAATAGTCCTTGGCTTAATGTAAACTTTGTTTGGCAACAACTACAAATATTAGTATATTGTAAATATTCTTCTAAGCACAGATCTAAAACACAGACTCATACTAGCTACTATGAAGGAAATTAAATCTATCCCAGCCATACCCAGCACACTGGTTTGCATTTATATAAGTCCTAGCATGTAACAATTTAAGCACATTATAATTTCTTCAGAAACAGTAGCATAGAGCTATTAGGCATGCCCAGATTTGTGTGACCCAAACATTAGTTAATATGGAATTCATAATTCTGATCTGTAGATGTGTTACCATGCCCCCAGAACAGGGAGCATGAGAAGTACAGTAATCAGAATTCATTCCTTCTGAAAATGCTGCCAAAACAAGAAGTGGTGGTGTTCAGGTTTTCCACACTAGCCTTTCAACTTGTTCTCTTCTACAAACAGGCAACTCATATTTAGCAGTTTCAGTACTTGTTTCATGTCTTTTCCTACCTTGTTTCTAAATCCTTCAAGAGTCTGGACCATCAGGCTTAGCTGGAGTGTGTTGGAATCCAGAATCAAAAAAAGGGAAAGCCTGCAAAGAAAATTCCAAGGAAATTTTGAGTGCAAACTGGTTATTCATTATCTGACATGGGAAAGCAATTTTAGCATATCACTACATTTTAATGAAACTTGCATGTACATTACATACAATGAAAAATACTTTCATGTGTGCTTCAGAAAGATTTAGGATCTCCTGCACCTTTGATAAATGATCCAGTTACATACTTTCCAATGATTCACATACTTAGCAAATTTTCACTTACGTGATGTCTCATCTAACTTTTTATTTCTTCCTCTTTTGTCTTCACTCATGTGCTGGGTTCAGTCAGGAAAGAGTTAACTCTCAACCACCTTCAAAGACTTTTTTTAATGTTAATTCCCCCTATATCCCCACCAATTATCTGAATAGCTGAGAGGTTCTCAGGTACCTGGTTGAAAGGATTAAAAAAATAGATGAAGCAAGGCAGTCCCTTCCAGCTCACAGAAGCAAAGTGTGAGCTTGGAGTTAAATTAGAAAAAAGTAAGTACAGTGTTTGCTAAATCATCTTCTGTCTAACAGAAAAGGCCACAATTTACTCACATGACTGAGAACTGACCAGAAACTCTTCGGCAATGGCTGTCTATGGCTGACTATTATGTAAGCAGTACTATTATCTTGGTCTGTGTCTTTGCCTAAGTGTTATCTAATTCAAGGTCATTAGAATCTAGATCTAGTTTCAAATCTAGTTAGATTAATAAAATGATATAAGCTAAAATATACACCCCTGTAGGAAATTATCTAGCAAATGAGTTCCTTCAAACTCTAGTCTCAGGAGAAATAATTTACTCCAAGGCATAACTAAATAAACACCTGTTAACAGACTGCAGTTAATGCTAGTACTTTAACATCCACTGATAGCTGCCCTAAACGGTGCTCAGATAATTGAGATGAAACAGATTAGAAGATAGGAATGGACTAGAACTCTCATAGCACAACTGAGGTGATTATTTGCACTCTCAGAGCTCTGTATTATATACATTTGAAACTTCATGAGGTCGAATATACCACCATATAAGGACATTAAATCTGAGTAGGTTTATCACTGTATCAGACCATAGTACAAAACTTAAAATTAAATAAGATTCATTGCATTAGCAGCTGCCATATCACTGTAATCTGCCTACACAATATTAAATTCACTAACTTTTCCTGCTGTATCTTAACAGGAATTTGTACATTGTACCTTGATTAAATTGGGTTTTTTTCATATTGCAAAAGCATTTTCACAATTTCATTAGGGTTTTTTTCCTCTCCAGTATATCCTTGAATTTTAACTACACAGGAATTATTTCCCACTCCCCCTGGAGTTGGATGGGGTGCTCTTTTGGGGCACTCTTGGGCTCTTGTGGGCTGTCTCTCTGGTTCTGGCTCTTGTTGGCTGGGGACAGTCTGGGCATCAGTCAGCAGGTGGTGAACAGTTGTATCATTTGGGGATTGTTTCCTCTTGTTTTTTTCTTTTTCATTATGTATTATATCATTATTAGTTGTAGTATTAGTATTTTAATCATTAATATAATTTTCATTACATATTAATATTATTAGCATCACTTTATCTTATTTATTTTTAATTGTTAAACTGTTCTTATTTCAACCCACGTGTTCTTTTATCTTTTCTCTCCGATTCTCTCCCCCATCGGTGGAGAGCATGGTGAGTGAGTAGCTGTGTGGTGCTGGATTGCTGACTGGGGCCAAACCATGGCAAATAGGAATAACAGTTCATGAATGAGAGAAATCTGTCTGAAATTCAGTTCAGACCAAACTGACATGATACTGGTGATTGGGGAAAACACCTGGAAATTATTACAGAATTTATACAACATCTTTAAATGGGTGAATATGCCTGTTCTTGTCTCTGATGCACTCCTTTAGGGTTTACTCCAGGACCCCACCTGCTGGTGGATGGCCATATTTCAGTAATAGCTCTTTTGGCCTCATGTCTGAAAGGCTGTATTTTCTCCAATTAAATTATCTTTGTCTGATAGAAGGGCCATACCTGATTATAATTAGGAAAATACAACAGGCCATTAGCAACAGCTTACTTGTTGAATGAAACCTCTACTTAAGGGTATATGAGAGCAGTGCTCTGAGAAGTACATTAAAAACTGGCTTCTTTCCATAGATGCAAGCACTGCACTTAGAGTTATACTTACTGAAGGCTCCTTTTAAAGTAAGTGAAGTCTCATTTCCTTTCAAGAGACCAGGTGGAGCTTTGATAGTAATTTTGTCGGATGTCTTTTGGCTGAGCACTACTATGACACTCACGTCTATGTCACATGAGACACTAGAGGGTCCCAAACTAAATTAGGGCTAGACTCAAAACTGTGGATCAGTTAACCCCTGAAGTAAGACAGTAACTGAATATAATTAGGTGGAGTGAGTCTGGGACCTGACTAATTTAAGTCTGCCCATACAGTTTAGCTTCTGGTTGACTTACCCTTTCTGAGGAGCAGTCTTTTATCTAAGAGGTGATTTTTGAATACATAAAGGATTTGATGAGAAAAATCTTCATTAAAAAGAAGAAATAGGGAAAACTGGAGGAAAAACATTCAATGCAAGTGTGAAAATGATTCCATATTTAGTCTGATGCAGAACACTAAGCAATGAATTTCCCTCATAAAAATAAAAAACAAATCCTAGGCAAGAAAAAAAATCAAGAATCTTGGACTTAAAGACTATAGTGCCATTTGAGATGCCTCGGAATATTCTTTCTGGCTTCCAATTGCTGCTCTAGAAGCCTTTGAGTATCCCACAAAGGCCTGTGTTGCATGTTGCAAATCCTGTGCAGATGTCCCAGACATTCTCAGGCATATAAAATGACTCTAGATGATTATGGTTAGACAATTAATGGAACCTCTCATCTTGGATGAGTTTATCCTTTGTTTAGCATAAACATACAGGCACCTTTTATTCTGATGTGTTTTAATTACATTAAAAATCATTAAGCAAACATGGAAACTTGGTACTTTTTGACTTTGGTTTCTTTAAAACTGACCTTAAAGATTATGATCTAGTGGTGCCAAATTCAGTGAACTAAAGATTCAGCCAACAGCTGAATCTTTAATGATGGAGTTTTTGCCAAGAACAGATTAATTCTTTCTTGTTTCTGCAATGAATAGGAAAAGACAGAGATCTAAAAACATGTGGAAACAGATCCTGAAGGTCACCTGATGTAATAAACACATTTCTTTATTCATGTATCCATTTCTTCAAAAAAATTTCATTACCAGAGGAATGGAAAATTGATAGTTTAAAATGAGAGTATCCCACCAGACCCAGGATTACCTGCAAAATTTAATTTTTCTTAAAAATTAATGGAATAGTTAAGTGAAGGAAGTTATTTGGAACTGGATCTTTCACCACTATGATGGTAGAGAAAAGACTTTTATAAGGTCAGTTTTGCACATGCAAGCTAGTACATCCAGTTCTATGACTGATGTGTGACTGCCCTGTAATGTTGTTGCAGTTTTCAGAACAGCTCATCTTGTGAAAGATGACATGCAGCCTTCCTCATCAAGAGTCTGCAAAGCCAGTCTAATGAAGGTGAAAGTATGTGTGGTGCAGTTGGGCAAGATTTTTAATATTGCTGCCAAGAAGACAGAAAAACCTGAAAATTCTCTGTCAGTCTTTCAAAACAATAGTCACAGCAACAAGAAAATCAACATCTGTTGTATGTTTTTCCTTTGTTTCTTCTAATCGATCCAGCAAATCTTTGCCAAACATTTGCACAATGTGCCATAGAAATGTCACTTGAGGGTGAAAAAGATTGTCACTTTATAAGTAAATGTCATTTTGCAAGTAAATACCATTGAGTGGTGGGGGGGAAATGATGTTAAGCTCAGTGGCTAAATGGCTGATGATACAAACAAGAAGCAGAGCATGTTATGAATATTCCAGTTAATTTGTACCCCATCTATCTGATGTCTTGATAATAGTAGATCGTAATGGAAGTGATAGTTGTGGGTTTCCAAATCATGTCAACACTGGAACTCTACTGTTCAACAAGCATCTGCAGCAAGCAATAGTGTTTCCACCTTAGCACAGCATTGCAATTGAAATGCCTCTCCTTTTCAATTCATTCTTTTCCTTTCAGTGAGTTACAGCTTTTGTAGAGTTCTCAAGTAATCTGCCTCTGTTGTCCTAGACTTGCATCTCTTCTTGCTCCCTTCACCTTGGATCTTCTTTGCACTCACTTGTCTACCCTAAGCACTAAGGTGCAGCTGATACTTTTATCCAGCTGCACTTACCTGCGAACACTTCAAAATCTCTACTGTGCCAACATTCCTATCTGCACCTCAGAATTCTGACTATTGCTCCATCTGCTTTCTGTATGCACTCTCAAAGAGGTGAAGGTAGAAACTTATTTACCCTTACCAGCCAATTAATCACAAATCTTGCTAAGACTTGGCAAGCAGAATTCACATCTTGTGCATTTAGTAGACATAAAAGATCTCTGAGGATTTGCAACTCATACTTCAATATTTTAAGACTTTCTATGCAAAAGCTACTCAGCAAAGCATCTACAGAATCTATGTTCAATGAAATTACTGACAATAAGAAATAATGAGGACCCAGGGAACTACAAACTGGTCGGTGTCACCCCTGTGCCCAGCGAGATCACAGAGCAGAATGTCCTGGAAACTATGATAAGGCATATGGAAAACAAGGAGGTGATTGGTGACAGCCAATATGGCTTCACTAAGGGTACATCATGCCTGACAAGACTGGTGGTCTTCTACAATGGGGTTACAGTATTGGTGGATAAGGGAAGACCAACTGACATCATCTGCCTGGACTTGTGCAAAGCACTTGACACTGTCCTACATGATATCCTTGTCTCTAAATTGGAGAGACATGAAGGTGATGAATGGGCTACTCAGTGGATAAGAAATTGGCTGGATGTTTGCACTCAAAGAGTTCTGATCAATGGCTCGGTATCCAAGTGAAGACCAGTGATGAGTGGTGTTCCTCAGGCGTCAGTACTGGGTCCAGAACTAGTCAACATCATCAGTGACACACACCATGTGTCTGAGTGCACATTCAGCAAGTTGGCCAACGACACCAACCTGTGTGGTCCTTGGAGGGAAAGGATGCCATCCAGAGGGACCTTGACAGGCTAGAGAGGTGGGCCTCTGCCAACCTCATGTAATTCAACAAGGCCAAGTGTAAGGTCCTGTAACTGGGTTGGGGCAATCTCAAGAACAGATACAGGCTGGACAGAAAATGTTTGAGAGCAGCCCTGAGGAGAAGGACTTGGAGGTGTTGGTTGATGAGAAGCTGAACAAGAACCATCAATGTCTACCTGCAGCCCAGAAAGCCAAATGTATCCTGAGCTGCGTCAAAAGAATTATGGCCAGAAGGTCAAGACAGATGATTCTCTTCCACTACACTGGTCTCATGAGACCCCACCTGGAATACTGTATTCAGCTCTAAGGCTTTTTAAGGTCTCTTCCAACCCAAACCATTCTATGATAAGGTTCTATCAGTTTCTATTTACCTCATTATATGTTATCTTAATCTCTCCTCCACCTCCTTCTGTTTACTTAAAGTACCATCTGACTTTTCTATGCTTTCAAACCTTATATCTAGGTTAATTTTTTGTCATGGCTTAACCTTCTCTAGCAATTCCGTACCACAGTCTCTCACTCACCTCGTCCCCAACTCCCCCAGTGCAGCAGAAGAGTCAGAGGGGAAAAAAAAAATGAAGCTTGTAAAAGTAGAGATAAGAAATACTTAATACTATGAATGAAAAGTATAGTGATACTGCTAACACTAACAATACCACTAATAATAATAAGTTAAAATAATAGAAAATAGAACATATGATACAACCGGTAAACCACCTGCCAACTGACACACAGCCAGGTCCCAAGCAGTGAGCATCTGAACCTGAGTGCTCCCAGAGGCAGAGCCCCAGAGTGACAGTACAACCCAGAAAAAGCCAGCCCAGCCCACTAACAAATGAACCCCCTCAACCACTCATGACTGCGCCAAGAGTTAACAAAGGAGCTGAAGACCCAGATATTAATCTAACCCTAAGTGTTAATGACCCCACAAAGCCAGGCTGCTTCCCACCTCAGAACTTCGTGTGAGTACTCAGCATGAAGTACCATGGAATTAAATACTCTGTGCTGTGGAGAAAATTAACTAGTTCCTGCCTGAAAACAGCACATTATTTCAGATTTGAGAAATGAGTATTTGTAAGTTCTCAAAGTAGAATTACCATCAGTATTATCCAGAAGTAAGGAATAATTCTGGAGAAGTGCTAGCAACAGACACAAATATTATTATAATGAACAAATTTAGTCTGTAAGTATACTAAGGAAAAAATATGTATCTGCAGTGCTTGAGAAGATGAAAAAATGTGGAAGCTCTATCTTAACAGCAGCTTTTCCCTAAGAATCTCAGGCCTTTATATAGTGTTTTTAACACAAATACCAAAATCAATATGTCTTGTGATTTTTTTTCTGACATCCAGCCATCCAGTCAGTTCTACATATCTATTTGTTCTTTGCATCTCCCATTTAAACCTCTTCAGAAATTTCATTTCTGCTCTGTATTGCTTGAAATCCCGCAGTGAAATTTTCTCATCCCTTGGGAATACTGTAATCCAAGCTCCTCCTGGTATGTTTAGGGCAGAGAAAACTTATTTCTCACAGAAGGGAAGAATTTTTTTTAAAGGCTTTTTTTGTTCCAAAGTCCTTTTCCTCATTCTTTTATCAAAGTCCACAGCAGAAGATGGAAGCAGTGTCCCTGCCCCCTGAAGCATTTTCATTAGCTCTTCTTGCCTTGAGTGTCAAGCAGAGAAGGAAGCTTACAACAACAGGTCTGGCTTTTTTCCTCCATGCCCTCTTTGCAGGTTATATTAATAATATACTCACCTAGGAAATTTTGCTTTCTATAGATTTTATTTATAGAATTTACATTTGGCTTACTTCAAACAGCACACGCATCTGAAAATGTCTGTTTGCAAAAGGGGAAACCATATGATCGGCAAATGAGAAGCAGAGGCCAGGAAAACTATAGGTTTCCACACAAACCATGCCAAACCAAAACATACTCAGTATTTAGTGCTCCTAGTGACATTCCTAAATTACACAACTGCTCTTTTGATTTACATTCTAGACGACCAGGCAGCAGATGGAAAATACAGTGATACATGCAAAAGAGGACTATTCTCCCTTATAAATCTATGTAGGAGCCACTAAAAATCCTGACTGCTAATAATCACACAGAATAATATTGTTTATAAGTAAAATGCTGAAGGAAATAAATACATTCTATTTAGACACTTAGCAATGCTAATATATTTCTGGTACAGATGATAGGCAATTTGAAGACCGTATCAGTCCAGCTGTAACTTCTCTTACTTCTCTTTGCTACAAGAGGATTTTTACTTTATTCAGACATATCTGTAAACTGATGTGATAAGACATCTAAGTCATCAGAGAGAGAGTGCTAAGATGGGACATATTAAAAAGAAAATGTGTGATTTATTAAGCACATTTAGAAATGACCTCTAAACAATTTACTGAATATCAGAGTTTTTTATTTAGATTCATCCAGATCCTAATTTTGTGCATTATTTCAATTTTTATCCATGTTGTGGTTTAACTCCAGCTAGCAATATACCATGTAGCTGATCTCAGAGTTCCCCCCCTTTCCACAAGTGGAGGGGGAAAATTGGAGGGAAAATGGCAAGGAAGTGTGTAAAATTGAAGTAAGAACTATTTACTAATTGAATCTAAATAATATATATAAAAATCATAGAATCATAGAATGGTTTGGGTTGGAAGGGACCTTAAAGATCATCTAGTTCCAATCCCCTTGCCATGGGCAGGGACACCCTCCACTAGACCAGGTTGCTCACAGCCTCACCCAGCCTGGCCTTGAAGACAGCCAGGGATGGGGCATCCACAGCTTCTCTGGGCAACCTGTTCCAGTGCTTCACCACTCTTTCCAAGAAAAATTACTTCCTGACATCTAATCTAAACCTCCCTTCTTTCAGTTTAAACCCATTGCCCCTTCTCCTATCACTACAGGACCTTGTAAAAAGCACGCCCCCCCCCCCCCAGCTTTCTTATAGGCCCCTTCAGGTACTGGAAGGCTGCAATAAGGTCTTCTCCAGGCTGAACAGGCCAAATTCTCTCAGCCTTTCTTCATAGGAAAGGTGCTCCAGCCCCCTAGTTGTCTTCATGGCCTCCTCTGGGCTCGTTCCAACAGGTCAATATCCTTCTTATGCTGAGGGCTCCACAGCTGGACACAGTCCTCCAGGTGGGGTCTTACAAGACCAGAGTAGAGGGGGAAAATCACCTCCCAGCTTCTCATCCACCAGTACCCCCAAGTTCTTCTCCTCAGAGCTGCTACCAATCCATTCTTCACTCAGCCTGGACTTGTAGTTGGGATTGACCCAACCCAGGTGCAGGACCTTGCACTTGGCCTTGCTGAACTTCATGAGGTTGGCAGTGGCCCATCTCTGCAGCCTGTCCAGTTTCCTCTGGATGGCATCCCTTCCTTTCAGCGTGTCAACCGTACCACACAGCTTGCTGTTGTCAGCATCTTGCTGAGGGTACTACTAATAAGTAAATAAAATAATAGAAAATAAAACATATAATACAATTGCTCACCACCTTGTGACTGATACACAACCAGGTCCTCATAAGCGAGAGTCAGAGCCGGAGAGCCTGAGAACCACAGCCTGAGAGCGATCACAGCCCAAGAGCTGCAGGCCAGGAGCTATTGCAGTAGAGTCTGAGCAAATCCTATCAGCAAGAGTGTGACTGAGAAAACTCAAAGATCCAACAAGTCATACGCCAGCCAGCAAAGGAATTAGCAAAGCAGCTAACAAAGAAATTAGGGTGTTAGCAAGTGTAAGAAAGTGAAAGTGAGAGAGTATAAGTGTAATGGCTCCCAAACCCACTCCCTGCTTATGTACCAAGCATGATGTGCTATGGAACGAAATACTTCCTTGGGTCAGCTGTCTGAACTGTGTGTCCCCTACACTGCCTGAAATGAGCGAGTTAGAAATGCAGCTGTAGTATCGGAAGTGGAGAAAGACCTTGAATTTAGTGCAAGGACTCCCCAGCACCAGCTAAAAAGACACCTTATCTGTACTTTTCTCAACATAAATCCAGGAACATGGCTTTATACCAGCCACTGTGAAGAGAGTTAACTCTTTCCTGACTAAAACCAGCACAATCTACAATACACAAGGGTGTGATCCTCCACTACTGCTGATGATAATGGGATTCTTGGCTATCTACCTTCAGTATGACTTAAATACTTCTAATGCTTCAGGCGAATGACTTGGCCCCTAGTGGATAATGCACTTCCTCTTGATTTCTGATAAAGACTTCTGACAGAAATAATTTCATCCTGTTTTCAGGAATGGTTTTATCCTTGTTTCATGACAAGATTCAAAGTGTTGACTTTTTCTTAATAGTTATTAACTTAGATAGCCGTTTTCAGATTTTGACTTTTAACTCCACCATCCCCCACAATTTAAGGAATGTTTTATTTAAGAGTTTATTTTTTTTTTTAAATTACATTTGAAAGTACAAATGCAAGCAGTATACACCTTAATTCCATAATATGAAGATGTGCTGAGTTCAGTCAGGAAAGAGTTAACTCCCGTTACTGTGGTTGTTATGGAGCTATGTTGCTGGACGCCAAGAGAAGTACTGATGAGTACTGGATTCAAGGTCTTTCTCCGTTTCTGATATTGCAGCTGTGTCCCACCTCTCGCTGTCTCATGAGCAGCATAGGGGACACAGTCCAGATAGCTGACCCAAACTGACTAAGGAAGTATTTCATTCTATAGTACATCATGTTTCGGGTTCTTGGGCGGGAACGGGGTCCGGTAACCATTACTCTCTCCCTTACTCCCTTGCTTGTCTACTCCTGGGCACTTGCTAACCCTCCTGCGTTAGCTGCTTTGCTAACTCCTGTGCTGGTTCATTTTTGAGGGAATTAGTGGGCTGTTTAGAGTTCATGGTCATGCTATCGCTAATAGGGTTCGTTCGGAATCTGCTGCATTAGCTCCCGGGCTCTGGCCCTCGGGCTGCGGCTCTCAAGCTGCGATCGCTTTCGGGCTGTGGTTCTGGGGCTCTCTGGGTCTGACTCTCACTACTCAACATCTGGGTGTGCTTTGGTCAGTGAGTGGTGAGAAATTGTGTCATATTGTATTATATTATATCATATTGTATCATATCATATTGTATCATATGTTTTATTTGCTATTATTTTAATTATTTATTATTAGTAGTAAATAGTCCTTATGTTAATTTTACGAGCTTCCTTATTTCTTTTTCCTCCGATTCCTCCTCTCCATTGGAGGAGGGGAAGGGGGATTTGCGAGAGAGGCTTCGTGGTGTTTTGCTAACCAGAGTAAACCATGACAGAAGACTTCAAATATAGAGTAGAGGATAAGTTATATAAAGTCTAGTGTAGTTTGGATTGCAAAGTTGGAAATGACAGTGTAAAATATCTTAACAGTTTGGCATTGTTAGCCTTAAAGCTTCATTTTGCTGTGAGCAGGTGGTATTAAACCTAAGCTGATCATCACGGAGACAAAATGGAACTTCAGAAAAGGAAGTAGTTAGCATATGTACTGAGCATGCAAAAATGAGAAATATGAGAGTATCAGCAAAGCCTGGGGAGAAAACCTGACCCTAACTCTTTAATGTTGTAGTTTAGGTCCTCAAAGCACAATAAGAAATTAGTTTTACTGCCACACTATGTAAACTTTGTTTACTACCACTTTGGGAACATTACCTGATATCAATACAAATTGCAGTATACTAGCAAGCAACACAGAAATTGTTTACCTCTTCAGTCCTAACCTCACACAACATTTCAACTATGTTTCACTACATCAGTTTAAGACTGAGGTCTACTCATATGGCTTCATCTGCCTGCACAGGTTAAAAGGTTTGTTGAAGAACTGTAGCATATAAAATGAAAAGAACAAAAAATCACCGTGGACCGAAAAACCATATCAGTGTGTTCTGACAGCAGCATAACAGTAAATTAACACTGTCAGAAATCAAATTTAATATCAGTATTTATATTTAGGTATTTTTTAAAACAGTCAGAAAAACAGAACTTAATATACAACATTTACTTTGCCTGTCCTTATAATTGTCAACAGAATTAAAAAGGCTATAAATTTGGCTCTTTGATTTACAAAGTTAATCTTATGAAGAAGTTTTTGTAGAGATCTTGAGTTCTCCTAGTTTCTGCTCAGGCTAAAAATAACACTTCTAGAAAAAATATTTCTGTAATATTCTATTTTTTCATAGGTGTAAAAGGACTTGCAGGGGCTTCTTTCAATGAATAATTTTGATACTATTTATAGGTGGAGAAGTTGTCAACATATGGTATTTGTCATCCAAGTTTTCTTTTCACTGTGTTTTAGTGTAAAATTGTTACAGGACTCACGTTGACCTTTGGACATATCTGATCACAATGATCGTTCATTTCTACAGAATATTAAGTGACCAACCACTGCATTTTTCCTTCAGTGGCTGCTTTACGTTGTTAATAGAACTGATACTTCAGCGACAGATCTGTAATTATCTGTGGAAAATTTCCTTGGTAAGCAAATAGTTCATCTATTCCAATGAACCTTCCAAATTGTCTCAAAAATTCATTTTATTGAGCTGCGATTTTTGTGTGTTTGCGTATGTGTATGCATGCGTGTGTACATTTGTGCTTTTGTGCACAAAGGAACAAATCCCTGCAATGAATATGTAGGTCTCTAAAAAGGCATGCAAGGTTAGAGATGGAGTTTAATCAGACTATGGTTTTTTTCTGACAAGAAGTTCTGGTTTTAGCCCAGTAAGTCTCTAAAAAGTGATTAACATTTTCATACAATACTTAAGTCACTTTATCACTACGGTATATGCAGATAATAATAATGCTAAATAAGCCTGTGGGTGCAAACACATTTGCAATAGGTAAGCCAGCCTTAAAAAGGATCACTGCCGCACAAATAATTGAAAAATAGGTTATTCATAAGATTTTAGGGGTGATTGTGACTTAACCTTGATAGGCAGTTCAGACTCACACAGCTGCTCACTCAGTTCCATGCAGTGGAATGAGAAAAAGACTTGGAAGGGCAAGAGCAAAAAAAGCTCATGGGTTAAAGTATGGTTTAATAAGTGAAGTAAAGCCATGCATGCAAGCAAAGCAGAACAAGGAATTCATTTCTACTTCCCATCGTCAGGCAGCTGTTCAGCCATCTCCAGGAAAGCAGGGCTCCATCTGCCTAGTTATTACTTGGGAAGACAAATGTCATAACACTGAACATCCCTCCCTTCCTCCTTATTCCCCCAGCTTTTATTGCTAAGCATGACATCAGATGGTATGGGATATCACTTGGGGTGAGCTGCCACAGTTGTTTTCCCTCCCACCTTTTTGCCCACTCCCAGCCTACTCGCTGGCAGGGCAGTGTGAGAATTAAAAAAAGCCTGGATGTTCAGTAAGCATTCCTCAGCAATAGCTAAAACCACCGTGTGTTTGTCAACCGTGTTTTCATTCCAGATCTGAAACACAGCACCATACAAGCTACTATGAAAAAAAAATCAACTCCATCTTAGGCAAAACCAGTATGGCAGGTAAGGTTAGTGTTATATACATATTTGTATTTTGTTAGTTTCCAAATTATTTTGTTGGGTAAAACCTTAGTATAAATCTCAAACACTAAGAAATCCAGCTGGGTGGCTTCTTAAAACAGAAGAGTACTTCCTTTTCTCAGCATTTTTTATTCTGTTACCAGAAAGAAAAATAGCCAAAAATGTAAGATACAATCACTGTATCATCTAATAGACTCATAACAGCACTCAGCAACATTTGAGAACCAAGGACTTCTTCCTTTCCCTTTAATCTACATGAAATGATTATCTAACTTCCTTCCAGTAGTGGACAGAGGAAAACAAGAACTCAGAAGGGTGATTCATGCTGTCATCAGAGAAGTGTCATGGGAAAAGAATTATCTGGCCTGAGTTAATCTCTCGTCATAATCAGTGGGGAGAAAAAGGAAACATTCATAAAACAATTTATCATTGTACCTTAACATAAGTACCTGAGAGAGCTTAGGTAATTTATGCTCTAGCTTAGGTAACTTATTCTCTGACAGCTATAGTATCTCTGTGTTGTTTATAACTGCAGCTAAAAGAATGAAACAAGATTTAGACATCTCACAAGGATAGGTTGAAGCAACAAATACCACCCTAATTGTTTTTATTATCAAGAGCAACATACTATGACCACTCTTACAGAAAATTGAGAGCTAAAATATAGCTCTCATAATGTTTATTTCTTTTTTTTTTTTTTTTAGACTACTATAATCTAAATAGATCTGTGTTCAAACAGTGTATGTTTACATTGCATATTCACCTGGATGAAGATCACTTATATCTGAGTTCTTGTACTGTCTTATCCTGGGCACAGATCTTCATTTCCAAGTGATACCTATGTTGCTGCAGTCCTTGCTATTATTACTCCAACCTTCATGAGACTACAGGTCATATCCCTCTGCTTCCTGTAATGCAACATTTCATTTCTTTGTCTGCATTGCATCAATTGGTACAGAACACATCTGTCATCAGAGGACAGCTGGAAAGCTTATTCACAACTATCAGTCTTCTCTTGAGAATTCAACAGTGATCAACTTGCAGTAAGTGTATTCTACTATTTGGTGACATATATCCTGCCACTGTAAAGTTCTTCTCTGTGCTCCAGAAACACCAGAAATCCCCTTTGCTTTGTGCCACCTAGTCAAGTTGGAATACTTATCCAACATAAAGGCATCTACAATTATCCCTGAAAAAGAAATTCCTTAAATGCTGACACCATCTATTTTGTTACAAATAACATTCCCCTTATAATTCCTCCATGCTACTTTGTGAGCATGTAGTCATTTAAAAGATTCTCTTTAAAAGGTTTCACCTGTCTTTAGTTACAGTATCTAGTCCCTTTGTAAGTGAAGACATTTATGCCTTTGCTACTTATTTCGCTAATACCAGATAAAAGATTTGCTGTTCATGTGTTTGTACAGAGCTTGTCATTTTTCATTATGACATAACATGGCATATTCCCTCTGTGGTACATTTTGATAATGTCAAATAAAAGTACAGAACACCGGAATTGTAAGTTAGATTTTTTTTTTTTCTCTCTCAAACTAAAGGCATGGAACTATTCAAACATGTAAATTATTTGTAAGAAAAGATATTAGAAAGGGTTTATCTGACATCTACAAATAATAAGAGAAAACTACAAAAGATACATTTCTTCAATGTGCAGCTTACCTGTTATTTACAGGTTTTGCATGAAGATATGGTATTATCTTGTCATTTCATCATCAAAAGCTAGACTGTACATACAAAATATATCAGAAAAAATAGCTTTATCAAATTAATTATTCACTAAAAGCATTATACTCAACAGAATATCTTTTAGATAAGTATATCTGTAAAGAGAATACACTGTCTTTCTACTAAACCAAAACATGCGTAATAGTACAACACAGACTCTTTAGCAAAACCTAATTGAGGATAAACCTGTCACATTAAAGCGCGTTCTTGGCAATAAGGTTATGCACAAAACCTTTCTGTGATTAATCTAAAAGTTTAAGCTAAAGAAGTACCATATAATTGCTTATTATCATGAGCTTCTTACAAAATCTTAAGGGAGAATATAATTTGCACAAACATATGCTCCTAAGATTACTAAATATTTCTTAGGGGAAAGAACATTAATGAATAATAACAACAGATAATTTCATTACATTTCAACAGACATAAGCATTTGTTTCTGTATCACAAATGTTAATTGCCACAATCTATTAGAAGCAGTCATTTAGAAACGTTTTGCGTCTCACATATTTTAACACTTATTCAACCTGGCAAAAAATGTACTGTTAATCATTAGACTGATGTATCTCTTTTTAAGATTTTTTTTAAAATCACATGTAGAAAGGGAAAATAAACATGTCATAAGGACAAAATCATTGAATGTCACAGACGGTTCCTATTAAAATAAGTCAATATAATGTATGACATTAAGTTTAAAGTTTCAAATAATTTAAAAATGTAAATATTCAGAGGTGTAAGGAAAGAAACATTCCTCGAAGTTACAGGAATAAGAAATGTAGGTTTAAAACTTGTGTTACTGGGAAAAATGGCTTCTACTACCTGATTGTATTTTCCACTTCTATCCAGTTAGAAGAACTGAAAAAATGAATGGATTTGAAAACAATCTTTGAAGCAAATCATGTCAGACTGCAACATCAACATTTGTTTCTGTACTTCTTTATAGCAAAAGGTAACCTTCTATAAACCATTTGATAACTGATACATGGGAGCAATTGTTTTTTTTAATGTGTCAGCAATTGTCATGTTACCATATCGTTCAGATTAATCAAAAGTCTGACTTGTAGGACAAGACAGCAACACCAGAAAGACTTTCTGTATCAATGGTCGATCCTATTCTAAATTTATTACATAGCAATAACAGGCCCTACATGCTATTTAAAACATGAATTATTTTTCATAGGATTAAAAGACATTGTCAGCACAAATACATTTCCAGTCAGTTAGAGACTGGGTTGACCCAGTCTAGTTTTGACATTTCTTTTAAGGCCGTATAATTTATATTCACCAGAGTAAGAACAGACTAGAATTGCAAAGGTATTAAGATTTACAAGAAAAGTAGGCTTTCACTTCCTTAAAACTCCAGATACATTGGAAAGTTACTTTACACCCATTGGGTTAGAATTTTCCCTTGGGATGTGTGACAAATGAAAGACCTCACTTTATCTAAATCAAAGTGTTTTCCATTATTCTGTCTAGAACAATATACTGTCTTTGACAGTGAAAGTGTCTCAGGCAGTTCTTGGTGGAGGTGGTGGTGTTTTTATTGTTATATTTGTTGTTGTTGTCATTATTGTTGTTATTATTGGAGAAGTATGTTCTAGGACAAACCTAGTTTCTCTCTTTATCTCCAGTTTTGAGAAGGTATTCCATCTTGTATGCATTATAGTTTGCAGAAGACTTTTCACTGAAAAAGACATGGAAGTTAAAAATGCTAAATAAACTTTTTAATTATTGAAATACATAATTAAATACTCCTCAATCTTCACTGTTCAGGTAATTTAGTATTTAGTATTAAATTTAGTAATTTGCCATCCAGAGAGATGGATTAGATATAAGGAAAAAATTCTTCACGGAGAGGGTGATGAAGCACTGGAACAGGTTTCACAGAGAAGCTGCAGACGCCCCATTCCTGGCTGTCTTCAAGGCCAGGTTGGATAAGACTTTGAGCACCCTGGTCTAGTGGAAGGTGTCCCTGCCCATGGTAGGGGGATTGGACCTAGATGATCTTTAAGGTCCTTTCTAACCTAAACCATTTTAGGATTCTATGATAATAACCCCTCTCAGTTACTATGGGACTATACCCTCATAAGTGAGATTACTACTTCTTCCTGCACTGAGGTCACCCTCACCTCCTGGTTTGGCTTCACCCCCTTCTCTTGCTCCTATTTGACAGTAAGTTCCAGTCTCTGTTCTAATTAATATTTCAGTGTATCACATTAAGTATTAATTATTTAACTTATCAAAGTAAGTGTTTGGGATGATGCTCTAGATAACTGAGTGTCTAAATTACTCCTTTTCTGTTTTTCTTAGGTAAGGTAGCATTCAGAAATGTTTACTAAATTCAGACTTTCAACATGTTGCAACTATAGGTACAGTTATGAGAAATATTTCTACCAGAAGAATTTCACTTTTACAAAGAAAAAGTGGCTAAAGTATAGAGAAATAATATTAACATTTTGCAGTTAGAGAAATAAAGCATAGACTCATTAATTTACTTAAGCAGTGTCTAGTCTTCTAGCCTACCATGAACTGAATCTAAGGATCTTAAAGATGAGCGTACTTTGACTGTAAGACCATCCTTAACCAACTATGATGAAAATACCTTTTTTTTCCTAATCATCTCATACCTGCACTAAACACATTGCTACTATCCAATGCCAATAGCACAGTTCAGTTACTATAATAAAATCTCTTTGTAAATATTAGTCACTGTTCAAAGGCATTCCTTTTTCTTATCAATATTACAAATATTTTAACTCAGTTCTTTTAAAGACATATAAAATGAAACCTCAGTTAGGAAAAGGACTCCAGAGATCTCCTGACTCTTAATGCCATACTACAAAAAATAAATCTTCATGTATAAAATTGAATCCCAAATAAGTCATTAAGTTTGGCTTCAGCAAGAAGCTATGTTTCTTGAATAACAAAATATACGTAAAACTGTGAGAAAATGTAAAGAAAAAATCAGTAGGCACTTGTTTCCTAAGAGACAGTTGTCTGTCTTTATGTCAATGCTCATGAATTTGCAGACTTTTACTTTCTTCAGTCAACATGACTCAGTAAGGATTTTAAAGATTCTGTGGTCTTTTCTCTTACTTTTTTTGGCAGGATCATAAAGCAGTCCTAAAGCTTCAGTGTAAGGACTTAATTTCTCTTTCTTTTTATTTTTCTTCTACAATACTATGTGGCAGTTAATGATACTAAATTAGGTGAGTTTGCCATGATACTTACATTGCAAGAGAAGGATTTGTATACCACTATAGATCTGTGTAAGGAGCACAACAGGTCCAGGCATTCTCTTTTAGATAACAACAGTCCAGTCTCACTTCCTTTCATATCCATTTACGCCTCCTTGTACTATTACACGTGGTAGACTGAAAAAAAAGTAACAAGTAATGACATTGTCTACACCATTTAAGATTTCATGTACATCACATACATTTTAGCATTGTATGTGTGTCACAGCCCTTTTAAATCAATGACTTATAGGTAGATTAGACTGTCACAATAATATTTTGTCTCAAAATATTATCAAGCAACCCATATTACACGAAAATTTACTGTGTCTTTGGTAATAGCACCTACTGCTCCTCACAACTATTTACACTATATTTTACTTTTGCCTTTTTATTCCATATTTCAATTTTTTTTTTTTTGTACCTGCTGTTTCTGTATACAATAACAGTATTTCAAAATTGCAGCAAAATGTTTACTTTGGACTGTCGTCATTTGACTTTTTTTTTGTCTCCCATTGTTTCTATAATTTATCACTGTTGCCTTAGTCACTGGCTAAAATTCAATCTAGATTAGGCCAAAACTATTCCATGTTGGGCTGTTAACACAGTGGTTTAGGAAAGCAATCTTTTACTAAATCCTAAATCTTTCAATTTTGTCTCCATTCCACATCATGCCTCAGAGATTTCCCAATTAATACCAGGGATGTTGAAATAGGTTGAAATCAAATCATCCATAAGCACAATCTTGTTAACCTAACCTGCCCTCCTTATCTCTTCATACAAGTTTTCATTTCCGTTTCTTTTTCCTGTCCTTGGAGGCTCATTGTACAGTGTACCTGTCTTATTATAACTTTTATAATCCCATGTATATGATAGCTTATTTCCTGAAAATATCAATTCATTTCTTCATGTGCTTCATTTTTCCTAACTTGTAAGACTATAATAAAACCTCAACAAGAATACCTAACAAACAATCCTGAACAAAAATAATCTTTCTTGGGAAACTTTCTGCCATAAGACAACATTCTAAAGAGTATTAGATCATATGGGTTTATAGATGGTTTTTCCTAAACAATGTTGCCTCTAGAACAGATCTAAGAAATTACACTGGTCTAAATTTTCTACTAAAATATTCAGCTTCTAAATTAAAATTGAAAAAATGCAAAATTCAAATACGTATTTTTATTTCTTTGAGACGGTGATATTTGTTTGCTATTGTGATGAATCTTCCTGCTATCACACACTGCTCAGAATGTATGTCTTGCAATTAATCATGCTTTTGTTTTAGGGAAGAGGAAATAATTTCTCATAAGAGTACTTTCCAGCTGAACAAAGTTCTAAACTGAAACTCATAAATATAGATGCCTTGAACACTCTCAAAACAAAAAGGACTTTCACGTGTAATACTTTCATTTTATAGATTAGTTGGGGGTTTTTTTCCCTGTGTAGATGGTAATACAAACAGAAAAGTCAGTGTTACAAAAATTTTTAGTTAAAATAGTATTTTGAGAAAAATTGGCAGCCGTTTTTCACCTCCACCATGACATGATGCAAGACAGGCACACAAAAAACCAGATTCAGTTCAAATATTCTTTAGCACCATCCCACCGAAAACTACAGCCACTTCTATAACTTTGATTAGTACCTAAGCGCTCATTTCCCTTTTATTTGCAGCTCTGAGAGCAGAGTTCAGTTTCTTATAAGAATGGCAGCTTGTAACTCTTCCATATACAGCAAACGAAGCACTGTTCAAAATGGATTAAAGTATGAACAGACTATAGAGAAAAGAGACTATGTCTATAATTCTCCAGGTATCTTCTTTTACTCTGACCTCTCTCTATTTTCAAGAACCTTAAAATGGTAAAGAAAAAAGGCAAATCCTGTCTACATACTATATATGTCTCACTGAGGCCGAACTCAGCCCCAAATTTCTTATAGAAGAATCTATTCACATTTAATGTAGGATATCTCCTTTTTTCCTCAGGTCTTATTTCTCAAATTTAATCAAAATCATTTTTTTAAAAAAATGTCTTCTCTTTTATCTTTTCACATGAATGCCCTGACTCTGGCACTTTGCCCCTATCTAATTCTGTTATTTTCATTGTCCATTTCTAAGTTTCATGTACCTGGTTTCTTTTTATCTGTTCCTTCACTTTCTAGACTTCTTTGCTTATCCTTCTTATTTCCTTTCCAGCTGTCCTAGAAGTCCCTAGTACAACAGTCAAAGCTCCCCTTTGTGGAATCCCAAGTGTCTAAATTTCCCTGCAAGCTACTTGTTAATTTTAATTAACAATGTTTGTAGCTGTTCTAGCAGTGAAAAATTTGCTAAGCAGTCATGCTTAGGTGCTGAAGCATTTTTATTATGTTACCTTTTTGTTAACTCTAATATGCAATTAAACTATATTTCCTGTATTTAAAACAAACAAACAAAGCTCAATTTTTAATAGTATATGTTTAAAAAATACACTTGTAAAAACATAAGTTCCTTTCATATGGTACGTCCTAAGCGCTAATGAATCACTAATTGCTCTATGAAAACAAGAAGAAATAAGGCAATAAGTTGTACATACTACTAATGTTCACTTAATGTTCCAGAACTGCTTCCTAATTTCATATATATGTAGATATATATAAATATTCTGCTGCAAACAAGGGTTTTTCCCAACTAGAGAAGGATAAGTCAGGAAGACCGAGAAGATTTCTGAGATTTCTGGTACAGTAATTTCAAAGATGCATTTCTTCTGCCAGTAGACACCAACAATTGCTGTAACTGATGTTTCATCCATTATACCAACTCAATTTCTCAGGCAATAGAAAATTAGACAGACTCTAGTTCTGGGTGATTATTTCTATCTTCCAGGGAATCTTATGCTATAATGGGCAAAATGTCATGAATAATGAGGAATTATGTTGGTGAAAGCTACATGACTAAACCCGAAAGTGTATTGCCCCTTGTCTTTGAAGAAAGAAAGAGATTTTTATGCATTAGTGGTATCAGTTCTGTTTCATCTCTTCTTTGAGACAGAATGTTAACACTACCTAGAAAATTAAAAACTGCAGATAAGGTTGTATCAAGCTCATCTTATATCTGAAGAAGAAACTGAAATAAAAGGAGTGATGCAATTTTAAAAATCCTCAGTATGCTCAGACAAAGTTTGTTATTTAATCATGCATGAAGATTTCTTGCCTCTGAAATGGCATGTTATAAAGTTATAATTGTATTAGGTGACTCACATTTATGCAATTGCCTGAGGATATTGCATTATATTTCGAAGCATATATTTTTACAAGTGCTGCCTATTGAGTTTATTCACATTATCTCATAGATATAGATGAGGCTCTTTTACTGTCTGTTTTATGTGAGATGCTTAAAATAGGTGCCTTTACCATAAGCTGCGTGGTATCTACGCTGCACAGTGTCCCCTGAATCACTGCAGGTTTTACACAGAGAACAAAAAAGGTGGAATCCTTCCCTCATTTTCTTTTGAGATAGCAAATGACAGGAATATATATTTGTGTTCAAAGGAGTTTCCATAGAGGTTGGTACCACTGAGCAAGCAGCAAATGAAGCCAAGCCAATGGCAATTATTAGGATTTCACTCTGTTGAGTTCTTATCACCATGTGGCACATGACTTTTACTTGGAACTGCTTGCAAGCTTGAAGACTCAGGGGGGAAGCCAGTGAGAGGGAGAGATTTATTACTAGAAATATCTGCCATTGGAAACTCCTCTTGACTGTCACTTCATTCCTTGACAATCTTTGTTCATTTCGATGCACTTCAGCACCTGAGAAGCGATGTGTGTTCTGTAAGGGAATTTGTTTGTGAAATACAGTTAATGGGATCCCATCTAATAATATAAGTCCTAGGTATATTTAGCACAGTTTCCATGTCCATAAAGGTTTCAAAGAAAATGAGAAAAGTTATTTCTTAATATATTCTTATTATATCATATGTTAATGACTGACCCATTTTGGCTAAGAGCATTGATGTTCTATAGAAATACATGTGCACTCAGAGGATGATTAATGCAGGGATAAATTCTTAAATTAAGCAAAATATGCCAAAACTGTGGATAGTTCATTTCTGGATAGTTTTCTAGCATAATCCAAACATGAACCTGGGTAATTTCATGGTGACTATGCACCAGGCTGTTTCCTGTGGGCTGGGACACCAGAAACAGGGTATCTGGGGGCACCAGGGGCAACCCCAGGCCTGAACATCAGGCACCTCACTGGGGCTAGGGACAGGCTGAGGCTGGGCTGGGATGTAGGCCCATGCATGGGCCTGGGTCAATGGGGCCCATGGCTGGACAGGAGTGCTGCAGCATCACTGGGGAAGATGCTGAAGGTCTGAAGGGGGTGAAATGGGGTCCTAGGCCATGGGAAATTTAGGGGGAGCCCTGAGGAGGTAGGCAGGGGCAGTGAGGCCAGTGAGTGCTTTCAGGGCCCTAACAATATTGTGGAGCCAGGGCTATGTTGTCAAAATGAATAATGTTTCAATGTTCAGCTTAGCTAACATTATTAAGTACCCCAACACTCATGCATTGACAAACTTATCTAAGTAGAATGAAAAATAACGAGTAAGAGTGGTATCAATGAAGCAGCAAGACACTTGATGGTGGTCATGTGAAAACATAAAATGTAATGTAAGTGATAATGTAAATACTGAAAGTCAGCTGACACAGTCCTTCTTTTACACCCCAAACAGGAGCATTGTCATTGGTCACAAATGCCAGACACATGACCAAAAAAAGTATTTACTACAACCCACAAGATAAATTCTGAGGAAAGTATGTATATGGTTATGTCTCAGAGTAAAAAAATCTAATGTCTAAGACTCACTCCAATATGTCTCCCTTATTTTGTAAATGTGCAGGCAACCACGCACACCTGCCTTCTCCCTTCTGTCTCTTCATACTTCTTCCTTACATATCCAACCCTCAGCCAGCTTTTAATGTATAATACCAAAATAAAGACCCTAAGAACATGGTATGCAGAAGTTAAACTCCTGAAGTACTAACATACCCTAGAGCTTACTCCAAAATAGAAAAGCATTTCATAAATATCTGAAATTTTATTATTTCAAAAGTTCCTGTGTTCAAAAATTTTTGGATTTTTTTTCTTTTTTATTTGGAATTAATGTCCCATTCAATTATTAAAAATATTTTTTTTATTTAAGTGGAAATGTGAATTAAGAAGTACTCAGATGCCACAGCTGAGATACTAATAGTATATGAGTGGTTTGTAGTCTAACGCTTCTAACTTGACTCTTGTAATGGTTTCAGGCTTTTCATTTTTTTTGCCTTCATGTCTTATAAAATGGAGAACAACATTTGTCGAGTACTTTCTTTTCCAAGCAGTGCTTTCAGATGGTGCTTTCTACAAGTGTGCATTCTCTTTTAGTGATTATATCCTTAAAAAAAAAAAAAAAAAAAAAACAAAAAACCAACCCAAAACCTACAGACTGTGTATCTGAATTTTTTTTTTTTATTTATTTCTCATTATTCTGTATTTCTTATTCCTTGGATTCCAGATAGGTAAACAAAAATACATGGCATGCTTCAAAACAGACTCAGATTTGTTTCTGACTGGAGATTAAAAGCAATGCCCATAACATGAACAGACCTTTTATTTTTCCCCTTTACTTTTAAAAAGGTGTTTTTAATAATGTATCCTTTTCTTTCTTAGAGTTTTCTCTCGTAAGTTGAAAACAACTGTGCACATTGAGGCCCATTCCGTATTATTGTGGGACTCATGAACTGGTGGATGATGGTTTTAGAGGTAACAAGAAGTGCCAGTTATGAAACTACAGTGTCCAGTGCAGGTTGCAGCTCAGCAAGCTGAGCCACTGAATACTGAGCAAGTTTAACAACAAAGACACTTTTTGTAGCCACAGAACTTTTTTATTTCATTTCTTGCTCATAATTTTTTTAAAAAAGTGACAAACAAGTAGGGTGCTTTAGTAGGGCACTTCCCATTGACTTGAATAGGAATCACATAGGCAAAATTTATTGCATAGATTTCAAAACATAGCTGTTGTTGGAAGGTATCATATGGCAAACAGTTAAAATTCAGACCACACACAAATCAATGCTATGTAATTAGAAATAAAATAGAACACTGTAAATAAGATTGAGACAACAAGCAATTAATATGATAGCAGAGAATAAAAATAGTTAGAAATGTGTTTTCATTTGTTAAAAAATATTATTCAGCTGACTTCAGCAAGGTAATGACAAATTATAGGATTTGACTCATAGATTTATGTGTCTGGAGACCCTTCTTATTCACTAAAATTATGCCCTTGTAAATGTGTAATGGATTTATTCCACAGGTGTATTTCTTAACTGTTGAAAGTTCATTAATTTTATGAATAATAAGATACATGTGTATAACTTCAGTTTTAATGTCTGGTTCTTCATTCGTAGTGAGCTCAGGCTTATTTTTTATCAAATAGACAAACATAACAATACTTGAATATCCAGAACTTTGACTGGTACATGTAAAATCTATTTATAATTTTCCAAATATATGCATAAAAAATTTGTATACACATGAAAAAAATTATATTAGTTCTTACTGTTATGAGCTTTTTTTGAGTTATTGTAGAATCTCCTTTTTTTTTTTTTTTTGGTCCCCTTTTATGTAATGAATTTAGAGTCATGATATATTACCAATTATTCTTTTATGGTTTTCAGAATATAAACATCTGTAGAGAATAAAACTGTGTGGAAAGATACAGGTTAAATAGCAAAATGCAGCATACTTCAAAGATACTTTAAAGACAAATTAAAGCTTTATGCTTAGGAAAGTGTTCCTATTCCTTCTGATCATATCTGCACTTCCCTGAATTGGCAAATCCTAAAAGCCTAAAAGTCAAGTTTGCCAGACATGACATATATAACTGTATTGACTTTTTAGGTAGATTGAGCTCAGGCTACGTTTATGCAACCTACAAATTATATCTGTCCTTTTATCAGGAAACATCAAGGTCTTCCTAGGAAGGATTTAGATGGTCTCTGTCTCCCAACACTGGCTATGTTACCCTGTCACTGTGACAATTGGCACAGGCAGACTGCCAAATCGGAAAAGGAGCAGTGGGACACATATACAGTACGTGTGGGAAATCTGTAATAATATAATTATAGCAACCATGAATTGGCTGGTCAAATGTAAATGTCTACTTTAGGGTGAGATTAATTGCTCTCTGAAGTCTGCTGGCTGTACTGATGAGCCAAAATCAGCCAGGCCAGGACAAGCTCAGACAAGTGCTGAGACCCTGCAGGTCAGTGTGAAGTCTACAGCCTTCTACTACTAATGGCAACACCGTATTTACTGATACGTAATACTATTTATATCCTCAACTAAACAAAAGCATTAAATCTGTGATCTGCACAGCAACCAAATCAGCAGGAGCATTTGAATTAGGCATTAGTCTTTAAACTACGTACTATTAATCCAAGTTACTTTGGAAACACGATGAATGCTGGAGACTTCAAATGTTGGGTGGCAATTTAAAATCTGGTTGTTTTAATGACCTGAAAGTGGGCACACATCAGAATTTAATGTTGACAGTGTTTACTGTAATTTAAAAATTGTCATCTTTTATGAAAATCTTTCTTAACTTTTTTTTTTTTTTTTAATGTATGTGACATGCTGAAAATGGCATCATTGCAGGCTAATTCATAATAGCAGTATTATTTCTAATTTACATTTCTTTGGCCCTTCTCTACTCTGATGGTTTCTGCACATTTCATAATGATGCCTCATATAGCTATCATCAGTATAGAACAGATTGATGTACATCGGTAGTTTCCATTCTTAAAAATATTGATTGCTTGTTATGTATCCGCTTTAGCTGTGTTTTCACAGTATTATCCAGTAACATGCATTGCTACGTCCTTCTGAAGATTATTATTGACTGTTTTTGTTACAATTTCAATATCCATCCTTCCAGATCAAAAGACATATTAAATGCAACGAATCTTTCATAATATCACTTAAACCAATCCAGGAAGGAACCCTATAGAGAGTAGCATTAAGCTCTTCTACCATAACAATTTGAGACTTTAAATAGACCAGATTCTAATCTTATTCTAGTCCATTTTAAAACCTTTTAGGATGTGATCACTGAGAAAAAAAGCATTACAAGTACTTTAGACAAAGGGGTGGCAGGTACATACTATTGATATATTTGTGGAAGAAAAAAAGGTAATACCTCTTAAAGCTTTTATTCATTGTTCTGCAGATAGCAAATAAATGAGCTGAGGAGGGCTTTGGTTGCCTATTTAACAAAACAAGATGGCAAAACTTACGTGCTACTTCCTGTCTTCTTGGGAGTTCTGCAGTTCTTTGTGCCCTCCTCCTTTCTTTGCTTTTCATTGTCCTTTCTTATCTGGCAGATGATGTAAGCATTTTTGTGTGTGTTTTTCAGAGCTGTGTAGTTACTGAAGAGATGTAATCATAATTTATTACTTCATTGAAAGATATCTGCAGATTTGCAGATTTATTTATTTATATCCCTCTTTGAAGTACAACACTTAGAAGTAATTTTCAGGAGTTGTAATATATGTGTTTATGATTACTAAATATTCATGTTTCCCTGTGGTTATAGCTTACATTTTTCCTATTAATTCAACATCACATATTTTTTGGTTTTGTACTTAACTTTTTCATAGAATAACAGTAAAGTACATATTTTCACCATAAACATATACACAACACATACTTTCACATGAAAATAGAGTTAAACAACATGTAACTTATGTAGTGAAGAGAGACAACTGCAGACCCTGTATCAAATAAGTTGTTCATGTTTTCTTCAACAGAATGCACTGATTTCAAACCCCACCTTTATAGCTGCCTTTTTTCCCACTTTTTTTTTTTAAGCAAGCTGATGTAATTACATATTTCTTTTCTAACAAGAGGTATTTTTTCATAATCTTGGAAGAATATTTAGATCATGATAAAACCATATGTTCTAGGTAACACCCCTTAATTTATTTGGAAATGTGAAAGCATCTGGTTAGTGTGAATGTCATTTTCTGTTAGGCACCAGATTTGCAAGCCCTTAAGTATTTATTTCAAGGTTGTATTTAGAGATGTCATTGTTATTGTTACAGATCAAAGAACTTCACTACGGGTAGAAAATATTTAATGTCTCAGTTTCCTGCAAATTGCTCTACAAACTTCACTAACGATACATCTTCTCCTTTGACTTTCTGTTCACAGAAAGACTGCTATCTTGATAATGAGCACAGATTAATTAAAGCAATGTCCTAAGACTGGCTTTTGGTAACAGCTGTGAGAAACTAAATTGTCCTGTGGGTAGTGCAATGTACATAAACAGGAGAGTCAAGGTGTCACTGGTCTTAATTAGTACATAAAAGATTTATGTATTTGTGCGTTGAGAATTCTATTTGTTTTAGTCTCCTTAAACTAAGCTGAAAGCATTTTTGTTTCTCGCTTTCTCTTATCCTTTGCAGCTGCTTTGGTATATGTCTCTGGTGTTATCTTCCACAAGTTACATCCTATTTAATTTGTTAATAAAAAGTCTTAACCTTGTGGATTTGAAGTGAGCTACCCATTTTCTTTCATTTCCTATTTTCTTTCAGAAAAGGCTGCCAGATGAATCTTTACTGAGAATCAATAACTTTTTTCAGTACATGGTAATAATAGGTACCCTTCTATCCCATCATAGTAGTGATAGATCACCACATTTTGGCATTCTCCTGGAATCTTGTTAATATTTGGCTTTGTGGTATCAGCACTATAACAATTAAAAATAAGTAAATTCAGAATGTGGACATGTCCTTTTATATGTATTAAAAAATCAAAGATGAGAAAAGGATAAGATGTGGTTTAAAACACAACAAATAAAAATATATTCCTAGCTCTAACTGCCTTAAGAGAAGTAGGGAGAAAAAATTGGATCACTGGACAGTTGTTAGAGCAATTACTATTTCCTCAGTGACACTTAGATGCTGCAGTGATATATGCTATTGTAAGAACTAGAAACTAGCAAGCTAGCTAGAAGAAATTAAAATAATATATGACCTGACTTCAGTGGCAGCAGGATTAAATCTTGAGTCAGTAGGTGTCTGATTAGATTTTTTTTTAAGATTTGGCTGTTTAAAATTTATGTTTTAATTTATGTTAATTGCTTTTTTGTACCATTTTGTTATTTAAAGTTGATTGTGAATAAGGCTAGCATATTTAAATTCAGTATTAAGGGTCAGTTCATGGTCATTTTGCAGAAAGCAAGCAAGACCACTTTTAGATTTTGATTCCAAAGAGAAGGCATCATTAGAGTCAAGATACTGAGCGGGAAATGTAGTGCACTTAATTTGGCAGAGGGGCAATCCAGGCCACCTAAAGTAAGTGTCTAAGCTTTCAATAAAGCTAACCTATAGGTAAACCTGCAAAGTGAATTCCAGGATGTATTAGTCATCTGCTTACTTCTCTTCATTACACACGTATTAAAGCTTGGGCACCAGAGGATGACACAGACTATATCTAATCTTTCTTAATGTAAGTTAAATGTCCATCGAATGATTACAAGGATAGTAGTCCAAGGAGTCATGTTCATCTGTTAAAATAGGTGGGACAACACTACTTAAAAATGTGTGGTGAAGTTATGATATCCCTCAAAGTTTGATGTCTGCAAACTCATAAAACAAAAATAATCTACTGTTACTGACTACATCCATAGTTTCGAGAACTAGTCATGCTGCAATGTCAAGCACTGATAATTCGCAGTACTCAGCCAGTGTTAGCTTAATTACTGTACACAATATTACTCCTGTCAACAAGCACTCCCAGAAAGATGGCTAAAATGCTGATCAGGAGATATGAACCATTTTCAAGGCGGACTATGACTGAGACAGGGTCTGGCTCCTTTAGTACAACACAATCATCCCAGACTACCTCAGTAGACTTTGCATGCAGCATATAATATCATAGTTTCAGACTGATATAATACAAATACAACTTGGTTGAACTGCAAGAGTATCCTCACCTTATCATAAATATTTTTCATGAAAAAAACGAATCACAAAATTGTGTCTTACAGATGTGTGGGCATCTTTTGGTATCCAAAGGAGACCCAAGCTGAATGCAATAAGTGCTAATGTATCCAGTTTGTCTTAGTTCTGTGACTATATGCTGAAGGCATTGTTAATAAAAGCCAGTTATTTCCACATAAGCTCTGAGGCAGGGATTGGTCCCTGACCCTCTTCATTTTGACATATATACACAGCCTTTTACTCTGGACTCTGTCAGCAGTTAGCATCAGCAGTATGCATTAACTCCACTTCCACATTTAATTCAAGTATGCTTGTCAATTCACTTGGTCCCACAGAATTCTGTATACAAGAGGAGGCTTTACAATGAAAGTAGCTCATTTATCTTTCAATGGATAACGTTTTCCTCATAGTTGAGCCAAGTTTAAGATTTAACAGTATACAGAAGCGCTCTCAGAATTCCTAAAGTGGTTAGAATACTACACAACCTGAGACGATATCAAAGGTACTAAATAACTAAAAGACATTTTTTTAAAAGAGGAAGATATCAATGTAACCTCAAGAAAGAGATGTAGTACAGAAGGAAGACTAATTTACCAAAAGTTTGTAATTGCAACACAGTGTAATTAGCGTAATGGATTTGGGTAAGCATCCGCAATCCATCAGTTGTGCACAGAGAAGGAAGGAGAAAGCTTTGGAATTGCATCTTACTTAAGAAAATTATATATGTTTTAAAATTAATTTCTAACACTTCTGTCACTTGGTTGTATATCATATGTTTGGGTTTTGAAATAAATATTTTCATTTCTTTTAACATGTCAAGGTAAGGTTGACTTTAATCTTCAAACACAATAATGCTTCAGTATTCTAAAATTTTGCATGTGGTTACTTATAATTGGAATCAGCGTAAACTATCCATGCATCACCTAGAATCTCAATACATCTGTGAAGAGAGTACCAAATGGTAGGATGGTGTTTCTCAATTTAAGATGTATGGATTGGCATCTGGGGTAATTTGAATCATTAATTACTCCAGAATCTGATGGCAATAATTTAATAAAAGCCAGGGATCATGCCTGACATCTGTCACAAAAATGGGAATGGTAGAGAGCAACTTGGTAAAGGTTTCAGATACTGACCATTCCAAACAGCAGATCAGTGGTGGTATTAATGTCAGCCAAAGAGTGAACACAGGCATCTTTTTAGCTTTTTGGCTGTTGTGGTTTAACTCCAGTTGGCAAATAAGCACCATGCAGTGGCTTGCTCACTCCTCTCCCCACCCTGATGGGATGGGGAGGAGAATCAAAAAAAGGTAAAACTCGCGGATTGAGATAAAGACAGTTTAATAGGACATCAAGGCAAGAGATAATAACAACAACAGTAATAAAAATAGAAATATACAAAAAAATTAAAAACAATGTAACTGCTCACCACCTGCTGACCGATACACAGCCAGTCCCCAGCTGCAGTCTCTGGGTAACTCCACCTAGTTTCTATATAGAGAATTATGTGATATGGTATGGAATATCCCTTTGGCCGGTTCTCTTCTGGAACCTCTGAAACTGTTTCCTCTCTGCTGTATTGTATTTCCAGCAGACATCTGGTAAGTTGAAGTACCCCACAAAAACAAGGGCTAAGGACTGTGAGACTTCTCGCAGCTGCTGATAGAATATTTAATCTGCCTCCTCATCCTGGTTGGGTGGTCTGTAACAGACCCCCACCATGGTATCTGCCTTGTTGGCCTTTCCCTGATTCTTACCCATAATCTCTCAACCCTATCATCACCATCGTTATACAATGAAAACACTCCATATGCAGGGCTACTTTACTGCCTCTCCTTCCTTGCCTATCCCTTCAGAAGAGTTTATAGCCATTCACTGCAGCACTCTAGTTGTGCAAGTCATCCCACCATGTTTCTGTGATGGCAAATATATCATAGTTTTCCCACAGCACAATGGCTTCCACTTTCTCCTCTTTGTTGCTCAGGCTGTGTATTGGTGTAGATGCACTTCATTTGGGCTATGGACTCTGCCATGCTTTTGGGGGGAGAAGCAATAATTCCTATGTGACCATCCTCAGGTGCTTCCATGGTTTCTAACACATCAATAGTCCTTGCATCTTTGCTGCCACCTGGATCTTGCCAATATTGTGTTTCCATTATAAGAATACATCTGACATCATACAAAATAGTGAGAGAGTTTTGGGAAAGGAATTGATGCTCTGTAACCAGAAATGAAGCTTCATATAATAAAACATGGTCTGGCACTTATACATATCTGCTATGTACAAAATATTCCAGTAACACCAAGCTTTCTGCCATATCTTTTTCTACCTCCTACATGCTATCTACTTTCCATTTTTATTGTATTCTATTAAGTTTATTATTTGAATCTTACAAATATCCAGATTGTAATTGCCTTGATGCTTGGGAATTCATAGCCTGTCTGGAATGGTCACGTGTGGCTCCTAACTTAAGAATCTTCTCTAGAAATCATCTCTATGCAGAAAAAAATGGAGACTTCTGTCTTCCAGGTATCCTTCCATGCTAGGTGGTTCAGTAGGAATCACTGTCAAAAGGTAATGACTGAGGCATCCTCCACATTGCCATTGCCCCAAGACAAGCTAATCTAAGGGTTATAAATTATGACTTAGTTTCCTTGCACCCTCTTTTACTAGTGCAAATGGAAATTTTGATGATAGAAGGGAAATTTAGCTTGGGAATTATAGTTTTGAAGGCAAGACTGCATCTCCAGTATTCTCAATATGGAGATCTGCAGTGATCAACACTTTCAGTGTGACTTGAAACCTGTGCCAGCCCTTTCAAATCAAACCTGTACAGAGGTTTGCCTTGTGCCTTGAACTTTTGCCATAAACTTGTATGGCTGTAGCAGAACACCATTAAAGTATGCCTCAGAAATGGATTTTAAATTCATTTGAAGGAGTACAAGATCAAAGCTTTATAAATGCAAATAGCCAAAAACCCAAAAATATTATTTAAATAATTTTCTAGTAAACTATTTTTACATTGCAAGTCATAAACCTTTCAGAATGATGAGGCAGATGGTATCACTGATTTAAGTAGTTATCATAATACCCAACCTGGGGAATAAAAGGATTGCTAAAAGTGGCTAAGGACCATTTTTTTCCCCCACAGAGAACTAAACACTGGCTTTGCACTCATTCACAGCATCCTTATATTAGTTTCCACATTTCCATTATGTCAACAGGAAATGCGATAAGACAAATCTTGAAAATAAAACATACTTGCTTCCAGACTGCAATTATCTAGTTCCCTAAGAGAAATAAAACAAATAAGTAGGTCTGTGACTCACTTTTAAGTCCAGTGGCTTGTAGTGTGATATATGGACTGTATTAAGAACCTCAGATGCAATACCTCACTGTATTAAGAACCTCAGCTGTCTAAATTGTAGATAAATATGTTTATAAAAAGGATTATTGGCACACTATGTCACTCAATAATTTGAGATTTTTCCCATTTGGACTCAGTCTAACAGCTATTTCTTCCATTAAGATTCCTTCAATCCTTCCACTCACACATGCTTTTTATTTAATAGGATAAAATGTGTTTCCGAAAGATGAGAGATCTCTCCTTGCAGCAAAACTTCTTCTATAACTAAGGTAACCCTGATAGCATTTGGTTTGGGTTTTTTTTTTGTTTTGTTTTGTTTTGTTTATTTGTTTCCTTAGGCACTGAAGAGTTGGGCTATTGGTTTTGCTGAATATGTTAAGAAGGAACAGTTACCAGTAAGAATGTCTTTCTGCTTGTTTTGGACTCCTGGGGTTGTACAAATAACGTCCCAATCAGCTAAATTTTCCTGCTCTAAGTACAGCTTTGACAAAGTATTGAGCCAACACTCTATTCAGGATAGTCTGTAGTTTTGGCACAAGGCTTTAAATAACTGGAGAATTGACATGCTATCTTACATGTATTATATAAAAAACTAGACACTGTCATATAGGAAATCAATGAACATTACATTTAAGTAGGTACATAGCAGAGTTATCTACACACTGCATTTTCCAAAGGCAGATTGTTCTGTTCTCATATGGCTGGCAACTTGGATACAAGGAAACATAAATTACAATTATCAGGATAAGCTACAAATCTGAAATGCCCACCAAAGCATCAAAATCACAGAAATTCATAAAATTTGAACTTTCAATCTCCCATGTACAATTCCCACGTAATACTGACATTTGCTAACTGAATTATAGTAAATAAGTAACTAATGTCCTAACTGTATAACTATCTGCTATTATTACCTAGGTTGAGTCCCAGGCTGTTCACACAAACCTGTCTGTCAAAGCACATAGAATAATTACTAAAAAAATTAATCATATTCTACTGTTAATTTTCCTCTTGCAAAGATCACACTACAAATTCCACTATCATTAAAGAATTTTGACTCTTACGCACTTGTAAAAACTGATAACCTAATTGTGAGAATTAATGTTATTGGGAGAAAAAAGGTAATTTTCTTCAAAATACATAAAAATGCTAGAATAATTTAGTTAGAAATGTAGGAATATTCTTAACTGTCAAGTAATAGTTGTAAAATTGTTGTAAAGCTTTTCTTAAAAATTAGGAAGATATGTATTATTTTCTGCTACCAATGCTTTTCCAGAGTGTAGGTTTGTAATGGGGAGTAAAATTCAAACCTCAGAGAAGGTTCACCAACTTATTGGGCTTCAGGCTAGAAAGGGTCATTAAAATATTTGGTCCAACCTTCTGTATGATATAGATTTCATGCAGTTACTCTTGATCTGAACCCCATAACTTGTGTTTATCTACAGTGTAGTTTTCAGGAGTTTGCCTTGGAGACTGAGGTTATAGATCATATCTAAGAATGAGAAGTTCCTACTAGAGGCTGTACTTCAAAGACTTTTGAATGGCTTCTTGAAGTACCCACCTCAGTATCTGAAAAGCTCTGAAACTTTTTGTCTGTTTATGTAATAGATCAATGTTAGAGAGAGAAATCCACAGTTCCTACTAAGGGTCCTGGAAGAAATGGCACAGTATTATGGTAACCAGCCTTAGATTAACAGAAGACTACTGTATTTCATTGAATCATAGAATGGTTTGGGTTGGAAGGGACCTTAAAGGTCATCTAGTTCCAACCCCCTTGCCATGGGCAGGGACACCTTCCACTAGACCAGGTTGCTCACAGCCTCATCCAGCCTGGCCTTGAAGACAGCCAGGGATGGGGCATCCACAGCTTCTCTGGGCAACCTGTTCCAGTGCTTCACCACTCTATCCATGAGGAATTTCTTCCTGATATCTAATCTAAACACCCCTGCTTTCAGTTTAAACCCGTTACCCCTTGTCCTGTCACTATAGGGCCTTGTAAAAAGTCCTCCTCCAGCCTTCTTGTAGGCCCCTTCAGGTACTGGAAGGTGTTATAAGGTATCCCTGGAGCCTCCGCCAGGCTGAACAAGCTCAACTCTCTCAGCCTTTCTTCACAGGAGAGATGATCCAGCTCTCTGATCATCTTCATGGCCCTCCTCTGGACTCGCTCCAACTGGTTGATATCCTTCTTATGCTGAGGGCTCCACAGCTGGACGCAGTACTCTAGGTGGGGTCTCAGGAGAGCAGAGTATACTTTCTACAAACCAGGTGACCTCAAAGACTTTCTATCGCTCCCCTCTACAGCTGGACAAGGGAAAGAAAATACAGAAAAGGCTCATGGGCAAGATAAGGACAGGAAGAGAGCATTCAACAATTACTGCCAGGGACAAAACAGACTCGACTTGGGGAAAAATTAATTTAATTTATTGCCAATCAAATTAGAGTAAAAGAGAACTAAAACCAAATCTTAAAAAACCTTCCCCACACTCCTCCCTTCTTCTGGGGCTCAGCTTCACCTCTACTTTCTCTACCTCCTCCTCCTGAGCGGCACAGGGGTTTAGGGAATGAGGGTTATGGGCAGTTCATCATATGTTTTCTCTGCTGCTCAGGGGAAGGACTCTTCACATTCTTCCCCTGTGCCATTGTGGGGTCCCTCCCACAGGAAGCAGTCCTCCATGAACTTTTCTAACATGAGTCTTTCCCATAGACTGCAGTTATTCACAAACTGCTCCAGTTTGGCTCCCCCATGTGGTCACAAGTCCTGCCAGCAGACCTGTTCCAGCATGGGTTCTGCCAGGAGGTCCCAGCCTCCTTCAAGTGAGGGGTCCTGCTCCAATGTGGGGTCCTGCCCGGGCTGCAGGTGGGTCTCTGCTCCACCATGACCCTCCATGGGCTGAAGGGGCACAGCCAGCCTCACCATGGTCTTCACCACAGGCTTCAGGGGAAGCTCTGTTATACTGCCTGGACCACCTCCTCCACCCCTTCCTTCTTCATTGTCCTTGGTGTCTGAAGAGTTGTTTCTCTCACATCTTGTTCTGTCCCTCTCTCTGTGATGCAATTTGCCCTCTCTTCAGTTTTTTCCCTCTTCTTAACCATGTTGTCACAGAGGTGTTATGACTGTTGCTGACTGGCTTGGCCTTGGTCAGCAGTGGGTCCATCTTGGAGCTTACTGGCACAGGCTCTGCTGGACATAGGGGGCTCCATATAATCATAGACTGGTTTGGATTGGAAGGGACCTTAAAGCCCATCTATTTCCAACCCCCCTACCTTGGGCAGGGACACCTTCTACTAGACCAGGTTTCCCAAAGCCTCATCCAGCCTGGCCTTGAAGACAGCCAGAGATGGGGCATCTGCAGTCTCACCACCCTCTCCGTAAAGAACTTCTTCCTGATATCTAATCTAAATCTCCCCACTTTCAATTTAAACCCATAGCAGCTTTTCACAGCTTTTCACAGAAGCCACCCCTGTATCCCCTCTGGCTACCAAAACCTTATCATGCAAACCCAGCCCAATACAGTACTAATAAACTTGCTGCTTAAAAGTATGCTTTTGTGTTTCTGTAGTGGTTTTGGCACAGATTTTTTTTTTTTTTTTTTTCTGTGCATTGATTAGTTATATCGATATTGCTGTTAAGCAAGCTAAAATACCTGTAGTTTAAACACATACACATCTTGAATACACATTTTGATCAGTCCTAGTCATATATGGATACACCAGCTAAATTCTGCTGTATTTGAGAAGTCATAAGAGTGTTATAGTACAAGCACAAGCTTTTGTTTAAACTGAGATCACAAAATATGATCTTTTTAGAGTTTCAGTTTTTGAAGAAAATGTATTATAAAAACAATATGTTAATCAGATATAAAAGAGTTAGTTGTACTCCACTGTTCAATTGGATAGCTTCATATGAAAAGAGATAATTGAAATGAAATTTTCAAGAACAGTTCTTCAAATATACAAAAAGAAATAAAATCTAGTTTGATTTCTTTAGATGAATCTTCATCACAGAATTATGATTTGGGATTAGGTCCAAAGCTGACTGCAGTCTCTCTTCAGCTTGTTTTCACAAAGATGAAAATCAAAGTGCCAATATCCATAATAATAAAATTTTAGTCCAGGATGTTGATAGCTTTATAAGTTTCTAGACACTGTGGTTAAGCTGTTGTGACAGCAGTTTCCAAAACCTCAGAATGTTTAAAGTCTATCCTTGATCTGGTCTTGAATCAAAGCTCTCATTTAAACAAAAATTCGATCCTAACATCACCTTTTTGCCCCATCTTTTGACATGGCTGACTTCAGCTTGGTTATGTGCTGTGACCACATTTTTTAAAAATTCCCTCAGCTTTTAAATAAGTGTTTAGTAATCACACTGACTGTAGTGAAGCATGCACCATCTGGCTACGGTATTTTGGCCATATCAATAAAATACGTTTCCAACCCTTCAGCAAAACTATAATAGCATACACTCCTTATTAAAGCACACACAGTTTGCAGTGTTGTGTGTCACATAAACCTTGCAATATAGCATGGTTACATTGAATAAAATAAGAGCTTATGCTATTAATCTTTCAAACATCTTCTTTTCAAATGAAATTCCTATTAAAACCTCAACATATTCTATTGGAGCAACACTTTTACAGCATCATGTGGGAAGTTCCATTTATGACTTCTTGCTGATCATCTTAAGAGGGAACAGGTTAAAGTAATAGAGATTTTCACTGTACTATTTTTCATGCTGCTGTCAGCACTGTCTGATAATTGACACACCAGTTCAAAATGGCTTCTTCTGGATTTCCTGGACAACAGGAATTCTTTTTCAAATGATATCTAGAAAATAGGTAAACTACTTCAAACTGTTAAATGAAGATTTCCATGACAGTCTGAAATAAATACCGAGATACAGAAAAGAATTCAGAATTGGCCTCCATGTACATCAGATGACATATAATTCTCTGAATGTTGGCTATATGAAGATTTTTTTAACTCTGTTTTGCTAGTTCTTATCTAGAGTAGATCACCAGTAATATTTTTCAGGAATAATACTATTCAAATAAAAATTGAGGTCTTAGACTTAATAAGTACTTGAAGAAAACCAAGTTGTTCAGTGTACTGAACGTTATAAGATTCTTGTAATTAATTGAATAGAGCTGAAAAAATAGATAATCTTTGTGGTCTCAGATTATGACTCAGCTTCTAAGTCAAAGGAAAAAGAAATGTCTGAATCCAGGAAAAAAATAAGGCTCCTAAAAACTGTGGTGTCCCAGCTACAGAACTGGCATTTCTCCATTGCAACAGGTATATGCTTTTCCAAATAATGGAAAGGGGGTCTGCAGAGACTGCAGTAGATGGTAAAAAAGCAGTCGGTGTCTTCCATGTATTTTTGTTAAAAAGAGAGGTGGTGTGGGTGAAAGTAATAGGATTAGTTACATGTATGCATACTGGTAAATTTCTCAGAAGATAACCAGCTGGATGGCCAGGCACAAATAGTTGTGAATGAAGTTAAATCCAGTCAGCGAATGGCCACGAGTGGTGTTCTCCAGGGCCCAGTACTGAGGCCAGTTCTGTTTAAGATTTTTATCAATCACCTGGACAAGGAGATTGAGTGCAAGTTTGAGTAAGTTTGAGTAAATTGAGATTGAGTAAATTTGCAGAAAACACCAAGGTGAGCAGGAGTGCCGATATGTCTGAGTGTAGGAAGGCTCTACAGAGGGATCTGAACAGCCTTGATCAATGGGCCAGGCCAAATGTATGAGGTTCAAGAAGGCCAAGTGCCAGGTCCTACACTTGGGTCATAACAACCCTATATAACATTAAAGACATGGGGATAAGTGGCTGGAAAGCTGTCAGGCAGAAAAGCACCTGGGGGTGTTGGTCGACTGCCAACTGAATATGAGTCAGCAGTGTGCCCAGGTGGTCAAGAAGGCAAATATCATCCTGGCTTGTATCAGGAACAGTATGGACAGCAGAACTAGGGCATTATTTGTGTCCCTGTACTGAGCAGTGTTGAGGCCACACTTTGAATACTGTGTTCAAGTTTGGATCTTAAAGACCTTTTCCAACCTAAACCATTCTATGATTCCAGCCAGAACCATTACAAAATCTCTGCTTTTTTTTTATGTTCAGATTGTGATTAATTCTGGAATAAGTTGGGACCAGATAACCCTCACAAGTGTATAATTCCTTACTTCAACCTATGTAAAGACATATCACTGTAAATTTACAGTGGTTGGAAAACACTCAAGTGTCTGTATGTACCACTCCCTAAAAAGCAAGCCAGGTGATGTGTCCTTCTCCACACCAGCCTCACTGAAAGATCTGATCTGGTGAATGAATTCTAACATGTGAAGCTCCACTGTATTCCAATAAATCGCTTGTGAAATCAACTGTTAGTATATCTGTGACATGGTGGAGTCATCTACACCTCTGCCCGTATTCATCCTGCTGTTCTGTTTGGAACAATTAATTTCCAGAATATGTGGTTACTCTGATGTAATCTTATAGGTGTACAAGTATAGGTAGAATTAATCTGAAAAAGTTACCTGCATCAGTGTTAGTTCTGTGGCCAAAGGTTGTCATCCAGACCTCCCTCTACACTTGGTAGACAGAAATAAGCACCTCCAGACACTGATTCATGTGGGTTCAGATATTCCTTTACCCATTCCCTTCTCCCTCCCAGATCAGGAAGTATTAAGTTAGTAGGATGATACATCTATTGTTAAAAGATTGTTTTTAAGGGTACAGCTTGCATCATAGAATACAACAGGAACCTGTATAACTACCTTACACTGGAGGGTAGACTTATAAATTGTGAAGTTATGAATCACTTTTTTGATTCCATCTGTTTTCTCTTAGTATCGACTCCTGTAGTTGCCCCATACAGTAAGCAATAAAACTGCCATTACTGGTTTTATCCTGAGAAGTATAAGTCCTGCAATTGTTCCTGTCTGTATGGTTATTCTGTTACATAAATTTGGTCTGCTCATGTATGCAGCATCACGTACTAAATTTTTTAAAGGAGCACTGAATGCAATACATCAAAATTTAAAGGTACTATCTTGCTTATTAGTGAAGTTCTCTGTAAATATAAACATTTGAACTTTAAAGTAGGCTTTTGTCAGAAGCATATAGAAGCCTTGGCTTCTGCTTCACCCTTCTGTCAACTCCATCTTTATTTCTATATTCTTCTAACAAAGGGAAGGTTGAACTAGTGGTTAGCAGATAATGTATTTCTCTTAGGACTGGTGGCTTTGGAGGTGTTTGAGAACTGATCAAGTTTCATATCACTGTTACTGAAACTGTACATGAACATATCCATCACATGCCACTTCAGTATCCCACCTCATCATTCTATATAGTTATCAAAAAACAAACTGTCCCCTTAAAAAATCAATCTTTGTATTTTAGGTTTATTATCCTATTGGGTTAATATCGCCTCTTACAAGAAAATTTATAGGACTAACAAAGTTGGGAACCTGTTTTTTGTTTTGAATGAACTCTTTTCTCTAATGGATAAAAATATCCACTTGTATATTGCTTCTATCCTTATTCCAGACTACTTCATCCCATTATCCTTTGAGCCACTTCTCCCTTACCATCCTTCTCATCTAAGAAGTCTGAATGCCTCTTTTCAGTTCTGAGCCAAACAGAATCTTGGTTTGCTACCCTCATCATCTGTAGCCTACCATGAGGTTCAGATACTATTTTCTCTGCATGTCCGGCATATTTCTCTCAGCTCCTTGCAGCCTGTATGATAGACTATGTCTATACTGCTAAGGGGAAGAGAGCCAGGGATTCCCTTACCACTAGGGGATTGTTACAACATGCTAAAACTCTCTTAGCCAAGACCAAATCAAAAGAGTTCTGACCATCCTGGTGACTGTCAAGTCCATACAAACACTACTGCCTTTTATTAAAAATAGAAATATATTACTTACCAGCATAGAATTTCATTTGTAAATGTGCTTGAAACTGCCACTGATTTAATCTATTATGTGTTTCAAAAGGTTGCCAAAGAAAGTAGGTTCAATTTAATGAAACCTTCATCTTGAGAATTTTTCCTGTCAGGTATTAATTCACTGATTTTGTAGTGCTAAATATTTAGATAAAAGTAGTTATAAACTGAATTGCTGAAGAAAAACATGGCATAAATGAAAAAAATTAAATTTTTTATATTCTATATCTAAAATATACATTTCGGTCTACTTCAGACTAATGCAGAACTTGAAGATTTATTTGGAAGCACTGGGTAAAAAGAAAGATGAACGAGACCTTCAGTCAAATATTTTAAGTGCTATCAGAAAACAGGAAAGGATTAAGCTCAATAGCAGCAATATAGTATCTCATGTGTAAGCATATTATAACATCCTCTGTCACGTGTGACTGTGGCACATTACTCTTATGGTGAGAGTGTCACAGAAATACAGAAATTTCCTATTTGAGGAAAGCATCTTTGAAATTCTTCAAAAGGAAAACTGAAATCATCCTGCAGAGATCTCCATGAAGCAGTTCCAGACTTTCTACAGAAGATAGGAGCTATAAAGGAGTGTAAGTGCAACATTACTCTTTTATCTGGAGTTACTACATGATATAACAGATGAAAAGTCACTGCTGTTCGTCCGAAAGCAGTGGCCTAAGAATTTGGTGTTGAGATATTAAGGAAGCATATGACTGATAAATGTGCTAAAAAATAATGCAAATAGCCACAAAGTAGCATGAAAAATAATGTGGTTTAAAAAGATGGTGTTACACTTAGAAATGCTATTCATTATGATTTCATAGATCAGTATTGTTAAAGATATTACAAAGACTGGTAGATGATACTATTTCCAAGATAAGGCCTTTCCACAATATGCCTTTATGGTGAAACATGCTACACATATAAAAAAATAAAATTATAGAAACTCTTATATCTCTTAATAGACACTTCAGAGGTAAACTTTCAAATTTTAAACCGTCAAATGTAATTTTTGTAATGAAGTTTAATAGTTTAATAGTACAATATCAAAGTCGTACAAAGCGTAAATAAATAAGCATTTCCTTAAGATTTATTAAAGACTACTGTATCAGAGAATCTAAACTTTTCTTCAGATGGATATCCAGGAAAATGAGACTTACCAAATTCACAGATTCACAGAGTGTTAGGGGTTGGAAGGGACCTCTAGATACCGTCTACTCCAACCCTCCTGCCAGAGCAGAATCACCTACCAAAGCATAATGCAGCTTTGGTAATTTGTGTACAGATGTGCTTATATGTTTATCTGTCTTTTGTGTGGCCCTCTTCAATGAAGTGTGAACTTAAAAGTATATTTTCAACCATGTTTGATAGAAAGATAGGAGTTTCAAAGACAATTAGGAAAAGATGATCTTCAGGAGAGCGGAGATACTGGAAGTGCTCTCTATAATCACAATTTATGGAAAGTCTGCATGTTGAAGTAAATTTATATTCAATAACGGAGAATCATCATGGGATGAGGAGACAGCAAAGGTGGGAGAGAGAAGAAAAGGACAAGGGGAAGGGGAAAGGGAAGATGGAAGAAGAGAAACTTGAAGAGAGAGAGGGGGAGAGAAGAGGGAGAGAGCGAGGAAAGAGACACAAGATGGGAAGGAGACCTGATTGTAGCTTAGTAAATATGATATCATAAGCAGCAGAAGGCCATAGACATTGTATTTGTGTGACCTTGCTGGGTGTCAGGGCTTCTCTGAGGATTTTTTATCTGTCAGATAGTCACTGCATCGAATATACAGTAGTGTTTTGTGTCAGCCAAGGTTGGGGGCATGTTGTTGGGCAACTTCTAAGCTTCATCTGGGATACCATGAGTAAGAGGCAGGCAGTGCTTTGAAAAAACTTAAAGATGTCAACAAGGAGACCACAGCATTGAAGAGTCAGTGCCATACACACAGACCACCACCAGTCATGTCCTCTGGGAGAGGAGCTACAACTCTGGGTGCCACTACTCATTATGACAACTATCACCTCTACATGAAGAAGTGGGGCTCTGTCAACCTTAGGACGCAGAGGGACGCTGAAGGGGTGAGCATAACACCAGAAAAAAAGAGGTAGATATAAAATAATTTTCTTGTATAACAGATTTAAGAGCATTATTACCCAAATCCGGTAACCATTTGCTCTACTTTGGTTGCAAGACTTTGAATGTAACATTATACATTTTTCAGTCTGGGGAAATGCTTTCATCAATGCTCCAGATGCATAGGACACTTATTTTTGTTAGTTACAGGGCTCATGGATCTACCTGTTAAAGCAATACTACAAAATAAAATTATTTTAAAATATAAGATTCCATTCAGTGCTTTATCAATACACCATACTTTCAATTTCCTGCAACACTGTACATGACAATTTTTTCTATACATCCAAATAGAGGGCTGTCAAAAATCAATTTGTAAAACTATAGCATTTCTGGAGAAAAAGAAAAAAAGCAATACCTGTATAGATTAAAAAAAAAAAAAAAAAAAAAAGTAGGAAAATACTAAGTACATATTTAAATGAATTCACAGCCTGGGAAAAACAAACAGAAAAAAGCCACATTGATTTCTTTTAGCTTCTATTTGCTTTTCTTCCTTGCATTCCTCATCCTTCTTTTGAGACCACCTTTTTCAGCTACCTCTTTTCTTTTCCACACTTCTTCAACCATCCTGTTCCACTATCAATCCCTAGTAGCAATTACTAAATGAGCTGCAGCACTTCCAACAGGACTGAATGTCAGTAGTTCCTTAGCAGGACTTTTTTTGTTGTTTCTATCCATATTGATACAGCTTTGCCTCCCATGTACCCCCCTCCCCCCCCCCCTTTCCCTCCCAAAGCACCTTTATCCATGGACAATCCGCAATAAAGACGTGGAACTTGTAGAAGCGACTTAAAGCAAACAATAGCCATCACTGCTGTACAAGGCAGGTAGAATATTAAGTAGTGTCCTTCTATATACAGTAACTCTTCAGGCCTTTCTTAGTGCTGTAAAATCCAATTTTCTGGAAAGGTTTTAATTAATAATTTAATGCTATCTGTGAGGAAAACAGACTGATATGATTTCAAGCAAAAGACAAAGAAAGGCAGACTATGCTTATGGCTATAACTATACCCAGATTTAAAAATTATTTTGCCATTAAAAATATTAGGTTGCAAAATGGTAATTAGAATTACTAAAATACTACATAGTAAGTGACATATTGATGCTATTCATTACCACTTCCATCACAATCTAGTATGAAGGATACAAAACACTGAATTTTTAAGTTATATGTTTCCATGCAGTCAAATGCTTTAAACTATCAGGCCTCACATTTAAAAAATATCTGACTTCTAAAGACAGTTGTTCTGATTCTCATTTCCTCCAGGAAAATAGACAGGAAGACAGCCAAACTGATGGCAGATATTCTTCCACAGCCTCCCTACCACTGAAATCAAGCAGAGGCAAGCAGAGACAGGCATACCTATGATGGATTTTCTAGCTAAATAATATGAGCACAAATGTGTCTGTCTGTAGTGTCACTGTCCTGGAACATCAAAACATACTTGTAGCTGCTGAAAGTATTTCAGAAAGAACCACTACAGCTTTTATAGTCAGATAAGCCTGGAAGCTAGGAAATATATTTACAAATGCAATAGACTACTTCTTTCAATAATCCATTTTTGTGCTGGTTTTGGTTGGCATAGTGTTGGGGTTTTTTTTCTTCACCATAGCTAGTATGAGGCTACATTTTGGATTTGTGCTGAGAAAAATATTGACAACATACTAATGAGTTTAGTTGTTGCCAAATAATGTTTATATCAAACCAAGGACTTTTTCAGCTTCTCATACCGCACCTGTGCTTCTAGCTTCTTCTCTACAAGAACCCAGGAGGAGACACAGCTAGGACAGCTCACCCAAACCGACCAAAGGGAGCTTTCATTTGATAAAATGTCATACTCATTATGTAAGTTGAGGGGTGAGTTGTCTGGGGATCTGCATCTTGGGACTTTTGTGGCTCTTGGGTCTCTCAGGCTTTGTATCTCTCACTCTCTGGCTCTCACTGTTTGGGGATTGGCTGGGCATTGGTAGGCAGGTGGTGAGTGGTTATCATTTTGGGGTTTTTTTCACATTACTTTAATTACATATTATTATTACTATTATTATTAGTCATAGTATTTTAATTATGTACTATTATTGGTAATATTAGTATTAGCAATATTGTTGATGCTATTGCTATTGTTATTATTATTAGTATCATTATTTTATTTAATATATTTTAAATTATTAAACTTCTTATCTCAACCTCTAAGTTTTCATACTGTTTCCTCTGATTCTCTTCCCCATCCCGCTGGGGAAGAGACAAAGTGAGTTAGTAGCTGTGTGGTGCTTAGTTGTTGACTGGGGCTGAACCACAATATTAGTCCTTCAAAGCGCAATATAGACTTAAGTAAAATTGTCATTAGTTTCTCCATTAAGTGCTATTTTGCACCGCAATTCATACAACAAATAATTAAGTGCTGATATCATAAACAAACATTTCCCCATCTCTCATATATCTGAATTTATGATTTAGAGGTTTAAAAATACTTCTGGAATACCTTTTTCCTTTGAGTGAATCTATCAGAACAGACAAACAACTTAGTTTTGTAATAGCCAAGAAAGTAAAGCTATTCAGTCCTTCCTAATTACACTAGTTGTTTGTAACTAAAGGCCAGTTTTTCTCTATCACATGAAATGAAAGTTTTAGTTTGGTTTGGTTTAGTTGCATTTACATTCTTATTTATTTATTACTGATAACTGTCTTTGTACAGAATCTTCATCCACTCATTTCTATTGCAGAAAATTTCCTTAGATCTTTCATTTACATAAAAAGAAATAATAATAACTTTTGATCCAATAACTTTTATTGCATTATCTATCATAGGTTCCTTTTATTTTCTCATTTGCTTGGATTTTTTTCCCTAAGGTTTCTTCATTATGCCTGAAGCATGTCCTTGTTTCCAATCTCTGCTATGTGATTCTAATGTCCCTCAACACAGTAGGACAGGCCTGGGAGTCTGATGCTGTATTTACTGCATGAACAACAACTTAATTAAGTGGTGCTTTAGAAATATCATCAGTGCTTTGTTGCTACAATTGCATTTGGGCATGTATCACATTGTTCTGACAAACATGTTGAGAGAATTGCTTTGTAGTTTGTCTTGTTTCTGGAACACTACTGGCTAAGGACCCCAGAACAAATTGTTTCTATTGCACAACTGGGGATAATGCTCTCAGTTCCAAAAATGAGCACAAAAGAGTTCAGGATGAGAACCAAAGTTCTTTCAAGGCAGTACACAATCTGAATCAGAATTAGACCTATTTCACTTTCATTGACATCTCATATGCCTGCCACAGGAGATTATATTTCTTTTTTTCTGTACTTTAATAATACAGAAAACGCAGGACAGAATTCCTTCTTCCATTCCTCTTTCTATGTATGGCTAGGGAAGGCAGGAAAATAGGGAAGAAAGTACTTCATTATGCATTCTCTGAAAGCTGGATCAGCATGTTGTGTTCTCTTCAATTGCCTTGCACTCCGTGTGGTATATTCACTTGCATCACGTAGGTGTAAAGGAAACCAGTTGGGCTTGATTCTCCATCAGTTTTCAGCAAGTGTAATTATTTGTACCTTTGTGAAGTAAGTACAAGGTGAATGTGAACTAAGATAAAAAAGACATTTTCAAAATTGCTGTCCTTAGAAAATGTGAAAAGCCCACAGTGCTAGGATGATCAGTGTGGCAGAGCCCTATCAAAGGTACGCTAAAGCTAGACTTCAGATATTACATAAATTACATAAAACTGGAATGCTATAATAATTAAATGGGAAAATCTGTGGATTTTGGAAACAAGGATGACCCAAACACATTGGTTTCTTAGTACTGTAAACCCACAACTGTTAACTATATAGGTTTTTCCCAAAGTAGAGTTTAAACTAGATGCTGTTACCTTCAGAACTAGTTCTGTGCAGTTCATGTCTCTTCACATGATTAAATAGATTATTTTAAAAGTCTGCTTAAAATTTCTGGTCTAAAGTCTCTTCATGTATTTGATTTTTTTTTTACATTATTCTTCCAGTCAGAATACTAGACTCATAGAGTCAGACTGGTTTAGGTTGGAAGGGTGCTTTACAGATCATCTGGTCCAACCCCCCTGCCATACGCAGGGACAACTTTCACTAATTCAAATTGCTCAAAACCCCATCCGAGTTAACCTTGAACACTTCCAGTGATAAGGCATCCACAACTTCTCTAGGCAACCTCTTCCAGTGTCCCACCAACCTCACCATGAAGAATTTCTTCCTGATGTCCAATCTAAGTCTACCCTCTTTCAGCTTAAAAACATTGCCCCTTGTCCTGTCACTACAGGCCTTGGTAAAACGTCTCTCTGTATCTTTCCTATAAGCCTCTATTTCTTTTTTTATTTTTGTCTCAAAGTTAGCATCCCCTCATTTTCTGGCTACTAGCTTCTTATAAACATAAGATAGCCTCACACAATTGCCAAGCACTTCTTATATTCCTGTAAATAACACTTATGTCAGTAAATTGATGTTGAAGGAGTGCCCGCTTTTTTAAGAGTTCCTGGGCAACAACCTTTCTAATTCAAGCAGGGATAATAAGTAAAATAGGAAGCAATAAATAAGAACATAGAGCACAAACCTCACTGACAAGTGATAGAAGGGGCCATAGGAGAACAAAACCTGGTCAGTGACACTAATTGATAAAGGTATGTGAGACTGTGAAAATGTTTATTTCATAATATTGTCTGATGAAGAACATTATCAAATGGTTTGCTAGGGAAAATGGGGAAGTCATAAACAAAATGTACGGAGACACAAACCTGGCAGACAAATATAACAAAGACATAGACAAGAAACAAACCTGGCTAGTCATAGTAACTGACGAGCTATCAGGAAACTGTAGACAAACCAAGAATTTCCAGCTCATAAGAATGGAAATCTGAGGGTCTGGGATATTGGGAAGGGGTTTGTGTATCAATGAGACTGTGAAAGCTTCTGGTGCAAGGGTAGGGATTGAGGGAGGAACAAAATAGGAACAGACAAAAAGAGAAATAAAAAGGGCTGGTTGAGTGAAAAACAGGGCCCATAAGTACACTTGTGTGATTGAGCCCTGTGCCTGATCACCAGAGTTTGTCTTGTTTTATAAAATCCTTTCTAAATAACCTCTCTGTGTACTCTCACTCTCTGTCCTATGTATGCGAGTAAGACTCAATGCCAGCTACTATGGGGGCCGCATGAGGGGCCTGAGTGCCAACTGCTGTATTCAGACCTGTGGTGTCAGCTACTGGAGTCGATGGGGTCTTTAACCTCCAGCCACTGGGACAGAAATGGTGTGTGTCCCAAAAAACAGCTACTAAGGGGGGCTGAGGTGAGTGAGGAGCTCAGCACTGGAGCAGGGCCACTCGTCACAACCCAGATGATGGGTGCCAGCTGCTGGGAGCGAGTGTCTATACCTTCACAAACTGGATGTGTGTAGTGTGTGCATGTGGATTCGCAGGCAAATTCCAAGCTGGACCAGCTAACAAGTGAGGAAAGGGGGCTGGGATCAGAGCAGATCTTACTTGTCACATGGAAGAAGAGACCAACACCCACCTCTCTTGAAACCTCTTTTCAGGTAGCCTTAGAGAGTAATAAGGTCTCCCCTGACCATCCTCTTCTCCTGGCTAAATATCCCCAGACACTTTCCATCACCTATCAGCAGCCCTGGCTAAGCAGGGAAATTCCACCTGACTGGAAGCCAGCAAATGTGATGCCCATCTACAAGAAAGGACAGAAGGAGGATCCAAGCAACTACAGGCCTGCCAGTTTGGTATCACTGCCAGGGAAGGTAGCGGAGCAGTTCGTCATAAGCGCCATCATGTGGTGCATACAGAACAACTAGGTGATCAGTCCCAGTCAGCATGGGTTTATGAAAGGCAGGACCTGCTTGACTAACCTGATCTTCTGTGACAAAGAGACCCCCTCAGTGGGTGAGGGAAAGGCTGTGGCTGTTGTCTACCTAGACTTCAGTAACACCTGTAACACCATTTCCCACAGTATTCTCCTGGAGAAACTGGCTGCTCATGGCTGGGTAAAAACCACAAAGTGTAGTGGTGAATGGAGATAAATCCAGTTGGTGGCCAGTCACAAGTGGTGTTCCCCAGGGCTCTGTACTGGGGCCAGTACTGTTTAAGATTTTTATCAATGACCTGGACAAGGGGATCAAGTGCACTCTCAGTAAGTTTGCAGATGACACCAAATTGAGCAGGAGTGTTGATCTGCTTGAGAGTAGGAAGGCTCTACAGAGGGATCTGGACACTCTTGTTCAGTGGTCCAGGCCAAATGTTTGAGGTTCAACAAGGCCAAGTGCCAGGTCCTACACTTGGGTCATAACAACGTCATGCAACGCTTGGGGATGAGTGGCTGGAAAGCTGCCTGGCAGAGAAGGACTTGGGAGTGTTGGACAACAGCCAGCTGAATGTGAGCCAGCAGTGCGTCCAGATGGCCAGGATGACCAACGACATCCTGGGCTACATCATAAACAATGTGCTCAGCAGGACTAGAGAAATGATTGTCCTCTCAAATACTGTGTTCAGTTATGGTTCCCTGAGGTGCTGGAGCATGTCCAGGGAAGGGCAACAAACCTGGTGAAGGGTCTAGAGCACAAGTCCTGCGAGGAGCGACTGAGGAAACTGGGGTTGTTTAGCCTGGAGGAGGCTCAGGGAAGACCTGTTCACTCACTACAGCTATTTGAAAGGAGGTTGCAGAGAGTTGGGTGTTGCTCATCTCCAGGGAAGGGCCAGGGAAGGTTTAGATTGTATATTAGGAAAAATTTCTTCACTGAAACAGTTGTCAGACATGAGAACGTGTGAGTCACCACCCCTGGAGATATTTAAAAGTCATGTAGACATCACACTTAGGGACATGGTTTAGTGGTGAATTTAGCAGTGTTAGGTCATCGGTTAGATATGGTGGTCTTAAAGATCTTTCCCAACATAAAAGATTCTATTACTCTGTGATTCTAGTCCTATTACTACAGAATAACTTAAACTCTGTCTGTGGTAGCATTTTTGTTAACAAGTGTGTAACCAGACAAAAAGTTAATAATTGAAATCTATTCTTTTATATGTCCTGAAGATCACCATTTCACGCTGATGTTTCAATACATAATAAATACATTGCATATATTCTTTGATAGTAACCTCTATGCCTTAAGGCATAACATTTGTATTTAAAGTTAACTAGCACTAGACTATCTTTCAAACTGACTCTTAATGGAGGCTCCATGTTTAGGGAACTTCAGGCTCATGTAAATTATATTTCCTTAATGATTTCTGCAATTTTTTTCCCTGAGAAACTAGAGTATTCTAAAGACTGTCTATTGCTGTACTAGTAATAGAACCATCGCTATATCAGCAGAACCCATGTGTAAAGAAACCTTATGCCCAAAAGGTCTATTCTGTATTCAAAATGTTAGCTCTGTAGAGAAAGGGCAATTGCCTTGATACATGTTTATACCATGTGAAAATCAGCAAAGTCTTAATCTATGGCAAATATTTTTAGGCACCATGGGCAATAATAATGCAGTGGTAAGTAGTACCAATACTAATATGAATAGGTGTGGGAAAAGTGTTCTGTTCTATAATACATACTGGGATGCAGGATCCAGGAAAAATAAGCCTACATAAATTGTGAAAAAAAGCTGTCTGAATTTCTCATTGACATGAGAGGATGTTGTTGTTATCTGAATTTATATAAATGGATAAATGACACACTGTAAAAAAGAAAAAAATAGTGTGGAGCAACTTTCTTGTTCATGGGCCTGAAAAAACTTGTTAGGATATTCTTTCAAAGACTGCTATTTCTGTAACAAAATTTCTGTATTTCTTTAAGAGACTGTTCTATGTCAGCAAGCCTATGGGGCAGTTCTGTGAATAAACAGATTCTAAAAAGAAATGTGGTATTGAAAACTGTCATTGCTTTGTCTTTCAGACTTGATCATAATTTTGGTTGTATATAATATTTGGCCAAGAACATGAAAAAAAAAAAATCTCAGATTGGAGAATTATATCCTTTTAAACAATTCTAGATAACTATTTTCCTGGATTACTTATGATCTAAGTGGTCTTCTCAGAGGCTTGTGCTTCTCTCAAGCATAAAAGTAAATATTTTTGGTTTTGCTGACAATGTTTTGTTTCATACTATATAAACAACATGTACCTATTTTTCATTATTAAGTACTTCTATTCATTTCATAGGTACTATAATAAAAATAGATTAAAATATTGCAGTATCAGCAGTTTAAATATTATGATTTTATAAAAAATATGATTCCAGAATATTAACAGTATTTTGCAAAGGCAAGACTTTCTCTTTCTCTTCCCACTTTAAAATATGATTCTAAATTTTTTATCCATACACTTATTAATATTTAGTAGAAAATGTAACCTCTATTAATTGCAGTGTTAACTTTATGAGTGTAACTTCCCTTTTATACACCTCCTGATTTGTGAACCCTGAATATTTTTTATCTCTTATCCATAGTGTAGTGCTAATAGTACAGTAGGGTATTTTGAAGCATTAGTTGTTACAACACACTGTAGCAAGTTCTAAAATTATGTGCCTTTATTTTTTTTTTTCCCCCCTCTTTTCTTTCTTTTCTTTTAAGCTGTCTGGACAGATCTCATGGATGTATTCAAACATGCACCAGGGAATGTTTGCAAAGCTTTTATGGTGTGCTTTAAACAGCTACACATTTTTGGGTTTGTGAGAGCTTTGCCCTGGAGGAGAAATACTTCAGAGTTAAGAAGAAAGGGAACACAAGGACTCAGAAAAAAAAAGAAAAAAATTTTTACAAATGTGGAGAATGATCAGTACAAAGGAAGGAGGAGGAGACATCTGTTGATTAAATGATTTTTAAAGATAATTAAGTGCATTCATCCAGAAATAACAAACATTACACATCATTTGCAGGCACACATGGCTTTCTTGAAAACAAGAGAGAATTAAACAGAGTCTACAAAATAATCAGCAGCTTGGGGCCAGTCAAAACTGTGTCACTGGGATGACCTTCCAGATTTTGTACAAGCCTTTGTGAAGCAGTAGTAGCAACCAGGTGCTGAGTGCTAAACTAAAAGGGGGTAAATATACATGTAGGAATCTGAAATGAGGAACAATACCTCAAAGGTATTGTTCAGCTTACCATTTCTCAAGTAATCAATTAATATTCACCATTAATGCTACATAATTCTATTTATTTCTGTCATTGACACCTCAAATCACATTTGTTTTCCAAAAGAGGTTAGGTATTTTTGTAAAGAATTCATCTTGCTGAGAAGTTTCTGATACTTTGTCTAATATGACAGATGTATGAAGAAGAATTCAAGGACAAGATTCATGGCAGTTCAAATGAGTGATGCTGTGCCAACTAAAGAGGTAGGGCTACTATATATCTTAAAGAACAAAGAATAAGCAGAAAGTAGTTAGTGTGATTTTTTTTTTTTTTTTTTTTGCTGCCTTCATAATTTCTACTTGGAGTATTTGTGATTATTATGATGTTAGATACCTACGTAGGCTGTGACTTCACTTAAATAGTCAAAAATTCTTCTTCAAGGGAAAGGACTTCTGGTCAGATTCGTCTTCAGGAGTTCATGTTTTATGAGTTAGCACTTGGAAAGGACTTACTTCCAAATGATCTGAGATTGACAAATATTTGAAATAGTTACTGTTGCAACCAAGTTTCATCATGTAGAAAAGCCATACAAAAATAATTTTCACCTCTGCTTTTCATTCCAGTCTCTCTGTACATAGATTCATGCTCATGTAAGTCTGCCTCTGAGGTCTGTCTTCTGGTTTTGTAGGCTGCACAGAGAACACTAATAATAGAACCGGCAGGAAGCGGAGGGGAACAACAAAACCAACAAAAGCATTTATACCTATAGCTAAGATTTACTCTCTAAACGTACATATTTTTTGTATGTAATGCTAGTTTAGGTTCAGATTCCATGAAGTGAGACATTCTTGTGTTTTGACTACAGTATCATCTGTGGATGTGTTTGATCGAGATAGACACATGGTGGATGTGTTTGACCCTAGGTAAGTCATTACTTACATTTTTCCTGACTGACACTTTATGAGATAGTGTGGTGGGTTGACTTTGTCTGGCTGCCAGGTGCTCACCAAACCTTGATATCACTCCACCTCCATCAACAGGACAGAGGGAGGAAATATGACAAAAACCTCATGGGTTGAGATAAGGACAGGGAAAATACTTACTAATTACTATCATGGGCAAAACAGACTTGATTTGGGAAAACTCATTTAATTTTTTGCCAGTTAAACAGAATGGATTAGTAAGAGGTGAGAATAAATCTCTCCACCTCCTCTTTCTTCCCAGGCTCAACTTCACTGTCAATTCTTCTGTGTTCCCTGCCCCAAGCAAGACACAGGTATGGGGAATGGGGGTTGCCATTGGTGCATAATGATTTATCTCTGCTGCTCCTTCCTCCTCTCAGTGTTTCTCTGCTCCAGCATGGGTTTCCACTCATGGAAGCTAGTCCTTTGTGAACTACTCTGGTGTGGGTCCTTCCCATGGGCTGCAGTTCTTCATGAATTGCTCCAGCATGAGCACCTTTCCACAGGGTGCAGACCTTCAGCAACAGACTGGTCCAGTGTGGGTCCCCAAAGGGTCTCCGGTGCTGCCATAAAATCTGCTTCAGTGTGGGCTCCTCTCCACAGGCCACAGTTCCTGCCAGGAGCCTGATCCAGTGTGGTCTGTTCATGGGCTGCAGCTTCCTACAGAGAACATCCAACTGGTCCTCCTCAGACTGCAGTGTAGATATCTGCTTCACCATGATCCTCCAAGGGCTGCAGGGGCACAGCCTGCCTCACCATGGTCTTCACCATGGGTTGCAGGAGAATCTCTGCTTCAGCACCTGAAGCATTCCCTCCCTCTCCTTCTTCACTGACCATGGTGTATGCAGGGCTGTTTCTGTCACATATTCTCACTCCCCTCTCCTAGCTGCTGCTATGCAGAATTTTTTACCCTATCTTAAATCTGTTATCACAGAAGTCCTACCACCATCACTGATGCGCTCAGCTTCGACCAGCAGCTGGTCCATCCTGGTGCCAGATGGAACTGGCTCTGTCCAACATGGGAGCAACTTCTGGGGTCTTCTCACAGAAGCCATCTTTGTAGCCCTGTTCCCGCTATGAAAACCTTGCCAAATACAGAGAGCTAAAAAACCCATGGATCCAAGTGAGCAGATGATCTTATGAACCATACCACTGCTGATATTAGAAATTACTAAAGCTTGGGGAATCATCAACAACCCACGTAGACATTGCATTTAGCAAGGCTCAAGGAATGGTCACACTGATGCACAGCAGTAAGATACAGAAGACCTTTTCTCAGGATTAGATTGGCCAGAATCAAATAAATCTTCTATGAATTTATTTGCCTGTTTAGTTTAAACTTCTCCCTTTCAAAGCAGGAAACAAAAGTAGTGCTGCTAAGGAAGCTGTTTACTTTGCTACAAGAAGTTATAAAAAATCCCAAAATACAATGTCCAGTGTATCCAAAAGATGTCAGGAGTAAAAACTGTGATAGAAAAGTGTTGACATTCAACATATAACCAAGTGCCTCTACACATTCCAGTCTTGCAGTCCTTGAACTTCAGGAAAAGACATAAAATAGGTCAGATGCTAGACAGAATGAGCTAATTCTCTGCCCAAGCAAGTTCTTAAATGAACCAAGGATTTTGTTATCTGCCAGCCATAAGAAATATAACTGCCCCTTTTTCTAAAGACTAGACTCTTCTATGTATACATATGGATAGTTCTATGTGTGTGCTAAATAGAATGTATCTTTCAATAAACACATACAATGTACAGGTATTTTCGTTATTGAAGCCAATATGTTATCATAACTGATCCAATATGTTGTCATAATCTTTACTGATTAAGAAGGATTAGAATGAGATTACAAGTAAATTAACAGATTTAACAAAAGGATCTAAAGAAGGTATAAAACCTTTATTTTCATGGATTTTAGGAAAATAATTAATTTTTTAAATATAAAAACCCCTTTATCCTCTGCCTAAGCTCATAGAAATGAGCTTAATTTTATATTTTTCTGTTCTATGTCTCTACTACATCTGTTATCCCATAGTTTTCCCTCTCTTCTTTCCATTTGTAAGTCACTTTTAGTTATTTTTTTAGCACAGGAAAAATTGTTCACTATTTCAGAGACATTAATTTATTTGCTATTTAGCTGAATGTAACGAAATTTCATGTTTAATATTCTATCATACTGTAATATTAATCAGATGTGGCCATTTTCCCAATTTTCTGGGATTGGCTGGGCCTGCAATTGGCTGCAAATTAGCACCTCTGCCCAGCAACACCGCTGGGACTGGCAGGGCCATGTGACGCAGCCCTGTATAATGGGGAACAAGACCGAGAGTCAGGGTACGTGGTTATTCACCCTCTTTCCAACCGGGGAGCCTGTCACAAGTTTACTCTCTGCACCTGAACCCTGCTTGTGATTTGGATTCTGTTTGCGGGGATCCACATTTAATAATACTTACCGGAACGACACAACATGTCGATGTACGTGTCATGTATTAATACATTTTCAGCTCAAGCAAATAATCACATTTTTACTAAATCAATATGTGCGCATGTTTATTTACTTCAGTTCTTTCAGTTAATGAAATATCACCGTAGGTAAAACACAGACCTCCTAATTTAGGAACAAAAGTTAAATACTATTGTAGCAGAAAGGAGTAACCAAATTCCCTACAGGCGCAGTGAAGATTCAGATTCTAATTTCTACATAACAACTGGTAAGAAATTCTAGGCATACACACCATGTTCACCTACCTGAATCAGTTTTTCTCATCACCTTCAGAGGACAAGATTTAATCAAGTAGGGATTTTTCTTTTTAATATTAAATATAAAACAAAACAAAAGTTGAAAATAGCATCTGAGCCTACCATGGGTATCTCTAAGATAGTCCCATCCCTACATGTGAGCTCCAATTGTTGTATAATATTACTTTGCATTCCTCTTACATCCATTACACTCTCATTTGTGACAACCCAGTGATCTAGCCTCAAAAAATTTAAGATCTCCTACTGAGGATACTCCACAGATTGGTTGTCACAGCAGCATCCTAAGATATGCAAGTTCAAAGCCTTTCCATCTGACAGGGTCAAAAAAGCAAGCTTATGAATTCTTGCTTCATGCTTAAGCTACATCACAGCTATGAAATGAGAAATGACGTTTACACAGAAACTTGACGGTGGCAAATCACATTTACGTTTTAGGGTTTCTCAGTGGACTTGGATCATGCATATGAGTCACATCTGAGTTCCAACCTGAAAAGAAGTACCTTTTCCCTCAAAAGAGGCACTTCTGAGCAGTCATGACAAACTATCACTGATAAGTGAGAATTCAGGCTAAGAAGAGGAGTAAGTAATGAATTTCAGGGTAAAGCAGTCCTAGAAAATAGGGAGACTGAAGATCTGTGTGACACTAAAGAGGGTTGTGGGTGACTAAATTCCAATTAATGGGATTTTTTTTAAATTGAACTCCATGACAAGGTCTTATCTGTAATTGCAAGACAACCTAAACACCCTTTATTTCTTGCTTGATTCAGCCTTAACATATACTTGTTTTGTCTTCATTCTTCTTGTCTCAAGTTTCTATGTCATGAAATCAAGAGATTAGAACTACTTTCCTTTTATTTTTTTTTTTTTTTCTGCTTTTCTTGTCTGCACAGAATTATCTCATGTATTTATGCTTTGTCCAGTTTGACTTAAATAATCCTGCTCATATAGCTTTTTCCCACCAAAATTATAGTCTAATACATCAGATCTGAGGCTTGGAAATTTCTCATCTTCACACCAACTTTGACTTCTTTAATTTCATCATATTGTTTTCCAATTACATATATATGTTTCTGTGATCTTTTCCATTTCATGGTATGTACATCTTTAAGTAACAGCCAGGATTTATCATGAGGCTTTTTTGCTGTCTCTTAGCAAATCTGGGAATACTTTCATTCTTTTAAACTATGCTGATCTTAAGTTAAATCAGCTTAATACCTTGACCATCTCAGTTGCTTCTTTCTTTTCAATTCATCAGCATACTTCTGGTAAAGAGGTGGACAGATGTGACTGAAGACTTGAATCTTATCACTATATATTTAAAGTAGCTGTATGAGATGATAGTTTTTGAATCAATTAATAAAAACTTTACAGTGAGGCCTCAGTCAAGCTGACATATTAAGACGGATACATTAGCTACTGAAAAATTCACACTTACCTACAAAATGAGAGCTTTAGAGTTAAAACATCAGTTCCTCAACAGAAATAGATAGATCAGACTTGATCTCTCCTAGTGCCTGTAAACTACACAAGTTGAGGGAGGACCTCATTGTAAACTCCAAGGGGTTTCAAACAATAAACAATGAATGTATGGATTTTAAAATTTGGTAGTCAAAAAATACCAAGAAAGGAGAAAATCACTAGAAATGTCATGAGTACTGCTACAGTAGCACTTCAACCTCTTGAGATGCTTGGGGAACTCCTGTCTCACTGAAAATAAAGTTGTTTGATAAGGTTATCAAAGGACCTTATTAGATCATCTTCTTTCTTTTGTCATTTCTGCATTTAATTCAAAATATATTAGTATTTTGGCTACTGTCCCAGCTTTTAATTCCATAACAGAGTAACTCGCACTTCCAGAAGTTCATGTCTCTTTCAGAAAGGAAAAATAAAGCTTCATAATTTTTTTGATTCCTATTCAAAAATGTGTATATGTATATACATATTTTTCTAGACTAGAAGTGGAGCTTATCTGTACCTACTGGGTTCAGACTTCTACTCATCAATAAATTTGCATATTCTAAAAGTTCTTGAAATCAGGGAATTTTCTTGTGTGTCTCCATCATAGGAGATGATATGAAGAAACTTACCTAAAATCTAATAAACTATTTTTATCAGGCTAAAACCAAAAGCCTAGTAGCTGCTTTTATACTGAAATCGAACACATAGGTGTGCATGCAAATATATAAAAAAGTGTAAACATATATGTCATATATAAATGTATTTAAAACATGTATGTAATATGTATCTATTTCAATTAATAATTTATGTTTTGTATACATGTAACTTATAAATTCTATGTATATTTAAAAATAACATTAAAAGTTCTTTGCATCCCTTTTGACGTTATTGTGACGCACGGAGTTACCTGTGACCAGTCTTCTACTACATTTAATCTCATAAACCTAAGCATTGTTCATCTTAACAGAAAATGCCTTGTCTATAATGGGTATGTAAATACTGATGGCTGTTCTTTGTTTGTTTATATATTTTCCAAAAATTTGGAGGATAAAACCCACTCTTTATGACCCTTTTTTTTCTGTTTAAGCCTGCCAATCAGTAATGCCAACTAGTGACAGCTAGTATGATTTTTCTTGTTTACTGTGAGGATTTATTTTTTTGTTTTGGCTGAGACCACAGATTATTTCTGTATCTACCACACTGAGTAGTTCTTACATAGTAAGAACTTTGACTTGACACAGCTCTAGGACAGATTGAAATCACTAACATGGAAAAGGGAAGATTTGTAGACAAGCACCGGTTCCAAATTATCAGAGTTTCATTCTTCCAATTACTGGTTATGAAACCAGACTATTTGACTGTCATTTCTATAGAGAAATAGAAGTGTTTTCAATTATTCAATAAAAATGTTCACATTTGTGAAATGTAAGCGACATTTTTCATTGAAGCAATTGATTTTTTTTCAAACAGTTCCATTGCTCAAATGAAGATAGAGTTCATGGAATACATCTGAAACCCAAAAACAACCAAAAAGAACAGAAACATAACCCAAAACAAATTGAACAAAAATTACCATGTTACATCATGCTAGCCATTAACACAATAACAAGAGACTTCACCTAGCATTTGGAAAACATATATTTTTCTACTTGACAGGGTATCTTCTGATAAAAAGTGTAAGATCCTTACTAAGCACCTTTTTGAAACCGTAAGTGGGATCTAGATAGTGCATAGCCTTGGGTTGATGGTATGCACAGAGGTTTATTTACACATCTGGAAGAAATTTAATAAAAGTCATACAATAATTTCTTTGCTAATAATGCACAATCTAGTAGTGTTACAACTGAAAAACAATTATCAATGTATAAGTTGCTCCACGAACAATGAAATACATTACTAATAAGAATTATGTTCATATTTAAGGAGCAAAAGCAGTGGATTGGTCAGCAATGTGAAATAACATATGAGAAGATCCAGAACAGCAATGGCAATTTACAAGACTGTCACCAAAAGAAAAGATCACAGATTGATAAAGACAGCTCTGGAACAGTTGCCAAAGCCTGGGAATCCCAGCAGAAGAGACTGAACAGAATTGCAGAGAGGCAGAATATAGTAGATAATCGAGAACAGCAGGGATACAGATTAACCAGATACTGCAGAAGATGTAAGACACAGGGAGTCCTGTGTCCAGCAGTGGACTGATAATGGCAGATATGCTAAAAATATGTTGTATTTATATTACTAATGCAGTTGTATGATGCTGCCATATTTGATTAAGCTGTTTCATACTGAGTCTATCTCACATATTCCAACTTTATGTGGTTGTACACAACACCATGAAGAGGCATAATGAACAGAATTGTTTTTCCAAATGGATTTGCTGTCAATTTGGATAAAAGACATTTATGTGTAATCTCGCCTTGTGAAAGACTGTATGTTAATGTAACAAATAGGAAATACATTCAATTACTCTAATAAGTCTGTTGCCCAAGTTACTTTCTTTTTATCTAGGTCTTGGCCATGTACAACTCACACTGTGTCCCCTGGGAGCACTGCCTGAGTGAAGGCTGTAAAAGCAGACTCCTATGGTGACTGAAGTCAGTGGGATGTTTTCCAATGATTTTAATGGAATTTAGATCAGGCCTTCAATAAAGAAGACCATTAAGTATTTCATCATTTAGCTTGTATGTACACAGACGTTATCAGAAACTTCAACCCAAATGAGGCACTCAGATTCACTCCATTATTCATGCAGGTATCTGTTGTCATGTTATTGTTGCAGGTTAAATTTTAGAACAAGATAGCTGTATTATACATAAGCCAGTTGTTCTGTGTGTGTGTTGGCTGACAAGCCGAAGTGGCAACAGTTAACTCTTGGAATGATATAGCAGTCAAGATGTTCTTTGTGTGTGTTAAGCTGTTTCGATGATGCTCTGTGCACATTGCCAATTTAGCAAGAAAACTCAGGGTTGGGAAGGTTTGATAACAAGAAGTGGGCCTCCTTGCTTATCAAAAGCAGGAGGGTACATACTTAGTAATACCTCAGCAGTGTCTTTGTAAGCTAAGAATTGTTTTGGTAAATCAGCAGATGTTTAAAAATCTTGTCGTTTCTGCAAACTTTGCTCATCAAAAACTCATTATAATACTAATAATCACGCCCATAGGCCAAAAAGACCCTTGTCCAGGTGAACCCTTCCCTTGAGCATGCATAATAGTGGAAGTAATATGTCAGGAGTATTCTAATTGCATATAAATTACTAACCAATCATTGTAAAAGGAGTGGACTTGGAAAATTACTAACCCTGAAAGTTTTGTGTATGAATATTGCACAAAGAACTCTGATGAGTATGCATGCTAGGAGGAGATATCCCCCATGCACCCAGCACTGCAATAAACTGTAGACTTTCTAAAATATCATTTGCTTCAGAGAGTTTTTTGGGTACAATTTTTGGTAACATTTTCGTTAAAAAAATAGCTACTAAGAGCACTTAATCACGTAACAAAATCTCTATTTTCTCATGGTTATCTATAACTAGAAACAAAAGCATGATCATTAGCATCCTACAACCTAGTTAAGTGCCCTTAATAAGCTACTGTGGCTGTGTTGCATGTTCACTGACTCCCTAGGGGACACAGTCCTGCAGTGTCATCAGATGAGAAAATTAATGTTATGTTCCTCCACATATGTATTTGTAGACATTATTTCTAGACACATCAATACTTGTTTAACTTTAAGGAGGTGCTTACCTCCCACTGACTTTAATGGGACTCAGATTAAGTAATGAGTTTGAAGCAGGTACTTATATGCCTCCCTGAAAAAAGTAATTAATTAAGTGCCATTTGCAGATTTCTTTTTCTTTACAATTACATAACTTTTAACGTCCAATTTCAGATAATGAAGTAAATAGTCAATATTTCATTTGGAAAAGGAATTTGGGCAATGACTGTTCTAAATCAACCACACAAAATAATACCAAGTCCTAGTGGAACAAAGTTTTACCATGAATTGGACATCAGGTTGATCTTTCTAGTTCTAAAATGATAGCATGAAAAATCTCAAAAGGAGTCAATGTAAGTGTATTGGATTTGTGTGCTGGCGGTTTTGGTAGCAGGGGAAGGACCACAGGGGTGACTCCTGTGAGAAACTGCTAGAAGCTCCCCTGACTCCAAGGTGGACCTGCCTTTGGCCACAGCCAAGCCAGTCAACACTTCTGTTAATTAACACATTTAAGAGGGGAAAACATATAAAGAGAATCAGCACTGGGAGGAAAAATAGTGAAGACAGGAGTAGAAGGAAAGAGGAGTAGGAGGTGAGAAAGTTGCCCAAAGTGTAGCTGGGGAAGACTGTGAGGAGTTCTATCCCTCTGAGGAGGAAGGATCAGCAGAGACAACATGTGGTGAACCGGCTTTAATCCCCATCCCCCTGTGCTGCTGAAGGGGAGGAGGTAGAGAAATTAGGAGCAAAGCCAAGCCCAGGAAGAAGGGAGAGCTGGGGGGAAGGTTTTTAAGATCTGTTTTATTTAGTGTCTCATTGTCCTACTCTGATTTGATTAGTAACTGACTGAACTGATTTTTCTTCCCCAAGTCAAGACTGTTTTGCCCGTGATCATAACAGGTGAGTGATCCCTCCCTGTCCTTGTCTTGACCACGAGACTTTCCTTACATTTTCTTCTTCCCAATCCACTGGGGGGAGCAATGAACAAGCAGCCGCCTGGTCTTTTGCTGCTGGCTGGGCCTAAACCACAACACTAAGGTGCTTTTTTCTTTTTCTTTCTTTCTTTCTTCTGTTGTTTTAATTTTTTTTTTTACGCAGATACTTAAAATTATTCCAAGTCAGGACTCCTAAGTAAAGCAAAATACCTGACAGATCTGTAAAAACAAATGATAGCAAATAACATTTTAGAGCTTATCATGAACAGTTTTAATGGGTCTCTTTAGTTTTAGAAAGTAAAGGATAAAAATGACAATGAAGCACAAGGCACCTAACATTTCTCAACCCATCTCCCTGCCTCTATAAAAGATAAGAGGAAAACACCCTGCTGATACAGAGATTTAATTTGAAGTAAGATGCATAAACTTTGATACCTCCTCATGGGTTTCTTAACTCGGCCACAGATCTGCTACATTCTGCATACTGTATAAACACAGTTCTGAGGGTAATTCTCACACTAAAATTAGAAAAAAGAATAGCATGCATATTTAATATCTCCCTGAAGTGTTTTACTTCAGCAATAAAGCATAGCAGTGAAGTAAGAAAAAGCTTGCAGTTGCTTTCTTGAGCTGTTTTCTTGAACATGATCACACTGCAGCATTTGTTTTATTATGTAGAAGTGGATTCATTTGAATAGAAATGCATTTTTCCACACCCTTTTCTTTTTATAAATGAGAAACAAAAAAAAAAAAAAAAAAAAAAAAAAATCAGGCAGCTCAAAAAGGCTCATAGACAGAGCTGATCGTTGGCAGTTTGGATGCAGAAACAATAATGCTTTGGTAAAAGCAATTCTAAATTTCAAGTATATTATGCATTTTTAACAAGCATCCGTTGCTCAAAACAAAGTGAAAATAAGTAGGTGGTTACCTTACTGGTTACTATAATATTTCATCCAATGTGATCTCATATAAAGTTGAAAGCATATGTGAACACACATATGAAAAATGTGTATTGACTCACACATTATTTTTTTTCCTAGACTCATTAGCAAACTTTCAATGAGGAAAGTGCTAATAAGAAAACAGTACAATGATATACTGTTCCCTAATATCATATTGTCATCATGAAATCACATCTAAGAAGTAATTGCACTTTTTTTTAAATTTCTGACACAGAAGAAAACAATCTCTGGAAGATTTAATCTTGCAATTTTGCCCCTGCGCAGACTTTTAAAAGTGCAAACACACATTGCTAATAGAAGTAATGCCTATCCTATTTAGACAGTTGCAGAAGATATTTTATATTATGATACACAACAGTAGTAGCAAGGGATATATTTTAAATTCATAGGGAAAATATATGAGATGCAATAGAAGGACACTGAAAGATAATTGTGAATACTCTGATGTTACTAAATGCCAGTTCAGAATCTAAGTTTTAATTTGTACGTTTTAAAAATTACACTCTGAAAAGTGATAGACAAGTAAAAAATGTAGTACACTGTCCTTTCCTATGTATTTTGTATCTTAGCAGCCTGCAAAGGATAGAACTATAGTAAAGTAACAAAAAAACAAAAGCAGTATCTATATTAAGGGTAAAATTTTGGTTTGATTTACACCATTTTAAGAGTCCAGAATCAGTGTAGACAGATTTATTCCATAAGAGAGTTACTGCAAATCAGAAGAAGTCTGAGACAATAATTTAAATCAGCTCTTCAAGCATCGCACACAGTAATATAAAATCTACTGGCTGATTTATCATGCCATGTTTATCTTTAATTGTGGTGGTTGGATTAATTGTTTCCTGTGCCACTTATGCTTTGTTCAGGTTGTAATATATGTGAAGAGCAATATATCAATTCTGAAATGAACACATTAATTATATATTCATATATGTAATTAATTGTTATATATAAATATGAGTATATGTATTACTGGAATACGAACACACCAAAAATAAGCATGAGAGAGGTTTTGTTGTAGTTCACAGTTCCTAAGTTAGACATAGAAGTTCACAAGTATCTTGATCATTGTCAATTTATTAATAGCCTAGTTTCAACTATAAGTCAACACTAACTGTAGATTAAGTCAAGGATTGTCTTCATGAATGAGGGGAAGTTTGGGTCTGCATTAATTTCAAATAACAGTAAGCTCCACTTAAGTCAACTACATGAGTTCAGCTAATGTCTGAATCTTTGCTGGATAACAAGTATTTTTTTTTTTTTCCTGTTGTGGATTTAAAATCTGATAACATAATATTTGGGGGTGTTTTGTTTTGGCTTTGTTTTGTTTTGTTTTGTTTTGTTTTTTCCCTTCTGGAGAACCCTGGCAGATATTTGCCCTTCTGTGATCAAGCCTAAAATTATAACCAGATGAGAAAAGAATGGTACCTTCTTGAAATGAGAGCTGTTTTCAGCTGCATGTAATAATTTCTACCTGAAGTGTTTTGAGGCTGCTGTCAATATTGTCTCAGGGCATTCTCTGGACTTAGCTAACAGAAGGTTTTAATGTTTCTCTAGTAGCAAAATAATTCTTTCAATCAAGACAGTTTCAGAATCCTAGGATATCAAAATAATAACTTTGGTTTTGGTGTAGTCCCATCAGGCTTCCCTTTCGGTCGTGTTTTCTTATGTCCACCATGCCTATCTTTTACCCTCTGATGAACTTGTGGCAGATGCACCCTCCCTCACTACAACTTGACAAAAGCCCACCAAACTTCCCCACACAGCTCTTGTTTTGCCCACATGTTTGTGGTCAGACATTTGGGAGTCAAAAGTAAGGAAATTGGGGTCTTCAGCCAACGTGGGGCTACTTGACCATATCTTAGCACAGGTTATATTTGACTGGGATATAAATGGGCCCTGCTGGAGAGCCATTTTGTGTCAGTCCTCCTTGCAGCAGTGCTTCTGCAGTCAGAGACTCTCTATTTGTCTTGGACATGACCTAAGGAAACTCCTCGAAGTTGAAATGCCTGCCTTTTATTAGGTGAGTGACTGTGCATTCTGAGTGATTGACTATAAAGCTTCAGAATTCTTAACTTCGGTGTGTAATATTAATTCCCAACAGACATCCTGAACCTCTGCATTGTAAATGTTTGTCAGAGTCAAAAAGCAGTTTCAGTTAGAGTAAAATTTAGTTAGAGTTTGTTACCATTCTGTAAGAAACTAAATCCTATTTTTAGTTGGTTAGGTGGCTGTCATGGTTTAATCTCAGACAGCAACTAATTACCATACAGCTGCACATCCCCTGCGCCTCCTACAGTGGAGGAGGAGAACTGGAGGAAAAGACAAACTCTTGGGTTGAGATAAGAATAATTTAATAATTGGAAGTAAATTAAATAATCCAGTGATAACAATTGTAAATGTTATTGCATATGAAGTTGTAAGGATTGGAAAAATTACTTCTTCATGCCAGGCATTGAAATATTTAAATGCAGTATTTTAATCCAGTATGAACAAGATTTTGAACAAAGGAGAAATTAATCAAAGGATAGACTTAAAATAATGGTTTAAAATGCTTTAAAAAAAAAAATGTATGTAGGCATGTATAAGCTGTGTTATTTTTCATTCTGTCACCCTGGACAGTCAAGACTCAGAATCACAGTAACATATGTTAGTTTATAAATATGCTAGGTGCAGGCGATGCCTTCTGATCTTCCAGCAAATCAGAGGACCCCTGCTGAAGGGACAATAGCCACAGCGCCAAGCTACAACTGTGAAGGAAGTGACAGCATCACACAGCAGAACTTCTGGCCCTAGCAGAGGTGAACAAACACAATCAACATTAAGGAAGCAAGTTCAGCTTCATTTGCTTCTTGCAGTTTAAACAAATGAATGCTCAAGAGACATCCTACAGTAAGATCTGTAACCAGTTCACCCTTTACCATATGGATTATAAACTTTTCTTTTCTGTACAGGAAAATATATAGAATAATATTTGGACACTTTTTGACATTGAATATGTGCCAATTTGTCTTAAGGAATAAAGCTGAAGGAAAAAAGTGTGTAAATTTGAAATGGCAGTTGTACTTTGTGTATCCCATACTACCACAAAACAGGCTATGACTATGTGTTTTTATTAGGCAAATTTAATCTTCTGGCTTTATCTGTGTAACCAAGCTTACATCTTGCCTTTTATAACCCAAGGAATTCTTCCTTCAGCAGAACAAGGAAGATACGTTTTCAAAATAATTAAATAATATTACTAAAGGATTATTTTAAAAAATTATCAGAAGAAAGCAGAGACTGACTCAGCATTGTTGATTATTTTTTATCTTGTAGATTTTTAAGCTACACAAGTGATTTGCCTATCTTCAATTAAAATTATTTTTTTTTCCAGAAATCTTACCCAACTACACAAGCTAATGTCAAGACAGCTAGTATCCCATTATTGATTTTTTTGCTATCATTGCAAACTGCTAAGCCTTTTAATTTAGCTTTCAGACCTTGTATCTTTTCTTCCTTGCAGCTTCTTATTTTGACCATCAGCTCTCTAGTTAAAAAAATAAAACAAACCAAAACCAACAAAACAGAATAACAACACACACACACACACACCACCACCACCACTCCCCCCCAAAAAACCAACCATATTTATAATTTTTACAATATTTTTCTTGTGAAGATAACAGAGTATTTTAGTATTAGGTCAGTCTCAGGATAGGTTTTTAAGGATAATGAGTCTAAGGGTCAAATTCTCATGAGCCTATTTATGTTAATCAAACCAGAGTCTGCTAATAACATACCTAGGCAGTGAGGGAGTTGGAAATAAAATTCAGCCCTTCTCTTTTTGAACCCTGTGAGCTAACACTAAAACACAACTTTACCATCCTCCCTCCTATCTATCAGCTAATATGTCTTACTATTTTGTTACTGCAGTTTCCAGATGCCTCAATGAAGATACAAGTAATATTTTTCCAGTTTCATGCCTTTCTGAACAATGTCACATGCATGTTTTTTTGAGAGATGGTGTCTCTCTTTTTAAGTAATGACAATGATTGCTTTTACACTAGTCCAAGATGATACCAGAGAAAAGTTCCAAGTATCTGAAGCAGACCTCACTTTTCCCTTCCTTTACTTTAGCAGTCAGCATCTTTTCTTTACTAGAAGCCAAAATGAACATCCTATTCTTTCCATTGTTATTATTTATGCTTTACTCGGTTCAATGTTCATTCAGTTGACACTCATTCAGATTCTTCCATATATTGTCATTGTTGCAGCCACATCTAAGAGGATATAATATCTGTCTGGGAATGCTCAGGATGTTCATGTCAGTTACACTTACAGTGTCATGAGTTTTTCAGTGACTCTATCCTACATATAAAATAGATGATAAAACACAGAGAGTTTTTACAGGACCATACAAAGCTCTACAGGATGAAGGATATCAAATGACAACATTGTCTAAGACCTGCTTTTCCTCATGAAAGTAAGAAGAGGAAAGTTGTCAGTTTACTCAATGGAGAGAAACAGTTCTAAAGCAATAGTCATCTCATCTTAATACAGATGTCTAAACAAGGCTGGCTTACTGGCTCTGTGACAGTGTCTATTTCTCTGCATTGACAATAAAGCATGATTGAAGTCATTAGATCAGAATTAGGTGTTATAGAAATACAAAGAGACTAAATTAAATCTACATCAAAGTATTTTTCTCCTTACAAATGTTCATTCATGGATGGTTTTGTCTTTATTTCCTTAAAAATATGCCAGAATATATGTTAAAAAGCATAAATGGGATTGAATTTACTAATGATTAACTAACAAACTTGTTGAATTTTGCACTTTGTCTTTTGGTCAGACTCATTTCTCCTGGTTAATTTCCTTATCTTCTGTGCTTAATTGTTTCTCATAAAACTTCCTAATAAGAGCCTAGACAAGCATATGCTTATGCTTATTGTTACATGCTACCTTTTTTTTTTTCCTGCTACTTCTAGTATAATTTATCAAGAAACTCAGGCATCAATATTATTTATTTTTCCTCATAGATAGAAAATTAAGAGCTTAATTTACTTGCCTAAGCACAGAAGAAAACTACCGGTTTTTTAAATACTCTAGGTTACCTGAGATACCTCCATAGTGGTGAAAAGTATAGCATAGCATCTACAGGAGAATCTTACTCTATGCAAAGGCACTGGAAGCCACGGTAGGCTGTGTAGGTCAACGGGCATGTCGTTAGTTGCTGATCGCATGAACAGTACTGAACTCTCTGCTAGTTCCTTGACTCAAAGGCTATGTCAATTTTGCTCTAAATTCTTTTTGGGTAAATTGGTTAGATTAAAAGTGCTGGATTTTTTTTACTTTTCTTCCTATAAAAACTTAAGTATGGAATACTTCTCCATCAACCTGGTTTTTGCAAACTTGTGTAATATATCTGCTAAGGAGATAAAATTCCATTTTTAATTAAGAAACCTTAATGCTGGTCTCTATACCTCTACATATTGAATTTATAAGATGACATTATCTTCAATAATCAGCTGACTTCACTGCACATATATTGCTGTCCATTTCCATGTGTGTTCTAAGAATACTTTGGCTACCATTTATCTGATATTTCAGAGTGGTGCAGGGTTCCTATAGGTCCCGTGTGCACGTACATCCAGCCTTCCTGGTTACCTTTGAAAGTCTCAAATGTGTGCTAAAGATCTGTTTAGGTAATTGAATCAAGCCCCAGGCTGAATTTCTTTCAGGTCCAATTGGCAATAACGAAAGCTCCAACACAGTCTGCATACCAGACACACAGACACCTACATGTGTGTTTTTGGAGCCCAGGTCAAGTCTTTATTTCATTCTTATTTTTATTGCCAAGGTTTGTACCAGGTTCTATAATTCTTCTACACACCCAGACTAACACACTAGCACCTACAGGTGGAGATAGAAATACACTGAAGGTGAGGAAGACCACCAAATAAAAACAACATTGAAACTGTAGGTTTACAATTTTCTTTCCTGACAAAGTTAAGTTCAGGATCACTGCAATATAGGAGTCAACATTGCTCTCTCAGCCTAACAACGAAAATTTTAGGTCTGCTTCATATGAACTTAAACAGCATTTTCTTGGTTGATTTAGAATTTTTCTACTCCTTAGACATGAACAAACCCAAAGCAGACCAAAAACATGTGCCCAAGGGAAAGCCAGGCAAAGCCTCGGTCTGATTAATAACTATTATCCTATTTATCACTACTCTGTGAAGAGTCAGAACTATTCATCTCAGTCACTGGTGCAAGGTCCCACAGCAGCTAGGGCAGGGTGGAGGAGCACGACATTGCAAGTAGTTTTACTATAATTACAGTACCTGCTTAACTTACACAAATCCAAGATCTCATTTAACCTCATTTCAAGTATGTTTCATATGACTATTTTCCCAAATAGTAAGTTTTTTTGTTGAAGCAGAGCTGTTCTGCTAAATCACCTTAGGCCTTTGATGAGTATTGAAAACTCCACAAACGCTAAGGTGAACAAGTCACTTCCTTCACTGTACTTACATCTCTGTATCCATAAAGTAGGAAGTATGAAATCAACCTGCCCTTCACAGAGATCCATGGCTGGTGGATAAAAGCTTATTGAAAAAAGTAGCTATTATTACCATTATTAAAAAGGGTTGAGAAGAGTTTTCTCCCTTTTGGATGGCAAATGATGATTTTTATGCACCCCTGTAGTGTTCTTCAGAATTGCTTAATAGTGGGTGAGATTTTCAAATGTAGTCAGCTCAAATCTAAGTATGATTTCATTGAAGTCAATGGGAAAACTCCCACTGACTACTATTGTTGTTCTTTGATACTTACTGCTGAAGTTGGAAGAATAAAAATTGAATAGCAAAGGACCAGAAAAAGAACTCTGGCTTTTATTTGTAATTGGTATACCAAAACGCACATATTTTTAACATAAAAGTTACATGAATAGCCCTTGAAAACCAAAAATTTTTTTTTAAATATTTAAAATAATCAGAACCATATATATAGACAAATCTGTTGAAATATATTACATCTGGAAATAAGGATGTAAAACTAAAGTTTAATGACAGTTATTGACCACATTGAAGCAGATACAGGTTATCTTCAGTCTTCCATGCAGTGATTTACTATGCTATTTCAGTGAAGCCTGATTTTTCAGAATCAACATGTATCATTGCAGAGTTTCTGGAGACTGGATCTACTTTATGACCCTCCTGGAGAGAAGTATGTATCGAGATTCATAGGCAAAAAGCATATCTGTAATTTTGGGGGTTTATCAACTTTTTATCCAAAAAAGTCTAATTAGCTTAAATAACTTGTGATTGTACTAACATGCATACACATGTACTTGTTGCACACAGCTAGATGAGCCCAGATGTCTTGAGACTTACAGGAAAATTAAAAACAAACAAAATCAACCAAACAAAAAAACACAACCAAAAAAAAAACCCCACAACACAACAGAGGTACAACAAAGATAAAAGAATGGATAGTAATGATAATTAAATGTTCCAACATCCAGCAGAGGCAAAACTATGGTTAACTCATATATCAGCATTTCTAAAAAGGACGAAGTAATATGGTAATAAGAAAATAACCTAACAAAATAATTAGGATGACAGTGCAGGAGTCTCTGAGTAGGAAAAGATGTGATGCAGTATCTTGGAAACAAGTAAAGAAGAAGAAATATCAGAAAATTTTGTCTGAGAATATAACACTTTTCTATTTTTACCATATTTACCACCTTCCTCCACAAAGATGAATGGTGTCTTCATTACCATTTGTAATGTTCCTGTTAAGAAGAGGCAGTATTAGACATATTAATGTGTTTGGTTCTCCTCTAATTTATGATACTCTCCTCACTTTAATGAGATCTGCTCTACAGCCCATAAAATAATTGTTATGGTAAACTGACTTTTTAAAATTAGCTACACACCAGTTGGTCCAGAAACCTATTCCTCTGGACTATTCATGCACAAAATACCTTTGTGTGAAGCTCTTTCCAAATGTGTAATGACTGGAGTAAGTCCAGAACTTTGCCTGCCGAGTCTCTCTGCATGATTGCCATTGTAAGCAGTCTTACAGTTTCTTTTCCCAACAAAGTTATGGTCATGGTTACTGCAACATAGAAGTGCTGACATTGCTTTTGGCCTAACAATCAAAACCACAGTGCTTCTTCATATGAGATTAAAGCAGTTCCCTGCTAAATAAAGAGCTGTTCTTTACTACCCATTCTAAACTGCTAGGGCACATCTTTGTGGTACAGAATTTTTACAAGACATTTCAGAAGGGAGAAAAAATTACCACATTTCCTGATTCATTCTACAGACTCATTAAGTTACTTCGATGTGATACAGCACTGCTGTTTGCCCCCCAGACCATGTGTCCCACTGAGACAGTTATTCTCTTCCAATGATTTCCCGCTGGGAGTGCCAGTTTAGGTCACGAACACTGTTTACCAACAATATATTCTAATCAGTCCTAGGAAGAAGTATTTTCCCTTCCCAGAAAATCCCCCAAACCTAAGGCAACTGAGCTGTATCTGTTTTGGGGGATATATAAAATAGAGATACTGAAGAAAGTTTAATGATCTTATGCCAAGAGGCAAACTTCATCATACATAGATACCTTATTTAAAACCATTCATATTCAGTTCTTTTGTCACTTGTCGAAATATGAATATTTCTCTGTATGAGAAGTGGAATAATAGTATAATGGAGAGCTGGTTTTATATCCCAGTGAAAGAGAAAAAAAAATTATTTCTACTGAAGCTTTTCTTGCTCTTCAGGTCTTAAAATAACTTCTGTAGAAGACAGTGTCTACAGACACACACCAAGCTGATCTGGTTAAGACCTCAGCAGTCCTAAATGGCTGAGCATTTTGACTTTGCTGCCTGACAGCTCTACTTTTCTTTCCTGTCTCAGGAGAAGAATTTTTAGACAGGAGTTGTGCTTGAAGACAGTGCAGGGAGATGGAGTAGTTTCCTTACACTTCCGGAGATTCGTCATTTGTAGGGTTCTTAGCAGAACAGAAATTACCATTCTTAGCATTTTATTCCTATGTGGGTTTTTATTTTTTCTTTTCTGTAATAAAGATCAGGAGTTTATGTTTGAATTGAACAAGTCTTAATCCTTGTTATAACCCACTCAGAAAACAAACAAACAAACAAACAAAAATCAAAACCTAATACCTCTATATTACAAATGCATGCTAAACTATACAGCTCAGATCCTGGCTCATAGGTCTGTTGCAACTTTTTATGATATAACTGTAGAATGTAAAATTCATACAGTGTTTCTGCATATGGAAGGAAGGTCTCACTTCTACCCAGGAAAGTGCATTAGATGTTAGAATATAGAGCTGTAGATTATTTCATGGCTGTAGATTATTTCATGCTTGGGCATCACATATTGTTCGACATGTATACATATTAATAGCAAAAGAGACAAAATCACCCAATCTGTTAAACAAGGCACTCTCCTGGTCTCCATCTCTTTCAGCAATGTAAGATTGAACACATTTTACTTTTAACTCCGTTCCTGCTGAAGGGGAAAAGAGAGAACAGAGGGTAAAATGTGTTCCTGAAAGAGAACCCTTCATTATGTACGTTCATAGTTCAGGGGTGGTTGACTATATGGGCTGCTCTAGGGGTGTGTGTTTCAGGGATGTACCAGCTAGCAGAACTGACCCAGGAAAATCCCTTTAATTATGTTGAAGCAGTCAGTAGAGATAAGACTAAGGATCAGCATTTCTCCACCACTGCAGCAACATGACCTACAAGAAATAAAATGTTTCATGCCTTTCTTGAATCTGTGAACAGTTTATTTCAGCAACAGCATTTCCTAAATTGCACCCTTTTTTACATTAAAAATCTATAGGCATTATACATTTCCTATCAGTCAGAGCAAGTAATAGTCAACCTAATGAAAACTTGCCTCATATTTATATAAGTAATGGAACTTTCCTGTGATTTTTCTCTCAAAAATAATTTAAAAAAAGTAATTACATCACAGCAAAGACAAACTGGTGTTTAACTTCTCAGCTATACAATTTTTGTTTCTGTGAATCTGCTTCTCTGCAAAAGAGCATAAGGCTAAAATCAGAGCAAAAGGCTTTACAGAGGTGAAAGTGTTAAAAAAATGCATTCACCACTGAAAGGGAAAAAAACACAAGCCCAAAAAACTAACCATGAAAAAAAATAACTACCTGGAAAAAAACTACTATGGTGAAAAAAAACCCCAAGTGTCATTTGGAAATGCTGTTCTAGTAGGATGAAGATTAATGAACTACCACAGCAAAAGCCGTAGAGAAACCTTCAGTTACTGGGAAATATTCAGGAAACAAGGGGGGGGAAAAGTGCATTATAAGATTATCTGAATTGTCAATAAACATAAACATGCAGCACTCTTACCCAACAAGACACAAATCACCTCACTAAACCTCTAGAAAAACCAAGCAAGGACAGTAAACTCTCATCATACTTTTAAACACTACCTTAAAAATGAAACTCAAATGATTCAGGATTTTTATCATCTTCAGGCAATGAAAGAATTGGCAAAGTGGCTCAATGAGACATTAGAAATTTCTCTCATTTGAATTGCTCAAGCCTTGAAAGTTGTTTAGATGTATAGAGTATCTGCCTTCTTTGAAAATCTTAATGTCAAAATGTTATGATGGGGAAAAAAGCCCATCTTCAATCCACTCAAAATGTCTGTTGAGATATGTAAAATATATTCAATATTCAACTGTAAGTAAATATAATTTTAACTCATTTAAACTGGAGGTGTTCCTCCCCTCTCTGAGGCAAGGAACCTCTCTTCATTTAGTGTAAACTGGCTGATCCATCAAGTCTATTGCATAGTCAACCAGCACAAGTTTAGTCCCAGATGTGCTACCTTTTGCACTCTAGGTCTGTCATAAGGGATATAGGAAGAAGACTTAGGGAAAACAGATGCAAACCTGTGAAAGATTAGACATCAGTGTCTTCCTTCCTCATGAAACAACAGTTTCATTTTCTAAGGCCACAACTTTTATTTGTTTCTGGAGCAAAAATAAACTAATAATCTTCATAACTGAAGTTGGTATTATTTGAATCATATGCACCATCCATCCATTAAATTTACTGTAATGTTAGTAGGCTAACCTGCAACAAAGTCCTAGGAATTTGTGACATAGCTAGGTTTGCAGTACTGCAGTGGCTGCAACTTTTGAACAGCTATGCTGTATTTTAACTCTGAAATCTTAATCCTTCCTCTGAAACAGAAGCTCAGAAAATAGCACTTCAAGATTTTGGAGACCAGAGTCAATCATAATATCCCAAAGCAGTATCAGCTAGACCTTTGTTTATGTCTACACAGGCATGCCATTACGTGATTAAGCACTGGCTTTTTCTTTGCACAGATGAAGCATCAGAAATGAATTTGTTAAACCTATGTAGATGACCGGGGATATTCTGCAGTTAACAGTGCAGTTCCTCTACAGCACCTTCTATTAGTGCTGTAAATTTTGGCACAATCTTCAAGGTTATTTTAAAAGTAAAAACAAACAAGTATATACAGAGAAATTTAAAACTAATAAATCCTTAGGGAGAAAAAGAGACTTGTTGCATACCTAGAGGAAGGGTTTCAATGAATTTGAAATATTTGTATTTGGAAGGTTTTTCACTCACTGCTGGTTTTGGTCCTAGGAGGATGGAAGGAAAAGGAAGGGAAATGTGATTTACAAACATTTCTATTCATTACTTATGAGAAACAGACTCACTACTGTATGACAGCAATGTTTAATGGAGAGTAGAATATAGAGGATAGAACTTAATTTTGTCCATGTAGGCACAAAGAGGGAAAAAGCCCAAAAGTCAATGTGGTCTCTGCTGTCATAAGCAGTTATTTATTTTTTTTTTTTTTTAGGCAACACTTTGTTTCTTTTTTTCTTCTGTCAACTCACTTTAAATTGTGCAGAATACAAAGTGTCAAATGTTTCCAACCATACCAACAAAATAATAAAGACAAACTAGTACATATACTTCCTTCAGGGTTTCAAGACACCATTTTGTGGACATTTTATGAAGCCTTTAAGGAGACGTGATTAAGATGAGGATTAAAGGCTATTATGGATAATGTGTTTTTTTAGGAGATAAAAACTCAGAGGGGAAAATGATCCATTGTCACACTGCAATTAGGCTTATGGAGGGCATTATTAGCATTATTTACTAGTTTGGACAAGATGATAAACAATCTGATGCCCACATCTGAGGAATGCATGCAAACTGTTAAGACTATGATACACTCATATTCAAGGAAAGAACTGGAAGCAATATATTACCTTTCAGAGGAAGTAGGTAAGTATGAAAAACAGTAGAAAACTAATTGACACCAAATACTTGTTAATACAATAAAATATGTTGAGTTGTATGCTTATATCCTTAGAGAAGAACACAAAAGACAAAAACTTCAATGGGTGCCAATAAATTTAGACAAAAGAGTAGTAAATTCAGTGAATAAAAGATAAGGTATGTTATAGGCGAAACACATCATAAGGAATAATTTGAGTTGAATTGTTTCTGGGTTCTAAATTAACTGTAGTCACTGAGACTAAACACCTGGGAAGCTCACTGGAACTGGAAACATATGTTCAGCTTGTAATTTAGAATGTAGGGGGTTTCTTGGTTTTGTTTTTGTTTTTTAGAAAGAAACCTTAACATGGAATAGAAAGTATTGAAAAAGAAAAAGCACTATGGAAGCAGCATGTGATTTAACAGTGCCATCACCTAAAACATCAGTCAGCTCTGATCATTCACAATCTTATAGATTATAATGAGGAAAAAAAAAGGAAAATAAAATGTCCAGAAGAAGACAACATGGCTATCCAGAAGAAATTTTTCATATGAGAAATTTTAAAGCCTAGCACTGTATGGTTTGTAATAGACCTGAAGGAAAAAGATACCAACTATGGCAGTAATGAATTAATATAGCATAATTCAAAGTTGGGAACTCTCTTTTACTCTCTTCCATAAAAATAGATGAAAGAGAAATTTGATCATCCATAAATAATATTTCACCTTTAATTCCAGCAGGCTATAGGAAGGCAGGGACAGAAGAGCTTTTTCTTCCTTTCTTTCCAGGATGGTAGGTCCACCAAAAAGCTCACCGCAGAACTGAAGTTCACTGCAGAAGTAAGTGCTCTTCATCCATCTGGCTGGCAGAGGGCTTATCACATCTGCAAACTTCAAGCCAAACAGTGACAATGAAACAATGGTTTTGAAGCTCATCCCATGTGATCTTGAGCTTTTACTGGTTGCCCTTTCCTTGAAGGCAAGGGAATGGATGAAAGGCAGCTGTTGAGATGGAACATCCCCCCTTGTAAGCTTTCTCCATAGAAAAGCAAATAGGGAAATACAGTAATTTAGCTGATGTGTTGAGTTTTTTGTTTAAAAGTTTTTCTTTTTTTTTATTGTCCTGAACAATATGAACATGAGAGATAAGCTCTATAACCTTAGTTATGTATAGCATTTGTTGCATATAAGCAGATATCCTCTGTCAGCGTCAGCCTACTTGTTTATACAATCAGATTTATAAGACGTAACTCCCTGCCGCCTGCTGTGATCACAGTCTGGCTGTTACATGAGGCACTTACCAGTTCATAGCAATAAATAAGAAACAGAAGTCCACTGTACCTGTTAAGTACTGACTCTTAACAGATATGTGAAGTAGGTAAGTGGAATACTTCTTATTTTAAACACTAGAAACCAGACTAAAAAATACCAAACAAACCTTTAGAAGAAAATAATAATATTCCCTTCCCCTCATTCTTCTGTTATGTTCCTTTTTTTCTAAAAAGTACAGGAAAAAAGTACAACTTTTCATCCTGCACCATGAGGTTCAGGATGCAGGTTACTCTGAGGTCAAACAGCAGTTCAGTTTTAAATTGTAAATCACATTAAGAGTCTATAAAGCAGAGCTGTTATCCAATTTGCTGAATGGTTTGTAGACATGGACTAGTGACGACATATATGACTCCTAGACAAATGTCATCTGCACCATCTGTGGACCATATTGTGCATCAGATGGCAGGATAAAATTTGCAATAAGAAAGTTTCAGGGTTGAGCTATGTTCCAGGGACTGTAGCCATGATCATCATAAAACAGCTGCACTGGGCTGGTCGCACATCTAGGATAGAAGACACCAGCATCCTACAGCAGCTGGTGTGCTGTGGACATGAAGAAGCAGCATGCAGCCAGGACAGACAGATGAACCACTTCAAGGATACACTGAAATATAATTTTAATTAAAAAAATATTGCTAAGATGGCAGACAGGTAGGATTGGAACACCACAGTTTGGGATAAAGAGATGCTGTTGAATCTAAACTTACTAGCAGAACCATGTATGGTCTTGCTAACCCATTGTGAAAGATAGAGGTCTCCAGTTAATAGGTCATTAGCGTTCCCTGCTAACCTCTGTGTCTGGTTTCCTTATAGAGTGCAGGTGGAGGAGGCTAATATGGCTAGATCTGGTTTCCCTATGGAGGCAGAATGCAAATCTGAACTTGGCAACTTAAGAGGCATTTCTGATGCTCTTGATCCTGCACATCTGAGCAGAAGTATTGCATCCATGGTAAAGACATATCAAAGAAAATAAAAATCAATAGCAACCCTTAGGACTACACAGGAAACCCATGGGAAAAAGACACCCCAGTGTGCACAGTGTTTAGTCTGGGATTTGGCTTGTTGTTTTTGTTTGGTTGGGTTTTTTCTTTTCTGTCCCTCACAATATTTTAGGAAAATATCATGTGATGTATTCTATTCACTCCTGAACAACAGTTTAACAAAACTATTTGCTAAATGTCAGAGAATGTATTCTTTTGTGAAAACCAGCTAGTAGACATTGTTTTGCACCTAAGTTGAGGAATTCAGTCTGCATTAATTGTAGTTGAAGCCACAGAAAATAAATGTTCAGATACTAATTTCTAAACATCTCTTTCACTAATAAAACTAGTTTCAAAATTTATTTTTAAATAGTCAAACTGATGAATTAGTTCCCAAAATTATTTTGATTTCTAAGAGATGACAGAAAAGGTTTAATTAACTTCAGTAGGTTTGAAATCAGGTTTTCATTATCTCTAAATTCTTGGAAGTAAATTATATGTTTATTTGTGCCCTCAATTGCATTCTGGGTTTACAACAAAACTCTTCAATCTATTAAGTAATATAAAAAGTTTCTATGGCATTTTAAAAATATTCAACTCAAATTAGCCAGTACAGGAATGGATATGTATACTTTTCACGATATATGTTGGCTTTAATATTGCGATCATGAAATTAATTAGCAGAGATGTGTAAACACATAGGGAAAACATTAGTGCCATAATTAAATAAAAATTAAATTTAAAACACCATCTTATTTTTCTTTCAAAATAATAGTCACAATAGGTGTGGCTCATCTGACTATAAGTAGATGTCCTTCAGGATTTCTGATGTCATTGTATTCGTCAGAGTTATAACAACGGCTTCTTCCCCGTATTCACACGCACACACACAACACCCCCTTCCCCCTATATCTATAGTCCAAAGGCATCTGCAATTAGACATAGAGTTAAAAAGAATATGAGAGTTTGAAATTCTATGAGAGAGTTAGAAAACCTCAACATCTGCAATTCAGCGTTCTCACATATATTACAATTAGCATCCCACTTCTAGATGTATTCATAATATGCGCTCACTAGCTACATACTCATCAATTCAGTTTTGCCTAGACTGTGAGTACCAATCAAGACTGTCCAAAATAAATCCTTTGGGGAGACACCCAGGTTCTGCTGTTAGTCATCAACCATGTGTGCATATCCTGATATCTGAATTACAGTGATATTTTAAGGACCTTAACAAAGAGAACATTGGGTTTCAGTGAAGTGGAGCTGACTAACACAGAAGAGGCACAGCTTAGATGAATATTGCTTACAGATAAAGGCAAGCTGTAATGGAAATTCAGGGCAGAGCCTAGCAACACATGGCTAACGATGCCATTAGTTAGACAGGAATGTGTGGGGGCCTACAGTTCGACAGGGCAAAGTTTGAACAAGGAAATTAGGAGGTGTTAATTATAAACAAGGAAGAAGAGGTCAGATACAGTTCAGAGAGGTTAGAAGAGTCATGATCTAAGCACATCAGGATGCTTAACACCCTGGTTGGCAGTTGCTGTGTTGGGGTGTTGTTTCATTCAAGACATCCTGTCATCCTCAGACTTCATCCCAACTCAGGAGCTTTGAGAACAGTGTTGAAGTGAAAAATATTCCTGAAAGTGAAAGCCTTCCAGTGTATTAGCACCTTTCTTCTGAGCTTGAATTAGCACTTTCCTTCTGAGCTTGAATTAGCACTACCACAATAATTCTAGCTCCTTGCAGCAAGACTGGGTCACCAAACAACTTCCCAGAGCTCTTGGGAAGGGCATCACTTACAGCATATATGCAGCAATCCACCTGCTCCATAGCTCTGACAGCCCCAAACTGGATTAATTCTTTGGAATTATTTCCCTACTCTTCCACACTTTTTGGAGAGGAAGACAGTAATAACATGTGCATCAACATGCATCTCCCGTATCACACATAATAGTGTGTCATATATAGCAGTCTCAGACATCATAGAGAGACATTGCTGCAGAAGACAAGCATCCTGATCTTTACTACAGCAAGCACAAATATCAAATATAGCATCTTTCTTTTACCTTTCCCTGTTCTCTTTCCCTTTATTTACAAACTCATCCCACCCTGTCTTGACTTCTTCCTGCTTTCAAAAACCCTCACACAGTGAATGCAGCTGCTTTGCATAATTATCTACAAGTGTACAACCTGTGCCACCCTTGAAAAACAGGATTTTCCCTTCAAAATATGGAGGCACTGCCAGCATTGATGTAGAGGTAATGTTGACAAAAGCCAACAACATATTTGGGTCATACATTGTTGTGCAAAACTCTGAATACATGGGCAATTTGTGTTGCCAGAGGGTCTAAAGGAAGAAAAGGAGTGGCCTTTCCATCAATGTTAAAAAGACTCAGAGAGAAGGAGGTCCTACAGAATTAGAAGTTGTATGATTTGCTAACACGTGTCACCCACCTTGCATATCTTAGGCGATTTTTCACTAGAGCAAAGATAGATAGTAACAGTGAGAGAACACACAAGAATACTGACTCCCATTTCTTGCAGCTAGAAGGCTGAAATGCTACTAGAATAAGACTGGGAACAAGCAGGCAGATCACATCAAAAAGAAAATGTGGTTATGTCACATACCAACAGAAATGAAAGGTGGGGGAAACGTACATTTCACATCTGAGAAGGTCTCTCAGATGAACCTTTTACTGCTTTGTTTTTTCATTCTCTGGTTGCAGTATATGGACTCTACATGGAAGTAGAGTTACCAATCTTGAAGATGTCTACACTCCTATGCTCATCCTAGCTTTTTGATAGGTACTGTAGGACTCTTCCGGGACATCTAGAGGGGACAGTTGTCCCCAGTAGTAGCAGTACTGAGATTGAAGAGAGGTCCCTTTGGCACAGCTGTGTCACAGAATCATAGAATGCTTTGAGTTGAAGGGACCTCAAAGATCACCTAGTTACAACCTCCCTAACATGGGCAGGGACACCCTCCACTAGACCAGGTTGCTCAAAGCCTCATCCAGCCTGGCCTTAAAGACATCCAGGGATGGGGCATCCACACCTTCTATGGGCAACCTGTTCCAGTGCTTCACCACCCTCTCCATGAAGAATTCCTTCCTGATATCTAATCTAAATCTACCCGCTATTACCCTATTACCTATTACCCCTTGTCCTGTCACTACAGGCCCTTGTAAAAACACTTACCATTTGGGGACTTGTATAGCATAACACCTCTGTAATGCTAAAGAAAATTGCAGGTAGTTTTTGCCTGCCATATTACCTATGCTTGTTCCTAGAGTTGGCTAAAGAGCAAGCTGAGGACAGCTACTCAGTTCATAATGCTCAGCCCGATCTTCAGAATGTCTGTGGCTGGAAGGCAAATGTGATTCAACTCTCACCATTTTCCACTTCTTTGGAAGAGTTGAAGATGTCCCTATTCATTTGTAATTCAGGCTCAGATGTCCTGTTTTGAGGATAAGAAGCTAATTTATTTTATTCACTGAACATATTGATGAAGCCAGCATTTGCCTAAGTCCATGAGCAGCTTGTTGGGTAGAGATGTGTGAAGAAGTTATGAACATGTGCAGACACTACTCTGTAAGCACTAAAAATAACACTAAAACTGAGGGAGGTCAACCATTAGCTGTAGTGCTGATGGGAAGAGGTAGTGATGACATACAGTTGGGTGCTGCAAGATCTGCAACTACATGCTATAATTTAGGCAGTCTGAATTTTTCTGTGTTAAGACTGTTGTTCCCCTTTAGTCCTTTACATAAAGTTATCATTGGTTACACAGCTGGATTACTTGGGGACATTATAGTTTAAGGAATTTATGATGTCTCTGATTGACATATCCTTTCATCCTTGTTTGGTGTAATGACCACTGACATGACAACTGCTGCTTGAGCTAATCCATCTCCCACTGAAATCAAAGGGAGTTTTTAATAGAGGGACCTTTGCAGAATAAAGATACCTTCAAGAAAAAAATAGTTTCACAAAATTTTACAAATTCCACTTCAGGTAGAACTGCCATTTACTTATTTCTGGCAAAATACCAGCTCCACACCTGCAGGATCTGATAAGCTGCTGCCTATCAAAAAAAACCAAACCAAACCAAAAAAACCTCTGGCAAATTCGAGAGATGGGCAGTAAATTCAGAATAGCTCCTCTGTGCCCACGGCCTATTGTCATGTTTATTCTAGCATAATCGTAATTCCATAAACATTCAAAATACAAAAACACTGTCACAACTGACAGGCTTAGGTATTCAATAGCTTCAGCAGCAACCAGTCCATAGTAGAGCCAGCCAGACTGTTGGAAACTAGTCAGGAAATAATATTTTGGTAGTGGCATATTGTGAAAAATGCAATTTAATTCTTGTTTCTATTTGTGTTCATTTTTTAATGATTCTTTTGGTTGGCAGTTGGTTGATTTATTGGTTCAAATACCCAAAAGCATCAATGGGTGTTAAACAGAATTTCTGTAATTTTGGAAATGTACAGACTGAGACCTCATTAAATCCAAAGTATCCCTTTTGAAATCATCCATGTCTACTCCCAATGCTAATGCAGTTGAATTAGTAATTATGCAATTGTTCAGGACTAAAGAATTACAGAGTCTGTGACTTCAAGCTTATTATAAATAGTAATCATGCATTTAATATTCTAAAAATGCAAAGAAACTCAATTTCTTTGTACTTCCCATACAAGAACCATATATTAACTGAATGCATATTTGTGCAGACTTATTGCTTGTAAGTTTATTGAGTTTAGCCTTTAGCATGGTAATTGAACCATACATAGTAGGGCATCCAAAGAAAGCACATTATTAGCAAGATACTTCCCTGCAGCTATGTGTTTTATAAAGAAAAAAAGAGTAAAAAAAAAAGTAAAAATCTTGAACAAATCTTTCCCTCATCCTTCCACAAAGTTTGTTTGCTTTTTTTTTCTTTTTTTGTTCAACCAGAGGGTGTACATAGTGGCTCCAATGTCTCCTTCACTGTTCTGCTTATAAGTTTCCAGGTTTTCCATATCAGTGATGGGCAATTTGACATAGTAAAGTATCCAGAGACAGCTGTCAGGTGTAACATTTGGAACAGGTTCTACATTCTGATTCTCCATAAATCAGAGAGCTGGTGTGCCTAAACTTGGGAATAAAAGGTTTCTTTCTGGAGATATTCAAACATTGCTATTTGCATGTAAGAGAATTTGAGGTTATTTTAAAAGCTTGTTCTATTGTGCACCTTAAAGTAATACAAGGTTTATTTCTGGAGATCTTCAAACATAGCTGTTTAAAATTTAGAGAACTTGAGGTTATTTTAAGTTGGCTCCACTATGCACCTAAAACTAAGAAGCCAGAGACCTGTATTCCCTCCAAACCCATATATAGAGAGGCTCCTCATGTTTCAAATAATTTTCAGAATGAGGTTTACACCCACCATGAGGCTTAACTCTTTACAATTTGATTTGGTGTTCTTCCTAAAGAAGGAAACAAATGGTGTGTTGCTGAATCAGTAAGCATCCGTAGGCATGTAGTTCTTGGTGAATGAGTAGACCAATGTAAATTTTGCTTCCCTAACAGTACAGTTTTCTGTGAATAAAACAATTGCCTTTATGTGTCTGCCTCCTTTTTTTTCTGTTTTTCTCTTGTGATCTTAACATCACATGGTGGGCAGTAATTATGCATGATCTTTATCAATAATGTAGAAGCAACTTCCTATTGAAGATAGCTTAAGTGTCCTAGGAGTACAAGATCATGCAGCAAAAGTACACGCCTGTGCCATTCCCTGTGGTAATCAATACTCCAGAAAAATATTCTAAAACCAAAAATATTGATAAAAAGTACAGACAATGTAAACAGAGTTCATAGAATCATAGAATGGTTTGGGTTGTAAGGGACCTTAAAGATCACCTAGATCTAGGGCTATATTTTCTACAGTGGATTGTTCTTCATTCTCCCAGTCCCTGCCTTTGCCTTCTGTGACCTGGGTGATGTGACTTGAGCACTTGCCAGTGAAGACTGAGGCAAAAAAATCATTAGGTACCTCAGCCTTCACAATATCCCATCTAACCCCATTTCCTTCTGGAGACGGCTCACATTTTCCAAAGTCTTTCTTTTATCACCAATGTGCCTGTAAAAGTTTTTCTCAGAATGTTTGCTGACGACACCAAGCTGCGTGGTGTGGTTGACATGCTGGAGGGAAGGGATGCTGGAGAGGTGGGCCTCTGCCAACCTCATGAAGTTCAACAAGGCCAAGTGGAAAATCTTGTGCATGGGTCTGGGCAGTCGCAAGCACAAGTACATGCTGGGTGAAGAATGGCTCAACAGCAGCCCTGAGGAGAAGGACTTGGGGATACTGGTTGATGAGAAGCTCAACATAAGCTGGCAGTGTGCACTTTCATCCCAGAAAGCCAACCATATCCTGGACTGCATCGAGAAGCATGGCCAGCAGGTCGAGGGAGGGGATTCTCCCCTTCTACTCTGCTCCCATGAGACCCCACCTGGAGTGCTGTGTCCAGCTCTGGGGTCCCAGCATAAGAAGGATATTGACCAGTTGGAGCAAGTCTAGAGGTGGCTATGAAGATTATTAGAGTCTGCCCTTGACATCCCTGTTCAGATTTCATTGTACCAGCACTTTAGCTTTCCTAACCTGTTCCCTGGCAGCTCATATAATTATTCTGTATACCTCCCAGTCTACTTGTTCTTGCTTCTGCCCTCTGTAGGCTTTCCTTTTGGTTTTTTGAGTTTGTCCAGGAGCTCTTTCTTCATCCCCTGCAGGCCTCCTGGCATTGTTCCCCAGCTTCCTCTTTTTTTGGCATGCATCCCTCATGAGCTTGGAGGAGGTGATACATGAATGCTGACCAGCTTTCTTGTGACCCTTTTCTCTCCAGGGCTGTATCCAATGTAATCCACCAAGCAGATCCCTTAAAAAGTCAAAGTCTGCTCTCCTGAAGTCCAGGGTAGTGAGCTTGCTCTGCACCTTCCTCACTGCCCTATGGTTCTCAAACTCCACTCCATGGTCACTGCAACCAAGGCTGACCTTGAGCTTCGCAATCCCCACCAGACCCTCCTTGTTGGTGACAACAAGTCCAGCCCAGCACCTCTTCTCACTGGCTCTTCTATCCCTTGGAGAAGGAAGTTATTACTAATGCATTCCAGGAATTTCCTGGAATGCTTATGCCCTGCAGTGTTTTCTCTCCAACAGATATTGGGATGGTTGAAATCCCACATGAGCACCAGGGCTTGTGAACGTGAGGCTGCTCATATCTGTCTATAGAGGACCTCATCTGCTTAGTCTTCCTGGTCGGGTGGCCTGTAGCAGACCCCCACTATAATGTCACTATAATGTCACTATAATATCACTATAATGTCCTCGCCCTCTATTTAATCCTTATCCATAAGCTCTTGGTTGGCTCCTCATTCATCCCCAATCAGAGCTCCACGCACTGCAGCTGGTTATTTACATAGAGAGTGACATCCCCTCCTCGCCTCCCTTACCTGTCCTTCCTAAGGAGCCTGTATCCTTCTATTCCAATGCTCCAGTCATAGGAGCCATCCCAGCATGTCTCTATGAGACCAATAAGATCATAGCCCTGCAAACATGCAGGTCTCTAACTCTTCTTGTTTACTCCCCATGCTATGGTGTTTGCATAGAGGCATTTAAATAGGGCGGCAAAGAAAGGTGAATTCCTATCTGGAGTGGCTACAATTCTTTTGTGCTGCTCTTCAGGTGCGCTTCTGCTTACCCATTCAAACTTTCTCTTCCCATAAGAAAATAAACTATAAACTTACATTATATAAAATACAAATCAATATATACAAACCTGAAGAATACTCTCTTTAGACTCTCCTCACTCAGTTCTAAGAATGATATGGGGGTTGTTACATAATGATTACATAGTGACTTGCAATAGAAAAAAGTAAAGAATTAATTTTTCTATTTATGTGATAATGGATTTTTGGTTTTACGTGACAGAAGTTCTTTAATCTTACACCGAATTAATTTAAATATCAGATGAAAAGCCAAACATCTTCACAACCCAGAGCTTTCTGCAGAATGTTGGACATGAAAAAATCCAGTGATCACTTTATGGCATTAAACGTATCTTTATCAGCTGTACCCTTTTGCAGGGAGTGGGGGGTAAAAGGTTCTGAATTGTTTATCATGACTGTAATCCTTTGTGTACTGTCATTTTTTTTCTCTTGAAAAATTGGTAACAGATAATTGCTTTTTCATTTGGGCTTATAGATTATTTGTAATTTATCTGTAGCTATTGATTTTAAAAGCACTTGATATTAAAAACATCATTTTTCAAAATCAGTGCTCAGTGACTGAAGCTGTGTGGTATTGTTTTTGGTCCCTATATACATGTGGCATGCAGGAGAGCAATGTCTCAAAAAATTTAGCACTTCCTGGAAGGTGAATACTAATAAAAGCTCAGCAGAAGGATGGTACAGCCTTGCCATAACTTTGAGTATCCCTTTTTCATAGAAAATACTGTGTGTACACAAAGCTATCCATATAGCATTGTTGTTTCTTACAGCGTTACAGAGATATGAAGACCTAGGACACATTTTAAGGGCCTTTGTAATAATTTTCCTCAGTGTGTGGAAACTTACTCTTTTCATTGCTGCTGTAGTTTACTCCTTCCCGAACACATATGTAACACATACAGCCTTCTGCTTTCCTGTCTTTCTGCTTCACTCCTGTTCTCGACTGCGAAAGCAATGAAATCAACAGCCTTCTTTACTAGTAGTACCCATGTGACATGATGTCAAAATTATCTGCATAGCTGCAGGATCACACAGATCCCACTTTCAATTCCCTACCTCAAAAGAAATAGGAAAAAAAAAAAAAAGCACATCCTTATATTCTAGGAAGGAAGTGCTACAGCTTAATGTTACTCTTTGAGGAGCACAGGTGGGTTCTCAAGTGATGAGAGAAGAAACAAACTGCAGGAGGGAACCTTAGGAAAGGGTTGGTGGAAATGGCGCCCATCTGGCATTCCCTAAAAAGCAATTAAGGGACTTACTTAGAAGAACTGTTCAGTTTGGGTAGGCATTAGGAACCCTCAGCTCTGTCAAGTTCAGTTTACCAATTCATGGCACTGCAGCACTTACCTCTACAGAAAACATTCAAGGCAGTATGGTGGGAAGGGTGAAACTTTCTATGGAATATTGCAGTGAGTGAAAAGAAAGCAGAAGATGTGTTTCCTTTGAACAAATACACATTTAAATACTGGTAAAATACTGGCTTTTTGAAATACTGAGGAACATTCCCATTGACTTTGATATAACTGAGGGTTACCAAAACCAATTCCCACTTTAATCCACAATAAATGTTTGAGCTCCTCAAAGCGGCACACATTCTAGTTGATCCTCTCTACAAAACAAAGGTGGAAGCTGGCTGTAGAACATGAAAAACCCACTCCTTAGTGTACCAGAGTTCTGACTCATCTGCTAAATCAACTATTCCAAATATTTTCCTATGAGTGCAGAATCCCTCTCTCTCCCATCTGAGCCTTCATGTATCTTTACTTGAGAAATGAAGAATGTAGGTTCACTTATGATAGCTACAGTAAGCAAACCCTAGGTACAGTATTATGCATTTATTTTATGGTTGATTTAAAGTACAGAGCTCATCCTACTTTCACCTATAAATAAAGGCAGAAAGACATTTAAAAGCCATTGGGGCATTTAGGGTTACATGAAGAAACGTTATCTCAGCTTCCTTCAAATTTGGACCATGTGCAACGAGACAGTAAACACATTAAAAGACACATTCTTAAAACTCAGATCACTAATAAATATTGTTATAGGTGTATATTTAGACAAGAAAAGAAACAGTTATAATTCCCGTACAGTACTTACCCATTTTAACATTATCACATGGTTGTACAAACAGGATTATAACAAGCAAAAGAAAGCACTTTATTTAATGAATAAATAATCAAAAGCATTGGTGAGGGTAGTCTTAAGAATATGCTGCTTCATACAGTTTAAAGTACATCAAACAACAAAATCCATAGTCCCAAAATTCCATTAAATAATACTGAGTAATTATGTGATTGATAATATTTAAGTATATATATAATATATATGTATATAATCATATCATTATGAGTAATTAAGGTATCTATTTACATGCCATGCAATATTAGAATGTGTTGCAATACCTAGGCACAACAGGCGGATTTAAGAATGTCTGTGATTAAAAAAACACAACTTATTTTTGAAGATGAGGGGCATTACTTTCTTTCAGATCTTTCTTTTCATAATATACAGTGAGAATTTGAGACCTTTTCCGGTAAAGACATACTTTTCCTGTTGTACAATTAGATAGCAGTATAAACTTAATGCTATAATTAGAACCAGGGGATGCTGCAGTTAGAGAAAGTATTCTTCCTTCAAAACTTGTGCATGTCTCTGATAGTCTCACTGTGGATCCAGTCCTGTGAAATGTTGAGCTTATCCTACAAAGGGATGCTTACTGCTGTGTTCTAAAGAAGTTAAAGTGCACTCAGTGTCTCAAAAGAGCTGCACAGTATTTGGCAGGATAAGGATATGTATTAGTGTGTAAGTTCTATTAGTGCCCAGTGAATTGATGTGTCTATATCAGTTAAAAAAAAAATCTTATAATTCTGAATTTATTAGCATTAATTTCTTTTTATGAATACAATACATGGTGTTTTAAAAACCTGGCAATTACAAACTTGCTGCTTCTTAAACACTTGTTAGTCTGCTGCACACTAAAGGACTTGCTATTCCCATTAATAATCATAGGACAGGTCCTGATATCTTACTTCAAAAGAGGTTAAATAACGCCCAAAGAATCAGAATCTGGCCCGCTATGTTATGATCTTGCTATTCTCAACAGGTTGAAAACAAAGTATAAAATGGTTTCTCACAAGAAAAAGCAGTTTATAATATAAACAGCTGTGTTATGTATGATATTTCAGAGAAGCCAAACTGGAATAGAACAGGCCACTAAAATAATGCATGAAAAAGGATATCACGATTTTATAAGGGAGCATCTACCAGTGAGAGGTTTTTTCAAATAAGCAGAAAAGTCAAAGGTGATTTTGGATTATGGGGTAATCACATTTGATGAATGTGTCCACTAAGGTGGTCAGCAACGAAAGTTAATAAAACTAATATTAGGTGAGTTAGAGTTGAACTGTCCATGATATATTGAGCTGAACATACCTTCGGTTGATATTGTATCATGTTTTCTGCACACTGAAATACTTGGCTCTCCTCTAGAACTGGTTTCCATTTTGAAGTTTTTCATCACAGTAACAAGGACTGCTAGTGTATGAATTTAAAAAGTTGAGAATTTGGAACAAGGTTCTGCCAAAGGAGTGTATTAAACAGGAAGAAATAGAGTATTCAGAGATCGTCCCATGAGTCCTCAGCTGCTTTCAATGTCTGAATAGACACATATGAGCAGGTGTGCTGTAGAGAACTCTCACTGCATATTTAATGTTATGTCTAGAATAAATGCCATAAAAATGTTTTGTCAACTGAATCAGGTAAATGTTTTGTGGTCATCAGAAATCAGTCATCACAGACTACTTCTGTCTGAACTGAAGGCTGGAGCACCTCTCTTACGAAGAAAGGCTGAGAGAATTGGGCTTGTTCAGCCTGGAAAAGAGAAGGCTCCATGAAGACCTTATAGCAGCCTTCCAGTACCTGAAGGGGCCAGAAGAAAGATGGAGGGGGGGACTTTTTACAAGGGCCTTTGTGACAGGACAAGTGGTAATGGGTTTAAATCGAAAGCAGGGAGATTTAGATTAGATAGCAGGGAGAAGTTCTTCACAGAGATGGTGGTGAAGCACTGGAACAGGTTGCCCATAGAAGGTGTGGATGCCCCATCCCTGGCTGTCTTCAAGGCCAGGCTGGATGAGGTTTTTTAGCAACCTGATCTAGTGGAAGGTGTCCCTGCCCATGGCAGGGGGGTTGGAACTACGATCTTTGAGGTCCCTTCCAAACCACACTGTTTTGTGATTCTAAGAACTGGATATGATACTACTGCTGTGCTCTTATGCCAGTAGGAATACTTATATAACCCATTTTGAAGTAGACTCTACTGTCTATGTTTATTAGACGCTACCCCTATACCTTTTGTCATGTCATGAGTCCCATGGATCCCATGGCAACACCTATTGCCCTGCCCCGTGACATTCACTGTGTACTTCTCTTTTGTTAAAGCTTTTACTGCTTTATAGAATCATAGCATCTTTTAGGTTGGAAAAGACCTTTAAGGTCATCAAGTCAACCATTAACCTAACACTGCTAATACCAACACTAAACCATGTCCCTAAGCACCTCATCCACACATCTCCTAAACACCTCCAGGGATGGTGACTCAACCATTTCCCTGGGCAGCCTGTTCAACATATTTTGTTTGTTCTAAACATCCAAGAATAAACTTCTGATCGATGTTCTGAACTTTTCCCTATTTCTTTCTTTTCTTATGTCTACGTTGGTCTTTATCCTTCCTGTTACTTCCTCTCACACAGATATGCATGTCCAGCTTTTATGCCATTTATGTATCTGGAGCTTCCTGAGTTTCTCCATTATAATTTAGTCTACTCCATGCTGAACTCTTTAAGATCCTTTCTGATCATGATTCTTATTAATAACTTCCTAAAAAGTAATCATAGAATCATACAGACTGGTTTGTGTTGGAAGGGACCTTTGAATACTGTCTAGTTCCAACCCCCCTGCTATGGGCAGGGGCACCTCACACTAGACCAGGTTGCTCAAAGCCTCATCCAGCCTCACATTGAATGTTTCCAGGGACGGAACATCCACAATGTCTCTGGGCAACCTCTTCCAGTGCCTCACCACCCTCTCCGTGAAGATTTTTTTCCTGATATCATATCTAAATCTGCCCACTTTCAGTTTAAACCCATTACCCCTTTTCCTGACACTACAAGCCCTTGTAAAAAGTCCCCTCCCAGCTTCCTTGTAGGCCCCCTTCAGGTACTGGAAGGTGCTATAAGGTCTTCCCAGAGCCTTCTCTTCTCCAGGCTGAACAAACCCAACTCTCTCAGCCTTTCTTCATAGGGGAGGTGCTCCAGCCCTCTGATCATCTTCATCTCCCTCCCCTGGACTCATTACAGAAGCTTTATAATCACATTAAGCAAGTACTGAGAATATAATGTTTTTAATATCTATTGTTTAAAATTTAGGTATATTTCGTCATCCTCTTTAATACAGCTCCGTGTATTTATTTGTTGGCCTTCAGACATTTCCTTGGGAAAGAAGTCCTGACCACTCTATCTTTAGCAAGAGTTGACACAGCCTAGGATTAAGTAGGACTAAATAACTCTATCTATACGTGCTTCTCATTTTCTATTTGGACAAAGGATTACGGAAAAAAACATTTGGTTTATCTTTTCAGCAGTCCTTCAAATGTCTGCATTAATAAATAAATAAATAACACCCAATCTTCCTAGGTGAAGGAAAAAAGCTAGAACTGGCATTAGAGAGGCATCTATATCATGCCAGGTTGACAATAATTGTAAGTAATATTTAGCCGGAAAGTTAGTAAGCTTCAATTGTCACCTTTATTCAGTTGCCTTGTCATATTTTGCAGTGGGAATTTTAATTTTTTTTCAAGCTCCTCATCTGCAATATCAATGAATTCTGTCAGTATTTAACCTTTTATTGTTTGGTTTGTTTTTTTTTTTTCTTTTTCTTTTTTCCCTTGTTTTTCTTAATTTGTGAGTTTTAGACAGCAGTACTAGTATTGCTGACTGGGCACACCAAACAGTTGAGAATGAATGGGCACTTATTGAATGCACATTTAGGGCCAAATCCAGATTCTGTGGAAACCTCTGAAAAACATTCTTTTGGGTTCAATAGATTGAAAGACAATTCTCAGTGTTGCAGATATTTCCTTCTTTCCTTCCTTCCTTCCTTCCTTCCTTCCTTCCTTCCTTCCTTCCTTCCTTCCTTCCTTCCTTCCTGCCTTCCTGCCTTCCTTCCTGCCTTCCTTCCTGCCTTCCTTCCTGCCTTCCCGCCTGCCTGCCTTCCCGCCTTCCCTCCTCTACCCCCATCTGTTTTTTTAATAACTACTTCAAAGTTGGATAAGGTCTTAAAAATCAAAAATTACACAAAAAAATAATTTGAGAAAATGAAATTACACTATTTTCACCTGCCAGAAATTTAGATCATATTTGTTTGTGCTCTAATACACAGGTGGATGGTAGCACACAGTATTAAAGGTTGGAACAGAATATAGTTCTCTTTCTGTAGCAATAGGCATATCATTTACTTTCTGTCCTTGCTAGAATTTTTTTCAAACATATTCTGTTTATAAATGTACCCATAATTTAAAATAGTTGGTGCTATTTGAATTTTCAAATAATTACTGGTTTTCTGCGTTTAGTATAGAACTCAGGCCACCACTGATTTAAAACTCAGCTTCTTCAAAAATACGTTAATTGATACATCTTTTTCAAGGTTGCTGGGTTTTTGGTTTTTTTTCTTACTGCACTGCAACAAAGGTGGTTACATATCCACACAAATTTTCCTTGTAAGAAAGTATTTACCATATTTTGATATGACTTTTTATTCTACTCTCAAAAGAAAGACTGAGTTGTGGTAAGTGCTGACTTTTCTATATGCTAACACTGTACTGTCACAAAGACTCATGCAAGGATGCTTATTACATGTGCTTAAGTATGCCTAACAAATCTGGGCTAGATTCTGTCACCTTTGTGCTGGGTTAGTAACACTTTACCCAATTCAAATAACTAATTCTGAATAAGTCCCTACTTACCATAGGAATGACAGAATACGGGCCTCAGGATTTAGCACTTGTTGTATATTCTATTCTTATACATATCTGCATGAACCAAATGGACCATGATATGCTTAGAAAAATAATTGGAAGCTCAGAATGAAATAAAGAAACAAACCGACCAACAACAGAAATTAATAGGAATAAAGCCCCTTAAGCATCTGTCCAAGAACTAACACAACACAATCAGGAATTCAGAACATTTATTGCAAGAGCTGAATAACTAAGGAGTAACAAGGATAACTGGTTAGATATTTATTCTGTCAAAGTCATCAAACACCCCTCACAAACTGACATAAGTACTGCAATAAGCAATGCACCCCTAACCCATTTTTATGCCTTTTATACTGTGGAGGGGGAAAAAAGTAAAAAAAAAAAAAAAAAAAAAAAAGGTGAACTGCTATATACAAAAGAATAATTTTAAAAAAAGTTTATGTTTTTGGTAAGATAAAATCACCTTCAGATTAGCTACATTTGTTACTTGAAGACTGATGTTTCACTGTAGCATAAGTAACTTTTGCTTTTTTTCTGTAAGGACTTTTTTTTTCTTTTTTTTTTCTTTTTTTTTCCCATGCTTTTTATTTGTGTAAATCATCTGTCATGCCTTAACAAAAACCACCTAAATGTTTGGATTTGGATTTGCTTTGCGTGCAACTTAGATCTTTTTAACATTAGGAGTCACTCTGCTGGTTTGACTGAGGTGACATGATACTGGTACCTGCCAGGCATTGACCAACTATGATAACAAACAGTTAAACAGCAATAATTAGAGATTTAACCCTTTAGTTCCCCCAACTAGCCTACCAGGAGAATGCTCTGTTACATCATGAAGGCACAACACATTAAATATTCTGTGGCTATGATCTAAAAACACTTGTGTTACTACAACATTAACGCAGATGAAGATCAACACAAATGCTGCTGTTTCAGCAATACAAACTGTCTTAGGTATAGACACACATCTGCCCAATTGGAAAAACAGGATTATTGTATTTTGCTCCTGTAGAATTTCCTCTGGATATTCCAGCTGAGATCAATGTCACCTACCACTCATTAAATGACTGCAGCTAATTTGATCAAGAATTGCAAATGAACAGCTTTCCCTCTCACCCACAACCACATATTTAAATGTTTTTGTTTTGTATTTTCCCTGTGTTATGAAACATAATGGAATTTTTAAAAAATGCTATATTTTTAAGCCCTTACACAAGTCCTTTCACTTCTTTACAATAAAAAAAAAAAAAAAAGAAGAAAGAAGAAGAAGAAATTCTACCTGAATGCTGGTATTACTTGCTACTACATAGAAAGAAAAATCGTCTTTTTTCTTTCTACAACCAACTTTCCCTCCCACCCCATCACTTCTTTTTTCACTTTTAACACAAGTGTTTTGATTTCCTTGGAACATTGTGTGTCAGACAGACTACAAACACAGAAACACCATCACTGAAAATAAAAGCAAAACAACAGGAAGCAAATGAAATAAAGCAAAAAGCAACTGTGAAACACAGAAATATGCTACAGTATCTTTTGAAGTGAACGTTATAAGTACACAAAAATTGTAAGTAATAATTGTTTCTATTTACAAGTATCTGAACACTGATTGACTTATAAGTGTCCACTAACATTGTTAATAGCACAATAGGTTTAATGTTTACAGTTTCAGTTGTTTTGTTTGCAATGTGATCTCAAGTATAACGGTCCCAGCATAGATCAATGACAACAAAAGCACAATTTTCTAACTGGATATGCTTTTCAATCACTGCAATCCACTGAACTTTCTCACTCCCACTCTCCAAATGCATCTTCTGTTGTTTATAGCAGCAGTCCAGGGTCAAAAAAACAAATAAACAAAAAAAGGATATTTTCAAACTGGAGAGATCTCTGCAGACTGTAATCATGTCTGTTTAACAAAACCACACAACTAGTAGAAACACTCTTTCATGTTGCAGGACATCATACCTTCCACGGTGCTAATATAAAGATATGCATGTCTCTGCTAGGAGAAGCATAGTTCTAGAGGTCTACCCAGTACATAAAGCTCTGACACACACACTGTATTAGCAAGTCTAAGTAGTCTAAAGTCATTGGTCCAAAGTAACCATTTCTTATAGTTGGTGCTCCTTTGGACTCTCAACAGCTCCTGAGGCCTGTTTATAAGACTTCAAGTTGGCCAGAGGAATGTCAGTCATGTGGTTGCCAGTGTTGAAATGGCCCTCACTGGAACCATACTGCTTTCGGTCACTGAACTGGTTTCTGTTGCTATCTTCTTTCCAGGTCCTGGTCAACGTGTGTCCATTAACTAGTTTGTCCTTCTTAACCCATTCTTTCTGAGGTGCAAAGGTGGAGAGAGGAGACTTTGGCTGTTGGTATGGGCCCAAGCTGGGAGGCATCCAACAGTTGTCTGAGTGACCCAAAACCAGGCATTCTTGAGTACACATCTCTGTAGCTTCAGCTAATCCTCGTGGCCCAAGAGGCCCATCTGTAGAAGAAAACCAAAGAGAAAGAAGAAAGATGGAGTAAGAAAAAAAAAGAAGACAACATAATATTAGATCGTGGTATTTGGCATAAAATCTACACATATAGCTCATGAGAAAATTAACAATGATTCTGCAAAAAAATTGTACTGGTAAATTTTAGATACATTTTCATTCTCTTACAGAGTAGTTGCTTTCTAAGGCATACACATTCTCTATATGCTAGATATTAAGTTTCCAGAACTGGAAATACAATGCAATTAGTTGTAAACTTAACTTCTTTTTTCAGTCACACTAAGAAAATAGAGCTAGGTAGGTGAAAATGTCAGAGGAATTAAACATACCCTTGCAGATTCTGAGAGAGCCTTAACTCTGCTTGTAAAGGCCTACAGTTTGGATGTATTCTCTTCAGCTTTCAACTCACTTTACTGCTGCAGAGCTTTGGTGAACTAACACCCTACTGCAAACTGAGAAACAATTATACCATCAAAAAATGAGAATGCTCTGTATGCAGGATTATTCTGATGTCTACTATTTTACAAACTTCAGTTGGTGCGTAGTTCTAGACATCTACTCAGTGCATAAAGCCGATGCACATTCCCAAGTAAGAGAGAAGTTAGAGTTTGCAGGATTTCATATGAAACCATGGGACACTTCAAAACATTGCAACAGACAAAAAGAATAAAATTTTTAATTCTTCTGACCATTAACCACATCTCAACTAACTGCTATGCAACCATAAAAATCAAGAGATTAAAAAAAAGAAGGCTCATGTAAATCTTGCACTTGATGTTCTCATAATTCTTTGCAAGTCAGGAATATGAGACCACAGGAGACAGAAATAAAGTCTGCTGAAGTATTCTGCATATTAAATATCCATATCATTTTTCACACACTGCTGAGGACACAGCTGGCCAGCTGCAGGGATCTTGCAATCAAGCAGACAGGTCACCCGTGTCTCCAGCAGCACTAAATTACTCTCAGTCTTACTGTATTTCTAATCTGAATTTTCTCACCTTATTGGAATGGATGTGTAAGTAAGGACAAGCCAGGAAAAAGAGAGAGAAATAACGTTGTTTGCTTTTGTTAGATATTTCTCAATATTTGAGAGATGCTTTGTCATGGTTCTTTTCTAATTGTATTGTATTTTGAGCAAAAATTTTGAGAGGTCTTTTCTTGACTTCAGAGTAACTCAACTGGCTAGTGCTGTAGACATTTGAAGAGTTAAGGAGACATTTTTCCTTGATTAAACAGCCCAGTGACAGGAAGGAAATTATAGATCGATTTTTGAGAAAGAACCTTAGCAGGTAGGTATGAATAGTGAGGTTATGAAGCATCTTAAAAAGCAGCACTAATCAGAAGAAAAATGTCAGCAGTGTCAGCAAAAAACCTGTAACTTTATAATAATGTAATTGAGACTCAAAATGATAAGTGAGGACACTCTAACAAAGATTTCTGTGTTACGATGCCAAAGACTCTTTCATTCTCTTGTACTCCAAGCATATACAAATTACCCTTAGTGACAGATTTTTGCTGAATACTAAAATTATCTCAATTAATTCTATGGAAATTGTTATTCTTTCCCAGTTTCTTGTTGTTTTGTTGTGTTGTGTTGTTTTGTTTTGTTTTAACTGGTGCATTATAGCTTATGGTAGTAAATTCCACAGATTATCAACCCACTGCTTTTGCACACACATATAGAAAATGTGATTAGGTATATTTCTACCTGTTAAAATGTAATTAGTTAATATTATCACTATGTAGCTCCTCTTTTTGAATATCTGGAGAAGATACAGAACACACATTGTTGATGTGACAGAATAAAATAAACCATAATAAAAGTTACTTCTGCATTCCTCGTATAAGAAAAAGTGCTCTATTACTGACAACTAAAATATAAAAAAATGTGTAAAATCAAAGTTATTTTCCATTTAGGTCAATACAAGATGAAATACATAAGCCTGAACATTAGGGGAAAAAAAAGAAAAAAAACCCAAAACAAACCCAAAAAAACTGTAAAGTAGGAGCTTAGTATAGATTTCAATGAGAACCAAAAACCTTAATTCTAAAATGAGAACTGTGGTAGTTCCCTGGAAGACAGAGATACTTGTTTTCCATAAAGCTCTTCTTTGAATACTCTAATATGAAGTTTTAAGCAAATTGAGGTAGGTACTTAGTACCAAAAAAACCAATAATATGTAAAGGAAGTACTCATAGCCCATCGATTAAACTATAGGTTAGAAGCTGGGAGGCTTTTGTTTGGGGGATTTATTTTTTCCGTGACAACTGAAATTTAATTGGTTTTTTTCCCATTTTCAGAGGAAGAAAGTAAGAAGTGGCAGCACTATTTCAACCTGCCTACTCTTGCAATGCAATACTGTCTTGCTGATCAAGAAGGAAAGATTTGGCAGGGATTAAAACTTTCAAAACACAAAGAAAACCCTTCACCACAAAATGACACATTTCAAGAAATACAGTTCATGGCCTCTGTGCTTCCAATCTACAGTGGAATAAAAGGTTAACAGGAGAGCCTTCAGTACTATAGCTCTGAAGAGGATAAGTTTCTTCTCATGTTAAGTTAAATAAACTTCAAGGGATAAAATATTTATTTCCATTTAAAATTTAAATGAGTAATAAACTGTGTTTACTTAAGTCTAAATATGCATGTGGCCCTATAAACTACATGTCACACATGTAGTGTGTCACACTCTTTGGAACATTTACTTCGTATGTTTTGATTTTTTTAGTAACAGTTCTAGGCAATTAATGCTGTTAAACTCCGAATGGGTTTTAAATATCTGTTGCTTTTACCCTCTTTAAGTTGATAAACTTTCTGGGGGGCACTAGAATATTTAGGTATCTGTTAGTGTGAGGAGCAGAAAGGAATGGGCTAACAATGACGAGATGATCGTCTGTTCAGAAGGAGCAGTTCCTTGTGGGTTTTTTTGTTTATAAAAACACTGTCCCACTTAGACCAGAAATTAATTATTGGGTGCAATTCCTCTTCCAGTCAACCTTCCCTGTGCAGAGATTTCAACCAAAGGCAAGACCATGGCAGCCTTTATAGCAAGACAATTACAATTTTTGTAGGATGAAGGACCGGTGTGGAGAGAGTGACACCTTCTCCTTTCAGGAGAGGACTGGGAATCCCAGGGGAACACCTGTAGGACACTCCTTTCAACTGCATAACTATTTAAATAGCTCTAAAGTATGGTGCAAGTCTGCACACATATGCCTGAATGTAAAAACCTATGACTAAAATGCATGTCCAGAATTGAGAACAGGTTCAGACTCCTTCTCAGGCGAGTATGCATATTTTCTATTACTCTGACTAATGCTTTCCAATCTGTTAAATACAGGGAATATTTACTTGCCTTATTAAAATATTGTGAGGTGTAAGTTTACAAAATGCCTTGCAAGACTTCATCTAATATATAATTAAGAATTATTATTTTAATCTCTTTTGGTTTAAGCCATCACAAGAGAAAAAGAAATCCACAAAGTATTTTTTTTTTTTTAGAAATGCAGGTTATAAAAATTATATATTTTGCTGTTGACCTACTACAAAGAAAGATCATGCCTACTGAAAAAAAGGCATCTTCATTCATAATGTGTGTAGTGCCTGTCACACCTGATCTCCAGTTAAGATACAAGCATAACATTTTTGTAAATATTGCTGCTAATAATGGTGATGATCATGATTTAGGGGGTTCTACAAATGTCTTATTGTGAGACACAGGATTAAGATGAAAAACAGATTTAGGAAAAAAGGACAAAAAAAAAAAAAAAGTCTTTCCACAATATGTTTTTTCCAGCTTCTGTTTTGTGTAATTATGTTCTCAAGAATAGACAGTTTATTCTTTTCTGAGGCTTCTTATTATTCAGGTTGCTATTCAGTAGCATAAAGTGAAATGATCATGAGCAATATGATGGGAGAGAGATCTTCTGGGGGTAGCTTGCACTGAAGAGTTGGCTGCTTTGCACTCAGAAAGGATAAAGTCGCCTTAATGGTAATTATCTTTCTTCTCCACCACTGCTGAACAATAGCTTTCACCCAATTTTTAAAGTTGTTTCATTACCACATAAAATGACACCACTTAAAAACCTGTTCCTGCTGCTTTAATTTTATAATTGCATTAATTTTTTTCCTTTCTCTTCATAAAAATGTCACTGAAATTTCTGTATCAAGTTTTTCCACACTGAAGTACTTTATTGATATCTGGGCTTTTTTTCCTAAGTATTTGTTCTCTGAACAATCCGTAATACATGAGGCTGGTTATCAGTCTTGGCTGCTTGAATATATAATGACATAAGTGCTGATAAAACTGTACAAGCCATCTGTCTCTGGAGTTAAATGTTTTGAAAGCAAACACAAAAGTGCATAACAAACACTCTCTTAAATTGTCTTTGTAAATATTTATATCAGATCTTACCCAAAAATGCTTTTTTGTTGTTATTTTATTCTGTTAATAGCTGTCAAGCAGATGCATGACTTGCCTACTCAAAAGCAGACAGGTGTAAGAAGGAAAATAATGTATGCCACTCAAGAGCCGGTCATACCCTAATGCTGGAATTTCTGTGTGGTGTTTTATCTCATTTTATTATACCCAGAAGCTAAACTGCTATTTCATTGATTAACTTACTGCTGCAATTAGCAACTAGCTTCTGGTGTATTGACCAGCTGCTTTTCAACCTGCTGCTTTAAAACTCTCTTGCTTAAAGCCAGAAAATTCATTCTTCAGTTCTGAAAGAGTCAAGAAAATGAGATAATTTCCAATCAGTGATATTTTTTAGTCTCAAAAAAATGAATGGGTACTCATTGCCTGAGGGCACTAATGTTAAGTATAATGGATTTGAACATGGTCATAGTTCTGTTTGAGACAATTGTATTTATTTAACTTTTAATATTGCACCTTAAAAAAACCCCATAAATAAAGCAACAGCAACAACATTTTCAACTCTACTTGACCTTAAATACAGAAAGGTTTTTTAAGCTTTCAGGGGCTACTTTACTAAATGACCTTTCCTGAGACGACATGTTTTTACAGCCTTCCATATATATATTGGAACTGAAATTACATTACATTTCAAAGAGGTTTTGCAGCTACTAAATATAACTTTGCAACTACTACATGTAGAAAATATAAAAACTTGAAAATAGTTCATAATGAAAAAGATTCTTTTAACTTTTATTTTTTCTTAAATATCAGCCAAATAAATGAGACAGACTGTTCTTTATTTCTAGTCTGTTACAAAAGACTACATCCAAGACTACAAAGCCACATACATGCTGTGCTGGCTGTGTTTTCCTAGTATTATTTAACAGCAAGGTTTGTCAGTGACTACTAAAAATATATTTTTAGTGGCTTATTGCATGGTCATTCTACCTGGCACAGTCAGTGCTGATAAAAACACATTCTGTTCCCAGACCACCTTGTTCCAAGGTCCCCGGGTTCTTACCATTGCTACTGCTGGTTTTGGTAGACATCACCACCACCTTGTAACCTGCTGCTTCTTTCTCCCTTCCCTGGAGCTGCATCCTCTGTACTCAGGTACAGATCAAGAAACCCCTGCTAGTTCCTGTTCCCTATCTTGGCCCAAGATTCGTTTGCCATCACTACTGAACTAAATAATACTGTAAGATTAGCTTATATCTGCACTACTAAGCAGAGAGAAACTGCCAGAATCCTACTTAGTACAATAACAGGAGGAGAAAGCTGGTAGGCTTTTGAGACTGTGGGGACTGCGAGGTGAGGGGGGTTGGGGGAGGTAAGGGTGTGTGGGAGAGTGGGAGGTATTGCCTTGAATGCAGAAATGCAGCAACATTTACACGATTTGGGGAAGTACTTAAGTGATCCAGATGAGTTCCCCAGAAATGTAGGTGTCTAAGATCCAAACTGTAATTTTAAAATCATGCATGACTCCTCTGACTCCATGGATGGCTAAATTTTGAAATATAAGATTATTCAACTACTTGAAATTCTGCTTCTACACACAATTGCCTCTGTCTTCCAGTGACCGAGATTGCTTCATGCCTAAATATTTTTAGAGTTAAGAATTTAAGTTTCCCCTTCTTTACATATCTAAATGTGTTTGGCATTTTAAGAATACAACTAACATTAGGCCAACACGTGGTAGACTTGAATGTTATAGCAGTGCAGTAGGCTGGTCTTTCCCTCACTCCAGTTTATACCCATAGGCTGATTACAGAAAGGGCACCTGCCTTTGGTTTCAAACAATATGCAGAGGCCATTCGTGGTTAGAACACTTCTGGAAAGCTCAACTCCAGTCCACTTTTCTTCCTGATATATTCTGGACCCTTTCTCCTATAGATGTGCAAGAATCAACCTCCATCTTGGTTACAAGAGGTCTTCTGATAAATGAGAAGCAGTTCTGTAATCCTTCCTGCAGAGAAGACTATACTATGTTTTCTTACACACCTAGGGAATGCTGAAATTACTAATCTACCATAGAAAAGGTGTCAACACCATGATCACTATCACAAAGTATTCTATATTTTTTGTCTTGAGTTCCTTTCACCTACAGCTGCTCCAGTCCGAAAGCTACAATGAAAGGGAATGCTACATAGATTGTCTAGGTTTTTCTTTTTTTTCTGCTATCCTTCCCAGAAATTTAATACCATTTCCAAGTTACACCTTTATCAGTTATGGCTCTGCTGTCAATATGTTATTTTTCTCTGCCCTAATGTTCTGTGCCCATTTCCAATTACTTTATCTGCACTGGCATAAATGCATATAAACCTCTATGCATTTTCATGTGTGAGTGTTCAGAGAGAACTCATGTAGCATAGAGTCCACATTTGGAAGCACAGGCAGCCTAGACAAATTTTCAGTTCCTTGTATTTTCCAAGGCAAGGCACCTCCTGGGTGTTGACACCTTCCAAGAAATGGAATTAATTTTACAATGCTTTTGAGAATAAAGCCTTTGGTTTCCTAGACCTGCTTACCTACACATTTCTTGCAAGGAATTTTGTAACTTGTTTCTGCAGATGGGAACAAATAGGCTGCTTTATCTACTGTTCAGAGGGATGCAGAGCAGGTGACTGAAGACTAACTTTGCATGCTGTTATGACTAATCAAATACACTTAGAGAAAGAGTATAAGGAATTTCAATAGAGTTTAGTAGTTGTTAATTATGCCATCAAGTTATCCAAACCAACTTGATTGGAAATTGAAAGTTCAGTCTATAAGCAGGGCACATTTACATCTTTCTGCCCCTGCCATCTAAACACATCCTTGAAATCAGTTCAGTTGTGTGTTATTACATTTCTGGTTTTGTTATGGTTTTTGTTTGTTTCGTTTGGTTTGTTTGGGTTTTGGGTTCTTTTTGGGGGGGGGGGGGGGGGGGGGGTGTTGGGGTTTTATTGGGGTTTTTTGTTGTTCATTTTTTTGTTGGTTTGTTTCTTTAACAACAGAAAGTATTTAATACTGAATTTATTTAGGACTTAACAAGATATCAGAGTAAGAAATACATTTTTATAGCTTAGTGGCAGTTCCTCTTAACTGCTTGAGAAGTTACAGACATTTAATCAAACTTTAGCTCTCAGCTGTCCATAGAAGATAGCAAGCAGCCCATTTCCTAATCTCTACTGAATAGATCTTATGTGACTGCTAAGCCCATGAGACACCAGGGGTCTAAGTTTGCTTAGAGTTGTCCAGTCTTTATAAGTAGATAGATTAATTGACTAATGTTAGACTTGCAATCGTTCTGCAGGCAAGTTTCAACACCCCTTGAAATCACAAGGGCATGATCCATGCAATCAAGGGTACAGGAAGATGCCAAGGAGGCATTCAAAAGCAGTCATGGTCTGGAGTGGTGCTGAGCTGCCCACTGAACAACTCAAAGCTGGATGATTCCGTGCTCTTCACTGGTCATAAAAATCCAAGTCGGTTATCATGGTTTGAACATTGCCTATGTTCAGATCTCTATGCCAGCCTCTTTTGTTTTCAGAATTTAACTGGGTGAAACTTTATACCTTGCAGTAAAAAAAGGAGGTTCACTAGTTAATCTAGTGGTTCTTTCTGGTCTTAAAATAATATGTGTCAGCAAACACTAAGATAAAACTGTATTCTGTATAAACCTGAACCGTAGCATACCCTTTAGAAATACGGAAAATAAAAAGTAATAAGTAATATCTGGGATTGTTATTGTGATTTAATGCATTCTGTTATTAAAAAACAAAACAAACAAACAAAAAACCAAACAAACCAAAACAACCAACCAAATAAGCAAGCAAACCCCTCAAAATGACTGCAATTTGTATTCTCAGCTTAAGTGTCACATTGTGGATGCAGACAGTCACCTTCCAGGGAGAGCAGGAGAACAGAAGTGTAAATAGGATTTGGCAAAAAAGCTTTTTGCTAACAAATAAATAAAGATTAAATGTTTTACACATCTCTCATACAGATTTCATTCTTCGGTCACAGATGAAAAGTCAACATTTGCAAATGGAGATAGCCCAAATACAATCATACACGGGCAGCCAGAACAGCAGATTCTCTCCCTGAGAGGATATTGTTATTTAGACAGACTTTATGGCACAAAAAGATCAGACAGCATATCTTTATAAATTTGCACCTATCTTCAGAATGTCATGGAACTCATCCATCTTCTTGTCCACTGAAGCTACTCCTATGAAGAATACTCTCCCTCCTAATCTTATTACCTCAAAATTATCATTCTTTTTTCCTGCCATACATTTAATTTTAGCAGGTCAGTCTAACAAATCAAAATTTCACAGAGAATTCAAATGAACCTTCTTAATTTGATTGGATCACTTCATGACACCAAAGCACAGTCAGTGTTCAAGTATTTGGAATTATATTCATTTTCAGCATGAATCTGCTTTCATTTTGTACCTCTTAATTTTGCTGCCTAAATAAAAAGTCTTTATTCCCAAAAGGTGATGATGGATGGTGATAATAAAATATTTATAAAGCACCCCATGGTCTCAATAATTTACTATCTTTTTTTTCTCTCACACCTAAATATTTATGGTACTTGATCAAAATATTTTGTTGAATTGATTTACACGCAACCTGCTGAGAAAGCAACACTTTCGACATGGTTACATTTTCTGATCTATTAATATGCTCCAAACATGAACCTGCTGTCAGTCAAACCCAACATAAGTCTCCATTTGGAATATTCTGTTAACTGTTCATAATAAAATCAAATTTTGGTGAGTAATTTCTACAGATTGCATGTGAGAAAATGTGGGATTCAATGTGGAAAAAAGGTATTATTCAAAATGAGAAAGACTGGCAGAATGTTGTGAAACTGAGCTGAACAATATTTCAATAATATTCAGTTTTGTAAACTTTTTATGCAGCTGCTATATGCCTGATCATTAACTTACCTAGAGCAAAAACATCAGCTAAAACTAATCAACCTGAATTACATTTTATTTTTATGATTTTTAAAAGAAATCTAAATTAAAGAGTTGTTTTTCTTGATTGCTGTGTAAGTTGCAATAAAAGCCTGATCTTCTGACTTTTGATAAATACAGATCATGCCTTGATGGCAAGCATGATACCTTGTGATTTTATAAAATTAAGGTTATTGGCTTTATTAATCCATAATTGAATAAGAGCGCAATTCATCATCATATACATATGTATGATGAACTGTTATCTGTCCAAATACATATAATGTTTTATTTGTATATATTTCATGTCTTCTATGTTTTTATTTTCATACACATTTTTTCATATAGATATTCTATTTATCCATCCAAGTCCTTCTTATCTTCATTTAAAAACAGAATGATGCATATTGAAATGAATGGAATCACTCACAAAATGAGCAACTTAATTGCTGTGCTCAAGTTGGGTATGCAGTCATCCTAACCTCCTTCTGTTATTAATGGAGAGAGGAGCATTTGTATGAAATGACTCAGCTCTCTGAAGACCTGACTCACTTTCTGGAGGTGTGAGTTTCTCTCCATCGAAGGTAATCCATGCATAGCAATGACATCTTTATGTACTTAAAATGGATGTGATGAGTCTAGGTCTTTGTTGCCATTCCAGAAGGTTAGATTAATTCACCCTGGTCTCTTGCAGAAATGCGCTTGAATAAAGTTTTCCCATTAAAAGCAAAATGGTTCCAGCAGCCGGTGAATAAACCAGCAGGAAGCTACACTATTCAAACTACCCAAATGGCCAGTGCATCTCAAGCACACTCAGGAGGGAAGATTCTGTGGGACCTGGAAGAGACTTACTGGAGGGATCCTGTTACAGTCAAGTTATTTTTCAGAAAAGAAATACTTCAAAAAGATTCTAGTTCTGCACACTGAAATAGGTGGAAAACCCTGAAATGCTGCTATTTATAAGAGAGATAGAAGACTGTTGAGGTTTCCAGAAGTCTTGACAGTAGGACAGATCATACGATAAAAGTCCTGGAAAATGTAAAACTGCAAAAAAGTGAAAATTAATACATTTATGGGCAAGATTAAGAAAGGTATCTTTGTAAGTTATTTACTGCACCACAAATTATTTTAGTTTTAAATTAGGGAAAAACTTTATAGAGATGCATATGGTTTTATTTATTGTACTTATCTCCAGGATATTCTAAGCCCATACATAGGGTTAATGAAACCCCATCCATCTACTAAATTTTAGTAGTTTTGTCAGTTTATATTAATCTTCTTTGATGAGTCATTCAGTAATTCTCCCCAAATATCTCCGTTTCTCTTGGAAACCCCAAATATAGCAATTTTTTTCTGTAATCTTGAAATATCACTAATAATTGTATTCAGCCATTAGTTTAAAATATATTGGTATGTTACTAACAAGGTTTTCTTTATCCTATTGCAAGAATATTTTTTATAAGAGGTATTGTATTCTGATAAAATTTAACTTTTTCTTTAGAAGAACACCACATGTTTTAAAGTTGCATAAAACTTTGCTCTTTCAAGCAAGTTATACAAACAGTAGTAGGTTGCATATCCAAAAGAACTCAATCAAAAAGACTGGAGAACTACAGAGTTTCCAAAACATAAGCTTACTGCTCTTATCGTCCACCACATAAACATGTAAAGAAGAAACCAGGACAGGGACTACAGTAAGAGTTATCTCCTTACTTAGTCACAAGTGGTAGTATCCTTCATTAAAACTAACTTTTATGGAAAAGGTTATTTTACCATAACCATACAACTTACTTCACTGTCCTACAACCTTACCACACTTCCAGGAATTCAGTCCCAGATTTCAGTATATTTCTGCATTCTTGTAATTTCATTTTCCCCCAGATCAAACAAACCACAGTTTTATGAGTCACTCCTGGCTGGGGTTGTCATTTTGTCTGTCTCCAAAAGTAACAAGTCTGGGTTTTAATCTTGGGAAAATATTTCTAAATTATTAACTTCAGGACATTCAGCAAATTTATAAAGTAAAGATGCCACCAGGAACGAACAGTATTGCTTCATTTCAAATTCTATCACTTAGTTGTATTTTTAAACATGCAGCCCTATTTCCTAAGTATTGTTTTCTTAGCACTAGATTAACCTCTCTACAATGACAAGTGCCAAAGTAAACATTTTCCCCATGATTTCTGAATAAAAAAAAAGGAAAAATCAAATGCCTTGATTTTCACTTAAGGAATAAAATTGGGGGAAACAAAACAAACAAAGAAACAAAATATCAAAAAGCTACAAATCTTATACTCCAGACAGCAATTCATTTAAGAGCAAAATGAAAATGCACTATATATTATAGTGTTTAAAGTTGCAATGTTAATTACAAAATATAATTAAGACTAATTACAGCTATTTAAACAAACATTACATTTAGGCTGAAATGCATCTTTTATGTAAAGCCCTACTAGTAATGTAAGTTTCTTGTCACTTTTGTGTTTTCCTATTCTCCTTCCATACCATCCAGACTAAAATCAAATTTAGGTTAAATGAAATTGTTGCAAATTTTGGCAGATGCCTTATGTGTAGGTGTTATTATGTAAATAAGTAGTTTAACTGACCTGAAAAGACATTTTGACATACATTTCTCTTTGAAGAATTAGGACCTAAATGTGGGAACTCATTCTTCTAACTTAAGCTACAAGAATCTGAATAACTGAAGTACACAAGAAAATGCTTAAATTAGGTGCATAGTAATCTTGATTATATTGTTGGTTTTGTCTTCATTCTACACAAAAATGTATGCTTGATAAATTTCACAGGACACAGATACCAGAGATGCCATTAAACTAATCCAGAGATAAAAGGACCATTTGCTAATGCACCTCGTATAACGACATTTTATTTAGTTAATTTTGTAAAATTCAGTTCAGTGCCAGTTGAGTTGTCAGAACTGTAGGCATCTTACACAGAGAATCCTAGAAAGTGCCTTCCTTCATTATGTCTGAGCTCCACGCATGCTACAGTTCCATCATTTTCTTTATAAACTATGTTCATTTACATTGTTTTTTCAGATGAGGTAGCTGTAAGTCTCTTAATGATCTTACATAGTTTACAGAAAAGCTCCCGTTAAACAAATGCTCCCAAGTCAAAACACATTATTTTATTAATCCATACCTGAAAATTAATCTCTGCTGCATTTAGCCATTACATTCCATATACTGGAACATAATATGGAAGCAACACCTGTATTAACCATTTTCCAAATAATTTTCGTTAGTCACACAGTCTTATTGCAATCCTTGGTAATTGTTATATTTCTAGGCATTAAAATATTACCTGGAAGACCAAAGAAAAAAATCTTCATGATTCTAAAGTGTAAATCAAACCCTCTTTCACATGAAAAGTGAATCCACGTTTAATGGAGTCTGAAAAGTTTCTTTTGTTTTCTTTCCATTTAATGAAAAATCTCAGCAAACCAAGCCTTCCAAACTTCTTGTGCTTGTTTTTTACTGTATTATATTTATTCATGCAAAAAAAGCTAGAAAGTAGGCCACTTTAAGTTGCATCCAAATCTAAGTACATAGTAAAAGGATTGTCTGAAATTAGTGCATAAAGTGCACATATGATAGGTCTCCGCTAACACATTCAGAGGAATATCCTGGATGGCATCTCCAGGTGCCTGAACTTTTATACGCAAATAAACATTATTGATTTTTAAATGGATTAAAAGGGATTGAGAGAGATGCTGAAGGAGGAATTGTTACTATGAGCACAGATCATGAACACCTACACACGAATCACGCCCTTTACAGTCTCCTTTATGACTTCATTTCTCAAGTAATATGGCTTCATTTCTCAAGTAATAAAAAATAAATAATAAAAAAAAAAGTTTCAGAAATTTAGTTCATTTATAAAGCAATTTTTGGGCAAGAGCATACCGAGCAAAAGTTTTTGCTTTGCTTAAACCATTGTTTTTGTATAGTACTAAAAGAAAAGATTTAAGCCTTGCTTACCTTATTAGAATACATTTCATTGTTATAAAATGTCACTAGAAATTTATATTCCTTGCCTGATCATATAAGAATCTGACAATTCCTATAGCATGAGAGTTGCAAATACTTGGCAGTTCACTGGACCTATTTTTGTTCTAGTTTGAGACATGAAGCTAAACAGTAATTTCATATATTTAATTTTTTTTAGGTTATTTTCTATCTTATAATAATCAGAAAAAGAAAAAATTAAAAATCAATGCATAATATAATCTTGGGCGCATACTTAATGAGGTATGTTATAGGCTTATCACATTCAAGCTTCTGAAAATAATGGGCAGCATGAACAGTTTTGTGCTTATTGAATTTGTAGAACGTAAAAACTATGAAGCAAATAAGTTTGCAACCTGAATGAAAACAAAAAAAAGATTTACCAAAACATGAAAAGTAAATGAGGAATCCAGTTGCCGGATTTAGTTCACTTAACATTTCCACTGATTCACTTTCCTGACAGGAATTGCAGTGCAGATGTTAATTACCATTTATAGAACGCCTTGTCAAAACACCTAAGAATTATTGTTCTGTTAATTACTTTGTCATGCACTTGGTTTCAATGACTGATTTGAGCTGAAGAACACTGAAAAGGATCACTGACACTTGGTTAGGACACCTAGTCTTTCCCTTTCCCAGCCAGTAATGCATGGCTTTGTGCCAACAATTTAGCTTTAGAAGAGGAACTATTATAAAATTGTAGTTATGAGGGAATTAACAGTCACATTTAAGAAGATTATTGCTTGTATCAAGTGAGTTAATACATTAAATGGTAACTTCAGAGGCAGAAAGTAATTTAGAAGCAATGACAAACACTTAAGAGCACAGTGACCTATCTGAGATGCCAGAATACTTTATTGGTAGACAAATGGAAATATTCCATGCCAATTTAGTTGGTGGGGTAACAGAGACAGGCACCTGTTTCTCCACACATTCATTGGACACATACCTCTTCTCCTTTGAATTGGGTTGGAGTTTTGCTTCTGCCTTCATAGGGTGTAAAACTGGGTCTTTTGTCTCTACAGAACACCAAATAAATTTTACTGGCATGCCTGATTTAGGAAGGCATGCACTGAAGGAGACAGATCAATTCCTTTGTGAACTACAAGTCATTCCCTCAGCATTTAGCTTCCCTATATACCACACGAATTCCTCCTTTACAAGTTCTTCAGCTCAAGGCTTTACTTTTTCCAGGTTCACAGAATCACAGAATGGATAGATACAGAAAGTTGTCTATATGTAGTTTTGTTTAATCTCTTTTTTACATGTTTTCAACTCCTGTCTCATCAGTATTCCTGCTTTTTTCTCAAAAAACCTATTTCCTCCCACCATCTTCTCAGCTGCCTGGATGATATGTCTTTCTCTTACACATTTATATCACTGTATTCAGTAACCACATTTCAATTAAAATTAAATGAGGGGCTTGGTTTTGTATTTTATTTAGGTGTAAAATTTAAGGTTACTTAAATACAGAGCCATAAGTAAGGTAGGCTTTGTCCCACCCTAGGGTTCACCTCTAGAGGCAGTCATCTGAACTGATTATGCAAAGAGGTTTCATCTTGTGTATCTGCAACTTAAAAGGTCAAGGTGATGAAGTGCTACAGAGGTGTGGAGCATAGGACTGAGATTCAGATTAAAATGTAGATGTCTACAATGTATATTACCTAGATGGGAACCACAGATACATATGTTTTCTAATCTCCCACTTTAATTAACAGAGATCCTGTCAATCCCATTGGTCTTGACAATGTGATACAATATAGTAGTTCACCAAACCAAATGTACAGAAGTAAATCTGAACAGCTTTATTACATTGTTTGGACTAGATCTCCATTAGCCACAAGGAGAAGTTAAGGCACTTAACTCTTAAGTACATACCTTCTTTGTAACAGTTAAATTTAGCATTTGAACCTGGAGCTATGTCCTAACATTGCCTTGGCCATAACACTTCGTCATTTTGATCTCTTAATGGGCATGCACAGATTAGGAAGCCTTCCCTTACACAGTTAATTATTTCTTTTAAACTAATTGCTATATCAAAACGCTGACATTTTTACTCACAAAATTAAGCCCATTGAAGTAATTCATTTTTCCTGAGCTCTTTTACTTGTGGGTGGATTCCATCCAAACAGAACAGAGCCCCTGCTCTAACCAGGCTTTCAGATGGTCTCAAAGCAATATGCTGAAGAGTTGCAGGACAATTCCTATAGAGAAAATTTTAAAATTTTCTGCATGTTGACACAAAAAATAGAATGGAGTTTCATAGTAATACCAAGGACAGCATTCACTTTCACAGTGTTGCCAATCTCTGCCACCACTGCAGTATGGATTTCTACAGTATTAAAGGACCAAAACTGTAGTTGTAAGACAGTGGGCCAGGCCAACAAAACTGAAAGTCATCAACTGAAAATTCCACTGAAGTTGGTACCCTTGTTAAGTGCAAGGTGAGTTGAGAAACCCTTGAAAAAGTTTGAAAAGACGGATTACATTGTCAGTTGCATTTGATCCCCCATTCAGGCATTAAGTGCTAGCAGTATTCCTGATTAAAATGGAAAATGTTGTTCCCTGCTGTGGGGAGAAAAATAGCATTGAAAGCAGAAAACACCTGGCAGACACCTTGGATATGAAACTTTTTATTAAGCATTGCATTTTTTTTTCTTTGTTAATTAATCTATTTCACAGTCTCAGGTAATCACTTTGCAAATTCTCAGTAGTCTGACTTTCAAAGGATCTTTACGCTCTGTCAGTTTCTATACCTGTGCTGTCAAAGAACATGGGAATGACATAAACATGTTGGTAATTTGTTCAGTGCTGGCTTGCATATCCCTTCCACAGTACTTTTTTTCTCCTCCCCCCCCCCCCCCACCCCCCACCCCCGACCCCCAGAAGGCAGTAATATTAAAAACATTCTTTGTCCTAATGGTTATGCATCAACAGTGTATTCTCTGTGTCTGTGTTGGTTTACTAAGTAAACCTTCAGGGTCCTACTATTTTACAGCTAAAAGATGCAGGCAGAAAGATCTCCTCGTTGACAAGACTGATTAAGTAAGACCGCAACATTTGTCTGCACAAATGTCTGCCTCAGCATGGCCTGTAGCAGTCACAACACAACTAGAAATACCTGCCTAAACTTCATGTTAACTCTGCTGCATGACACCTAAGGTTCCCCGTCCATTCTTGATGTGCTTTTGTTTGATACCTGCTGTGTACTGGGGAGGCATTTTCTACAAACAAACAGGCACAATTAATCAGAGAAAAAATTCAACACCGACCAACTTTATAAACATGTGAAGTATGAGATGAGTGCTACCTGACTGGGACATCATAACTCTGCTGCCGTCTCAGAGGAGAGAAAAGCAAGCATGAGTTACCACAAGTCTGTTAGAACTGATCTGAAGGAATTAAACAGAATTGAAAAGGAAAATGTAACACCGTGCCAACTGCAAAAAGGGAAGATCTGCCACATCAGTTTTGAGAATGGTAGGTAATATGAGATTACCATGGTAAATTGCTTCATTCTTAGAAGCACAGGAAATAATTGAGTAAATCTTATCTCTCTGGACTTCATCGTAAAGCATGTGATGAAGTGCCATATAGGAAATTATTTCAGTTTAGCTAGAATGTATACTAATGGAACCTGTAGTTTGATTCAAGGAATGAATAGATGGTGCTGAAAGTGGAGGTACGGGGCTGGAGAGAGGTTCCAAAAAATTCAGTATCAGAACTAACCCTGAATAATAGCTTCAGTAATGACTTTGATGTAAATACATGTAAAGGGCTGATACAATCTGCCCCTGACACAAAACTGGGAAGTAACATCAGTAAAGACCCAGTTATCTTATAAAAAACCCTAGAAGATCTTAAGGACTGTGAGAAAAAAACAAAGAAAGAAAAAACACAGCAGTCTTTCTTATTAGGGAAGACTTGGAGATTTTAGCTTGCTTCCTTTAGAAGAATGAAACCAGAGAGAGAATGAAGTGAAGAACAGGTGTAAACAAGTCGAGATGTAAAATGACATTGTAAATGAAAGGATAATGTTGTCATGAGAATAAATCTGATGACATAATGCCTATGATAACAGACTACTGGACCCTTCCTATTATTTAAATTCTTACACTAGCAAAAATTCCACAAGAAAAACAGTAGACCTATATTTATTGTGCGTTTTAGTGGAAACTTATACTCTTACATTTAATTTCTTAATGGCTGACCATAGCCATGGCAGCTGTTGTACAACAGATGTTTGCACTGTAATAGAGTATGAAGACAGTATAGACACAATGTACTGTTTCTAACACAAGGCAGATAAAAAGATTTATAATTCCATACAGAAATAATATGCAGCATTAAGGATAAGAACCCTGAGCAAGAAGGTGGGATTTTCAGTATGAAAGTTGTCCAGTGTTCATGTACATTCGAAAAATCTCATTTAGTAAATGAAAGTACTAGAAATAGGAATATTCTGATGAAATGCTGGCATTTGTAATTGAAAATACTTTTCAGTTAATAATCTAGATTCTTTAAACAGGTTCTTTAACAATGTGATTAATCTGAACTCCTTTAGGTTTTACTTTACGATGAAATGAATTGTGCCCTGAAAGAGTCTACTCCTCCTTGCCGACTATTAAATTACCCGAAGTGCCTAGATCAGATGTATATGTTGGTTTCTCAGCTCCCACAGCTGAAGCAACAGAAAACATCTTTCAGTTTCCATACCTTGCAGGGCAATGCAGTGGGTTGCAGATAACATGGCTCTCTAATATCATGGCAATGGACGTCCTATACGTATTTAAGGCTCTTCTGGACTGGTAAATGAGGAAACCAAGACGAACAGGCAGTAAAACTCACAAAATCATTTCCTTTCAGAGAGGGCCATTTGACACCTCCCTGAAGCAAAGCATCATTGAAGGATAGGGTTCGTGTAAAGCATGCTATGATTAATCAGAACAATAACACTGATGGTTTTGAAAGAGGGGGTATACCTCCCTCCTGAATAAGAGAATTCACACAGGATATGTTTCTGTCTTTTGTCACAAGCTATTCCATTTGTCTCATGATTCAAGTAAACAATTGCTGCAACAGCAAAAGAATCCTTTGTGATTGCCCACTGATACATGATACATCCTTTTAAATTTTCTTTGTCCTCTTTTAAGACAGCTATCAGGGAAATGTTTGCCTGCATTTCAAATCTTCAGTGAAAAATTCACTGCAACACATTTCTAGTGTTATGCTGTGACTCTTCTGGTATGGGCTGGTTTCATATATGCATAGGCTGATCTTGATTGCATTTACACCAATAGCAATTGACTTCAATGGAATTACTCTTAATTTACCCTAGAATCGCTGTCAGAATCATCCTCATATTTCAGCCAGAGCATACAAATCTCCAGCAGGAAAGTGCCTTTTTATTGTAAGGCTAAATTGGCATTCATCCAGCATTCCCTCAGAGAAAGAGTTTTTTAACCACATTGATGTAAAGAAACACAGAGGCCTTATTTATTTAGAATCAGGGGCATAAATATTTTAGCAGCAGCAGCAGATATAAAGAGAAGGCAAGCATTCAAAGTTGCTGCAAATAAAAAAATCTCCTGTTAGGTTGTCTAGAGCTAATGGCTGATGATAGAATTTGGAGAGTGCAGAGAAAGAGGTACAAAGAAGGACTTGTCAATAATAAGAACAACAGCACTATATTTACGATCCGATGTTTAAAGGCAACATAGACACTCTTTTCTCTGTTTGATCTCAGGAAAAGTTATCTGCAGCTCACAGGCCTGAATTTGAGTCTTCTTATGCCACTCAAAAGAAGTACTGAGATAACTGTGCTAGAGATGACAGAGTAGTAACCCCTCTAGCAATCCAGGCCTGTGGGGGGGTGTCATGTTTTCTGTGTCTGGGCTGAAAGCACTCTTCCTACTTAGAAATGCTCTCTTTTGTTCTCCCACAGTGCCTGAAATTCATTCTCAAGAGATATGAAAAGTTGAAATTCATCTCAGAGAAAAAAGGTCTCTTCAATTTCCATAGGAACAAAGAATCACAAAATGAATGTAAATCTTTCTTTTTTTTTTTTTTTTTTTTTTATTTCTTCTTCTCAGCAGCTCACAGAAGTCATAAACCAGATCCCCATCTATATCAATGTTATAGCACCACTGAACTTAAAGGGTGTCCCCCTAGTATCTGTCTCGGTAAGAGTCATGTAAGAATAAGCTAATACTATTCAATCTGAGTCATATAAAAACCAGTGAAATAAGGTGAGATTATCTGTAACTACAAACTTGTAACATACATTATTGCTAAACAGACAACTGCCAGGACAAGAAACAAAAACTGATGACTCAATGACGTGTTGTATTTTAAAAGAAAGATGGTCTTTCTTTCAAAGCATTTAAACTGATATTTACTTGTGATAATACATTATGACACTAAATAAAATATAGCACGTAGAGGAATCTTACAGATTAAATAGACAGGGATTTGGGAGACCAAGCTCAAACACCCAGACATGTCAATTTATGTTATTCAAACCATATCCTGAAAGATCAAAACCAGAGCTCTAAATCTTGAAATCTAATTACATTGCCAATTGAAAGTCATCCAGAACTACCTTATTCCAGTTTGGCAATTCTCTTATCTAAAAACAAAACTCACATGAGATCAAACATATTCCCAAAACAGGTAAAATACATGGCTAGAAACATGGATAAATATATACACATTTTTTAAAAAGCTTCCATCAGAGAGACTTTTAAAGCTCGCAGTGCAACAGCAAGCTTTCCTGGTTTAATTTTCAGCCAATGTCCTAGTAATGGCTGTCATTTACAACTGCAAAGATCATTCAAATCTGTGTTGGCAGGATCTTAAAATACAGTTTCTACTTTTAAAATAATGCCTATGCTATTTGCAGATTTATCAGGAGACTAAGGATCCCCTGTTCTCCTCCAGTCAACACATAAGCCTTTATCTCTTGCTTCCTCTCAGGAACTCTCATTCCCTATAAAATTTTCAAAACCCACCTGCTTGTCCTGAAGTTCCCCTTCTGCTGACCTTATCAAACGATCACAAAAAATAATATGAGCAAATAATAAATAGCATGTCCACTCACAAGCTAACACCAGACAGAATAGAAGCTGTGCACTCACAGCAGTGTCCACGTGTAACTTGCATCGTGAGTGCATGGTCCTGAGACCAGAAGCCTTCACATGAGCTCCCTGCAGGGACTCCTCCACTGCAGCATGGTTTTCGCAAAGAAAAAACTAATTACTCTCTTGATGGTGGATATTCATAGGGCTTTGCTTGCTTCTGAATAAGGTCTGTTTAAGTTTTGGAAACTGAGTACAAGATGGACTGATGCCTTGAAGAATTTTAAATAAAAGTCTTATATCTTTAAATGAATTTTGAGCTGCCATTGGAGAAGACAGTTACAACTTCCCTTGTAAGGTACGCACTTCACTACTTGAGCAGTGATTAGGTGCTTGTTCAAGTAGCCAGTGACAAGCATTAATGACTTTGTTAATTATTTCCCCTCTCAAGCATCCTATTCTTGGGTCACTGAGAAAGCAGCAAAGGGAGAAGTGACTTTTTCCCTGTCTACACAACAGAGATTTTATTGAAATTAGCAGTGATACAAGCTTTTAATGACAAGCTTACAGCAGAGCAAAGCAAATGGAATGTAAGACAAAAGAGACAAGAACCCTCACACACAATCCTTAGAAGTTCTGGTCAAGCTTACTCTGTAAATGTAGTTATAGAACATCTGAGATAAAAGCAATAAAAGTGCCTTTCAGCTCTGATAATGGGGTTGCTGTTTCTTAGGCACAGCCACCCTGTGAGCCTATCAGAGTGTTCTCTGTGTTCACACATCATTGCCAGACTCTAGACATATAGAACCTGTTAGCTGGATCCTCTAAGGGGAGAGTCATTCCTTTTTATATCTTTACAGTCAAAAGGTTTTGCTTTGGTTTTACTTTTTCTTAAGTTACATGACATTGACCCAATAGAGAGACAGATTCTAAAACATTAATCTTCATTAATAATCCCTTCGTATATTTTATAGAATGTTTACTTAGAATGTGATCACTATTTACAGAGAATTTACTGAACACATCACCTTCAAAACTCTGGAGAAAATAAAAGAATAAAAAGCAACAGATGAACAACAAAACATACATCCTTAAGTGCTCTCCTACTCTACCAACGTCTATTAATTCTTTTTCTAATTTCAAAACATAGAAATAACTGAAATCTCCTGCTCCCAATGAATGAAACAAAATAGGGAACCTGATGTATTTTTAAATTACCTTTCTTTAATCTTGTCCGTATGAGGAAGCATTTAACACACAGCCATATTGAACATTATTGTTCTAAATATATTGGGAGAGTGCAATTCTTATACTTTATCAACCGGCTTTATTTCTAGATAAGTAGTAAAATTCTAAATACTGTATCACTTTTTTTTCATCAAAAAAATGGGTGTGATTATGGGTATTCCAACCCAAATGTATGAAGAGAAATATTATCTGAAATTATAACTATAAGGAATACAAAAATTGTTTCATTAGGCTAATTTCCAGACCACTCTCCCACATAAGCTTTCGGGAGATGAAAAATACAACGTATTTTTTCAAATAAACAAATACAAAAGATTCAAGACACTCCAGAACACTCCTCAGAGTTTACATTTTATGTGTGATTAATATATATTAAAAAAAAATCAGATCTTAGCTAAATGTGCAAAAATGTGCCAAACGTGCCACTCAAATAATTCATTAACGGTAAGCTGATTAACACCACATATTTTATTTCAGAGTGAAATTCAAAGCCTCTTATGGCAAAACAATTTAGGCTTACAGGATTGCATTGAACGCTGTTATGCTTGACCATTTTAATGTAGCCGGTTTTATTTCAGAAGCAATGGGGAGGGAAGCATGAAATCATTAGTAATTATATAAATATTAAAGCCACACAACTGTCTCTATTACAGTTTTCAAATGGTAGCATCTGCAAATTCAGCCTGTAATAAACACTAATGCATCCAGAGACTAGAGTGCTGACACATGAATGGGATGCTTTGTCAGACTTGCATAAAAATGTAGATGAACTGCAGGGAAAGAAAACCAAAGAATTCAAAGGGTTTCTTGATTGCCTTCTTAAAATGCCAAGAACTTAAGCTGGCCTTTCTTATCTTCCTCTACATGCATGTGACACTTTAGGAGGTCTTTCTTATTGTACTATAATTCAGTAATTGTTCCAGCTCTGTGCACCATGCCTTCTTTCCAAAGGGCAGCATGAGATATATAATTCTGGTAATGAACAGCTGCATAATTTAAGGGTCGAACTAGCAGGGCACTGTTCCTTATTTGTGTTTTCTTAGCAGTTGCCAAGAGATTGCAAGCCTATTTAGGAATACAATCCATTGTCTGTCTTATTTCTCGTAGATGATATATGTTGAGATTTGGTTATGTTCCAGAAAACAGATTTTATCAGCTGAAGTACTGGGGTAAGCATTCCTCTCATTTTGCTTCAAAGGGCAGCAGTACAGAACTATAACAAGGTAATTTTTTTTCCCCAGCCATGAACGCTCTCTATTCTATCATGCAGACTCGTTCAAACCCGGTGCAATCCCCTTTCCAAAGCATGATAGACTTAATCACAGAGCTATCAAAGGCATTTCCACACAACATTTCTCTCACCAAGGCTAATCTTCCAAACGTTAAAAAGGTCCAGGCAGCTAGGTCCTTCAAGATGAAAGCTGCATGCTGATTAATCAGCTGCTTTTTTATTCTGTTCTGGCAAGTATTCCCTATTTGTAAATAAAAGGTTTACCCTGGATTTCCTGTAAACTAAGGAGCATAAGGCAGCTTTGGACCACACTCATAAAGCAACAAAGCCTTCTGCTGTTGCATCCACAGGGGTAGGTTGTTTGTTCTATCACAAATATACTTTCAGGTGTCCTGGAGAGAATGAGCTAATCTAACACAAACATCATTCCAACATGAGAAAATTATGTGGCAAACTCAAAACTGCCTGCGTATTAATTACATTCCTTGGCTTCCAGCGGCACTTTAATTGTTGCTTCCATGAGGAGACGTGTCTGCAATTTGTGGCATTGCAGAAGTTCAGGTTGGTTTATGATGTGTGGCAGAATGTAACACAGGTCCCTCACTGAAACGCTCTCATATTAAAGAGGAATACATTTATTTATGTCGCGGAGTGCTGGCTCTCTATTCAGATGGTAAATAGGTAGTGTGAAAGAGATGTGACAGACCTAAGAAGACTAGAAATTGTCTGCAAACTGGCAGCCACTGTGGTTCACTGACAGCCTGAATTACTTTCAGGCAGTTTGGCACATCTCCATTTGTCACACTTAAAAGCTTGAGCCAAAGATATCCAATTAATACAGAACACAGTATTTCTCCCTCCTCGAAGCTGGAACAGAAATGCAAATGTTTAAGATTCTCAGTGTGCATCATGTCACCTACACATCACTAAAGGATGTAAAATAGTTATAAGTAAAGCATACAAAACTTTCACATCACACCCTCTTGGTCACCACTCACCTCAGGTTATCTTCTATTCTGTGCATACCACCATTGTACTATTTATTCCAGACAATGATTTCTCATGTAGACTGAATCCCTTCTGCCATAAATCATGCAATCAGCTAGCACAAAATAGTCGGTGAATTTACTAAGTATCAGGGAATGATCTTTTGAAATATGTGGACCAAGAAAGGGAAACTCTTCCCTCTCTCCCCAGATTTTGAAGGCAAGGTGAAGGTTGCTTATTTTGAAAACAGCAAAACCTTCATGAATCAATATCAGTTTTTGACATTATATAAGTCCATCCATCACTGCACAGCAATAACAGCTGTGTCTTTTGCTATGACCCAATGCCAGTTTATATATGATTTGATCTGATTTATTGGTAGTGTAGTCATAAGGGTTAGGTTTATATAGCTTTGGTAGGTACAGAATTTTTGTTGAATCACAGGATTTCCTTGAAGAATTTCTACTGTCTCTAAGTACGTTTACAGAAGTCCTCTTTTATTCAGATGAGTTTTTGGTGTTCAAAGAAGAGAAAAAATGCAACACTTTCACATACTATAAATTCTACTCAAATAGAGCTCTGAGGTACTCCTTTAGAGTCTCTAAGACCAAATGAGATATGTGAAATAGACACATGGAAGGCTACACTACTGGCAATCTATAATCAAGTCTAGAAATACTCATACTTTTCAAAGTAGCTGATGATAGAGGTCTTCTATTCATCAATTGCATTTAGAAACTTTTGAAAATAAGTGTTAAATAATGAATAAACAATGAGAATGCACTTTCCCTGCTCTCTGCTATCAGAAGAAAGCTGCAGCTAGCCGCCTTCTTTCTTTGTCTACCCTTGAAGCACCCACGTAAAAGTGTTTTAAAGAAAAATGTTCTCATATACTCACCTGAATTACTGCCTATCCCCAGCCGAAACCTGATAGTTTACTGACGTAAATAATAACAGAATCCCTGGCTATAATTGGTAATTAATGTCTTTTAGGATCATTTTTCCTGCTTAATGCCATGGTATTTTTGACTGCAAAATTCAGTAACAATATAGAAAATGAAAAGTTTGCTAGGCAAGATATCCCAGAAGAAAAATTAAAATTAATCACTGGAGTATATTAAGTTTTTCAGATCTTTTAATGATGAAATTTCCATATATAATTTCCTCTGTTATACCTTCATCTTGTAGCATACGTGGTATTCAAAGAAAGAAATCAGATTAGAAATACTAAATAAGAAGAAATACTGTTCAAAGATAAACTCTTAAAGGCATTAATCTATTATAAATAAAAATATTCAAACTTCGGATGCAGATTTTTAATTATATGTCAAGCAGAAGTAGTCTTAGAAATGCTGATAAAACTATTTCACAACTTAAAAAAATACCAGAATATCAGCTATAAAATAACTTTTAAAAATTTAAAAAGTAAAAATGAAAAAAATATTTTGGTTCCTGTATTAAAGTAGAATTGTGAATCTTGAGACAAAATGCACACAAAGTAATTCTACCACCCTTAGTGAACATGCTGCACACAGAAAAAGAAATTAAATCAAATCACAGAAATTATAAAAGTTTTGCTGAGCAACAACTATTATATAAAAGGTTCCTAAATAAACTGACTGGGAAGAGCCTATGACTCTCATATAACTTTTGAGTGAAAAATTATTATATAACTTAGCCTCCAATCAAGCAGGTAAAATTCTGTATAATTCGGTGTTCATTAAAATTAAGTGTAGAAAAACAATTGAAATTATAATGTAATTAATTTTAATTATTTCTGTTTACATTTTTGATCTCAGTTGTCATTATGAAAATACAAATTTGCTTTTTTGTTTTATTTACAATATTGATTAGTGGAGGAATAGTTTCAAGCAGTAGTTCACTTTCTGCATCACTGAAATGTATGAACTTCGTTACGCAAAATCTTCAATTAATTAGCCTTTATGAATCACTTGATATGCTTTATATGAAAGAAATGGGTATGATTGAAAGCAGGTTCAATTTCATGTCTTCATATATGTGTCTCTAGCAAAGATTATTTTATGTTTGGGATTTTTTTTTCCCCTTTTATTTCAGGTAATCCAGTCAAATAGCCTAGAAAGTTAACCTATTAAATCTCTCAGCTGTTTCAGAGTCATTAATGAAAAAAACCACACCAGTGCCTGAGTGAGATTGTGCCTGGGATAGTTTTCTCTTGGAACAACCTCTCCCAGGCATAGTGGGGAGAGCATGGGGTAGGGATCATTCCCAGCAGCCAGGCATCACGCAGCCATATGGCTCAGGAGACTGACCAAGCTGGCTCATGTAGATGCAGGCTATCCTGTTAGTCTCATTGGCTTGGCACAGTCCTAGACATATTTATTGTATAGGGAGTCTCTGTAATAAAACCTATAAAATACATCTCAAAGGTGTTGTAATATGTGTAATTTTATTCTAATTTAAAAAATATATGTCATTTTTGTTGTCTGGAGTTATACATGTGAACAAACAATTGAAAGCATTGAGTTAATAGACATAAACCTGGACTAAGAGCAAGAACGCTTTCTACTCCCCCTACCCTCCCACCCCCCACCCCCCACCCCCACCCCCTCCCCGGCCCGAGATTCTGGTCTGCATTTGAAAGCTCATACAGCAGTAAATGTATTTCCTACATTAAATGTTACTGCCACAAATACTATCCTAGCCTGTGTCACATTTTATCCACTCCTTGGAATTACTGCTTGGAATTTCACTGGTCTGTCATGACTTTTCTGGAAAGGCATAGGTTTATTTTATCTTTCATTAAAAAAAAAGTTTGAGGCAACTTCCAGAAGAAAACACTGTAATGAACTACCCTGTCACAAATACCTAGTGGAACTGAAACGTGAAAACAGAAGATGATTCATTACACTTGTCTGCTTACAGATGATTGTTTGAAAGGTCACCTAGAAGAAAAATGTCCTCCAAACCAAAAAGGTATGTCTGGCAAAGAAAATGACACTTGTAGGACAAAAAAATTGCTATACTTATTACTTAGATTAAGAGCATAAGTTTTTCACTGTTCAAATACCCAGATTTCACTGTTAAAACATACTGTCATTCTGGTGTAAAAAAAATACAAAGATAAATCATTTGCTTCTTTTATACGCACATACACAGAAAATCAAGCTCTTTGTTGTAAATAAATTTTTACTTAAGACAACAGAATTTTTCCAGATAAGCCTACTCAATGGCACTGTGACTACTGATTATGGTATGAATCTATAATCTGCAAAGGAGTCTTGAGTACCCGGCTATCTTTAAAGCTTCTTCTACTCATCCCTTATGCTTTGCAATCCATATTCCATTATACCCGTTCCTTGCTATAATTGCTGTCCCACCATGTTTCCAGTGAAAAATAATTACATTAAAAAATGCGGCATACTGTCTCAGCTCGAACATTTTCTTCAGATAAACCCAGTGTTGTTACATAGACTGAGAAGTAGTAAGGTTGCATGAATTTAACTGAATCTAACTGGAGAATCTAGATCAAGGTTTTGTTCCTCCATCCTAGAGAAACTGTTTGTGAAATATGAGGAATTTTAAGCTAATGTAAAGTCTATAAATAATAGAAAGAATTCCCTCAATTAGTCGCTCCTGCATGAGAATGTGCTTTAGGGTATGCTCTGAATTCATAACGAAAAAAGAAACTCTGCAGAGGATTTATATGAACAAACTGTACAATGTCTCAAAACCAGAAAAATTCAGCATGCAATTTTTCTTTTAAATACTGTGTGTATGCCTCTTTTGTCCTAAATATGTCATGTTAACAGTCCTGTGTTTATTCTATGCACTGCAACACTAAATATCTCCTCGGCTGAAGTCATCGTGGTTGCATACCAGTATACAGGAGCCAACTGGCTGTTTAATGATAACAGAAATGTTTTGATGAATGATTTATACAATAATACAAGGACACAAAATTAAGATAATGAATTCTTTTTTGGATTTATATCCATGGCTGTGATGTTACTGGCAAACTGCTGAAGCTGGAGGTTTAGTAAGTAGAGGAATTCTTGTATATAACAACAATAAAAAAACATACTCTCTAGGTAACACTGACTTAAGAGAGGAAGTTCAAAGTGCTTTTAAATTATTACATTTCATAGAAACCAAAGAAATATATTTAAATTTAATGCAGTAAAGAAAATGAATAAATTTATAGGTAATAATCATCTTTATTCTTTTGGGGAAAGTATCTCTAACTGCTAAATGTCTACTGTCAGTAGCTGGTAATCATCCACTTTTACCTGAAGTCTGAAATTGTAGCAAGGATAAAATTAAAACCAGAATAAGAATTAGAAACAGAAGAAGAAAGGAGATAAATAATTCCTTCTTTACTGAAGACCACATAAAGCAGAAGGGCATGTATATACATAATTGCTTGATCATAATTCTACTTACAAGACATATTCAAACTTGTGTAGCCACACACTTGAATGGATAAACAAGTCTTTCTACATGTGTATACTTCCAGATAGTGATAGTGAAATAAATATAAAGAGAAAACCAAAACTAAGCAAAAGTATTGACAGCTCTTTGTTGAACTCCATCGAACTTCACAGCTTGCAAGTCCTTTCTGCTTCAACTTCAATCTTTCTAGTTTGATAACACTGCCTTATAGATTGTCTCATAATATTATTGCTTCAGCATCTTTCAGTTCTGGAACAGAACTGAAGATTTGCACCACTGTGAACATGTGGCGACTTATTAAGAAGTAACAGTGCTCAAGTAAATTCTTCCAATTGAACTATCCGTTATAGTGGAATCATGACCAAGCACACAGCCCTGATCAATATGAAGGTACACAGTTGCTGCAAAACAGCTCCACTAACCAGGGTAAGTAATCCACCATTTTAAAGACTTGCAGAACCAACCAATTAAACACTGGATAAGGTCAAATATTATTGATCGCAGATTCAAGTGAAATTCCTTTTGTTGCTTTTCCTTCTTTTGATTTTGCTTGTAATCCAAGTATTATTTCCTTAAAAATACACTTTTTTTTTTCAGTTGCTGCACTTACATAGCAATAGGATATGAGTGGTCTCACAGAACAACATAATGGTGCATTGACTTGAAGATCAATACTGCTACAAAACCTTGGAGACATAAAAATAAAGAGGAAAACATGTTTTTCAAGATCCACCGATAGTATAACTTCTACAGCTTTTAAACAGCAGGGTTTGACAATCCCATGAACTTTTTAAAAAAATACCAGATAACTATATTTTGGTAATTGGGGAATACTAACAAAAGCTAATTTCAGACTTCCTCCATGTACAGTGGGTAGGAAGCCTAAAATGGTATAAGGAACAATAAATAGTAAGTTGCTCTTAATGAATACCTTTCGGTGCCTTGAACATGCTTATGCTCTGCTACAGTCTAGTCCTATTCTTCTAATATACACAAAAGAACAAGATATGAACTACAGGTTAAGTATGCTCTTTCGCTCTTTGTTCTTTTGCTGCTGTAAAATCTTCAGTGAGAAAAAGAAGCTTTCACAGTTTGGAAAGCAGAAATATAAAATATTACAAAAATTACTCAGATGCAAATCTGTTTGCAATAACAGCCACATTCACTGTTCATCATTTTTCTAATCCTTTCATTCTTGGCAAAATTCACATAAAAGGCAAATTTTCATGACTCATGTTTCTTATACAGTCTCCTGGGACATCTTGTCTGGAAAGTAGTTAAGTTCTTTCATCTTCCCTTTCAGAAATCCTGTAATATCACCAACATGTGGCTCCTATTTTAGACCCACTAAAAAAAGAGAATGAAAATATTCCTTCCCAGTTGGTAAGGAGATCACCTCCAAGCTTTTTCCTTGTAAGACTTTTTCTCTCTGAGCACAAAGTCCCTTTCATGAAATTTCACAGTGTCCAGGTCTGCCCTACATTAAGTTCCTGAACGAGAGTCTTCAGCAAAGACTGAACTTGCCTTTCAGCAGTCCTGTACAAAAGCTCTGAACCAGAAAGGACTAAATGTATACTACAGCCAACTTCTGGGTTCTCCAATTCAAAATAAGCAAGAGAGCTTTATCAATCTGACAGTCACCTAGTGTCTTTTTTTTTTTTTACTTCAAGCAGCTGACTAATGCAACAGTTATTTAAAGTTCAGTATAAGCTGCTATGAACACTGATAATGAGGGAGGTTGAGTATTATTTATTTTATGCTTTTATAATACAGTGATTTATTATATTTGGTATGAATCCATCCTTCTGGTTTGCATTTTCCTTTTTCAAACACATTTGACATGGTGTCTTAGCTTTTCTCTACCTTTCTAAAACCTATTTCATTTACCCAAAAATCATTAATAACCTCTTGCTTTCTACTGCATTTTTAGGCTGCTATTGAATTAGCTTCTGTCTCATATGCATTCTCATCTATCCACAGGTAGAATGATATGATGGTGTATTTTTATCTGTCTGTCTCCAGAAAGCTGTGAACAGAGACATGGAAATATCACATATTTGGAGAAATGCCACCTGGCACAACTCAGTCTCTAGGTGGCTGAATATTGTGAAGAGAAACAACTGGCTAAATAGAAAATTCACTTACTAGAATCCAGCAGCGCATCTGACTTTCACATTTAAGAGTGAAACAAAATATTTGCCTTAGTTAAGCCTTAGTTAATGTCTTTGATGCTGTTTAATATTTTCTGCCATGTTTTGCCTGTCTCAGTAATGTAATCTGTTAGAATTTGCTGGATGTTGTTTTACTTCTTTGCTTGTTGGGTTTTGTTTGTTGTTGGTTTTTTTTTTTTTTTTCCCCAATCCACAGCAGAAGAAGAATAAGAAAAGTTACATCCTGTTTTTATTAAAGAAGGCACTGGTACTTTTATGGAACTACATAAACCACCACAGACAATCCATTTATGTAATACTTTTAAAATTTACCTTAAGCTCAATATAAAATGGAAACTATCATAGCTTCTGAAATACACTGGTGTCCTGAAATGTCATGTATTCCTGTGACATACTATGGCATCCTACCTGGCTTTTCTATAGGTCAAATAGAAACAGAAGTGAGAAACCAATTACCTGACCTAGCAGGAACAAAGCATAAATTTTATAACAGATGTGTAAGGTCTAATTGAAAATTTTCCATTAAAAATGTGAGGTTTTTTTTTCCAACAGAAAATAGAACTTTTCACGATGTAACTGTCTGCCATTTCTAAAAGAGAAGAAAGGTTACTGCAGATGAAAATCCCGTTAGTAAGGTCAAACTACAGAAAGGAGCATAAGGAATAAGCATTGCAGATCTTTTGAGGTATCAGCACATATTTCTGAATTAAAACACTTGATCCTTGACTAGAAAATATTTTGTTGGGACCTTTTTTCCCCAAAAAAAAGATTTTTCCTTTTGATTTATTCTTCCAAATACCTCTTTTCACATGATTCTGAGGTATAATTTGAACTGAGTGTAAAACTTGAGTGCCTTTTATTATTTACTACTTTTCTACTGCTTAACAAGAAATAATATAAAGGAGAAAAATGAAACTTTGCATGACACCAGAACTATAATCTTATGTCAGAGGTTTTACAGCATTTTTACAGTGAGTGACACTGAGCAGCATCATACATGAAAAAATCTGCTGAAGTCCTACTGTCTCTGTTACCCTCTCACCATGCTTGTTTCAAGCCCAAGAAAATAGCAGTGGGATAATACATTTTGGCAACCTTAAAGATGAAGGTTTCATCCATCAATGAAGGATGATTTGGAAGAAACAGAGTATCAGGTAGAAAGTCAAACGAGTAGGTACTGCAGCTAAGTCTGATATGATGAGACACATGCAATAAACTACACAGGTGTAAAATTAGATTGTATTTATCATGTATCATCTCACCTGTTCTTGGCCCACAAATTGTGTTCTACTGTGACCAATTTGAATGTTTCAAATCTCTGAGCACATCAAACACCACCTTTTTTTGTTTTTTTCCTTTAGAGGAAAGTCAACCACAAAAACCAATATTTTTCTTTATGGCATTATGCTCATTCCTGTATGGACACCCAAGATTATACTATAGCACTTGCAGTTGGAAGCTGGTCGTGAAAAGACTTGCACATTAAATTAAGCTCATGTTGAACTCAGTGAAACTACTTACTATGTGTAAAATAAAATTTAGCACATGTGCAAATCCTTCAAAATTATTTATAATGTTAATGAATGTATAAGTGCTTGTACTCTAGTTTATGGGACTAATTCTTTTTGGGTCTTCTGAATCTATGGTATAAGTTTCCAAAATCTAATGGCCTTTTTTTTTTCCATTTTTTACGAGGTCATCTCCCTAAGCTCATCAAAACATTTCCTGATTACCATGAAAATTCCAGTGAATTCATATGTAAAAAAAAATAAAAGGAAAAATAAAAAGTGGCAATTTTATTCTGCAAATTTTCCAAAAGAATCCCCTTATCATGTGTCCCAAGTACATTGCCTACTGCCTCTCTCCTAAATGACTAGAGTCTTTAAGAAACTTACTAATTCTGTTGGATATGATGGGCAAAAGAAAGGGAAAAGTATGACCTTGATAGTTATTACTGCTTGAAGTACCACAGTCATTTAATGAAGTTGTTTAAAAAAATACCTTCTAACCTGTAAGGACTTAATTAGATTGAATTTTCACAACAGATAAAACATCTGAAAAAAGAAGTTCTAATAATTGCAATTTCAATACACTTTTTTACATAATTATCATTAGTATTATAACACCTACTGTGGATTGTTATTGTTTATGGGGATTAGGAAGATCATCATTTACAAGATGTAATTATTCCTGCTAGAGACATAGTTTAAGATCAGTTAATTCTTCAGCAAGACTGTCCATATCTTTCTGCCAATGACAAACTTAACTTTTCCATCAGATACTTAATTCTATCCCAAAGCAATTCCAACCACTTACACACACACACACACCCCTTAATTATTTCCTTTGGAAGAATGCATGCAAAAGACATTTTCTTCCTTTGCTATACTGTGTAGTCCAACACCAATTCTGAAGTCCTCAGTGATCCTTGGCTTTGTCAAGGGAACCAGATATATCAGTAGTAAACTTAATTCTGAGAGAACACTGCTTAGAATTATAGGACAGTAAGCACAGGAAAGTAAATGGAGGATGTGCAGACTGCACACTAGCAATCCTTTAACAAAACTGTAATCTGCAACAATTTATAGCAGCAGAGAATTTGGTTCACTGATTCAATCCAAGAGAAAAAAACAACATATCTCCACAGAAATGTTTCTCCTTGACTTAGCTCATCAGGCACATTGTTTTATCCACTGCTGTAAACAAAGAAAAACTGCCTGTGCTCTATGTGCAATCCTGAAACTCCATTTGATTTCAGCAATTTCATGGTTCATGTGCTAGCTGAAAGAGAATTTCTCCCAAGAAGACTATGTGCACGAAGCACTGCCAATCTCAAACATTTAAAATCCTGAGTTCAGGATCAAAACTCATGCTAGCTTACAAAAAAAAACCAAACCAAACCAACACCACCACAACCACCACCACAAAAAAAAAAAAAAAAAAAACCAAAAACAAAACCCAAAAAAACACCAAAACAGCAACAACAACAAAAAAAACCCCAAACAAAACCAGGCAAAAACCCCACCAAACCAAAAAAGTTCATATTTGATTGGTTAGATATGATTTTTGCTTGGTTTCAGTTCTTAAAACAACTTTTCATTTCTAGTTTTCTTCCTCAGATCACAAGTACTAGGCATTTATTTATTTTTGTTGCAAAATATTATATGCTCATACATATTCCCGTCATTCTAGACTTTAAGAAAAAAATGCTTCCAATCCTATGAACATATAACTTTAAAGAGCCAGCACTGCTTTTCTGTAGAAAATGCCCCAAAAGAATGTGTTTATAGGAAAATTTTCAACACAATAAGGATTTTAAAAATATAAATTGCTTATCATTCTACAGATTTACATACTGTGGCCTGAATGCAGATCTTCTAACTTTTCTTAGCAAAGTATGCCCACAGAACAAAAGAAAGGAATGCTGACCAGAGTGACAATGAAGGTGGCCTGCATTTCCTTCACACAACGCTATGGAATTTTATATTCTCTTGCACGTACTATTGCTGATTTATGTCCCCTGTGCTATTGGACATTATGCAACTTGCTAATGTTTTGCTTGACAATAATTTACCGTTCTCATTTGCTGGGCTCCCTCCTGATTAAATTGTTTGCAAAAATTATATGTTTAATTTGAACATTTAAGAGAATTACAGATTAAAGAAAATAATGCTAGTTATATCAATTTAATATGTGAAAATAGCCACATAGCTTTTCATTTGGAATCTTAGTCTCTCATGTTTTAATATATTTATTATAGTTTTCACATCAAGGGTACACATACTAAGATATCCTGTAGAACCAAACCCACAAAAAGTATTCATAAGCAAACACATGGACAAAAATAGTATTGAATTACAAATCTACAAAAAGTGATCTCAGTTCATAAGAATTATTTTCTACTTCATTGGTAAAAATGAAGAGAGCAATAAATCCAATATGTCATCTAATGCATACGTATACCAATGACAGCGATTAATTCAGTGCATTGAAAAGATATCACTGAAGCCTGTGCTTTTTCAGTATCGATAATGAATGAGAAGATGATTAAAAAAGATTGAAGTATTAGAATGAAAACAGGATATAAAACTTGTCTCACAGCTCAGAACAATTTATTAGTAAACTGAAATATCATAGTAAAAATAGAAGCACTGTGGAATCATCTCAGGAGAAGAGAGTTAAGACAGTACTGAAGGCAATAACATCAAATGCTTTGATATATGTGTGTATTGCAAGAAGATGATATAGTGTCAAACATTATGTATGAAGTGCTACTCAGGCAAGAATTCAAGCACAGAATCCATGGGCTGATGAACTCTTATGGGCGGGATCACGGCTTCTTGACTACCTTTCAGTGGATATTCTTGCACACCAAACAGGGAACGGTTACAAAATTTAAAGTTCGTTAAAAGAGACAAAACTCCCTCAACCATCCCATAAAATAGGCCCCTTCTTGAGAAAGCCTTAAAATCACAGAAACCTCCAGATGTCATCTAGGCTACTCCTTTCTTCAGGTACAATGTTATACTTACGGCATTCCGAAGAGATGTCTGTTCACATGCTCCAATAGCCCAACAATGACAGAGATACAGGTCCTGATTATTTCTATTATTTTAGGAAACTACTCTGAGAAATTCTTTCAGCATGTTTCCCTGTCTGTGCTGCTGGAAGATTTTTCCTCTTGTTTAACATAAAAATTCTTTGCTGTATTATTGCTTTGTCTTATTCACTGTCTACATGGAGAATAGACTTCGCAGCAGTCTGTTACATGTTTTAAAATGCTCATATCCCCCTGTCATTCTCCCTTCATGACAAGTCTAATTTCTACAATCTTTACAAGCAGATCTTTGTTTTGAAATCTCTTCCTGATCTCTTCTGTACTCTTTCCAAATGGTCCGCATCCTTCAATTTAGGGTTCTGCTCAGACTCGACTGAAAGAGCTTATTTCTTTCTATGGACTATTAAGGGAGCCTAGGGTTATTAGCCTCCCAAGGATAAACTTAATCTTTGTGAAGCACTGACGTAAATAAATTGTATTTTGTAGTTCCTTGCTAGATGTCTGCAATGTAAGGACCATTGCTCCTAAAATAGCTCCCTGACTGTTATTGTACAGTAAATGATGTGAATGACTTGTTGCTATATTCACAATACAGATGGTCTCAAAATCCACAACTATGTGGCTTTTTTATGTAACTAGGTTCTGAAGTGTGCTACTCAGCTATTTCATTAAACTTACCATGTGGAATACTTCAACAGATGGGGATCTCTAAGTCATGCTATGAATCAGAAGACACTCACTGAGTACAAACTATTTGAAGAAAAACTTCACTGAAAAATAATCAGGATCTGTATCTCAAGACTTCTATACATCTCATGCTGTTTTTTTCCTCACCATTATTCCGCTGAGATTTTTGCGTGTGTGTGTGTGTGTGTAACTCCATCATGTGATCTAAACCAAGGTCTGCTTTGGATCTTCAAAATATTATTTTTGTATTATCAGGATGCAAAATCTAATGCTTCTTCACCTTTGGCACTTAGGCAAACATACTGCTTCATACGATTTCTAATGCTTTATTGCCTCAGAAAAAAAAAAAAAAAAACAAACCAAAAAGAAAACAAATCTGAAAGTAGAAGAAAATGTGTTGCTGCTCACAGCTTATTATTTCCTTAATGTTTCTGCTTGTAGGTCAGCCAGTTTTGGATGACCATGGATCTGTTATATCTACTCTAAAGATTTTATGAACAGTAGCCAAGAAACGCTGTACACACAGAATGGATATCACCCCTGTCCTTCTCTAGGACAGTTTGAAAGGCAATACTACAATAAATCAAAATACTTGGACAATCCTTAAAAATATCTGACAGTTACTATTTTTCCACTTGTATAGCGGAGTCATCATTCATAATAGTGAAAACACACAGTATGTCCCTAACAAATAAAACAGTGACACCCTTAGGAGTCTTTTCTGAACAACAATAAAAGTATTGCTGGCTATAAAATTGGTGAGTAGGTTCTGTTCTCTCAGTACAGAACCAAAGAATTGCATTCAAAAGGAAGACCCAGCATGGAAGCATATGAACTCAGAAACCCAACACATAAAATAAGGCAAAGTTACTAGTATACTACCTTTTGCCAGCTGTCTATTGCAATAGGTTACCTGCGGTGACTATCTCACGTTGTATAAAGGTTAGGCACTCAATGTATCCAATATGAATCTTTCAGCTGACATCAGCAGCTATTGAATTTGGCCCTAGAACAAAAAGGGTTCTAAGAGGGCATCTTTCAGAGTTTTTCTTTTATTGTCTTAAAAGAAACATCATTGAGAACAAAAGACATAAAGATGCTCTTTTGTATATCTCCTGGATGAATAAAGCTGTAAAGTAATATTGATAAAGTAAGAAAGCAGAAAACAGCAAGGCATGTTATTTCCTTGTAGCTGGTATTAATGCCAAGTTATAAATTCTGTATCACACACTTCTCTTTCGGTGCTTCAGCCAAGGTCATCCTATGCAAAGCGGAACTCGCACTCCAGATGCTGAAACCAGCAGTGTTTATTAATCTCAAGATGTGGTGTTTATAAGGGGTTATTGCCTTCATGACTGCCATACATTAGATCTTACAGATCCCTTTATGTTGAGCAAACATTGATCACAAAAACAGGTGCATTGTCATTGTACTTGGCAAAGCATGCTTTTGACATTAATTTTTGAAGTAGCTGTTTCCACACAGGGAACTAACAAATCTGTACTACAAAGGAATAAGGACAAGTCTATTCTTTCATAAATTTAAAACACATGTTTCAAGCTAACAATTTTGGGTGATTTGTAAATACACTGAAAACAGCCTTAACTCTTGTACTTGAATAGCACTTGAATATACCAAGAAAGGATCCAAGATAAAAGTGGTTAATATGAATTGTAGAATCTGTTATCACACTCTCTAATTACCACCAAACAAACATATATGTTTTATTTGTATTCTCAGGCAGCTTGATCCTGACACCTCAAACAATTATCCCAGCTTTATCAAAGGCTTTTATTCCCTTGCAACTGAAAAATCTTCACCTGTAATACACCAGTTCTAAAACCCCTGAACAGAGAGAGTCTTTGAGAGCAAGCTGAACACAATTCATTCAAATGAGGTACCACTCTTCTTTCTCAAATACTCAAGATCTTCTATATTCCTAGATTGGCTAATGGATGAGATAGAAAATCTACATAAAAACATGCACCCACTGTGTGTTTGTACTGAATCAATACAACTCTCAGACTACACAAATGTGCCACTGGTATGTATTAATCAGAACCTGCAATCTCAGAATTAATTTCTCATCTGACGTGAAGGGTTGCGTGCTAATACCATAATTTGATTCCTAGAATCCTCCATTTGTTTCAAGTTTCGCATCTTAACAGTAAATGTGTATAAATCAAACCAGTCTTTCTTCTACATAAATTGAAATGTACTTCACAGGAATACCATGGTTTGAATTTAATATATGAATTAAAATTGTGCAGGTGATTTTTCCATAACAGAACATGTGCTTTTCATTCTATGCTATTAAAAATATCACTTCACAAGCCCAGATTTGATAATATGTCCACTTGGAACTTGAAAACACTACTTGTACACACTATGTGGCTGTGTTGCTAAATGTGCCTCAGTGCTCAGACAGGATTTGAAATATCGGAATTGATGATTGATAATTCTGAACCCTCCCCCAGAAAACTTATACCTCTTGAAGAAAGTTGCAAATTTGGAGATGATATTTTAATGCCTTTTACACTGAAATTTCATTGGAATAAACTAAGTTTCAATCCTTTTATAGTTAGACTTATTTTGTCAGAAGGAATGGGGTATTTCCATTTCAGCTTCCAGAATCCTGTCTGTTACCACCAGCTGTGCCTTTAACAGCAAGAAGCTTGGAGCACCAGGAATGGTTTAGTAAATCACACCAGTTAGTACTAAGGTCATTATAAAAGCTTGTGGGTGGGGGAGGACAGTTGTTTTGATTTATATTCTATCTGGCCCCCTGGACTGAACACTCCTACCATGTGTGTTGCTTGAAGCCCCCCAAAGGTCCAGTGTTTTGTTCAGATGCCTTATCCCATTAGGGGTAAGAAAGCATTTGGGGCATACCTGACAGAGCTTAGCTGTCTCTGAAAGTAATCTACCTTAAAAGAGAATTGGTGTACCAAAACTGCTCTGCAGATCAAAACAATGAAGAAAAAAACCCCAACAAAACAGGGAAAAACAGAGGATTTCCTTTAAAACACTACAACTGATCCAAACCAAATACTAATGCATATATATCCATTAAAGAATCACTGGGGTTTTTTTCTTCATCCACGCAGAGAAAAATGAATTAATAATGACCTTGACAAAGCAGTAACTGTAAGCCACTTTCAAGCTGACGGTCCTGTGTGGTAGTATTAAAAATTCCACACTACTTCTGAGCAACTATTCAGTTCAACGTGATTAATCAGGACACCTTATCAAGAGAAATAATAAAATTCTATTAATTCAATGTAAGAGCAATATGCTGTATTCCACCTCCCACCCCACCCCCCTATTTTCTAATGACAATATAATACATTTCTTAAAAAACACAGATCTATGACCATTGATACTGTTGTCAGGAAAGTAAAAAAGCAACCCAAGAAGACTTCAGAAACAAAGATACTTTGAGGTGAGCAACTAGTGGAAAATGCAAATAAACACTTTGTTATGTGAGAATAAATTGTAAACACAAAATACACTTTCGATAGGTTGTTCTTATTCCTCGTTTGCTCAATGTATTTGTTGGATTTTGTTAGGAGATAAAGTAGATTATGACAAGCCACTGGGAAAGCTCCTGGTGAACAAAACAAGAAAATTCTAGATGCTCCAGCCCGCAAGCCAACTTCGTCGAGGTCTCATCTTAAATGCCTCTGTGTGAACGCATGGAGCATGGGGAATAAACAAGAGGAGCTAGAGACATGCACATGCATGAGGGGCTATGACCTCACTGGCATTGTGGAGCCGTGGTGGGACAGCTCCTGTGACTGGGGTGTCAGAATGGAAGGGTACAGGCTCTTTAGGAAGGACAGGCCGGGGAGATGTGGAGGGGGTGTTTTTCTCTCTATGTCAGAGACCAGCTGGAGTGCCTGGAACTCCACCTGGGAAGGGATGAGAAGCTGACAGAGAGCTTATGGGTCAGGATTAAAGGGAGGGCAGGGAGAGGGGATACTGTAATAGGAGTTTGCTACAGACCACCTGTCCAGGATGAGCGAGTGGATGAGGCCCTCTACAGGCAGGGACTTCAACAACCCCAATATCTATTGGAGGGACAACACGGCAGGGCACAAGCAATCCAGGGGGTTCCTGGAATGTGTTGATGATAACTTCCTTCTCCAAGTGATAGAGCAGCTGATGAGGAGGGGTGCCATGCTGGACTTTGTTCTCACCAACAGGGAGTGGCTGGTGGGGAATGTGATGCTTAAGGGCAGTTTTGGCAACAGCGACCACAAAATGGTGGCGTTTGAGATCCTTATGGAGGCAAGGAGGGCGCGCAGCAAGCTCGCTACCCTGGACTTCAGGAGAGCAGACTTTAGTCTCTTCAGGGAACTGATTATCAGAGTTCCATGGGATGAAGCCTCGGAGGGAAGAGGGGTCCAAGAAAGCTGGCAAGTATTCCAGGATCTTCTCCAAGCTCAGGAGCGATGCATCCCAATGAAGAGGAAGTTGGGTAAAAACACCAGAAGGCCTGCATGGATGAACAAGCAGCTCCTGGACAAACTGAGGCACAAAAAGGAAGCCTACAGAGGGTGAAAGCAGGGACAGGTAACCTGGGAGGATTACAGAGAAATGGTCTGAGAAGTCAGGGATCAAGTTAGGTAAGCTAAAGCCCTGATAGAATAAAACCTGGCCAGGGATATCAAGGGAAACAAGGCTTCTATAGGTACATAGGGGATAAAAGGAAGAAATGTGGGCCCTCTGCAGAAGGAAATGAGAGAGCTGGATTCCCAGGATATCATGTCATATTGAATCGTATCGTATCAGATCACAGAATAGTTTGGGTTGGAAGGGACCTTAAAGTTCATCTAGTTTCACATCCCCTACCATGGGGATAAGGCTGAGGTGCTCAATGATTTTTTTGCCTCGGTCTTCACTGACAAGGGCACAAGCCATACCCCCTGAGTCATGGCAGGTAAGGGCAGGGACTGGGAGAATGGAGAGCCACCCATGGTTAGAGAGGATCAGGTTTGGGAGCACCTGAGGAATCTGAAGATGAACAAGTCCATGGGACCTGATGGAATACATCTGTGGGTCCTGAAAGAACTGGAGGATGAGGTTGCTATATTTCAATACATCATATCCAAGAAGTTGTGGCAGACTGTGGAAGTTCTCACTGAATGGAAAACAGGAAAGAGAAGCCCCATCTTTAAAAAGGGAAAAAAGGAAGCCCCAGGGAACTACAGGTCAGTCAATCTCACCCCTGTGCCTGGCAAGATCACAGAGCAGATCCTCCTGGAAACTACGCTAAGGGATTTGGAAAACAAGGAGGTGATTGGTGGCCTTCACTAAGGGCAGATCAAGCCTGAAAAATTTGGTGGCCTTCTACAATGGGGTCTTTGTGGATAAAAAGCAACCAGTCTCATCTACCTGGACATGTGTAAAGTGTTCCACACTGTCCCTCATGACACCCTTTTCTCTAAATTGGAGAGGCATGGATTTGGTGGATGGACGAAATGGATCTCGGTGGATAAAGAACTGGCTGGATGGTCGCACTCAGAGACTTGTGGTCAATGGCTCAATGTCTGAGTGGACAACAGTGATGAGCGGTGTTCCTCAGGGGTCAGTATTGGAGCCAGAGCTGTTCGACATCTTTGTCAGTGAGATGGACAGTGGGATGGAGTGCACCCTTAGCAAGTTTCCTGATGTCACCAAGCTGTGTGGTGCAGTCCATATGCTGAAGGGAAGGGATGACATCCAAAGGGACACTGACAGGCTGGAGAGGTGGGCCTCTGCCAATGTCATGAAGTTCAACAAGGCCAAGTGCAAGGTCCTGCACCTGGGTCGGAGCACGGACAAGCACAAGTACAAGCTGGGCAGAGAATGGATTGATAGCAGCCCTGAGGAGAAGGACTGGGGGGTACTGTTGGATGAAAAGCAGAACATGAGCCAGCAGTGTGCGCTGGCAGTCCAGAAAGCCAACCGTATCCTGGGCTGTATCAGGAGAAGTGTGGCCAGCAGGTTGAGGGAGGTGATCCTCCCCCTCTACTCTGCTCCCGTGAGACCCCACCTGGAGCACTGTGTCCAGCTGTGGAGCCCTCAACATAAGGATATTGACGGGTTGGAGTGGGTCCAGAGGAGGGCCACGAAGACGATCAGAGGGCTGGAGCATCTCTCCTATGATGAAAGGCTGAGAGAATTGGGCTTGTTCAGCCTGGAGAAAAGAAGGCTCCGTGGAGACCTTATAGCAGCCTTCCAGTACCTGAAGGGGCCTACAGTAATGCTAGAGGGTGACTTACAAGGGCCTGTAGTGACAGGACAAGGGGTAAAGGGTTTAAATTGAAAATGGGTAGATTTAGATAAGATATCAGGAAGAAATTCTTCACAGACAGGCTGGTGAGGCACTGGAACAGGTTGCCCAGGGAAGTTGTGGATGCCCCATCCCTGGCTGTCTTCAAGGCCAGGCTGGATGAGGCTTTGAGCAACCTGGTCTAGTAGAATGTGTCCCTGACCATGCGTTACTAAACTCTGCCATTCTAAACAGATTTCCTCTTATACAAAAGCAGAATTCACTGAGGAAAAAGGTCATTAATTTCAGAAAAATATTTTCTGCCCATCGCTATAGATTGCTAAGGAATTTTATTTTATTTTTATTTTATTTTTCTGCAAGTTGTGGAGATACTGCTGTTATAAAAGTAACAGTAAATTACTTTCATCACTGACAAGTAACCAAACAAAGTTTTTGCAACAAAGCTAAAATATTAGTCGATATGAACATCAGCTGGAATGTTAACACCTCCCTTCTTTTAAGAACTTTAAGAGACGGTAAAAGGATTATATTTAAGGTTTTTATGGAAGTAATAATGAGTTCACTCATACAACAATCTGAAATAGGATCTTATCTGCAGTAAGATTTTTTTTTCCCCTAATGTTCATAACAAAAATAATATATTTCAGTTATATAGGAAAATAATTAAGAATAGCTACTTTCTGCACAGCCCATTAAATTTCTAAATTTTCTGACAGCCAAAGCTGAATTACTGGTGTACACAAAGATGTGAACTCTATGGGAAAAACCCCCACAATTGCCAAATAAAGGATAGAAATGAAAGGGTGGAAGGGAGGGGGGTGAATCTCTGTCAGGGAAAAAAAATTGCATGAAGGAAGACCAAATGGCAAGATGTTGTTATAACCTTCAAACGTGCAATTTGCAGATTGATTTCCCTGCTGTCTTTGCATACTAGATGTAAAGATTATGCTGAAATCTAGGAAAATTTGATTGTACATGTGCCAAAGTGAATTGAGAACTTGAGTCAAATGCTTGCCCTGGTTCTAACAAATTCATAATGAGGAAATAGCTCTGCAAGGCATTTCTTTGTTAGCACATCCAACTAATTTTGCAGCTAAGCATTCTAAGATTGTAGGCATGCAGGATGAGTCTCTCTCACCAATTCAGTTTGTTCTTGTAACATGACTGAATCTGTGCAGCTTTAGCCTTCTGTGATAAGCATGAATGTAACACATCTCCTTGTATTTCTCCCGTCTTCGTGCTATAAGTGCTTTTTGGTTGGTTTTTATTTTAATTACTCACTGTCCCTATTTCTGGCTCATGTCCCTATTTCTGGCAAGCCTGTGGCCATCCCCAGAGCAGAAGTTAGGATTACCAAAAACCCATCCCACCCCTATCCCTCAATAAGAAATATGTCTCAAATGCCACCCATAGTCTGCTTTATTGATAGATGTACCACCTCTGGAGCAACACTCACCACTCCTATTCCTCAGTCATCTCTGTTTATTTGGAGTGTTTGGCTTTCTCCCTTCAGACACTTGTCAACATTTTTGGAAGATGTTTTAACTGGCACCCTGTCAGCAGACATATCTAAAGCAGGAAGGCTGACTAGCTGTGAAAGATATGACTCCCAACCCCAGCAAGACTCAAAGCACTGGAAACCGAAACAAACCCCTTAAGAGCATATGTTACCCTACTTACAATGAAGTTTTTGTGACATCCTTTTAATTGCAACCATATGACACTTGCTTGTAAGCCAGAGGCACTGAATATGAGTGAAAAGTCTCATGTGAAGTATTAAGCCTTGAGTTTTCAAAGGTACTTTCTGAATAGATGAGTAGCATCACTTACAGCACAAAAATAAACAAAACTCCAAAAGCTTTTTTCCAACATCATTTTGACTGTGCAATTCTATAGAGTGGACATATACAAATCATTCCTGGCAGAAAATTACAAAATACGGCCAGCAACCACATTTTTAAAAGACACCATTAGCAGAGTTGAATAACTTAGATTGGTGGGAACAGAATTAAGCATACAGGATTCAGAGAGAAAGAGAAAACATGACAAATTACTTTTAATAAGTGTAACACATATGGCATTCCAAAATGCTTCAACTGTAATGCTAGCCTTATCTGTGCACATGGTAAAATAGTATTCCCCTGGATACCAGTGATGTTAGTCCATGTTTCATCTAGAACAAATAAGAATTTATTCAGGTTTACATTCTCAAACCTTCTTTCCTGTTGTCCTTTTCTTTAAAATACCCCACACAAATTTCAGCTAAAGCATACTACCAAAGAATGCTCTTTTTTGTTTTTTTTGTACCACCTCCATTCCCCTCTCCACCTTTTTCTATATCCAAACACACTTTGAGAGATGTAGATAACAGTTACCTGACTGATTTATTTTGTAATGAGGTATGAAGCTCCAGAGTGTTTTCCATTAGCACGTCTTGCTTACACTGTGTGGGGTAGGAATGAAAGACAGCTTTATGTGACAGTGTTATGAGAAATCAGAGAGTGAGATGACATGCTGAGACATAATTTTAGAAAAGTGTGATTAATTTCAAAACAAGGATTGCAAACTCGTACAGTCTTAATTTTAAAAGAGCATAAATAATATCAAAGTATCAAGTGGGAAATACTAGAGAAAACAGCATCTACGATATAAGGAACAAATTAAAATTAAAAGTTGTGTATGCTAGATTAATCTCACTAGAGCTACCTGAGTTTAGCTTTGGATATAATTTGGTCCCTAAGTCAGGAAAGCACTTAAGCATGTGTGTAAATCGATCTTCATTTGGAGAAGCACTTTAGCACATGCTCATCTTAAAGCATGTTCTTTAAGAGTCATTGACTTCTGTGAAACTTAAACACAAGCTTAAAAATGTAATCAAGTAATTAAAGGTATATATTGAAAAGAGATGCGTCCCTGAAAGAGCGCCTTTGCCATGTACCTGAACGTGTTTAAATTCAGAGAACTCTAGAAATGAGAGAGTAGGGTTGAAACGGTATTGGTGATTTTATGCCTAAAAAGCAGAATAGAAAACAGCAGCTACTTAAACAGAATTTATGGCATATTCAGGTGTACAAATTTTGCCTTAAATAACCTCTTTTCTCAAGTGTTTATGGTTGGAAAGAGGCTTCCCCTGTGCTTGTGTGCAAGTCACACAGATCCTAAGCAAGTGTGTGTTGGGTTTGTGTGGTGGGAGGGTTTTGGTAGCAGGAAAAGGGTCACAGGGGTACCTCCTGTGAAAAACTGGCTCCCCCAGCTCCAAGTGAGAACCATCTCTGGCCATGGCGGAGCCAGGCAGCGCCTCTGTGAACTAACATATTTAAAATGGGAGAACACAAAATGAGAAGCAGCAGCAGAATGGAAACAGAGTGGAGAGAGGAGTAAGAGAAGAGAGGAATGGGATGTGAGAGATACAAGGCAGACAACAAAAGTCAGCAGAGAAAGAATGAGGAGGTGGCCTGGAGCAGAGGTTCCCTTGCAGTCTATTGTGGGAGGGCAGGCTGTGCCCCTGCAGCCAGGGAGGGTCATGGGGAAGCAGAGACCTCCCTGTAGCCCAGGGAGGAGCCCACACTGGAGCATGCTGCTGTGCCCAGAGAAGCCCATGACTCCATGGTAAGCCTGTCATGGAGCAATCCACTCCTGAAGGACCACCCACCTGCAGAAGGGAACAATGGTAGAGAAGTTGGTGAAGAAAACTTCCACTCATGGGAAGGACTCATGCCAGGGAGCTTTGTTGAGGACTGTCTCCCCTGGGAGGGACCCTACACTGAGGCAGGGACAGAGTGTGAGGAGTCACCCCACGCTGAGGAGGGAGGAGTAGTAGAGAGAATGTGTGGTGAACTGACTGGGAAAACCCCATCCCCTGTCCCCCTGTGCCAACTGCAGGGACAGGAGGTAGAGAAACGGGAAGCAAAGCTGGGTCTGGGAATAAGGTGAGGAGTAGGGGGAAGGTTTTTAAGATCTGTTTTGCTTTGTCTCTCATTGTCCTACTCCGATTTGATTGGTAACAATTAAATTGACTTTTCTTCCCCAAATTGAGTTTTCTCTGTGACCATAATGGTTGAGTGATCCCTCCCTGTCCTTTCTCTTGTCCACTGAGCCTTTTCTTATTATTTTCTCCTTCACATCCCACTGGCAGGAAGAGTGAGTGAGCAGTTGCCTGGTCTTTTGTTGCAGGCTGGGACTAAACTACAAGAAAGCGTTTTCCTGTTTCCATATTGCTGTTTGATTTTATTCATCAATTAGTATAGGCAGGGACAAAATGATTCTCCCACTTCTGTGACCAACCACGTTGGAGACCCTGACTACACTGTGGTTTGCTAATGTTTCTCATGAAAGAAGGAACCTGGCAAAACTGTTGTCTTCCTCCTGGACAAAATCTGCTAAAGTTTTGAAGTCTTCTGTCTCTCAGGGATACAGTTGGCAGCTTGAAATAACACAAAGGTGATGAAGATTATGTAATGAATGTCCAGTGACTTTGAGAACAGCAAAGGAAGGACAGAAATTTTAGCAAGACATGACTAGTCAGTTATGACCACTATTTCTATTTTAGGGTTGATCTTGAGAACAGCAGAAGATCCTGATACTATCCCTGGCTCATATTGGAATGTTGTATGAGATCTGCAGAAGGCTAATGAATTTATCCTCTGCACAGTAGAAGAAAATGAACTGCCAAGACACAATTTATTTGCCAAAAGTGGCACTGGAAGACTATGTGAAGAAGGATATTGAATATACATAAAGAGAATCCCAGGTTAGCTGCAAAGACGGAATAATTTTCATAGGAAAAAACAAGGGTCTGTAAAAATAAGAAAGACAAAGATAAAAATAAAATTTTTAAATCAGAGGAAAAACAGACAACAGATTTTACTAAATGACTAAAATAAATTAAATCAATAAGTCTATTTACACATGCAAATGTTAGAAAACAAAAGCAAGGAAAAAGAGGAAGAAAAAACTTAATAAAAACATACAATGCACTAGAGACTTTAATTGTAATGGTAAAATTAAAAATAGAAATAAAAATAAAATTGGTTAAAAATTACACTTTTACATCATAATGGCTTTCCTGAGTGAATGAAACAATTCAGAAGATAAATTGTGTGAATACCTGCTAGAAAGCACTTTTGAAATACATGGAAAATATAATCGGGCTGAATGTCAGAAAACACATTTACAATCCCAAATTAAAAGCAAAAATAAATGTAGAAAATTGATGTAGAGAAAGAATGTTTTATGCAGTATTAAACTGTGAAACATGAACATTCTGATTATGAGCTGCTCTGTGGGGACTAATACAAGAGGGTATCACTAACAGCAGAACAGTAGAGTAATTCAAGATTTTAGAGATCAGTGGGGTTCATCTCACCTAATTATGTGTGTAGCAGTGACATCAGGTAGTGAATAGTCACTGCAGAGCAACTGTTACCTTCAGATGGCTGTTCATACCTTTACAAAATTATTTTCAAAGACAGGCAGCATCAATTTCCTCTGAAGATGCTTATTTCTTTCTTTTGATGATTAAAGGATCCTGACTAGGTTAAACTTAGGTGATAATCATTTACATGGCCAGAGTTAGATGAGATGAATCTCATAAATTAAGGAACTTAGAAAATTGTTTTGTATTTTTTTTCCATTTTAGATAGTCATGTAGCTGATTAATTTAGGCCAGATCATAGCTAAATTTGAACTAGTGCTTAACAAGGAACATGGCATATTTTTGTAGGAAGGCAGATTAAAACATGTCAGCAAAACCTGGTCTGTCTAGAAATGTTTTTCAGTATCAAAATAACTTAGAAATCTAATTTACTTGCATAAATGGATATTGTTATTGCAAAAATTTATATTGATCCCCTGTCCAGAATCTGGTGACTAGACACACAGCACCAGCATGTCAGGCAACTGACACATCTAAGAGAAGTTAGAGTCAAAGGTGAGACACCTTTGGGTAGTTCTGCATACCTTAAATCTGAATCACTCTGTGCAGGCACTATCTTCCGTTACAGAACAGCAAGCAAGAAGTTAATAAACTTCCAGTGAGGCATCTGATAAATAATAGGATGAATCTAAGGAAAAATATATAGACAATCCTATATGTAGACAACCTCTAATCCACTAAGAAGCTTCAGTGAAAACAGGTTTACCACAAACTTAATTTTCCTTCTCTAAGAACATTAGTTCTTCAGGACCTCATTCCTTGATTAAATGACAATGCACTTTCTCTGGATTGTCTTGCAAGAATTGCTACTTCAAAACTTACTTTCTATAAAAGGTATTGTAAGGAAGGAGCAATTGTTCATTAAAGTCTCATAAAAGGCTCATAGTGCCCTTAGAAATGGATTGGTTTAAAACTCAGAGGGTTTATTTTTTCTAGTTACTCAAATTCTAAATCTTATGGTTACAAATGTTTTCTTTTTTTCAGGACTTATCTGCAAATCAAGTCAAATCTGAAATAATGTACAGTGAAAACCAGAAATGGAACAATTTTACTGAATTAGGGCAGATCATTGAACTACCTCATCTGGTTCACACCCATTTGCTATGACTCTGTGGATGAATTATGTGCAAAAGCTTCAGATTAGACATTTTCCTATTTTAAGAGAAGAATTGTGTTAAAGCAGAAACAGGGTGAGAAAATCAGCTAATCCAGAAGAGTTCATCTGCAGTATTTAATCCAAAATAATTCTTCCTATCCTCATAGAAAAATCCTTATTGTGCAGTAAGTGAGAGATGAACATCAATATTTAAAGAAAGACTTGTGGTATTTCCAATTTTCTCAAAGACATCATTTGGAACCAGTGTAATTTATTGTCAATATTCATTAAATACTTCCATTGTGTTTTACTACTATTCACATCATGTTTTTCTCATAATGAAAGAATCATCAACACCCATTTGTTGCCTTCCACAGAAAACAAAATTTTCCTAATGAAAAGCAAGGGTTTACAGGCTTTTTTTTTAAATTCTTCCTACACACAATAGAGAGATGGCCTAAAGCATCACATAGATTAAAGTAGTCCTAATTAGTTTAGTTTTGAATTCAGTTAATTGTTAGCTTTCAGCCTAATAAGCTGATTAAATAACAAATTCTAAGCTATCAAATGAGGTAAATACCTCTCTGCAACATATTATTAACAAATTCTGTTTGGCAAACATCTGAAATATGCTATCTGCTCAGCTTTCTGATAGAAAGGAGAACCTTGGCTACTATCCTGCCTACTCACACCCACATGTGTGCTCAAACACAGAAGTAAACGAAGCGCACAAATTGAGAAGTTTATTGACAAACTGAACTGTTGTTTAGAAAAGGAATCCATCTTATAGTAGTAAGATCTAGTAAGACTAAGAGAGAGAGGACAGAAACATTTTGTCCACCACCAAATACTTTCACACCTAAAAATTCCCAGGGGAGTACCAACCATATTCACTCATTTCACTGTGTCCTGAAAGCATCCTCAAAAAAACCCCAACAAAATCCACTGATACTAATCTATCTAAAATATTGAAATACATTCATGATCACATATATGCCTCACTGCACTGCTTTCTAATCTGCATCTCCTAATTATTTTCACCCTTTTGCTCTCTTTCCCATTTCTCCTTCCAAAATCTCCTCTGGCAATGAATAGCATTTTACGTAGCACACTAAAAATATGTGACATAATGAAGAAGATCTCATCCAGTACTTAGTTTGTTTAAGCTTTGGAATTTCACATGAAGGTAGAGATCTTATTTCTGATGCTTAAAACACAATGTGAAAAGAAAGGAAAGGAGCTTCCAGCTTTACCCTGATGGAGAATGTCAGTGAAACTGTACAGAGCATTTACAACTTATCAACATTAAAGTAGAAATAATCCATACATTTGAGTTCAGAAGGCATTTTTTACAATGTTTTGGCTACACCAATTTCCATTGTTTAGGCTTTTGGGTATTTGTAAAATTATTTCTCAACACTTGCTGGGTCAGAAGAGCTTCAAATGCAAAACACCTAAATAAAAATAAAACCTGCCTAAAACATGTCAGAACTTTTTGCACAACTTCAAAAGAAAAATGAGGTAAAAATCTATCTGCAACATGCTACTGGCAAGTTCATATAATATACAACTATCTGCAATGATAGATAAATTGTAAAATCTATTGTTATGTAAGATCAGTGACAGCATAGCATAGGATTTAATAACAGGTATTTTGAAGAATTACCCACTGAATTGTTCTCCTAACTTCTTTCTGAATCAGTTATTGCTGCTGGCTATTCTATGTACATACTTTTATTTTGCTTTACTCTGTCATATATAAGCACTTCCAGTGAAGTTCTAGTCACTGCAAATAACATCCATCATGTGTTGTTTGCTTTAGCGTGATGATTCTTCCTCACCATGCCCTTGTTCATCACATTCAATCATTTTATCTGGCCTTAGATTAGACAACGCTTTTCGGCAGAAGCCATGTGTGTCTGAACGCTCATTATAAGAAGGCCTCTGAGCACTTCTATTTCCAACGATATCTTTTGAATGTTCATGGAAGTGGTTCCTTAAAGTATCACATGGAGCCACATGTGTTCCCCACTGCTTAGTATGTGTTTTTCTTCTGAACCACATTTAAAAAGTCAAATAAAACCAAAGGAAAACAGTATTGATAGCATATGAAAAGAACAAACCAAAACCCATCTCCCAGAGTATACCAAAGGCTGCATATGTCTGAAATAAAAAGTAACCATGACTAGGCTTCTGAAAGGCTGTAGATTAAATGTGAAAATTTATATGAACATGTTTACTTTTTACGTTACTTTCTCATGCATGTCAACAAGTCCAGTGTAATCACTATGTAAAAAGTTATCAAAGACCATATACTACTTCAACAGCAACTAACAAAAGCAATCACTTGGTGAAAAATTGGTAGACCCCTCAGGAGTCTGAGAAGTAGTAGTTACTTTGTACTGGTAAGGTGTAATTAGATGACAGAGAAAACCTCATATAAACCCAGTTTCAGAACAAGATTTAGAAAGCAGTTTATGAAAACTCTACTTAGTGTTGTCCTAAAGACAAAGCTTGAAATTAAGACATTATTAGGAATCTATTCATAATTATTTGTAAAGAATTGGTTATTTCTTTCAAAAGCTAGGGGAAAAAATGTGGAAAATAGCCTGCATTAATCCAATATGACATTCCTCGAGTTTTACATAGGACTAATTCATGGCAAACTTACAGCAAAAAATAAAGTAATTGGTAGCAACAAGGTCTCACAGTTTCTCAGAAGAACTAAATCATATGAAACTCACTCTTTCTCCAGACACTTGCAAGTGCTTCAGAAGTTGTTTCAAAGCAATATTAATAGTTCTGTGAGTAATTGCTGCTGGAGGGAGACTGAAAATGGACCTTCCTGGGAACAAAACTGTAAATGATGTTACATTCTTTCTCTCTGTATAAGCAAAGGTGGTTAGATATTAAAAATATACTTCCCAAGAAAGCTCAATTACATAGAAATAGAAATACTCATTCAAAATGTGTTTCTGGGCTACATTTTTAACTCTTCTTTATAGGAATGATTATGGAAATAACTTTGCTGAAAAGCCCCAAGGAGAAAGTAAAGCACCAAACTGTGTGTTTAAATGAAAATGGATTTAAAAATGAAATATTGGAGTTGTTGTCATTCAACACTTTGGCAATATAATAATATTTTACAAAGGCTTTTTGGATCCTCCAGTAAAGGCATAATCCAGCTCTGATTCATATAACAGTTGTTAGCTCACAGAGTTCAGATGTAACTATACCACACTCCTTTCCTCTCTTATTTCTGGCACCAGGAAACAATATAATTATAACCAGCTTTAATATCTGATCAGCACGTGACCTCTTTTTCCTTTGCATAATAACTTTGCCACAACTCAAGTATCTGTGTTCTGCTGCAATTAATATAAATCTATTCAAATAAATAAGAGAGGAAAAGAAAACAGAACTTGCACATTAAGAATGAACCATGTCCTCTGTCTTTTACCACTTAATAGTGCCATCTTAAAATAAAACATAAACTCCTGCTGTACATGTGCTTTACTGATACAGTTTATCACATAGTTATACAACCATTATACATCTATATTCCAGTCACATGCCAGTCTCCTACTACGCGATTAAGGATGCAAATTTATCAAGTGATGACTGGTTCAAATGCTTTTCATGTGAAATACTTAAACAGAATTGTTACAGGAACAAAATGGTACACAAAGCTGAAGATGGAACTTATAATGCTGAGGAAAAGTTGAGTGATTTATATTCAGAAAAGACTTGATCCAGAAGAGATTGAGCAAAAGCAGAAAAATAGCATGTGCTGTGCAAAATACACAGTTTTGGTAAAGACCTTCCTACAAAATACTTTGTCAATAACATATCAGTAGATCCACCTCGCTGACACTGCAAGTACAAGCAGCTCAAAAGGGTGAAAATAAATGACCAAAACTCCAAAAGACTTCCAATATAATGAGCAGATCATATTACAAAAAAAAAAAAAAAAAAAAAAGGCATGAAAGAACCTCACTGGGATATTTTTCATACAGAAAAGACAACAAAACAAGCTTCTAAGGCTGTAAATACAATATTCTGAGACTGTTCTCTAGTACTGAGATCACCAGCATGGAAAAGCTTGTGCTACTGCTATATAACTCCATTGCTCTCCAAAACAATGAGGTCAGGACAAGGCACATCTGAACTGCCTACTGGGGATGGTCTCTGGTCTGCTCTGAATACTGGGCTGTGCCCAGAACCTCCTTGGAAGAGTCTTCTTTGGCCTGGGCCAAAACCATGTGAGGAACAACTCCAAAAACAAGGCAGACAATTTGGTTCCAGTGGCTGGAAACATTCCTTGACGCTGTTTTGTATAGTATAAATACAGCCTATGTTGTCACTAGAGATTTGCTATTGATAGTCAAGTTATATGGAAGGTATTTCAATGACATGTTCATGAATGACAGATCTCTTAGGGAAGCATTGAACAGATTTCACTTCTTATGAAGCAATAGCTCTTTACAGAATACAATCAGGAAAAGGCACTCAAAGCCTCTATGAATATAAAAGGCACAAAATACACCTTTCCAGGTTTATTGAATTATACAGCAAAAAAGGTATAGTATTTAAATTAATATATTAACTAATTTATTATTCATTATATTGATTATAACATTAAAACATCAACTTTAATTTAGAGATATGCATTTAAATTAAATTCTGAATTCAAGATATCCTCAGCTGTATGTTTTTAGAAACAAACAACACACACTCTTGCTTCAGAGGCAATTACTTTACAGTATAACGCAACACACTGACAGCAGTATTACCAAACACATCAAATATGTGAACATGTGTGTGTTTACAGGTTAGTCTACAGGCTTTTCAGATGTTTGAAGTAAAATATATTAAGAACAGATTTTATCAAATTACTAAAAAAACCTCTTAGACTTCCATTTATGAGAATATTTATGCACCGAATATAAAGCATTATTAGAGTATAACCCAACTGTGAACACGTTATTTATAAGGAAACTTCCAAGTTAATGAAAGCAACCTGATTACTTCTGGAATGGCATTATAACCAGCAGATTTAATTAAAAAAAAAAAAAATTGGTTTGCCTTCTTAACTCCAGACAAATGGGTCCAAATCCAGAAAATCCCAGTTCTCGTCTTAACATTTTCCCAAAAAAACCTAAACCAAACAAAACCAACCTCAGTCTAAACATACTTTCATATAAATATTTAATTCCTTTCTTTGAAAAATAAAATATCAACTTGTTTATTTTACATTAAAAAAATGTGAAAGCAACCTTTCTTTCTGTTTACAGAATAAAGAAAAGTAACAAGTCCTTGGCCAAGTTGCCCTTTTATAGCTGTGCTATAGGACATGCAGAAATTTTTTGACCTCTCTTAACTTCCAGAAAATAAATGGGACAACACATGTTCAATCAAAGTGATTTTATTACCTGAGGCTTCCCCTCAAATCTGCAGCTGCTAGCTGGAAAGCAGAGAAATGAGGTCACGAGGATGAAGACACTAACTTCCAGAGCTACAGAGGTACTCCTGGATGTTCCTTCACTGACAAAAGTACTTTAGCTGGCAAGTATCTTCTTTTGATCAGTTTTTTTAACACTAGCAGACAAAATTTGTTTTGCCTGTTAGTAACCAGACCTACTCTGGACATCTAAGTCATGGTAGAAAGCAGATCTTGGGCATAGCGCATCTGCTGCACAAAAGAATCAAGACATCAAAGAGTTTGTTGGGCTGGATCTCAGGAAGTCTCTACTCCAACCATGTGCTCAAAACAGCATCAGCTTTAATATTAGCAAATATTGCTCAGGGCTTTACCCAGTCAGGAGATCCTCTAGGGATGGAGACTGCAGAGTCCCCCAGATAACTTACTCCTGAGCTTGACTGTCTTCACAGTGAAAAAGTTTCTCCTTCTATCCATACATACTCACTGCCAAACATGCAGACATAACGCTACACTGTTTGCTTCGTAAATCTAGTCTCACAAGCATGCCTACGGTATATCATGTGAACTGCGTACATGCTCTGACACCACATGCAGCTATACAGCAGCTGTCCAGGCTCCATGCACTCTTGTCTTAAGATTTTAAGCATGAAAAAATAATCCTTTATTATCCTTTGTTGTAATCCAAGATTATTTGAAAATGCATAAATACACTTCACTCTGTGATCCAATGTACCATTGTCTGCAACAGCTAGTTTTGTTATTTTCAGGAGATATCACTGTGTCTATGAATGAAAGGGAAAAGAAAATGGAAATTTGCTTCTACATAATTGTTTAACTCAAAATAATACAGCAAATATGACTACGTGCAAGTCATCACGCCATCTTTAGGGTTATGTTTTGAAAATGGCAAACAACTTATTCTCATCTACCAAATTAGTTTTACAACAAGAGGAGACATTTCACTTTGTCAGATGTGAACACACAGGGATGTTAAGGTAGGATCCCAGTTTTCCTTGTAACTTGCCCTTAAAAAGAAGTTTGCACATTTTCTAGCTATTAAAAATTACTCTTGTAAAGATTGGTTGGCTGCTCAGTTGTAATTTTTAAGTTCTTTATAGATGGCAAAAAGACCTTGTCAGCAACTAAATAGTACTTTCAAGCATTTTAGCGTGTACTAAAAAATTTTATGATGCAGCTTCTAAGTTAGAGAAATTTGATCATGTACGTGCTCAGGTTTGTGGCATCACTGAAAGATTACCTGACAACAAAGAACCAGTGCCAATTAATTTGGTCATAAACATAACTTTTATCTAAAACACCCCGGGGCAAAGCAAAATAAAAATGAAAAAGTATTGTAAAGACACAATCATGTTCAATTAACTGACTTCAAGTCTTACTTTCAAGGAAATAAAATTATTACATCCTGATTCAGTCACTTTTTCTTCTGAAAAAAAAAGAAAAATAAAAAAGAAAAACATATTTTTAGACTCTGCAGGAATTGCAAAGTTTGTCAAAAAAAAGAAAATGGTTTAATTGTCTGAGGAATATCATACGGTTCAAAAATACTGAATTGTGTGTTTGCATGCTTTAGAAATCTTGTTGAGAAATAGCTTCATGTTTTATCTTAAAATCCCAGCCTTTTAAATTTACTTAAAACTTGTTGAATTTATTTAGTCTGTTCCTACATCAAATGGAAAAAATATTTTTCTTGTACAAACAGACTTGGGCAGATTGTAGAAACCCATTAAAAATAATTTCTGCTAAGGCTGAGATTTAAATTAATTTCAATTATATGCATAAAGAGTTATGAAGTGGAGTTCAGAAAGCAAAGATGCATTGAAATGCATTAAAACTGATAATATGTACCAGTTAATACTAAGTCAAAGTTAAAAATAATTGAGAGCAGTGAGAATTGAGAGCACTGTGGAATCATATATGCAAAAGAAAAAAAACCCAAACATTCAGTTTAAGGGAAATGGTGTTTGTCATCAGTATTCCTTAGAAAAAAACCATTATTCCATAGTTAATATTGTTCTTGAAAGATGGTTATCAAGTACTTCCATATGAAGGGGCCCAAAATGAAGATTGATTGATTATAATAAAATATTATAGAAAGGACAAAGTGGTATGGTTAGGGAATATTTCAATGTTCATCACAACATTAAGTATCAAGTCATTGTTTTCTTGTAGGTGTCATTAAAAAACTTTTGCACAGGTTGTCTGAGCACTGTCACCAGCTATATATCAAAAGTAGATCACTGAAAACTAAAATATATATATATATATATATATTTTTTTTTTTAAGGAATCAGCCACCTTAATTTAGCTATATAATATTCTGACTAGTAATATTATATGTCACCATTATGCTAAGCCAGGCAGGGGCTGAGGAAGAATAAGGATATTTTTGTTCCCCATTCATCCCCATCTCCCAAATTACAGAGTTAGCACGTGTTCATAGCACAAAACTCTTTCCTCTGAATTTCTGACATTAGTTCTCGCACAGCTCCAGCAAGTAGCATTGCTCAGGACATTGGTATGCCAGTTGCAGAAAATTATAGAGAAGGTAAAATGCTATGTAAAACCATGAAATGTGCTTTGCTGTCCTTCAGATCTTCACTAGGCACACCACTGAACTGAGGTGAAGCATGAAAAGAGGTCTAGTTTTCCCCCACCTTACTCATTTCTAGGCTGAATCTAGCCTTGTAACCCAGAGATAGTGCAGTGTCCTGTTATATGAAACACCCTGAAACAAATAAACAAACTGGAAAACCTCCATAATACTCATTATAGCATTTCCTTCATAGTCCTCAGAACGTTACGTCAGTCATTCCTCTCTGACATGCCCACCTAGAAGCTTTTAGTCTTGATGAAGGCTGGGAAGGCCATTTCTGTGCTAGCCTCCTACTAGAGGAGACTTGAAACAAAACTTGTACCAGTGCCAAAACGGCCAGTACCATCCACATAGAGAAACCAATACAAATGCATTTCTTCTATGTAGAAATAAATGTCTGAATAAGAAAAACATGTGAAAAATTACTAGCACGTTTACCAGTCAGATCTTACCTAAAGAAGGCATGGTATATGCCAGCTCAGAAGCAACTCTTAATTTTGAAGCCACAGGGATTTATTTTTTTTTTTTTTTTTTTTTTTGATTTCTCTATGCTGAATGCTTTAGAATTGGAAATTATCTGGTTATAGTGACAATATTCGTAAAACTGCTAAGGATGTGATTATTTACTGATTTCAAATTGGGAAACATACTCACCCAGTAGCAGTCTGGAAATCTCACTCTGTATTACAGTATAAATAAATCGTGCTGTCATGTTGCCCTGCTCTTGGTACATAAAGGGAAATGGAGAACTTGTAATTCATTCCAGTTACTGAATAAACAATTAAAATCCCTGCAGATATCTGACTGAATGGCAGGATCTCCTTACACAGAGAAAAATGATGATGACGACAATAACAAAAAAATTTAACAATAACCACCCTGAAATAATCCACTTCAATCTGGATAGATAATTGGCACAGGCTAATAGAGTTACCATGAGTTTAGTATGTTTTTACCATGTTTTTAGTCGTATGACACACCATAGATATTTTCGCATTCACATGACTAGAGAGTAGAAAAGAGAGCCCAGAATTACACACACTAAAGTAATAATATTCAATTAGGTACTGTCAGATATAAAAAATAAATCTACCAAAACCCCCACAGACATGTTTTAAATTGAAGCCAATGCTTTATGGTTTATAAGACAACTGGAATGAAATTCATTCTAATTGAACTAAATATCTGCATCTGAGCTAATAACCCTAGGTGCTTTTCATAAAGAATGAAAAATAGGTTTATCTTGCATATGATTCATTTCTACTTAAAGAAGTAATCTAGAATAGGTCAAATGAATTATAGCCCAAAATGGCTATCTTTCTCTTAAATATACAGGTTAATTATCTCTGATGCCGAAGTGTATACTGTAGATATCTAAAGCTAGGCAAGATGAATCCCAGTCAAAATGACTGGCTTAGACACCAATAGGTCAGTTATAAAAACCCAGTATATTGAAGAGATTTGGTTATATTATGCTTAGTTATATCCACTGGTGCTTTAAAGAAAAAAAAATGTCTGAAGTTTCTTACTCCCTTCAATTCTCCTTGAGAATGAATTTGTTCTACACAAACCTTTGACTAAGTGCCTTACGTGTCAGTGTTTTTAAACTGCTGAAGTTCCAAACTACCAGCTAACTTCCACTTTAAAATTGCAGTAAATTAAACAACAGTTCTTAAGTTGTCTCTAATTGGCTATAATTAAATCTTCACTCCTAATGATACCGTCCATTCCAAGGACAAATTCAACATGGTAAGAGGTGTAGGAAAGGAGAATTATAACAAAATCCTATGTCTTGGCATACAGCCATGTGTAAAGGGCACATACTAGCACTTCAACAGTTTCTGCAGGAGCTGCTGGAAAAGAAACAGTCCAGAGAGAGTACAGATGAGACACAGTAAAAGGTACAACCACTTTTCTCATTGTGGCTCTCCATACCCCTTCAACTACATTTTATCTTGTAAATCAATTCTTCCTTTGTCAGAGGAAGCTTAACCAAATTCTGCTTTATATACATTATTCTCCAGCAAGGTATAACCATGTTAACAGACCAAAGATACTCAACATGAGGATGTGTGGCCAAATCCAGATATTAGCAGATTTCCTGAAATTACTCTACTTTTATTGGAAGTTATTATCTTTAACCATTGATTAGTTGTTGCCCAGGAATCCACAAAGCCTCCTCTTGTTAACATGCCCAGGTTAACAACGGATGATAGCAATGGGTAGCAAAGTGAGTTTTAACAGTGTGCATGAATGGAATATTCTATTCTTATATGATGTTGCCCTAAGCCAGAGACCCCTAAGGAGGAAATTATCAATGACAAGCTTTGCAAGAAATCACCATCAGTCAGCATAAGCAATAATCAGATTATTGCAAAGACGCTTTTGACAAAAAGGAATCAATGTGATAAGAAGAATAAAGAATCATGATATTTTGTGATGGGGGAGACACCTTGGAAGGGAAAAATGGTAATATGAGCAGTAGTCCAACTCCAACATGTCACTTCCAGAATTCAACCCACAACCATCCTGACCTTCTTCTGGGTCTAACGGGGTCTCCTTCCATGTGACAGCATAGGCAGCTGCAGTCCAGCTAGAGAGATGGCACTGCACGGGTGCCACATGCTGGGACCCATGCCTGTAAGTACTTGTGTGAGCCCAATAGACCTTTTGCAACTGCAGTAGGTTGTAGGAAGCAGCATGGGTATGGATTTGAAAGTCTGCCAAGAAACTGAGAGAACTTCTACTGGACAGTAGCTGAAAAAGTAGCTAACCAATTCAATTTTCAAAGTATTGTAGTATGCCAAAGTTTTTTGTTTACATGTACACTTTAAGCTAAACAGTTTTATTTATGTTACAGTGTTATCATTGTTCTCTGTCAATGGTTGGTAATACAAGGAACACACACGACAGAAAAAGTCATTGCTGTGGAAGCCAATTCAATAGTCTAACAATGAGGCTCCTCAGCTTCATTTTGAATTCATTAACTGAAGGTTTTTGAGGAAACCCAATGGTGGTTTTAATTTTTTTTTTCATATTTATGCAAACACCACTTATGAATTAAAACGGTGATGGTGATTTTTATGACAGCTTCTCATCTAAATTAACCTCTGCTTGATGTTATGGAGACATTATGATTTTAAAGATAAAAAGTGATATCAAATGTAAAACTGATAGAATACATTAATATTCTGTTAAGTCAAAAACTAAGAATAGTAGTGATATTGTTATCACGTAAGAAAAGCGTGTGCAAAAACATTGCTTTTTCCTTCCATCCGTCTCAAAATTTCTCATTCCAAACTTTCTCTTAGTATCTAAACTAAATGTAATTATGTTGTTTCATAGACAATTTTATGCCATAATGTGTTGGTTCAAATGATCTTAGATTATATAGAAAAATAAACAAAAATAATAGCAATAATAAATTAATTTCAAAACCCTTATTTCCTCCATGGAAGATTCTCACAAAATCCGCCTAATGTTGATAAAACTGGTTTAGCTTAGATTTCAGATCATGAATTTGGCTTCTTTCCTTTCTCAAGCAGAAGGTGAAGAAATATAATGTTATGTAAAATGATTATTTCTCTTTTACTCATCTGCAGACTTTTGCCAGTGCTTAGATGTTATGGGAAATGACAGCAACATAATTTTGGACAATGTTTGTCCTAAACCTCTGCCAGTTTATCCCCCTATATCTGACATTGTGGCCAGGGAGTTTATTCTGAATGCAGAAGTTAGCCTACATATTTGGCCATCACATATTTCAGGTGAATTAATCCCTGCACCAGGCAGTACATGCAGCAGTATCTGATCCATTCTATATATTATGCCTTGCAGTATTTTGTGGTTTTAAAGTGCACCATTTTCACTCCTAGATTTTTCCTCCTAGAATCAGTGTCTGTCTTTCAGGTGAAAGTAAGTCCTGTTAAGGTAAAAACTGAGTGAGGAGATACACAGATGCAAATTTGAGGATTGTATATGAATTCAGTGTTGGTATTTTCTTTAACTGGTTTTAAAAGTATACAGAAACTTTCATAATCTTTTGTGAAATAGATGACTAAAAAGACAAGGTAAATACTTTTGGGGAGGGTAAGTGGAGTCACTGCAGTATAATCATAGAAAGGAATACATCTAAGAACAGAGAAGCTGCTATGTATTTCAATCCCTTTTTTCTACTAGCTCTTTCAAACCTGCATTTGACTTTCTAACACTAATTGGAGTATTGACTGACCATATAAATGCTTGCCCTCATTGTTCTACTCTCACAAATTAACTAGTGAGTGCCTCCAGTTATCTAAATAAGGTGCTGATTGATCGTGTGGAAATAATTAATCAAGCCATAGCTGATATGATCTCCAGCCATGTCAGAACTTTCCTTTCTCATTATGCTTACCTAGTGCAGAATTTAAATTTACAGCCTGTGGCAAAAGGTAATGTTTTTTGTGAGGTTTCTACAAGTCAAATTACAAGGAGGAAGTCAGATTTCATTGTAATAAGACTTTAAATGAGTCCAATTACATTTTAGTTCAAACAGTCTTGTTTCAAATATTGTTCTGCCTGTCTGGCAGCATTTAATAGAAGCCAACACAGGGTTTAGAGCACTGGGGAACAATATGCCAACTTTCCTGTCTTGAATCAGTGGAAGCAGGCGTCCTTAGTGGACAGGCACTTAAATGCATGTAATGCAGAAACTGAAATGCTGTTACAACTGTATTTCTCCTTAACGACAAGTAGACATAGTAAGCAATACAATGCCTTTTGCTACAGCAACTCATTTATCATGAACAAGCTTACTGTCCTTCACCCTTCACCCGCCCCACATACACACACACACGCTTAAAAAAAAAGATCTTTTTAAATGAAAAAGCAGGAGTAGCATATACTACTACTTTGTTCAGCAAGTACGTTACACTGTCAGTGATCCTACAAAGTCCCCAGATTCCTGCACAGTATGTTAGCTAGGAAAAGCACAGCAGAAGTGATCTTGTAAATCTTCCGATCCAGAGTACTGCAATGACAAACAGCTGCTACTTGCTAGTCTTTCTTGACACACTGACTTGGTCCTAGCTGGAACTTCAGCACAGACATTCTTATAGAGAAGGGGAATTACCTAGCACTTCCTCTTGACACACTAGAAATAGAAGAGAAAGAAGAGAAGAGAAGAGAAGAGAAGAGAAGAGAAGAGAAGAGAAGAGAAGAGAAGAGAAGAGAAGAGAAGAGAAGAGAAGAGAAGAGAAGAGAAGAGAAGAGAAGAGAAGAGAAGAGAAGAGAAGAGAAGAGAAGAGAAGAGAAGAGAAGAGAAGAGAAGAGAAGAGAGAAGAGAAGAGAAGAGAAGAGAAGAGAAGAGAAGAGAAGAGAAAGAGAAGAGAAGAGAAAGAGAAGAGAAGAGAAGAGAGAAGAGAAGAGAAGAGAAGTAGAGAAGAGAAGAGAAGAGAAGAGAAGAGAAGAGAAGAGAAGAGAAGAGAAGAGAAGAGAAGAGAAGAGAAGAGAAGAGAAGAGAAGAGAAGAGAAGAGAAGAGAAGAGAAGAGAAGAGAAGAGAAGAGAAGAGAAGAGAAGAGAAGAGAAGAGAAGAGAAGAGAAGAGAAGAGAAGAGAAGAGAAGAGAAGAGAAGAGAAGAGAAGAGAAGAGAAGAGAAGAGAAGAGAAGAGAAGAAAGAGAAGAGAAGAGAAGAGAAGAGAGAGAAGAGAAGAGAAGAGAAGAGAAGAGAGAAGAAAGCTTTTAACCAAGCCGTCATAATCTTATGACAACAGAAGGAGCCTGAGAGCTACCCCAGCTTCTCCCATAGTGTGCCTACTGTCTCTCTTAGTTACACAAGATCCTGACCTACACTAACAATACATGTTTGCCCAAACGGTTGTCAATTTCTGCTACACCTAGATACCCACCACCACTGACAAAAATTGAACAAAAAGCAATATTTGATTAATAATTCCTAAAGTGTGAATGTACATGTAGTTCCTAAATGTGCATACTTCAGCAACATTCCTTCAGATAAGTTTGGTGGTGAATAGAGGCCTTACAGCATTTTCCACTGCTGTAGGTGGCAGAAACAAAGGCTCTGCTTTAATTGCTTATGAATCAACTTAAAGTTGATTTTTACATTTTTAAAAGAGCACAATTCACAGCTTCCTCCAGCATACAACAGAAAATTTATGCTTTTACCCTTTGAATGCAGAAAGCATGTGTTTATAGTAAGGAGGAAAGATCTCTTTTCTGCACCTTCAGATGTATTCCTGTGTGAATATATCTGCAAAGTGTTTGACATTAAAACATAATTACAACAAGGAACTGTCACACAGAGTATTTGAAAGCAATGCACTTAGTTTGTAATGATATATCTTTAATAGCCATTTAGGATCCTCACCAAAAGGAACAGAACACAAATCTGCAACATTGTCCAACTGGGAAAATAAATGGTCATCTTGTTTCACTCATAAATGAGAACTGTTGGCAGTGAACCATTATGGAGAAATATATTACCTTATTTCCAGTGGTAGACCATTATCAAATGCTACCAGATGCTCATCTCAATTGTCAGTGTCATATTTGAAGACTCTAATGATGCTAGCTAGTTTTCTACATAACAAAATATAGGATGTTTTCACCTCAAAGCTGCTTATCCCATGATACAGTCTGATTTTTCAAGCAAGTCCATTTCCATTCTGAATGCACAATTCCTTCAAAATAGACCACAACTTACTGGAAGCTTTATTGTATACTGCTGCAGAAGATTGTCCTGGTAGCTCACATAGCTTAATTCCCAAAAGGGAGGTAAATATCTGAAATGCAACCTCACTGGTTATGTTAGCAGTATTGAACTTATCATGAATGTATTATTTTATGTTTTAATCACAGTACAGAATTTTAATCAAGTAGGTATGTTTAAGGAGAATGAGTAAACAAAACAAAAAACCCAACCCCCTAAAAAGGTGTTAAAATATATTAATGTATTTATTAGAAGCAAACTTACTCTGAATACAGAACAGCTACTTTTATATACATACATATATACATATAGCATACTTTCATGCTACAGTGTTAAGTTATGGCTTATATTTTAAACCACCTAGTAATTTTTGGCCTCTGTCTGCTGTTCATATGGCATTTTAAACCAGGCCGGCCTGAGTAAAGTAAAAATGCCTATCACATTTGATAACCATGCAGCACATAGCAGTGCTTATCTAAGTGGATCAAGCCATGAGTCAGAATGTTGAATGACCATTTGGTGTTGTAAATAATTAAAGGAATGCCATGAAATAATTTATTACAAATGGATTTTTAAAAGGGAGTCACTAAGTGCATATGAGTTCCTTGGTAGGAGATCTCACTGCTTCAATTACTGAATTCAAATACCATTATTGAGATCCTGCTGGGAGAGCAGCATAGGTGCTTTCTGGATGGCCTGTTTGTTTGCTTCCTTCTCTATTCTTATTGTGTAAGTATTTCTTGTTCTGTAGAAAATATGTGACTGCTCAAAAGGAGGCTAGAAATAATGAGTGGAAAAGGTTTATTAAGGCCAGATTTGAAACCCCACACCAGAAAACAAAACATATTATCCACATTATAATAAAATGTCATTCACAGTTAATTTACAGATCAAACCTAAATCCAAGCCTACTTACAGAGGCTTTGATAAACATGCTTCAAATTGTATCTTGATTTGCTTCACTTAAATGGAGCATGTCCTTTTAAAATTCACAGACCCCTCTCCTTCCAAGGCACAAGTCACCCCAGCATCTCACAGCTCTTAGCATCACCATCAGATGCAGAGGGACTCTACATCAAGTAAAACCCTTTATAACAGCCATGATCTTCACCACATTTTAATCAAGGTGTTTTCAGCACTGCCATGTGTTATCACTTGTAAGGAATCCCTCTGAGCTAAACACAGCACTTAGTGTTTTAGAACTGAAGAGCACGTATTTATAGCATCTAAATTTAAAAACAAGTATCTTCAAGAATTTTTAAGATCTAAGTGCACTAAAGGAAGGAAACATGGTAAGTTCAAAACTTCATCATCTTCCACAACAAGAGCTTGCAATTTTCTTTAAAACACCTTTATGGTTTATTTTAATAATTCTCCTGCATCCAGAAATTGCTGTCATCTCTCTTTTGTTATGTGAACAAAGTAAATGTTTCAAGCACATCAGTGTCAACAAGAATTGTCAGTTCCAGTCACATGTTTCATTGCTTTCATAAGAAAACACAACTTATTCCACAACACCTGGCACAGACATTAATATTCAGGTTGAGTGTTTCAAGTTAGTGTTGCATGGTAAGTTTATGCGTATTCTTTGATGCCAGAATTTATAACTGTTCTGTATTTGAATGACCAGGCTCATGACTTCACGAGTGGCCTACAGCAACCTATAAACAGCAGAATTAATCTGCAGAATAATTCATCATATACTGTGTAGACGTACATTTTAAGAGTCCAGCCTTGCCAACAAGATACCAGCATGCATACAAATATTCTTGCTTTGTGTGCCATTTGCGTAATTGTTTGTGAGAACAGAGAGCTAGTCTGGAAATTCAGAAAACATACCTGTTGTATTAGTTGGGAACTAGAGAGCTTCTTATGCTTTCTAAATGCAACTCATATTTATATTCAACAGATAATCTTTTAATTAGAGTATTTTAATTTTTTTGACAGCATCCATATCTTTTTGTCCTCTTCCCTACTATTTTGGGTTATTATGACTTGGGGCATCTAGGCAACCAAAGAACACTGATTGTGCATGTAAGGACATACAACCACAAAAGTATGCTTTGGTGCCTCTGTTTCAATTAGGTTCATGGGATTTCCATTTTTGCCAGGAGCTCACTGACCAAGATTATGTATGAGTGCTAAAATAATTGATATGAAATAGTTGCTTAAAGATACCCTAAAGATAATGCCAGTGTGACATATGGACAAATAAGAATAGGAATGACAGGAAAATGGCTAATCTTATCAATATACTCAGACAAACAGAGTAGAAAACATTACTAATAAAACAAGTTTTTAGATTTGAAATACTATACAATTCTACTTTTGCTCTCAGAAGCAGGCAAAACAGCCCAGAAAACCAGTAATTTACTATCATTATATATATATAATATTGCCGCAGTAGGAGGGAATTAAAACTGTAAATGATAACATTAAATAAATGAGATTAAATTGCTCTACCCTGGTGAAACCATATGTGTGATATAAATTAGAGCTAAATTAGGTGATCAGATAACGTGGTGATGAAAACTAAGCAAGTATCTAGAATGAAAAACTAATAGTAATGTATTGCTTATTTAATATTTTAAAAATGATTTATTATTAAATAACCATGCATAAATATTTATTATTTAAGTATTTAAATAATTAAATCTATATGTCTGCATAGAACAGGCTCCTTCCACTTGCCTGATCTTTTAAACATGTGAATTGACTGAGATGTTTCATGGTTTTATTCTTTTGTTTTGGACAAAGTAGTAGGAACTCATTAATTCATAATAATGTTGATGAAAAAAGTTAATTAAAATGTTAATGAAACCAATACTAACAAAAAATGAGTTAGTTCATTCAGCATTGAAGCTAGACAGACAAAGCCCATTCAGTTTAGAGAATATAACAGAGACATTTATAGTGACAAAATAATAGCACATTCGTAATTTATTGCAGAGGTAAAAATCACAACACTATTAATACACTGAGTGAATTATATGGATGCAAAGAACTGTTTGTAAATAAGCTTTAAATAACCCTTCTGAAAACTATCATGAAACACAATATATTGTGTTAATGCTATTTACTTTAAGGGGTGTCATATGGTATTATTTTGAAAAAAACCCAACCAAACAAAGTGAAACCTAAACACCCCAAACAACAAACAGATGGTCTTATGAAAATTCAGTCCTACAACAAAGTGGTTTTGAAGAAAAGTCATCACAACAAAGTGATAATATATTTCCAAAATAAGTTTAGAAATCAAAAAGTACTTGAAAGGTTATAAAAAGATCGGGAAAAGTATAATTGAACTAAATCACCAAGGCCATGCTAAAATTAAAGCACTGAAGCTAAAGAAGAGACTTGTCAAGAAGCAGGATGTAATCCACATAACTAAAGACTGGAGGAATATATTGATTTTATAACAATCTTGAGTTACATGAAAGACTTCCTTGGCTAATCAAGGACTGGATCATTCTATGCAAACCACATTCTAGATGCAGATAAATGTCTATGAGGATTTAAACACATCTGACATCAGATAAGACCTTGATTGTTTCATTAATGTAGAAAACAAGTTACAATACAAAATATGGAAAAATCCGACCTGGTTCAGAAATAAAGGTAAGATTCTAATTTTTTTGTGTGTTGCCCCCAAAACACCACATTTGAAATTTTTTTTACTCTACAGCTACCTAATCTTACCTTGAAAAAGTACCTCAGCCACACAGAGGGATCAAATTCAGGTTTCTTGGAAGAATATAAACCTTATTTCTTAATATTTGAGTGAAACTTTTTTTCCCACACTCTGCAGGTTTATTTATTTAAATCATTACACATGCAAAAAGTCATATAAGTACTTTATTTTGGGGTTCTGTGATGTGATAATCCATTTGTGTAAAGGTATGTTTATTAACATTCCATAAAGGATTTTAAGCATATCCAGTCTAAAGTGTGAACAAAGCACTTTACACATTTCATTTCTATGAACCACACAGATTCTTCATTGTGTTTCTATACGAATATAAATGTTTTTCAATTGACTAGCCACTTGCCAGCTAGTCAACTAAGTTCCTTATTAGCCAAAAGTTCTACGCATCTTATAAAAAATAAAACACAGCCTGTACTGGATCCTAAAATTTTACAGATCCTTGTCACTCTGACACTACCCACTGAATACACACTCAGAAACAGAACAACTGATAAAAAAATAAAATAGTAAAGAGAAATCTGTAAATGAAAGAAGGAAATGTTAAATGTTTATGTATATCCTCTACTGACTTACTGTTCTGCCAGATGAGAAACAGGTGCATGTGATTAAGAGTTGAAGCTATTTGGGCAAGAATAAATGTTCTTTCGAATAATAATTTGCCATTGGTTGTTCTCAACCAAGTACTGCGTATTTTATTTGCAATGCCTTCAACAGTACTTAAACACTTAAGAGCCCCACAGAAAAGCAGAGTCATATTAGAAAGTGAACATTCAATTTTGTTTTGATTTTCTGACATATAAATACAACCTATTACTACAGAAAAAGTGGCCTGAGATATAACTTTATTTCATGATCATTCTCTGCCTCCTCTTAGTGTAGCTTTTTGTTCTCTGACTGTTCAGCTGGTTCCATGTTCCCCTGTGAGCTCAGGCAGAGGTGCCGGACAATCGAGTACATCCATCCCACTGTAGGCAGCGCTGGCTGTCACCAGCTGGCTAAGAAAAGGCCTGGTTTAGACAAATTATCACTTTCCTTTTGCATGTATGGTCGTTATCTCAGATCTGCATCTCTTCTTAAAAGCAAAATGTCTCCTGACTCACTGCAACCTCAGTGGGCAACCTGTACCTCTCATCAGTGCCAGTCTGTATGTTACTAATTGACACATTTTCTATTCCCGGACAAGGAACATTTACAAATTTAAATACACTTTTTTGGTTGACTTCTGCCCACCCTGCTGAAGAGTAAATGAATGAGTTTCCAGAAAAAAAGCTCAGATCTCGTGATTTAATCTAATTCAATTAATTTGAAAATCTATCTATTTATTTCCCATTTACAACATACTGAACTCAATTAATTTTGGTGAACTCTTTTTATAGAGGAAGGATATGAACACAGAAAATGTGGGGTTAAGGCACTTACTGAAACTTCTGAGATCTGAGTCCAGTTTCCCGATTGCAGACTTCCTCTGTAATCACTGGCAATTCATTTCAACTCCCTCTGTCCAAATTCCAACACCTTTGCTGGCTTAACATATCCTTTTCATTTACTGTTGGTATGCTTGGTATGCTGGCTTTTTTAAAACAGAGGCTTTTCAGAACAACAAAAAATCTGGTTTTAGGATGATATGAGGATTATTCTTAGAGCTACTCTATATATACATTGCTTTGTGCATATGTGTGTGTAGGCGTATGTGGGTGTACCTATATCCATATCTATATCCATATATATAGCTACTAAGAATGATGTTATATTCATACATTTATGTGACTAAGAATGTATATATATGTACACATGTATAGCTCAATCAAAACAAGTATCAGTAAGGACAAACTTTCCCATGTAGCCCCCTGAAATCTGTGGTGAGAGGTAAGAGGATACAATAATACTATTCAGTACATAGCTGACACATTGATTTCATTTTTGCTAAAACTACAGTAATTTACCTATTACTGATTAATACCAGATGGATGTAGAGAGTGATATATATTGGTATAAATTTACATGTTTTATGAATCATTTAATTATCATTATGCTGATATAAAATCAGTACATAACCCTTGTGTAATTTCAAAACACAAGAATTCCTGCATAAAAAAGTATAAATATTTATAATTACACACCTGTTCACAGTGTTTTATTCTATAGGCTAGCTATTGCCAAAACAAGCCATATTACAAGTCCAAATGTTGCAGAGAAATGGGGAAAAAGGTAAACAAATGCATGGATAGACAAATAAAAACAGATATACTGAAAAACTAGAAAACAAATAAAGAAGGTTGTCTGTGACAGCCTATTATACCGATTTAGGAGCTGTTTACTTGTTTGTCAACAGACACATACCCCCAAAAAATAATAAAAATGTATTCTTGCTTACTAAATATGGGAAAATTGCACCATCTGAGAAGCAATTTTAGCTCTGAAGATCAATACTGTGAACTGAAAATCCAGGGCAAATACAATAGTTACTCAGCAGTCCAGCTACTTCATGCGAAGTATGCCAAAGCTGAGGTAAAAGCAAAAAAATCCAGTATTTTGAATCTTCACAAATGTCTGCAGATTTTTCTGTTGTGCTTTGTACTGATAAACTGTATATGCCCAAGTAATTTGATCTAAACATTAATACCCATTCTCCTAATTTAAGTATTTTAAAGTTATAATTATTTGCAATGTTGTTGATTGACCTGGATTTTTATATATTAAATCTTCTTTATGGACAGTGCACACATGTCACTGTTCATGTTGTTATAAACTAAAGCTCCTATTAATGTTGACATGCTGTGAAAAATGTAGTATTTTAAATTCACCTAACACTTTAAATCAATACCATGTTTGTATTTAATGATACAAAAGGCACTTAAATCTTCAGAACACCAAAAGTTAAAGTAAGAGACAGTGTATCTCAGACATACCAATATTCATATCCTACCAAGAAAATAAATTATATGAAACTAAGTACAAATTGCTTTGTAAAGACATTATTTGTATTCACTTGAAGACCTTGATGATTTTGTATCCTCAAGATCATGCTGTTTTGATGCAGCTGTGGTACAGCAGGTGATTTATAGGCAGACCATTTATAGGTATTCTGTATAACTACTATTATAAAATGTACCTCTATCTATTCAAGCTATATATCATTGACAGCTAATAGATCAGAATAATAAGTAAAAATGCTTGATCTTCTTCAATACCTAATAGTCATCAGGTTTTATATGTCTCGTGGATTAAAATTCTTTTACAAGGCACACCAGGAACATCGACTGAACAGATAGAAGGTCAAACCAATGACAAGGGTAAATCTGGGTCTTATTAATGACTACTGATTCTATTTCCCACACTCATTTTTTCTTTAGAAAAGTGAGTTTGCCACTCTCAGTGTTCACATACAAGAAAATGAGCATGATTTCTAATTCAAATAGCAACAAAGAATTTAATTAGGTTACAAGCACAAAGAACGTATCATCAGAAAACACACATTTGTTTGGCTGTCCGATTCTAGGCTGACTTCATTGACCTGGCATTTGGATAAGTTTGGGGTGGGGTTTTTTTTGTTGTTTTGGTTTTGGGTTTTTTGTTTGTTTTCTGACTGATAATTGAGCTCATCTGAGAAAGAGTAAAGGAAACACAAAGTGCCATACTATAATTTTTATAGTCACTTTATGTCTCAGGACTGCACCAATATATTTTCCACTGCTCCAAAATTTCCACAATGGGCCTTTCATAAAGGTATTCTTACAGAACGGTGCCTGGGCCCCTCATTCACATAAATTAAAACCAAGGCTTCCACGGAAAACTTCTGGCCACAATTCACATGACCTACACACACCAGTTAGGAAAAAAGACTGCTCAACAAAGGAACAAAAACAAACAATGTCCCTTGGAAACAGACCATCCATTCAAGAAAAAAAATAAATACACAGTATAGCTATAACTGAAAAGACCTTGTGTAAAGAATACTAGAGGTTAAAACCTTTCCACCAAAGTGATGTCATACGACCAGTTGACCTTCACACTTTCACCTCCAGTATAAGGCATTATGCACAGTACAGTGTGTTTGAAGCACTTACAGAACTAACAAGGAAGAGGAAAAGAACCAATTAGTATGCTCAGGCACTGCATAGGGAAAGAGAAAAAAAACCAACAAAACAACAAATACATAGCTTCATAGCAGTTTGGGTAAGAGCACTATGTTACAGCTCGCTCCTTCCCTGCCTTCCCCCTCTCAATGCTCGCCCCTGCATATTAAACACTGGGTTCAGTAAGGGACACAGCTTTTGGATCCTCTAACGGAGATGCATTCTTTTTCTATTCCAAGTACATTATATAACTCTGTAAGTGATGGAAGCCAATTCCACTGCCATGCCCTCAAGCAGCATTCATCTAATGAAAACAGCCATGGAGAAATCTGCTGCTGCCTCACACGTGATCCCAATCTAGGGAAAACATAATTCAGGACTTTGCCACACATCACAGCCTTAACCATTTGATTATAACCTACCAGTTTCTTAGAAAAAAATGTTTATTTTCATTGTACCTGGTTCCAAAGTAAGCTCCCTGCAGTCATAGCTGGTCTCTTAAATGAAAGATTTAGCCCGACTCATTGCAGGCAAAGAGTTTTGGTTGAATCTTTAGCAAGATTCATGCTGATATTTAAAAATAAAACAGAAGTTTTAGGTGCTTGCATTTATCAGCTATAGCCAAAATTTACTTATCTGAACCTGATGACCATCTAGCACAGGTAATATGCTAACTTTTCCATTATTTTCTTGCAGGACAGTAAGCAGTGTTTCCTGGAAAAAAAGCCCAAAACAACAAAAAACCCAAAGAAACTAACAAACACATCCCCCCAATTAAAAATTGCTTTCAAGTATAGTGTTAGCTATTAAATACAGAGTTAAACAAATTTGCAAGGAATGGATTCTTAAGTAGCAATTCTTCTCCATACAAAAGGGTTCTTCATGCACCAGCTTTTGTGTCTTACAAATACTATCAGTTCTGGTGGTTCCCAGGGTGTAAGTTAGCTCAAGACCCCTAAATTATGCACATGGCTCGGCATGAAGCCTTTGCATGTAGTTACTTTGCCATTGTGGAATGGAGAGAAACTAATTGATTAAAAGGATGTGGTTAAAAAAAAAAAAAATGGGGAGACTAGCAAGAAGAAACCAGAAGCTGAGCATTGCTCTTAATGGTAAGATTGGTCCAGTTTGTTCACCTATGGGAAAGATGGTGTATTGCAGTAAAGATTAACTAGAGCAGAGGAATCAGGCAATATATGCTACTGTAGCTCTTGGAGGGGAAAGACCCCCAAAGGAAAAACTGTTTAATGTTTCCTGATATGAGGCGTCTAAGATTTCTAGATCTGGTAGTAAAAAATACAGTTTCTCTGAGGTTGCTGCAACTGTTGGCAGTAATTATTAATCATGGTTTGGTTACTATCAAGTAAGTAAAATACATGTACAAATCTTGAAAATAAGGTTAAAACTATGGATCATTTTTTGTCACTTTCAGTTACTCTGCAGAGACTTTTTGTGCTAACTGAATGCTAAATCCATACCAGTGTTGCTGCTCAGATTAAACATCATTTTCATTGATAAATCTGAGGCTTTAGCAGACTGAAAGGGCAGGATTTCAGTCAAATAACTTCACATACCTACGCTACCGTGGTGTCTGTATCTGAAGATGTGTTAGGCTCTTTTATAGTCATTTCAGAGAAACTGAAAATTCCTGTATGTAATTCATCTCTTACTGAAGGGGATATCTAAACTAAGTCACATGAATTGTTCCTTAAAAGTGCCTATTTATCTCCACTGACAATACAGAGAGTAACTGGAGGTGGACACCTACAGCTCAGAAGACACTCATTCTATATCTTTTGCCGCAGTGAAGACCTATCACAAAAGAAGTCAGCTCTGAACCCTGAAGCTACCTACCACCTTTATGGCACTAAAAAGGAGTCTGTCGAGATCTCTCGACACTTTGGACAAAGCTGTCGTATGTCAGGCATTTCAGTACTAACATCCTCTATGAAATCATGAGCATTGTTAATACCTTGCTAACTAAACAGAGAAAATAAAAGATGAAGTAATAAAGTAGATAATCGGTAAAGAACTAGCATTTTTACACATAACCTTTTTCAAGAGAAAGGAGTCTCAACTCAGCACATCTGGGCAATCAGTTTTAGGTTTTAACTTTAGCCTCTGATTAGGTGAAGGATATCAAAAAGCAGGAACGAAAAAAGGTGGTTTTATTTAGTTTTTGTTCTCCCTGTAATAGTGTTTTAAGCTACTATTTGAAAATCATAGCTTTATTTCTAAATTATATGAATGCTAGAAAAAAAAGTCAAAACCTTGTATGGCACAGTCAGCTTTTCAAAAAAAGAATCTTCTATTGCATTTTCCTTAGAGTCAGCTTCGACATGGATGACACAATACAAGGATAGGAGTCACAAATATCACATTGGTGAACGGTTAGTACCTCAAATACTGATCAATGTATGTAAGAGTTCACTAAGGTGGTTTCTTTCAAATTCACTTGCTCATTCTTTTCTTTCCTTTTCTTTTTAATTGTTATTTCAGTTTTCTGGATAAGTTGCTGTGGTTTGAAATAACTGAACCCTTGAGTTCCAAAATAATGGAGGTCTGGAAACCAGCCAGGTGCCACAATTTTACCCTAAACTGCTTGCTGAGCAGGTCAGCAACTTGAGGACCGTGATACTGCTGAGTATGAAACTAGAAACTAGTTACTGAGAAGCTATAAATCACAACTAAAATTTAGGGCCTACTAAAGAGATTAAGAAAAAGAAGCATGTGATACTTTTGGCACCCGCAGTGCAATAGGGACATTGCTTATAAAGGAAAAATTGTTGGAGCATTAAGACTTTTTTCGCCAAGATAAACCCAATACTGTAGTTTGTTTTATGGTTTATAAAGTATCTGCTTTACGCTTTATAAACCCTGATGAAGTCAGGAAACAGTACAAACAGATATTCCAGGGTTAGGCAAATACTTCAAAAGTTTCCAGAGTTCGTGGGAGGAAATGTTAAATGAAAGGGAGAAAAAAAAAAAAAGTAACTACAGCAAGGAAATGCTGATACAGTTCTAAACGTTAAGTATGAGGCTATTTTTTTCAGTTCACTGAAAGATATCTGAAAGCACTGAAAACACAGTTTTATCTCAGTTTGTGTGTGTATATATACAGATAGATCTTCGTATGGAATATAGAAAAAAAGTCAGTTAAATGCCAAAGATTGGATCAGCCTTAAGAACAGTGATGCAGCTGTTCAGCCATGCTTATAGGAATACATAGATAAGAAGAAATAAACACAGAGTATATCTGTACTGCTAAATAAATGAAACTATGCAGCAAGCTGGAGCACTAGTCATCGCAACTGCAGAAGCGTTTGCAGCATTCTTAACAGCTCTTTCCAGGACACAATCTCAGTGTAGCTCACAGGGCTACTCATGTCAAGAGACCCTCCCTAAAATTCAGCATGGATGTAGCCATAGCAGTTTTGGATATCTTCAACCTGTGCTGCTCTCTTTCAGCACTGTCCCAGCACTGTAACCTTAGTAGCCTAAAAAACCCTTGAAGTCCTTTATAGGACTTCGTATGCCCATACCTGAAACACCACAGGCTTCCTCTGTTTCATACTGTAAAAATATTGCTTTCATGGTTTGAAACACAGTTTTCACATCAGTTCAAAATGTCCTGAACCGTTACAAATGCCTCATACAGGTATACCAGCTGAGGCTCTAAGGAAATCCACAGCTCGATGCTACGTGGAGTAGCCAGAGCCAGTCTGCCCCTGAGGGGCACAGTCCCAAATAATGAGAGTATGAACCATGCTGCAGCACTTTTTGTATATAAATTTATTTATATATATATATTTATTCATATGTGGACATGTGATAGAGAATCCACTTGTTTACAAGCATTAGTAAAAAGTACTATTCTGATTATGACTTATTACATTTACCACATAACTCAGCAGTAAACTAACAACAACAACAAAAAAAAGAGTAGAAATACACAAAACTTGGCACAACTGAACCTGGATCACTACTTAATTAATTCTAAATCCTTATTTCGCACAGAGAAATTAGGAGGCCCTCAGTTACCCATCTTAAGCAGTGGAAAGGGCATGGCATAGCCCCACATGTCCACAGCCAAATTAAGGTCTGCATAGTTAAATGCCTAAATTTAGGTAAGAATCTCTGAATACTGGAGAACTGAGAGCTTGAGAGAGCAAGTGAGTGTGAATGTGTGAGAGAAAATGTAACAGAATGGCAGAGGAAAACAAAATTCATGTTTGAAATGCTGAACAATACAGTGAGGTGTTGACAGTCTGTGGAAAGAAAAAACACCCTTACAAACCTGCTAAGTGAACTACTGTGATCTTTTTTCCCAACAGGTAGCTATGAGAAAAAAATATGTTTAGATGATAAATTGAAAACAAGAGCACTAGGACAAAGTTCATGAAATGTTGTAGGAAATTTTAAACTGTTTTTGTTCTATACACTTTTCTAATAAACCTACTCTTTTTACTTTTGCTGGAAAGATATGAGAAAGTTCAAAAACAGCGTTTTTTATCCTCAATCCCATATATCTGCCACATTACGTCTTTTCCCTGCAACCTAAATAACCCAAAAATTCAGTCAGGAAAAACTCTCAAGAAATTCAGAGCATATACATATTCAAGATTTTGATTTTTCAGATAACGTTCAGATTGTATACCCTTGTATTTCTTACCTACTTCACATTTTATTTCATGTTAATCTGAATGCACTCCTTTAGATACTTCTAAGTGCACTGAAACTGAAATTAATCATTATGCACCACAATCTGGCTTGCTTCCACAGGAAAAGAGATAACAATATTCCACCACAGAGCATTTAAAAGGATTATGTTCCTACTTCTTTAAAAAAATAAATAAATTCTTGATGTAAAAGGAGAGCCTAAGGAAATACAGAAAACAACACTTCAGTTTTTACCTTCACATCACTGCACAACAAGTACCAAACCCTACTTAAAAGAAGATGAAAGGAGGAGGATGAAAATCCTACACAATTGATAAATTAAACTTCATGCCTTAAAACCTTTGTTAAATGAGTGATTAAACAATAAGGCATTATACAATGACTGTGTGTTGTGGGTGTGATGAGGGGGTGTAAGTGAAGGACAACTGCAGTAAGCACTCTTATGGAAAACAGGAGTAAAAATAGATGTAATGCCATCCTTCGTCCCAATCAGAGTGATTTGATATCAAATAAAAAACATACAGTACTTGTCTCCTGCGATAGCCACTATGTGCACAAAGACATGTATTTCAGGACACATAGGATTAGATTTTCGTGCTTATTATGTTATCGCTAGAAGAGGCAACTCACTCCCACAAAGCCGTGTTTTAAATTTACAGCTGGTTAACACTTGCAGTAATAGGGGTGAGAACAAATTACTTAAAATTCCATCTAACCTTTATAAACATTATCAGATACTGATTGTAGGCTTCTGATGATGTAAAAAGACTGTTAAGCCTAGCATCAAGTTATCATTTTCATACACTATTGAAACCTCATTGAGTTCAACAACTTTAACCTTCAGTTTCTTTGTGAATTTCAAGGAAGAGACTTCAGGCTTGATCAGTCCTCAAATGTTTTCATACTTAACTCTTACTCAGTTCAAGGCAGGTATGTCGAGCGGAAGGTATGGGCCCTCAGTGCTAAATTTTCAGATAGTAGTGTGCACTTTTAGATAGCTACATAGGAAGAATATTCACCTGAAATACCCATGAAGAATTAGTGAATATGACGTTGTTAATCACTGAAAATCTCTGCAAATATATTTATAAACATGACACACCATTAAACATATTTTATGAATTGGCATCCTGTTTTGGCATTTCAGTTTATACAGCTTTAAAATATATTTTCAGCTTCATGGCTTTATTTACTACATTATAGGCAAATAGATCTTACATTCTATTTTCATAGCCTCACTATAACACATCTGTAGTTTTTTTCCCAGGCACCATTCAGTCCCAGTTTAACTGCTGTGATTTTTGCACTTCTCAAATACAGCTAGCAAGATTTACTCTGAACTTATGATTCTAACATTCCTAAAGTAAAATTCCATGAATCACATTGTACAGAGAAATATGTTTCAGATTTCCGTAAAATAAATAGAAGTCTAAAGAAAGCAAATTCTTGGAAGTATATAATACATGATTTTGGTAAATCTGCTTATGCCTACAGGTGATATTATGAAGTGAGAAAGTAGATCAACAATAATAACAAAAAAAGAAAAATTACTATTTAAATTGCAAAGCTGTTAATTAGATGGGCCAATGTTAGTAAAGGTCTTAGTTCAGTTTTACTTAATTCAGAAAGGTTTGCTTATCATTAGTATTATTATTACACAATAGCTGCATTATTCAATACAAATTCTATGTGGTATAATAAATAATATATGACATGAGAGTAAATATCTCAGTTTCTACTCAAAACAAATCTACATTAAGAAACGACTTTGCAAAGCAAAACAATACCAACTCACATTAACATCCTATAAGTTAATATACATTATAATAAAAGATTGGCCTTAGAAACTCACAGACAGATTGGTTCAGAACTTTTCACTTAAAAATCTCAGGAAGTTTTGCCTCAACTTCAATGACAGTAGATTTGTACTCTTGTCTATGTTTAAATTAAAAATTTAATTAATTTTGAAATTAAACAAACTAAAGCATGTAAAATATAGATAGTTCTAAATTTACAAATGTCATGCATCTTCTTTTACCTTGTAAATATCACCCTTTATCTTGTAAGTATTTGAAACCTTTTAAAGAATTCCTCCTTCCACTAATTTGAGTTGATTGTGAAGGAGGTTAGGACAAAGACTGAACAGTGGAAGTGGATATTTTTGTAACATCTTTAGTCAGCTGAAGGGGATACAAGCAGTTTTGTATTTAGGTCTCTCGATAAGGTGAAAATTGCCTGGAGAAGGTAACCTTGACTTACTGTTTGTGACTAAAGTACTATGTATATTTACTGTTCGGTAATTATAATTTCATTCCATGTTTAAACCTTGTGATAAGCACAGATGTAACTCTCCTGAGTTCATGGAACACTTAGTCCAGAGATGACTTTCACCCTGTTTCATTTATCTTATAGCACTGTCTTATCTCTTGGGTGTAGAACCTCTACAGCTACCTTGAAAGCACATATAAAACTCTGGTTTTACAGGCTGAAAGTACTGATATATCAGTATAGATATGACAGACTTCCTATGCTTACAGTTCAATTTCTTCACCTTTTTTTTTTTTTCCCCTCTTATTTTTTAAGGAAAAAAAAGCCATCTAGTTAAGCAGCTTAGAATGCACTGATGTGAAAAATCCCTCAGAATTCAGTAATTATGTGTTCATCTTTCTGCACATCTGCTCAAATTCCAAGTCACGATGAAGAACCTATAAAAATTCTATGTCAGTGAGGCAGACAGAGACACTCACAAATGTTAAAGTGCTGCTGAATCACTAATTCTACTACAGACTTTTTATGGCTAAGGAAGTGTAACAGTCGCAATTTCCCAACTGGGACGTGGGAGTGCATGGGTGACAAATACAATCAAGGAGGTGGACCTGGACTGTTTTGTGTAGCTTGTTATCTTCATGCTTTGTTCAAATCTCACAAAAAAAGAAGGGTGAATTTGGCCTTCACTGATGTGAATCGAAAGTTTTGCCATTTACTTAGAAGGTTCAAAACTAGTTATCATCTTTCTACTCTTTTTGGTTTTAACAGAACCTTTCCAGTTAAGAAGCAAAGCCTTGCTTTTTGTTCCTGAAGATTGCCTTAAGCAATAAGTCAAAGAGAGGAGATCCATACTACTCATTAATTTATTGGATCTGTTGAACTTGAAGCCAACATATAAAACTTTAAAGTGGGCGTTACTTCTGACTTTTGTAGCTAGAAGGAAGTAAAACAAAGAAGTTGCTATGAGGAAGAAGAAAGCATGTCCTTCAGTGAGAAGAAAAAGAATGGAAGAGTGTAGAAAAAGTAAAATAAACCCCAGTAATTTAGTTCTCAGGACAGCATATTTTTATCTGGGCTATGTTGAACTTAACAATATTTTCCTTTCCAACCTTTCCAATATTTTCCTAAAATTCAGTACAACTATTGAAATATTTTAATTTTGGGGTATTTTTTCAGCAATAAACATATGAATTAAAAAAAAAAAAATTAAACAGGCAATGTATTTCACCCTCGGCCATATTCTTTCACTGTTGTCTAAACAGCCTTCAAGTGATATCACTGACTTCTCCTTCTTTCTCTGTGGAGGAATGTATCTTTACATCATCCTGAATTTATACCCAATTCACAGACTATGATTGTGCTGGCATTGCTATGTTTGTAAAATGAATACGTGTACTAGTGGGCAATGAGGTAGGGAATGAAATTGGTGATGGCTAGATGCAAAGCCTCTGAAGACATAAAAAACATCAACAGATCGTTAGATCAAATTTTCAACATCGATTTCAAAATACAGCCATACAAGAAGGTGCAGCACTGTTCTGCTAATCTTAACTTGGAAATTAGCCAGTCACTGCATTTGTCCATGAAGTTTTCTTCTGATCTATAGTACTGCAGTGATACTGGCCAAAGAAACTGGTACAGGACCTTGCCCCTTTACCTCAGGTGTGTTTGATGAACCCAAAGAACCCACAGAGCTTGGAAAATTGGTCCCTATAGGAATGACTGTGGTCATCTTTTGCTTTTGTTATTTTCACCTTTTTTATCATGCCTGACAGTTTTTGTTACAGAGAGTTTCTTTAGACACTGGGCAGGAGAGATGAGTATTTACTGTGCAAATAAACAGTTACAACTATTGGAATAATATAAGATTCCTTTTGCCCTTGGTATGATTCTTATACTGAAATTGAAAATACATATTTAAGATATCTTTCTTTACAGCCAGTTTCAACAAGCACCCCAAAATCTCAGCATATATTCCTTTTGGCAGGCAATAAAACACAACTCATAAAAAATATATACACATCATTATAAAATGTAAACCATCACACTGAAGTTCGCTCTGTTAATTAGAATTAGGAAGCAAACAAAAGATTCAAAATAAAACATAGGTAAATAAGCAGCTAAAGATTTGCTAAGGGACAACGCTGAAATTATCAATTTAATAAATTCTTCCTCATACCAACCTCACAAACTGATTTTAAATCTGCATAGGAATGGTATGCCTAGTATATACACATGCAAGAACTATGGTGGGATTAAGGACATGTTTTATGTGTAGAGAATGGACACTCTTCAGAAGAACCCCAGGTTGACACTTTGGGGTAGAAAGAATAATATCTTGTTACATCATTTCCCACAGAAAATAATAAAGGTGAGGCACACCCACATATAGAATCTTTTGTTTGTTTAAAATATAATTTTTCTTTGGAATTTTGTATCTGCTGTTAAAGTAATTGATACTTTGTTTGAACAAGGCTGTCACATCATTACATACCACTGCTCAGAGATATCCAGGGAAAAATGCATTGTTGCCTTATCTGCAATGTAGAATAGTTTGATACATGTGAAATCACATGCTGCAAACCAATCTACAAATGACAGAACTATGGAATACAATGTTATGAGAGATAAGGAGTGAATAACTGACATCTTCAACCATACTCAACAAATACCTTTATATAAGCTGAATCGCTTTGTTGCTCAGTTTAGCCTCATGCCCTCATTCCCTAATCTTCATTGCTACACAAAGCTCAGTTCACTGGTAACTTTTTAGAGTAAACCAATTAGCATTTTCCCAAAGAAAACCTGTGTATGGTTCTGAGGACAGCTCGCTCCAGGAATCATTTATACAGGCATGTCTACATCACATTTGCTTCCTTTGTCCTATACAGTCCTCTAACACACTTCCCACAGGTTGTGTACTTGCAAGCATTCCTGACTGCCCTCAGGTCACATCAAAGGAGGGGCCACCCTCACACCCACTTTTGTGCTTAGAGATTCTCACGCTGAGGCCTGAAACAGACCCTTCACAGAATTTCAGGTACCCTGAATTGAGAAAGCACACAAGAAATGATTGCTTTGTCTGAGGGTGACATAGGCATTACAGAGAGCCAGGACCGTGTGCTATGTAGCATGGATGCAGCAAGTCTGGTCTGAGAAGGGGTAGCCCTGAGTGATGCTCTGCACATGAGCCATTCTGCACCACTTGGCATGGTATCAGCCCCTTGGGGTGGGAGCAGGAGTAGTCAACTGCTAAAAATGAATCCAAGGTGAAAGCAGCACTTGAAAGTATGGCAGGTGATACCAGATTTCTGCTACCTGCTCTCTTCATAATACCATGGAAGTCTTAAATCTTCCTTAAAATTCTGGAGATTATTTTCTGTTTAGTTGTAAATATTCATGCTTGTACTCAAAATCATTATAGTCAACACTTCAGCTGCATGCACTTAGAGAAAGAAAACAAAACAAAACAAAAAAGCACATAAAAACCAAGATCTACTCCTTTTCACTGCAGCTGAGATTTATAAGACACGATGGAGGTGATTTCATCACTGTCTATAGTCCAATGGTACGTGAGGAGAGTGTGCCTATAAGCACACACATACACAGAGGAAGACAGTGTAAACTTACCTAAAGGCACCTATAAAGCGATCAGCTGGGGAGGGGCATGACATATATCAGTCCTGCTTTCTCCAGGCTCATTCACTTTTAGGAGCAGTGAAAATCTCATCACTGAAGGAATGCTAAAATGCAACGTGCGGAGAGACCCAAATTTATACTTTCAGAAGCAGCCCAGGCAGAAACCATTACCCTGACTTTCCCTAAGTTTACGTGTGCAATTAGATGCATAGTTAGCTGTAAAGGAAGAGCATCATGACAGAATTAAAAAGAAGATGAAAACTTCCAGTGTAAGTGTCTGACACCAGTCGGAATCTGCAAACAGAAACTGACTGGCATTTGGAAGCATCAGCATTCCCTTTCTGTTCCTCAGTAACTCTGTGCCATCTATAGGATAGCTTTCGTCCCTTAGAATAGACCATGGCAAAGCTCACACAACAACTCCCAAAGTTTAAATGGAGCCTTAACTGTTGCTTGGGTTTGTGCCTCTCCCTTCATCATGGACCTCACGTTGTGGCATACCCTGCGATGATACCAGCACCCACAGGACAGTGACCACATTCAGCATTAACAGAAGCACTCCGACTGCTCCGCTTTAGGCAGGGAAGCTGCGTATCCTGACTGGGTCTGTCGTCCGGTATCTGCGATGCTGTTTCTCACAGATAATGAGTCACACAGAACAAACTAAAGGAATACAGGTATCGATAGCAGAAACGAAACAGACAACAACCAGAAAACAAACCATGTGAAGGTACACTAAATGATCTAGTTTCATCTACCAAACTGGAAATTCTGCAGACATGATCAGTCTCTTCAAATACCTTCAGGGTATAAACACATGAAAGAAAGAAGGGATTTATTTAGTCTAGAAAATGGTAAGGGCAGGGGGCATTGGCCAAAAGCGAAGAACAGAAAAATGGTGGTAGTAAACAAGAAAAAGGTCTTAACTTTAAGATCAATCGCTTGCGGAAATAAGCTCCTTAAGGGCATTTGGTCAAGGCACTGTCACTGCAGATGCTACAGAGAAGGCTAGATAAATCCTTAGTTGGAATGAGGTGACAGGGTTTGTAAGGGCCTGAGTAGCATCCTGGTCTGATATTTTTTAGCATTTTTATTGCACAAATAATATCATACATACAGCTCACTTGCCCCTAGGTTTCATATTAAACCATGACAGCATCTCATTTAGATACTGCGGAGACTAATTTTACACCAACTTTTTATGCATGAGAGTTGAAGTATTTGTCAACAACGGCTCAACTAATGTTAATCACAAATTTAATTGTTTAAAAGTAACTTTTTGGAACATGCCTTTTTCTTATGAATTTACTGTCTTTGGCAAAATTTCATTTCCATTTTTTCAAATGCTTTTGAGAGACGTGGCAAAGAATGACCATAGAAGTATAAACTGTTAAGGAGCATCTATTAAGGGGGAAGCCATTTTCTTCATTCATGAATAAAAATATGTACATGAGCCATTATTTAAGCAATCATTTTTAAATTAAACATAGAGGAGGGAAATCTGAATCCACACAAGTCCTGAATATCTTGTGGGAATTCCTTATTCAAAAGAAAACAATCAAAAAATTCCTTTGACACTAGCAAGACCAGGATTTCTTTAGATTTCATGGACATCAGCTCCCATGAGTACACTGATTAAAATGATAGGATTAAATAAACAAAAACCAGATTGTGTAATGCTATGAATTTATGTTTCTAGTAACAACTAAATCTATTATGTCTTACAAGCTATTAAACAGATCTAACCAACATTTAAGTAATATGCCTTTTGGAATAAAGAAAGTGCAATTTCAAATGAACTTTCTTGGTTTCAGTGATAGCAACTGACATGGAATAGGGATCAAATGAAGGTGTCCGTATGCCAAGCCATAACAGTAAAGGTAAAACTACTGCCTGCACCGTAACTGTGTTGTGTTTAGTATGACAGCAAAGCTTATTTACAGGCTCCAGAGAGACAGAGTCTGATACCAGCAGCTAATAACTAACAGTACAATATTGCAGTACAATTGGGCTAGGTAAGATCATTGAAGATGACCATGTTTGGGGATTTTTTGCAAAGATGATAGATGAGGTTTGTTTTCTTTCTGCTAAATGTGTGGAGTTACACTGCCTTCAAAGCAATATTTTCTTTACTACTTTTCTCACTGTGCAGTGTGCTGAATATATCAAGAACCAATTTTTACTTCTCTCAAATATTACATTATGATCACTTCTCAACAACAAGGTCATTTAGGAAGACCTGGGAAATAATTTTTCCCAAACCTTATGCTAGAAGTAGTCATTAGATTAAATACTGTTCTCTAAAGAAAAACTAATTTTCTTCTTTACACTCTTTGTGTAGAGGTTGTATGCAAATATCTTACTCTTTAATCTTGCATCAGATTTCAATTTTCATATCTTTATATGATCCAGATACTTTGTTACAGGCATTAACCTTGTGTAATATGAAGCATTTGTTACAACCTGTTTTGCTACATACATTTTAGGAATGTAATAAAATCAACTGTTAACAAAGCCATTAACGTATGGCACCTAGATACTGAAAATAACTAATGTGTGTTGGCTATGATAAACTTGTGACTTTAGAATGATAATTCTATGAAACTAAGAACGCTATTAAAAAGTAACTTTACTAAGTGTTCTTGTTTCCATTCCACATGGGCCTTACCTTAAAATGAATGTGTACTTAGAAAGTGAATTAACATTGGTGATTCTAGTTCATGATTCATTTATCATGAGTTTTTTCTCAGGTATGGGTCCCAGAAGAAAAACATTACATGCAGTATATATTCTAAAGTATGCTTTTTGCTTTCAATATAAGGAGCTCAAATTGGTTTCTATCATCTCTTACCTGTTCTGTTTTGCCTGACACTTCCTCTAATATGCACACAGCTCACACTACTGCTGGAGAAGAACAGGACTGAAAATGTTGTTCACAGCCTTCAGCAATTTGGTCATATGTACACCAAAGAGATTACAGCGCACAAGGATACCAGACAGGAAGGTCTCTAGTCCATCAGTTTCCACACGAATGTAATAGTTCAAGGGACATGTTGTGACTACTGCACCTCCAATGTTTTAAACATATGAAAGGTTCAAATCTCAAAAAGGTCTTTTAATAAATTGCAACAAATAAACTGTTGCAGTGATGGGAAAATGGTAGGACATTTGCAAAATTAACTAAACAGTTTTGTTAGGAAGGAAGTATAAGGAAGCTTAGAAGAGGAGGGAGAGGAGGAATAATGAAATAGATACAGCAGGAAACAATAACCAGGAGAAAGACAAAATATCATGGAGTCTGGGAACTGCCAAGACATTGGAATATCGGCTACATGTGTGATTTCTTTTGCCAGCTTGGTAAGGAACCGCAATCCAAATATTTCACAGTTACTATTCCCCTTGATTCCACTTAAATTTAATCACAAAGCTAGCATGATTTGTCCTCGTACACATCTCACATGCTTGGATTCAGAAGTGCTTACCATGATTAGAGCAAATTTGCATAACTCAGTGTAGTCTCTAATCCATTTACCATAATTTAATCAAACAAGTGTTTCAAATCTTGTTTAAAAAACTGATCACAAAATGAGTTAGATTTTCTGTTTTTCCATGCACTGTAAAAATAATGAAGAAATTAATAAATATTGTATTCCTTCTCTTTTTGAACTCATGGTGATCCAACTAGATATGAACACAGCCATGAGTTATTTTCTCTTGGGAAAAGGAAAAGAAGTGTCATACTGTTATGGGTTAGCTCTGGTTAGCCACTAAGCACTACACACCCACTCTCTCCCTCTCTCACTCACTCCCCCCTCCCCCACCACAGTGGGATGAGGGAAGAGGAAAGGAATAATAAAAATCCAGAAAACTTGGGTTGAAGATATAAAAAATAAATTCATAAGCAAAAGAAGATTATAGAAGGATTTATTCAATAAGTGGAAGAACAAAGCAAAACAAAACAAATGATGCAAAGGCAATCACTCATCACCTCCCAAGCGTAGAGAGTTGCCCAGCCAGTTGCTAAGCAAAACCAGCCAACCATCCTAAAAACTAGTCTCTTACCATTTGTTGTTGTGCATGATGTTATGTGGTATGGAGGTTAGTTGATTAGTTCGTTAGTTCAGGTTATCTACATGGTTGCGTCAACACCCAACGTATTGTGCACCCCCCCCAAGTCTATTCACTGGGGGATCAGAGTGAGAAGCATAGGTGGCTTTTATGGTGTGCAAACACTACTCAGCAAAAACTAGAGCATTAGTGTGTTATCAGTATAGTTTTAATCAGAAATCTAAAACACAGCACCATAATTAAGTCTATCTTAGCCAGGCCCAGTACACATACATAATATTAGAAGATAGTAATAGGTAAATTAATTTAAACCAGAACATATTATTGGGTATTTCCCATCAGCAGCAGCACTGCTTCCATTTCAAACATGGATTTCATGGCTATATTTTACAAATTTTTCATCTACCTTTAGATTCTAAACCAGTTAAATTCAAATTTAAGTTCAGTCCTTTTTATGGGGTTCTGGGAGTTGGGGAGGCAAAGAAAAACTCTGTAGACACCAACAACCTATACAAAGAATAAGTTATAAGTCAAATTTTTACATATTAATGAATTACTGAAAGAAGCGCATTTTGGTATTTTAATCTTAGCAACAATGCCCCCTAGCCTCCCTTTATGATGGCTCTAAACTGTATACAGAAGGATATACTTATTCTGAGTGTTCTCTGATGTTGTACTGCCTAAATTACCAACTTAGTTTGATAGCTGTCACACAGAAATAAAGATAAAGCACTATATACTTTAATTAGTACATTTATTAAATGAAAATTAGCAGATTATCAACTAAATTAAAAAGCTAACCTATAATTATCATAGTTTTAAATGGCAAGTTAAATATATAATCATTGATTAAAAGCTTAATTCATTAATATAAGGAGAATTTCAGCTTTTTTTTTTTTTTTGCATTTGTAGTTCTTTAATTATAAAAGAATAGGTCAAATTATCTTGCTTTTCAGCGATGTTCATGTAAAAGTTACATGAAATTAATGTGCAATTAAAGGAGAATGAAATGAACTTTTAGCTTTGCAGGGCAGTTACAAGGCTCCCAAGAGGATAAATTAGGGAAGTAAAAGCCAAGGGCTTTATGCCAGTATGGAAATTGATTATTGCTAAGCAGAAGAGTATTAAGCAATGAATAAACTAACAAAATGTGATTTTTTTTTTTTTTTTTTTTTCTCCAGTGGAATTGATCAAGAATTGCCAGAAGGAATGTTGGGGAAACTACAGGCCTGTCAGCCTGACCTCAGTGCCAGGGAAGGTTATGGAGCAGATCATCTTGAGTGCATTCACATGGCACGTACAGGACAGCCAGGTGATCAGCATCAGCCAGCATGGGTTTGTGAACGCAGGTCCTGCTTGACTAACCTGATCTCCTTCCTGCATGCTTCGCTGGGTAAAAATCTGTCTGGATGGCCAGGCCCAAGGAGTGGTGGTGAATGGAGCTAAAATCCAGTGGGTGGCCAGTCACAAGGGGTATTCTGCAAGGCTCAGTGCTGGGGCCAGTTCTGTTTAAAATCTTTATCACTGACCTGGATGAGGGGATCGAGTGCAACCTCAGTAAGTTTGAAATGACACCAAGTTGGGTGGGAGTTTTGATCTGCTTGAGGGTAGAAAGGCTCTACAGAGGGATCTGGACAGTCTGGATCGGTGAGCCAAGGCCAACTGTATGAGGTTGGCCAAGTGCCAGGTCCTGCACTTGGGTCACAACTCCATGTAACGCTACAGTCTTGGGGAAGAGTGGCTGGAAAGATGCCTGGTGGAAAAGGACCTGGGGGTGTTTCCTGACAGCCAGTTGAATATGAGCCATCAGAGCGCCCAGGTGGCCAAGAAGGCTAATAGTAACCTGGCATGGGGAAGCGGTTAGTGATTAGGGAAGTGGTTTTCCCCCTGTACTGGTGAGGCTGCACTTTGAATCCTGTGTTCAGTTTTGGGTCTCTCACTTCAAGAAAGACACTGAGGTGCTGGAGCATGTCCAGAGAAGGGCAATGAATCTGGTGTGAGGTTTAGGAAGAAAGTGTCATGTGGAGTAGCTGAGGGAATTGAGGTTGTTAAGAATGCAGAAGTAGAGCCTCAGGGAAGACCTATTACTCTCTACAACTACCTGAAAGGAGGTTGCAGAGGTGGGTGTTGGTCTCTTTTCCCAAGTAACAAGGGATAGGACAAGAGGAAAAAGCCTCAAGTTGCAATAGGGGAGGTTTAGATTGTTTATTAGGAAAAATTTATTCACCAAAAAAGTTGTCAAGCACTGGAATGGGCTGCCCAGGGCAGTGTTTGAGTCACCATCCTTGGAGGTATTTAAAAGACATGTAGATGTGCTGCTTAGGCACACTGTTTAGTGGTGCAATTGGCAGTACTAGGCTTACAGTTGGCCTTGATGATCTTAAGGGTCTTTTCCAACCTAAATTATTCTCTGATTCTAAGAAAGTTTCCATCAAATTTGGCAGATCTATCTGTCTTACATGCCTGACTGGTGCAGATTCGTGTCATATGTAATATCATGCACCTTTGTGTGAGCAGCTAAATCAAGCCTGAGTGCAGCTGGCAGCAGAAACACAGGAGGGACAATTGTATGGAATATCCCCAATCTTTGCTTGTTTTCAGCATAACCACTTTTTGTCATTTTATGTTTAAGAAAGACAAAATTAAGCTTGTTCCCTTAGAAACACCAAATTTCTCGTTTCTTTCCATAATGTGTTTCACTATCATTTTTTACAGAAAGACATGCCAGAAGAGCATTAAACACAGGTTAAAAAAAAAACAAATAAATAAAAAAAAAAATTAATTTAATGTAAACCAAAGATTTTCTAGGAATCACAAAATCAATGATAGTTGTGTCAGTGATGGAAAGCACTTAAATACCAGGCACTAAATCCACATAATGTTTAGGAATTTAGAGCATTATGAAATGCAGCAACTTAAATAAGTAAAGAACTTCTGAGATGATCCAGGGAAAATATCATTATAGCAATCAGATCTAGCAATTACGTTGTTGAATAATATTATTAAGCGGCATGTGAACTAAATAATGTATGCATTTATCAAGGAAAATTTTTTAAATAATACAGAAGAAAACAAGATGAGAAACATAGTTATTTGGAAGATAGAGAGCAAGAAGTTCATTAGATTAGCTTTTCTACATTTCACAGATTTAATGTGACAATAGCCAGGTATTTTGATTATTTGAGAAGCCCCACTTGTAGTATCTACCTTTTTTTAAAAAAGTAGAATATAACATTATTGAGTGTTTGCCATTTACACGAAGAAAATAATGCATTCTTTTTACTGAATTCTCTATTTTTTTTCTTAAAGATTAAAAAGAGATCAGTATCTCAGGCTGAGCTTTCATGACCCTGGATGAATAAATAGGACAGCAAAGAGCTATATTCATAACCTTTAGATCTCTGAATTTACGCATCAATGAAAAATACTTTGCCAGAGAAGGAATTAAAGTAGAAACTGCTTCTTAGGGAAGGAATAGAGAAATCCATTAAGTCTCGGCTGGATTCCTTGGTGTTTCAGGGAATGTCAACAAATTAGCTTTTATTATTTGTGCCTTAAACAATTACAGGCTCAGCGATGTTTAGAATAGAACCTAGTGAACTGAAAATGTAAATCACAAAAGAACAATTTAAAAGAAAATATTCAAGGTAGTGTAATTAAAATAGAATTAAAACACACATAGCAATGCTTTAATGTCAAGGCTCCTTGAGTTCAACATCTATTTCAGAAAGGGCAACTTCATGTTATTTGTAGGGAGAGGGGAAGTGAAAAAAGAAACACATTGGTGGACTCTTTTATTCTTTAGTTTGCAAAAGCAAATGAGTGTTTAACAACTTCCTTTTGGCAACCAATTAAAAAAAAAAAACTAAAAATATGATTAGCTTCCTTTAACTGCTGTCGCCCAGATTTTAAATCTTGCATTCATCCTTTTTCCCCAGTTTTAAAATCAAGTCAGCTGTGTCTTCTGAATTCAAGCTGAGAACATATTTGAACATGCCTTAGAAGGCAGCATCTGCTATTTCTACTCTCTTCCAGCACAGGGTGCCAAACTTATGATCAGAAAGAAATTAAGGAGAATGCACTTTGTGTATGGAAAGAGTAATTTTCAATTTCTTTCATTAGCTTCAGACCTTCCACTGTTAATTTATTTTTAATGTCTTGCTTATCTGTGTTATGAGATAAAAAGAATCAAGCTTCCTTATTCACCTGCACTGCACTGCTTGTTTGCTTTTTTTTTTTCCCCCTCTTTAACTACCTATTTTTTTTAATATTCCATTTTCTTTTATTTTCCTTTCTTTCCCTTTCTGGAGCCCTTAACAGACTTGCCTTCATGAAAAAAAAAAAAAACAAAATTCAGAAATGGAACTATATACTGTCTTACATATTACGGTTTTATACTGATTCGGCATGGCAAAGGTCTGGATATCCCAGGCCAATCATTATTCAAAAATTACATACGTCTGACAAAATAGTTTCAGTGTTGTGTCAAAGTAGGATTTATTGCAAGCTTTAAAGATACATGACTCCAACATGACTTAACAATATATGGGGAAAACAATATCTGTAGTAAGGAGAAATTAACCATTAGGTATAATAAAATGTAAGCAGCAGCACAAGAAAGAGACCAAAAAATGAAGGAAAATCTACCCATCTAATCTTTTTAATTCCACCACTGCTAAACTCTAATTGCAGTATTAATGATGCACTTAGAAATCACTGAAACACCATATTGCATAGGACAACACCATCAATAAAAAGGAAACATATTTGATTATTTTTCCTTATTTATTGATAAACTATTTGGCAAAGTATTGACTGCTGAAGGCGAATATAATAACATCTAGTAGTACATATGATTTTGTAGGATTTGTGTTTAAAGTATGTGTTCAAGCTCATGTGTTTACTTAAGCATACGCAGTGCCTCTAAATACGCATATTATTTGAAACACTTGAGCTCCACATGTCCGAAAACCAAGATTACATGAGATTAGTGAGAGAAGCATGCAATCAGACACTCTTCCACTCCAGGTTAAATTAGAAAATATTTGTATTGTAGGGGGATTATAATTGTAATATTCTGAATGGTCACACAAAAAATAATAGATGGAATAACATTTCATTTGAATATTTCAAATACAACTAGCAAGTGTCGATTAAACATGAGTTTTAACTGTGGGCTGGTAATTGAAATGTTCTCAGAGAAAGAGGTAATCTACTGTTTTCCAAATTGTTACTTCATCACTGATAATGCTACAAGCTGTATAAAAACCAACAAACAAATCCCTATGTTCCTCTATGGTGGACATTAAAAATAACTATCACTGTTGCAAAGAACAAGCTATTGAATGACTGACTGTGCTGGAGGTTTTATCAAAGCCAGCAATATTCTGAACAAAGGTCTTATCGTATACTTTCCTCTGTATCATATTAATTGGTTTCTTATCACATTAGCCAACTCCCCTCTCCCTAATAGCATACAAAAGTGAATAATACGTTAAAACGTTGATAATACTTTAAGACTTATTAACAATTTCCATGAGATTAGCTTCTTCCTTTTTCACTAGCACAGTAAAGCTCTCAGATCATATACTGTCAAGTACCTTTCATATCATATTAGTTTAAATTAAATCATTAAGACAAAAGACAGGCCAAAGGTATAATACAAAAGTCTTACTGTTTAAGTAACTTCCTAAGTATAGAGGCTTACATTTTATTACACTAGACCACAGAAAGGATTTCTACTGATGGTATTTCCCTCATATCATTAATACGATGATAGGTGATTACGTTTTGTATAACAGCCAAACGAAAAGCAGTCTTAGAATCCTCTCTTCATATTGCAGCCACTGTATTAATTCAGGTTCCCGGAATACATCCATTGATGTATGACTATTGCATCAAGGGATGATGATGTCCTCAGTCCTTTTCCTGTATTTCCAGTTGGTTACTCACTAATAACTGACTACCTACCAGCATCTTAAATGGTGTCTTAAATTAAGGAATATGTCAGAGCTGATATAATCACTGACAAAGGATCTAAACATGGCTTTACAGCTATGGTTTATTCATTTGGATAAGAAAAATATTCCAAGTTGAATTAAGTCAAATTTAAAATGAAACATTTTTTAAAAGACAGAAGCTGCCAAATTTCCTCACACAAACACATCTCCATTCATTAAGAAAGTTGAAGGGAAATTGTTAAAGAGGGAGTTATCAAAAATGACTATGCAGGACATATTATGTCATTCTGTAATACAAATGGTGCATAATGCACCACTCTCCTTGAGGTAAAGTGTTGTCATTTACCTTGGGATCCATCAGAACACCGGGAGGGTGACCATAACATCAACAAAAGCAGATGGATATGAGAAAGTTTGTATGCATCAGTGCTCACTTTTATGACTGGGAATTAGCAGTATTTTAATGAAACTGTCGATAGGTGTTAGTAGCACTGTAATTTGACTAATAATAACTTTGGTTTTATTTTGACTCGACAGTTCAAATATTAATTAAATAATTAGTAAATTCCTGGTGTTTCATAAGGTGCATTTCTCTACTTAACACAAATTTCACAAGGGATAGCACATGTCCATAGACAAATTAGCTCTAGCATGCCTACTGCCCTTAGAGCGTACACCAAATTTATTTAGCTAGGCATAAGCTCCGCACAGATACCCCTGCACCTGCTACTGTATTCATGGAATGACCTGTATTCATCTTTTGAATCTACAGACAAGACTGCAGTCTGCTATTATCTGCGTTAGCATGCAGGCCAGAAAAGAGAAAAGTGAACCCAAAGACATTACATCTCCATGGGCTGCAACTTTTTCTGAAAACTTGGGAGGGGTGGGAATGAGGGGATGGAGCCACAGTCAGGGTTTTTACTTAGCTGTCACCCTGGAACGGCTAGCACAGCTGAGTTAGTGCAGAAAGAAGCAATGAGTCAGATATCCACAACTGGCAGAGCTGGAACATGGGTAGCAAAAGTGACAGCTATGACTTTCTAAAGCACAATCTGGTCTCAGGTCTCTAGTCCTGAATAGCAAGAATTTCACTTCCTTTTTCTGGAGGCAAAATTTCACTGCAGTATTTCTTAAGCAGAAGCGGTAATAGAGGTACAGTGTTGCAGATCAGACTACAGTCTGGCAGTAAACCATTATCTAAAGTTTCAGTTCTAAATTTATTTCTTTTTTTAGTCAGCTGTGTTAATAGATCTTCTCACTAGCATTCCACCCTCTGGACTGTAGCTATAATAGGACAGATAAATCTTAATAGGTAATAAACCACCTATGATTCTCTCCCTTTCAAATAGATAATATTTGCATATGAATGAAGTCAGTACTGTGCCTCAACACACTTTTTAGGCATGACTTATGTTACAATGCCCCAGATCTCCTATTTAAATAAGATTAGAGTGCCTTTGTTTTCTCCGGTTATAATGGGTTTGCTAATTTGGAGTTTCATATATATTTTCCTAATAAAAATGACTTGAGGTAGGAGATGGAACAGATAGTATATATTATGTCCTAGTAGCAACCTGGAAATCAATCAGTTAAAAACCAGAATACATAAGAAAAACAACAACACACACACACACACACACACACACCCCCCACCCCCAAAAATAAATCCCCAAACCAACAAACCCAAAACACCAAATGGAAATTAAATAAGCAACTTCCCAATAAATATCAATAGAGACAGAATTAGAAAGAGATTGACATGAAAATTAAAGTTAAATGATCATGAAAACTAAGCATGTACCCTGAAGTTTTTCTACTGTGATATAAGAACAAGCACAAGTACAGTCAGGGTGGAGAATGGACAGAGAGCAGCCCTGAAGAGACAGACTTTGCGGTACTGGTGGATGAAAAGCTGGACATGAGCCGGCAGTGTGCGCTGGCAACCCAGAAAGCCAACTGTATTCTGGGCTGTATCAGGGGAATTGTGGCCAGCAGGTCGAGGGAGGTGATTCTCCCCCTCTACTCTGCTCTCGTGAGACCCCACTTATTCTATGATTCCATGATTTAGCTTGACTAGTGCTGTAAGTCCTGTTTCTAAGAAGGAAAGAGAAGGGACATGCAAACACACAGCTATGTCTATAAAAGTATCCATTTACCAATGTATTATGTGTTTGAATACATATATTCATAAATACTTATATACATATATGCCACTAATATCAGTGGTTTATTTTGATACTGTCAAAGGCCAGCATTCTATAAATCTGTTACCGCTCACATAACATATCTGTAATGTAATTATCATTAAAATCGAAAGCAATAGTGGTATGGAAAAAAAACCAAAATTAACTAACTGTATCATTAATAGGTTTTATATATAAACAGGCCTGATATGAAAATAGAAGTAATTGTTAAGAAAATAATTAAATGACATTATATTAGCTTTAGAAAGAATTAGGTGTATTTCACTAATAGAAAATGAAAGGTACCATATTTTCCTAAATACATAATCTGAACACTTGCCTTCAGTAACACACCTTGCTTAGGTTAATATACTTGGCTACCCCAGTGTATTGGGTTTGCGTGGCAAGGTTTTGCTAGAGGGGGAGCTACAGGGGTGGCTTCTGTAAAAAGCTGCTTGAAGCATCCCCTAAGTCCAACAGAGTCAATGCCAGCTGTCTTCAAGATGGACCCACTGCTGGCCAAGGCCAAGACGGTCAGCAACAGTCATAATGCCTCTGTGCTAACATGTTTAAGGGAGAAAAAAACCTGAAGGGGGAGTTTTTGCAAAAGAGAGAGAACAGAAGATGTGTGAGGGAGAACTGAAGACACCAAGGTCAGTGAAGAAGGATGAGGGGGAGGTGTTCCAGGTGCTAAAACAGAGATTCCCCTGCAGCCCATGCTGAAGACCATGGTGAGGCAGGGTCTGTCCCTGCAGCCCACAGAGATCCACCGTGGAGCAGAGATCCACCTGCAGCCCATGGAGGACTTAATGTCAGAGCAGGTGGATGTGTCCAGTGAAGGCTCTAACCCCATGGGAAACATGCACTGCAGCAAGCTCCTGGCAGGACCTACAGACCCATGGAAAGAGGAGCCCAGGCTGAAGCAGATTTGCTGGCAGGACTTGTGACCCTATGGAAGGGAGCCACACTGGACCAGTTCATGAAGAACTGCACCCCACTGGAAGGACTCATGTTGGAGAAATTCATGGAGGTCTCCTGTGAGAGGGACTCCACGCGGGAGCAGGGGAAGAGTGTGAGGACTCCTCCCCCAGAGCATCAGAGACAATGTGGGATGAACTGACCATAATCTCCATTCCCTGTCCCCCTGCATCTCTCAAGGGAAGGAGGTAGAGAAAAGCAGGAATACATTTGAACCTGGGAAGAAGGAACAGGTGGGGGGAAGGTGTTATAAGATTTGGTTTTAGTTCTCTTTTTACTCTTATTTGATTGGTGATAAATTAATTTTTTCCCCAAGCCAAATATATTTTCCCATAACAATAATTGCTATATGATCTCTCCCTGTCCTCATCTTGAGCCATGAGCCTTTCATTGCATTTTCTCTCCCCTGCCCAGCTCAGAAGGGCAGTGATAGAGCAGCTTGGTGGACACCTGACCTCCAGCCAGGGTCAACCCACCACACCCAGTCATTTTTTACTGCTAGTCTAATCTCTCTGTAAAGTATCAGCATCAGTTTTTGGTCCCATTACAGTCTATCTTAGGGGGCTGAATCTCCCCATCTCTTTCCAGATAAATAGTCAAAACATTAGACCATAGAGATAACATGGGTACAATTAATCTCATCTACTTTAAACAAAACTACAGTGTAGGCAAGAGCTAATCAGACTAGTTTCCTTTATAATCAATGGAGAGAAACAGATGCTGTTAGAATGAAATTTATTTGATCTCTTAGATATCTGCTTTAGGATAAAACAAATTACGTCTAGAACTGTCTTTTTCTTCTCTAGCCTGTAATCAAGGCCCAGATAGGTAACTCAGACCTAGTTGCTGCCTGTAAGATAAATACCATCCCTTTTTACCCTGTACTTGATTTTTTTTTTTTTTTTTCCTGGCATATTGCTTTACATAAACCTAAAGATTTACAGTATCCACTCCTGATACAGTATAACTGCATTCAGGTTCCTGCTCCAGTGCCTCTTTAATAGAAAGTTCTAAGAAAGCAAACCACAATGAGACTGAAAGAAATCCAACCCAAAGGAGTCAATAAATAAGATTTGTTTTACTTATTCTAGAGAGCCAGTTCTGAGTGCTTTCTTGTCCTCATTCATGACAATTTTGAAAAAAGGGTATTACCCAATCTCTGAAAGTATAATAGTCCCATAAAAATATCTATTCTGAGGTAAATAGATCTCACTTTCTTCTTGAGTTTCAAAAGTCTTAGTTTTTTAAAATGCAGACCATGAAACAAAATATCTTGGAAGATTTCACAAAATAGAAAAATAATTTCCCATTCAAATAGGTGATCAAGAGAGTTATAAAGAAAACAACAGTTTGTTTCATAATAGAGTTCAATAACTGTTATGGGTTCATCTTTGCCATTTAAAAAGTAAATTTATCTTCGATTTGCTTAACTCCTTGAGCCAAACCTGTGGTAACAGAAATATGCCAAGTCCTAGTTTATCCCTTTGAGCAATATGGAAGTCAAAGCATTGGAGCTAACTATATATGTGAGAAAAGATAAATATATTAACTGATATTTAAGGTGACTTTGACTGCCAAGAAACAACATTAGAAGATTCTCACTCTGACTCTGCCTTGGCTTAGTGTCAAATGTGAATACAGAGCCAAGCCATCCACAGGTGTTGAACTCTAATTTAACTTTAACTTTCATTACACTCCTCACCACATTGTGGCCAAAACAGTAGACCTGCCAAATCTTCATCTGGAACAAAACAGGCTTTTAATTGGCCACCAAGGGTGGAGACAATAAGAAAGAAATCCTGTTTTATTTCCCACTGGGAGACCGAGAGTCTGATATTATAAAGTACAACGATGAGTTCCAAACTCCCTCCATGTTTTCAGCTTTCAACGTATAGTACTTCCTCTCATCTTCCAAATGATTAGACTAGGCAAAATATTTCCTTATTAATTTTTTATTTGTACAAAATCCAAGGAAATAACTATGTTTAAAGAGTCAATATTAATCCAGCCACACACACACACAAAAATAGCAAAAAACCAAACCCAACCCTTCTGTTAGCACGGCTTTAGTACATTGCTATACTAACAATAATCCATTACCTGTCAATCCCATCACATTTCCATCCCAGCCTGATATTAATCTTCCAATCTGTTCTACAGAGAAAACTATAAGCAGTTGAATACGTAAATCAGTGTGACCTGCGCTCTTTTAAAAGTCACTGGAGCAATATCAGACAAAAAGAACGGTTGGCAGTTAGCCATAAAGTCACTCGGTCATTTGTGAAGATCCTCAAGAGCAAGATTCATTCACCTAGGTTAGTCTTCTAAAAGCAAGTTGAACATATCATCCATGCTTCCTTTACAGTTAAAGGAAATAAAAAGCCACTTTGAAATTTAGGTTAATTACACCATTTTATGACGTAGTTAAATCATCGTCTTTAAATACCTATCTCTATTGTCTGCAGAAACAGCCTGGAAGAATAGCTTGACTGAGACAACTAATTTCCAAATATCTATGTATCTCATTGTAACCGAATTCATCAGGAACTAAGTGTCTCATTGTCTTTCCTCCATTAAAGGAGAGAGAAAAGAGGTAAAATAACAGTTATTTACTAATGAAAAAGGTAAAAATACCTTTTTTGTTCTACACAATGCAGAACATAATGATCACAACAATTTTCAATATAGATTCCTCATACATGGTTCCCATACTCCAGCTTTCTGATGTTTGTTGAATTTTGGATCCTTTCCTTTTAGTTTTTCTGGAATATGAATCACAGGGAAATTGGAATTGTACAAATCAACAAGTATCGTGTTTTCTTATTTTTGGTGGTATTGATGTCTGGTATAAACATCAATTTGTGAACTGAAAAACTCAAGAGTAGGAAAAAAAACTTGCTGTTCAATTTGCACCTGTTTGAAGAGCTAGGGAATTCCTGGAAAATGGTAGCCTCTGTTCTGCCTTCACAGTCTTAACTATAAACAAGAAATGCTGTTTGTTCCAATAGCAGAATTTTGATAGTCTTCTATGACCTCCTCTCAGACCTCTTTAAAATACTTAGATTCAATGTTTATTAAAAAACAGGGCTACTATCTCTCAATATCAAACATCTTTTAAAATAAAATTGAAAGCTGTTTTTGCTGAGTGAATTTCAGCAAAATAGCTGTTTGCCCGCCTAAACGCTAACCTGTATACAACATTCTTACTACTTTTTCCTTCCAGCACTAGGTTTGAAACTACCACTTGACTATCCTTGAAACAGACAGTTAATTTTCTCATGTCAGCTTTCCCTGTAGCTCCTTACCGCCCAGAAAACTACATTTATTTATGTCCAATTCCTGGATGGTGCACAGCTGATATTGCAATCTGCTAATTTCCTGATTTTTGGACAGCCAATTGTACTTGTCTCATAACAAAACACTCTTGCTCTCTAAAACATTAAAAATTAATATTTACCCGTACTGAACCTTTCAGCCCGTACCAGAAACTTTAACATAAACTGTCCAAATCTCCATCCACCCTTGACTGGGAAGATTAATAATAATTCCTTTTGACCAAAATTACTCTGTTGGCCAGCCATAGTTTCCATGGTAATCAGATGGTAGACAGAGCCGAAGCAGATTTCATCAGTTGTAAAACAGCATTAGAATTATCATATGCTTCTAATTATATCTTAGGAGGAATGACTTTTACATACTGTAGCCCAGAGGCATACAAAAAAGACAGTTTTAACTACTGCAAAGCTTCCATGAAGAAATAAATTGCAATGCCCTGTTCTAATAGCTGGGGCTTTTGTGGGTGTTTTGGGGTGGCTTTTTTTATTTGTTTGGTTGTTTTTTTTTCAGGTAAGAGTGCTGTGAATTAGAGGATTTTTATAAAAGGAAAGAAACACAATGAACAACAGTTAAGATGCACTTGCTATATAACACTGAGACTTTTAGTCAGAGTTTCATGTGCTACTGGGAGCAACTCAAACCACTGGAGGTCTTAGGAATTTCATGCCAGAATCAATCATACGTCTTCAAAACCAGTAAGTTTAAATGTGAGGATAGATGATTTCAGCAGCAAGGACAAACACATTTTCCAACTCATGCTTGTAAGCATTTATATTGGATTTTGTTTGTTTGTTTGTGGGGGTTTGGTTTTGATTACTTGTGGATTTTTTGGGGGTTTGGGCTTTGGTGGTGTTTTTTGTTTGTTTGCCTTTTTCTATTTATTTCTGTTTGTTTCTTTAAAAAGAAAAAGTCCTTGGGAAAATCCAGTATGAGATTTTTATTCCACAGTCCAGCTGGTTCCCCTGGCATAGCAGTAGCCAGTTTATGACAAGAATGCCAAATGAATACTTAATCCTCATTTTAGTAGCAAACTCAAGAGTTGGTTGGTGCATGTTTAGAATATGAATGAAACTTGAAAAGAAGGCAGCTGGAAATTACTACATATGCCTACATTTACCACAGCACAGCTTAATTCAAAGGATGGTGGTACATTTACTGTAAGTATTCCTGGAAGTTCTATATAGATTTAGGAGTGAGAGAAAGGGGAAGAAGAAGGGAATAACCAAGAGCTCATTACATGGAGTTTATTCTGCAGGTGAGAAAGACATGGGATAAGGTTGAATGGAGAGAAAGAATGCATATTTCATGAGACTCTAGGCTGGCAAATTTGGCTGACTTTGGCTCAGTCATGAATTTTTAGCCCATAGGCCTTGTGTACCTATCCGACATAAGCGTTTTTATTACATGAACAGCTATAGCTATACCCCAGATAAGAGACTCATCTTTGAAACTATGCCTCTCAGTAAGGCATGTGGTACATAACAGGAAATTACAAAAGAGAATGATAATGCAGATTTTCGTTCTAGTAGTGACTGTAGAAGTTGCCATGAAAGGATATCAAAAAGATGGTAAAATATTGCAAACCCATAATTTTTCAAGATTTATAATACCTAAAATTTAAGACTACTAAAATTCATACCACAGGTAACGGAGCAGGTCAGATTATAGTCAGAAGTCAGTTTCTTAAAAATATTACTGGAAATGTGAAAGAGATTCTAGTTCATGAAGTATAAATGATCAGTGAGTGCACGCTATGAACATACTCTGCATCCAGGAGATGGGCAGTGGTTTGAGCTACAGGGCTGCAGGCAGATGCTGGCAGGCAGATGCTGGCAGGCAGAAGATGCTGCAGCAGGGTTCCTCGAGACCCAGACTTGTGGCTGCAGAGCTACCAGATCCTCACTGTTCTCTGCTCTTGGAAGAAGCAGCAGCCCCAAATCCTTGGCTTAAGTCATGCTCTTCAGCATTGCAGCTACAGTAAGGATTCTTGGAGCACTGGTCCTGCTGCACCAACAAGAATCTGAACATGGAAATCTTCCAAATGTAAACTGATATCTAAACCTCGAGGATGATGCATCCAGAGGCTATGAGCAGTTAAAGAATCATTCTGATGATGCTGAGAAGCAAGTATTGCTACTTCAATTTTTCAGGTCTCATTTTGCCTGGAGATAAAGTCGTTATTTACTATTAGTTTTATTGGTTTTATGACCAAGAGATCCAGTCAAATTTGAGGACCTAAATGTGCCTGATAAAATATAAACATGGAAAAAAAAATATATAATGAGAGAAGTAAGGCTTTAGGACAAGGTTTAGAATACAGTTAAAAGGAATATTACTAAAAAAAAAAAAAAAGATGAGAGAAAAAACAGAACGAAAATGATATAAAACATTTCAAAGTACTAAAGGATCTTAAGACTCGTAAGAGGACTAAGACCTTTCAACTTCTGACAGACCATTAGCTCCTATGTGACCCAGTTTATTAATATGTCCAAACGAAACATCATTACTCACTGATGGCTATTCAATTCCTTATGAAAATTGATCCTATGGTCTCAGTTCACTTCCTGTTGGACAGATATCTGCATTACAACTGACATTCTTGTTGACAGTATCAAGAAGAACACTATGAATAGTGCAGATGTGGAGAAAACCTATAAAGATACTTTGATTCCTTGCAGAAAACTGGTTGGCTTTTTTCAATATATGCCTTTGAATAGCCTTTCAAAAGATATTCTCTGCAGCTAATCACAGATTGACAGTAGTTGCCTCCACAGTAGAAATGTGACACTCAGCAATATTTCAATAAATACATATAAAGAATGGAATTCTTCATTTGAATCCCTTTTATTATTCAAAACTTACTTTTTTAGATATCCCATTTTTGCATTAGGTAAATGGCTTTTCCAATATTTACAGTATTTTGTAAATGCTTTTATCCTTGTAATAGATTCTTCTGAAAACAGACACTATTATGAAACAGTAATTACAGACAACCTTAACCTTCATCATGAACAGTCTCATTAAATGCAGTATTATTCCTGAAACAACTATGGACAGTTGTAACTCTAAGTATCTTTCTGAATCAGGGCAAAACTAAAGTAATTTATCTAAGGTAAACTGACAAGACTGTAAGGGGAACCACTACACACCAGATTTTATTAAAGGACACAAAGTTTAGCAAAAAAGTAATATGCTTACCATTCCATTTGTTTAAGAGGAAGGACACAGAGTAAGCATCAAAGGAAATAAAATGAGTTCCAGATTTGCCTCATAATTTGCAAATGTTGGGTAATTAACAAATTAAGTTTAATGTTGCAAGAGAAAGCACAGAAGAAGGACAAAAGTGCAACATAATTAGAATCACATTAGAGTAAGAAGACTGAAGACCTGATTCTGCATTTATTGAAGGCAATAGCAAAACTCCATTATTTTTGACTCAGGAAAGATTGGTTCCCTTAAAAACTGACATATTTTCCAAATACCTAAACAATGGCTAGTAGCAGCAAAAGGAAACAAATTGTTCACATGTTGCAAACAGAACACAGCTAATAGTACTACAAGGAAACTCAGTCATGTATTTATTAGTGTGAGACACATTGTACCATAAACTGCACAAAATTTTCAAGGACCTCTGAATTGGAATATTTCTGAAGTGAGGAAAATCTATTTGCTCCTATCCACTTAAGAACAACTGAATTGTAATACAAATATCCTGGGGAAATTCAAAAGAAATGTTTCTATGTGAGATTTAACTGACTAAGTCTTAGACAGTGTTCCTTATACTCAGTAAAAAGAACTAGTATTTTTAGAATATGATCTGATTTCACTACCAGGTAGCTCTTTGTAATGAATTAGTTGAATCATGTCCTAGAAAAGCCACCGTCTTTTCACTAACTGTGGAGGTAATCTAGGTAAGAAGGTAAAGTTATTTTAGGATTAATCTGACAAGACGTGTAACTGGGGAGAAAAAAGGTAAAATACAATCACCTCGTTTGGAGTAGGAGTATCAGCTTTTCATTGGGTTGGCTAATCTCTACTGAAGATCCGTGAGTGGGAACAGGATACTAATTAATGTCAGCCTCTGTCACGACCTGTCAGCCTCTATCATGACTTGTATCATAGCTAACATGGAGTGAGTCTTCTACGCCATGATATTCACCTCTGCTCTCACCTCTCTTACCCCTCTGCTCTTGCTACAGAAGAACACTCCTTGCCACAATTTAACCCACAACAATGCCAGCCTTAGACCAACCATTTGCACCAGGACAGGAAACATACTCATCACTGAGTTCCCCTTATCGGCAAATTGTGCCTGACCAACCTGTCTGCCTTCTATGCTGAAAGAACTGGCTGTGTGCATGAGAGAAGGACAGTGGATGTGGTGGCACACTTTGACTTTAGCAAGGCATCTGTCACAGTCTCTGATTGCATTCTTATAGCCAAATTTGTGAGCTGTGGACTGGATAAGTGGACAATAAAGCGAGAGAAAAATTGGCTGGACTGTTAGTCTTAAAGTGTGGTGATCTTTAAGCCAACTGACAACATTACTGGGGCAAACACTGTTCAATGACTTTATTAAGAACCTGGAGGATGGGAGAGAGAACATTCTCAGCTTATTTGCAGATGATACAAAATTGGGAGGAACAGATGATGCGCTTGAGGGCAGGGCTGCTATTCAGAGGGACCAGGACAGGTGTGAGGAAGAGGATGACAGCAACATCATGAAGTTCAACTAAGTGTAAAATCCTGCATCTGGGATGGAATAGCCCCACGCAATAGCATAAGCTGGGGGCTGGCTAGATAAAAAGCAGCTTGACAGAAAAATATCTGAAGGTTCTGGTGAAGAAACTGAACATCAGTCAGCAGCGCCCCCTTGCAGCAAAGACGGAAAATTGCAACCTGGGATGCATTAGCAGAACTGTATAGTCAGCAGGTCCAGGAAAGTAATCCTTCACTAGCTGGCACTAGTGAGACTACGTCTCCAGTACTTTGTCCTTCTTTTGGGCTTCCCAGCACAAGAAAGACACCGGTACACAGAATGGACACAGCAAAAGTCAACAAGCTGGTGAGGGGGATGGAGTACATGGCATGCAAGGAGAGGTTGTGAGAGGTTGCAAGGAGGAGAGGGATCAGGGGAGACCTCATTGGTCTCTTTACATGCCTTGTGTGAGGGCAGGAAGAAGATGGAGCCAGTCTTCTTGGAGGTCCCAGGTGACTGGTCTGGAGGGAGAATGGGAAATTCTGAAAGGATATGGGGGTTTATCATGTGTGTTGATTTTGGCTGGGATAGGGTTAATTTTCTTCATAGTAGCTAGTATATGGCTATGATTTGATCTGTGCTGGCAACACTGTTGATAATTCAGGGATCTTTTTGTTACTGCTGAGCAGTGCTTACATAAAGTCAAGGCCTTTTCTGCTTCTCACCCCACCCCACCAGTGAGTAGGCTGGGGGGTACACAAGAAATTGGGAAGGGACACAGATGGGACAGATGACACCAACTGACAAAAGGGATATTCCATACCATATGATGTCATACTCAGCATATAAATCTAGGGAAAGAAGGAGGAAGGGGAACACGTTCAGAGTGATGACATTTGTCTTCCCAAGTAACTGACTGTTACACGTGATGGAGCCCTGCTTTCCTGGAGATATGTGAACACCTGCCTGCCAATGGGAAATGGTGAATGAAGTCTTTGTTTTGCTTTGTTTGCTTGTGTGGGTTTTGCTTTCCTCAATCCACTTGTTTTCTCCCTTTTACTTTTCCAATTCTACCCCATTCCCCCAGGATGAAGCGAGCAAGCAGCTGTGTGGTGCTTAGTTTCTGGCTAGGGTTAAACCACAACACCTTGAGAGCAGGCAAACACTGGAAGACATTACTCAGCAGGACCGTGGGGTCTCCATAGGGACATCAAGACTTTCAAAATGCAACTGGACATATCCATGAGCAATTCTCTGTAACTGGACCTCCCCTGAGCAGGGATATCAGACAGAGGACCTCCAGTGGTCCTTTCCAGCCAATAAGGTTCGATGTCTTATGGGTAGAGCTTGCTCTGATGAAGCACTCTTTTGCTTCTGAGAGCAGAGAAAGCGATGAAGGCTTTTGCCATTTATTATTTTTGTAGAAGTAATACTGCAAGAAAAAATCCTAGTCAGGTTTGTCCCTGGGTTAAGGTGAGATAGTTATGCAGACAGTTATAAAACCCTTAAAGTAAAAAAAAAAAAAAAAAAGAAAAAGAAAAAGAAAAAGAAAAAGAAAAAGAAAAAGAAAAAGAAAAAGAAAAAGAAAAAGAAAAAGAAAAAGAAAAAGAAAAAGAAAAAGAAAATTTATATATGCTGGCTCTCAGCAATGTAGACAAATTCATATTTAATTCAGATAACAGCACTTCAAAGAAATTGGATAAAGAGGCATAAATGGGACTAAAGAAAAATAAACTTGACCAAGACTTAAGGAACCAATGGAGTATGGTAGCCAAAGGGAAATCAGTGTTTGGAAATAGGGCTATGGAAAAAAGACATAATTATTCAAAGAAGTAGCAGATGGATACATAGCAAAGGGTATTTGTGAGGGCAACAATAGATTAGAAAGGATTCTTTCCTGTGAAATTTTGTTTTAAACTAGTTGTCCATTTCAAATAAGCTAACAGATAGAAGTACAGTAAGGTAACACTGTTTAAAGAAAAAACTCTTAAGATTTTATCTTGCTGGCTACCACTGAAGGTCACACGTGTTGTTTAGTCTATCGTACAAATCTCCTTGCAGTTTCTATCATCTATCCAGCTTCCTGTCAGAGGACAAGAACCTAACAAAGAAATTAAACTGTAAGGACAATCTCTTTAATGCAGTTCAGAAAGAAACGTGTGTTTGTGTACTAGGGATAAACTGCAAGAGCATCTGTTTCTCTCAGTGAAATATTCTAAGTTTAGTATAGGTATAAAAGGGGAAGTAGGTATTTGAATAAGAATACGATCTGCTTTTCTAAAAGGTCATCTGCACAGTTGTGTCAACTCCCAACCTATTTGTTCAACCTCCTGTCTTTATACTAAGGAGTCACAGTGAGAAACAGAGAAGGCCTTGATGCCCCCAAAGCTAGAATGTAAGTGTTGTCAGTATCGTTTTGGTACCAAATGTAAAACACAGCACCATACAGGCTGCTCTAAAGAAAATTAACTCTATCCTTGCCAGGTACACCTTCTTGCCTTATCCCTTCCCTTCACTCTCTTTCTTTAATGAATGGCATCTCCAGTACGCTGCAGTTTGTAACCTCTTGTTCTTAGCAATATGGTGTTATATATAACATTACATTTAACTTCTGCATCCTAATACTGAATATAATTTCTCTTTTCAGACCTTCTGAAGGTTGTCTCTTTATGTTCCAAATATAAGCTTACAGGAACACACATTACTATACCCAGCAGACAAGATCAGTGCAAAAGTACTTGTGCGTAGTTTTATCGCCCTAGTCTTTTCCAAAACCGCTAGTTTATGAATATGAATAAGAGCATTGTTTTTGCAAAATGACAGAATAAATTGCACTGTAGTTCATGAAGAACTAGCCTTCAATCCTCCCAAAAATTCAACAAATAAGATTTTTATTATTTGAAAGGTACTTAATGAGTGAAAATGTTATATTTGTAATTGTTTCTGTAAAAACTCTGCCCTCATATAAGTGCCTTTCAGTTACGTCATTCAGATCAAGTACTTGAGAGTCACATGCTGATTTTTCTATTCCTTTCATGCAGCTAAGACAGATGCATCAGAATAAAATATAACTGCTTTCTTTTAACCAGGTATTACAAGCTAATAGGCATCTAACCCTGTCACCACAAACCCAGATTGTTTTAGGCTATGTAATAATTTATCCTTGCAATATCCTTGTTTAGTAATGAAGCATTAAATTGCGTAGTTCAAAGATGGAAAATTTAGGCAAAGACAGACCAAACAAACAGTTAATGTACATAAGTCAAGTGGAAATAGAATGTACCTTAAGAAGGAAGAGCACAGAAATCTGATTAACATCCAGGTACTGACAGGTTTTGCCAGGGAAGATTACAGCTGCCTCCAGTTCTGCTGTTGTTCAGACCCAGGGGCTATTCCACAGGCTACTTTACTTAATCTGAGCATTTCAGTATGTTTCACACCTGAAGGCCATTTGAAAGTCAGAAATTGGCCTGCACCTGGGATCCCTAAGGGACCTTATCTGATAGGCGTGTCTGATACATGGACACCACTGAGTTCAGATGCAGAGGCAGCTTCTGGCTAATGTTTTTTTGTTTGGGGCTTTTTTTTTTTTTAATAAGGAAAATAACAGACAGGGGTGAGAGGCACAGAAACCTTTTTTGATGGAGAGAGGGAAGGGAAGGAAAGAGAAGGGAAAAATCAAGACATAACTAAATAACTTTGGCTTAATGATTTACCACTCATCAGTCAAATTTGATACTTGTGACCCATTAGCATATCATAAAGAAGAAGTAAGCTTGTTTATACCACAGCTGCTTTGACTTTTTGTGTGAGAAAAACAAAAGTGAGATACATCTCCCTAGCTTTATCCACCTAAAAGCTATGTATCCACTATTCACTACGGCCTCAGACTCACTCTACATAGAGTGGGGTATTTCCATAGGACAATTCTTTCATTTGGAGATAGGTGTTAAAAAAATATATATGATTTTCTTCTAACACTAATCTCAGGAGTGGAGAAGACATTTCTTACGTGGTAAGAAGAACTTGATTCACTGCTAACCTAAAGTGTTGCAAGATGAGAAAGGTACACTGCACCCTGGTTTTACTTTGCCAGAGTAAAAATACCAGCACTGAAGGAAAACTATACAATCAATAGAAGGCCATTCTTAGGAATAGTACTTTAGACAGACTTCAATATCTTTATTTTCCCACCTCTTCCTCCTCAGAAGGCAAAACTCATTCTCTAGATATAGATTATGTCATGCTATTTGTAAATGTTCTCTCTTAAGACTTGACATTAGCATCTAGAAGATTCCTATGCCCAGTGATTAAGCTAAATTAAAAAATGGTTATACTGAATTATAAAATTTTGGCCCAGAAGGGAAAAGATTTGAGAAATAATTACACGTGAATCTGCCTGCCCCAGATGCTGAGCACACGATGAACTTAATATTCACGTAAAACTCAAAAATATTTGCAGCAAGTAATAGTTAATTATTCTATAAGATATGCTTGATAGGTTAGCAAGCTATATTTTCTGTGGAATTACTACTCATAAATAATGTTAAAACTAATTGGTATTAAAAGTAATTTAGGTAGTTAATTATTTCTTTAAAAGAAATCAAGTACTTTACTGAAAGCATTCATTTTTATTCTTTCAATGTTTTGTTGATTTGTTTGAAGTCTCAAAGAAAGCCTTATTTCCACACTGATCCCATGAAATCTTAATGCAAGGGATAGGAAAGCAAATCAAGGAAACAGCAGGGAATTATTTTTCATTCCCCTGTCACTTTGTCAACTCTGATAAGCATGTGAACTCATTCTAAAAGCAGTTCCAAATCCATGAGGTGTGAGTTCATTGACAGGAAATCAGTAAGTTCAAAAGATAATGCACATGTGATTTTTTTTGGTGTCTATCATCCTTTCAGACATGACATGGTCTTTTAGCTCTATACAGTGCAAAAGTCTGAGCACTGACACTGCAAGACCAGCTTGTGGCATTTTCATTCCAAAAGACTCAAAGCATATGTTTCCAGCTATGACCAGAAATGCATACAGTAACAGTGCACTTAGCCCTTTCCAGTATACTTAATATTTAGAAAGCAGCACCTTTCTGTTTCACACATAAAAACCAAAATGCATGAAATATGAATCATCTCTTGTTCTACATTTAATCAACTCCAATCACACTGTACATATATTCACACAATCATATCAAAAGGAAAGTCTACGTCTAACCTACTCACAATTGCAGTGTAGGGGGTATTTGCAATGGACAGTCATTTCTACGGCCCCATTGGTCTATGTTTACGGTATGTAACACCATTACTTCAATTATACTAGCTCTGCCTCTTTGTGACCTGGTCCCCTGAGGCTTAGCAGTCACAGGAGGTTAATCTGAGTTTTTATTTACTCCAAGTTCCAGTATTTTTACTTTTATGCAAGTTTCCTAGGGGCTATGCACTGGAGTGGATACATGCACAACCTCTCATCCTCTTTAGTTCAAGCATAAACTCTGACCAAAATAAAAACCTAGCTTTTACAAAACTCAGTTACTACAGAAAAATGATGGTAGAGTCTCAATGTCATTAAAAGTAAACAAAATATAGGTGTAGGGGTGGAGGAACAAAAAAAAAACCCAACGCAAAATAAAATTTCTGTGACTTGGAAACAGACATAATTGGCCTCCTGTGAGTCTCTGGGATTCTGAGACCAAACCTATAGCTTTTCTTCCAAATATTTGCAGAAAGGAACCAAATTCAAAAACCTACCACTTGTTTGGGATGTGGGAGGTGGGGGATATCTCACTCCACATTAACATTACAGTAATCTCACTGAGGAATGAAATAGCTCCTGTACCTTGAGAAAACGCCTCTGGGTAAAAAAGCCTTTAGCTATTTCACTCAAAGCTTATTAAAAAAATAACACTATAAGCCATTACACATACAAGTATTCCCAGCACTTGTAACAAATGCATAATAGCTTTTTTCCTGCAAAGACAATGAAAGAATAAAAGATCCTATTAACAGCATGAGACTAAACTTGAATACACAGTAGGTACATATATATTTAAAATAGGTATATTACCTTAAATGCCATTTCAAGTCTCAGAAGCCCACTTAAATGACCATATGGCTATAACTGGCTGGAGACGCATTTACTTTACACAAAATATAATCCAGATGGATTATCTGCAGGCATGATTTAGCTGACAATAAAAGCAGTAGCAAATACATTGGTCTACCTAGTGTCTTATTATTTCATAGTACTATATCATAGAATGGTTTGAGTTGGAAGGGACATTAAAGACCCTCTAATTCCAACCCCCCTGCCATGGGCAGGGACACCTTTCTCTACATCAGGTTGTTCAAAGCCCTGTCCAACATGGCCTTGAACACTTCCAGGTATGGAGTACCCACAATTTCCTTGAGCAACCTGTTCCAGTGCCTCACCACCCTCTCTGTGATGAACATTTTCCTGATGTCCAATCTAAATCTACCCTCTTTCAACATAAACCCATTATCCCTTGTAAAAACCCTTGTAAAAAGTCCCCCTCCATCTTTTTTGTAGGCCCCTTCAGGTACTGGAAGGTGCTATATTTGATCCCTTCTACTGTATCCAGGGGCAATTCTTTAATTATTGACTACGGTAAATGGAAAAGACAAATTTAAATATAACTAGTAAATCTTCTATAAATTGGCAAGCAGTTTTGAGACAACAATTACAATGAAGAAAGCTATTTTTTAGTGTCACTCAAGCTGATATGCATATTTTTCCTCAGGTGGTGGTCGTCCACTCATCTTCCTACACCTCTACTTCTAAGCCTTTCTCATTACTCTTTTGGCTGGTTTTGTTTCTCTTCAGTTCTATACAAAACATAATTTTATGCTCCATATACTTAGGTATTTTAATAATGTTCTGCAAAGCCAAGTAAATTATTAGGAGTTAGATGAATGCATACACTATGCATTGTATTTGTTTCTCCTGCAAGTCCTCTAAACAAATTTTAGACAATCCTTTTCCTCAGTAACAGTGAAGTAAGCTAGTCCAATTAGTGTCACTGGGTATCACTACAATATTAATTTCCATTACCCACTCTTGCATGAGATGATATGGTGATGATACAAAATAGTATTACAGAAATATGTGTTGTCTAGCTGAAAACCCTGTTAAATGTAATAGTACTGCTAGTGAGAAAAGGTTTATTGAATAACACTATGGTAATTGTTTGAATCAAGGGCAAGATAATTTTAATTAAAAAAAAAAAGTGATGATGAATTTTTCTATATTCTCCTCTCTCACAGTTCACTTGCAAGGGCTTTGCTTAACGAAAGACAAATATCTACTCCAAAATGAGACTCACTAATATTAGAGATAGTCAAAACAAATTCATTCTAATAGAAATGAAGATACTTCCTTACCCCTTACATGGCATCTTAATTACCACTTACACAGAGATTAATCACAAAGTTTACACTAAGAAACTTTCCTTTAAAAAAATAACAGTTTTAATAATATTTCAAAATAAATGCAAACACTTGAAAGTTATACTTTTCTAAAAGAGTTCTAAATTTTATATGTAAGCACTGGGTTTACTTGAGTAGTAATTAAAGATGCAAGTAATTAGTGCTAGGAAAAGAAATTCAAAATACATTAATGCAAGTCTTTCCAAATAATCATTTGTAAGAAAAAAAGTTGGGTTTGTGTGGGGTTGTTTTTGGTTTTGTTTTTAAAAGCTATTAAGTTATTCAGTCTCCTTTTTCCTTCCTCTCTCTTAATGAGTTTTCATATGTTGCTACAGTTGACTTAAAAATTAAGAACTTCTACTAATGCATCTTGATTTATTCCTTTGGGATTCAGTGGCAGAGTGCTACAACTTAGTTGTTGAAATAATTTCCTCTTCCTTGTAAAAACACCCTGTTTATTAATTTCCTAGAAACAGACTGTTTTCTGATTGTCGGCTGTTATGAATAACGTTAGTTGAAGGGCCTATTGCTTTGCAATGCAGTCCTTAGCAAAACTAAGTATACTAATAAGGACTAAGTATGCTAATAAGTCTTTTATGCAGGACGTTTATATAAGTGTTCTCAACATAGCAGGTTCCTTGCTGCAAATATTCACCACAAAACTAGTAATGAAATAGATAATAGCAACATACATATTTTTCTTTATAATTCTTCTTCTTCCATCTTTTGCAGAGTCCTTTATTTTTACAAGAACAATTTATATCTCAGTATTTCAACAAGTTAAGGCCAAACTACCAACACAATGTCTTCATTTTCCTCAAAATATATTATACTTGGTTAAAAGGTCTTGTAGGAGAACATTTATACCATGATATTATTACCGAAGTAGTGGTTTATTCTGCTAAAAACATTGGGAAATGAAAGCATGAATACTACATGGGTCATCTGGCATATGAATCTTACTATCTGTAGTTCAAGATCATAAATTTGTGTAATGTAAAAGGTTAGGGAACTGTAAAAGGTTAGGGTTAGGTTGCTCCTATTTTTTCCCCTATGATTAGCATCATAAGTAAATAAACTATGCCTTAAGACATATTTCGATCAACAGTTATTCTCCATAGAGAAAAAAAATCAAAGCATCATTGTTTGTTAGAGAGAAGTAACTATCGTTTGCAAAATGGCAATAGAAATCATGGACATACTTGTGAACAGAGGAACAAAAGGACATTTTTCGTGTATCTTTCAGTTTGACTGAACCAGAGAACACTCACTGAATGTCAGACTCCCATTCTCCTGCCCTGGTAATCCGCAGGCAGTGCCCTTGGAAGAACATGTAGGAGGATTAAGTTTTGTTTAACGTCTCTGTTTAACCTTCACAGCATTTGTTTACTGTGTTGTCAGGAAACACTAGTCTTAAAGGATATGTACTGCTGGAAGGATAGTTAAATGCAGTGTTAAGCAACTTTTCCTCAACCTCTTTGTAATTGCAGGTGGGATTGAGTGGATAAAAAACCATGATTATTGAGAATAAAAATAACAACAAGATTAAGCAGAAATTAAAGATAATTAGCTGACAGGAAAAAGTATCTTGTTTTGATGCAGATTTCTCCAAGTAGACTATGTCTAATTTATTTGATGCCCATAAAACCAAAGGATTGTCATTTAGGAAGCCTCCTGTCAATTAGATTTATTATTTCTTTGTATGACAGAACCTTTCCACACTTCTTTACTGAGACCAGGTATCCAAGTCTTTTGAAAACTTGTGAGTAGACAAGTCATTGGCTAATATATTCATACACAGAAGAGTCAAAGAATGGAAAGATAGAAGGAAATCGAGATTAAATTAGTTGTTCTAAGTTTTATAATAGTCACTGGCAGATTTATGAAGAGAATTCATAATTTCTTAGCCTTAGTTCAGAGGTTTTACAATGTGCAACAAGTGCTTTTCACTGGATGAAATTGTTAGTAAGCAGAGTGGGCTTTATGGCCCTTATTTTAGTGAGAAAAAGAGTTTTGCTTCAGTAAGGATTGCAGGATCAGGATAAAACAATGACTGTTGTGGAAAATTAAAGTGTTCACAAACTACATTCTGTTCTTGATAAAGAAGTTATAACCCCAATTTAAATAGCTAGGCATATGAAAAGAAATCGGTCATTCTGAAATTTCTGATTATTGTATAGATTGATGAAGCAATTGATTTACTGAAAGAAAACACAGACTTGATTCAAAAAATCAAATGCCATTGCAACACCTCCTCACACATGGATTCACTCAAACACGAAGACCAATAATATCTTTCTCCTTCTACTTACAGAATATTGACAATTTTGATTTGCATTGGGTAATATTGTAAAAGAGTTCTGTTTAGTTGCACAGCTATGGAAGCGTGAAAATACTTTGATAGCAGTTCTTTGCCGCTGGTGAAATTCAGTGAAGGATTCAGAAGCTTTCATGTTTATAGCAAAAAATAAATTGTGCTCATCTGCCAGAGACACAGGAAGCTGAAAATACACTTTTATGGCATTTACCCATTTTAAAATACAATTTTTTTTAGGAGACAACGGAATACTCAGCACAAACTTCCTGAGCTTTTCCATTTGCTCTTAATTTAGTACAAATGTTAGAGTATACATTTTCTAACAAATTTCCTATCAGTTTGATGTTTCACTTCTTAAAACTATTGTTCCATGATTCTTAATGGTACAGAGAAAGATGCAGGAATCCCAGGATATCTACCATTTTCAAAGGAATGTTGTTTAAGAAATACTGAGATTATGGGCAGTCTTTTTTTTCCCCAGACCTGGCAATAAGCAGACAGTACAGAATGAGCACTTCACCTTTGACATCTCCTTACCATTCCAATGAAACTTTAGAAAGAACTGATGTTGCAGGCACCTAATAAGGTTTCAACTTGTTCTTACAACATTACTAGCTCTCTCTGTATAGATGACCACTTAGAAACTGAAACAGATTTAGTGACGACTCATTCAAAATGTTATCCCTGGCATTCCTAAGCAGCAACAAGATAATTAAGTTATAATATCACAGAAAGAGACATCATTACTTACTATGCTGCTTTCATGCCTCTGAAGGAGAGATGTAAGCATAAAAATAAGATTATGCATTTTAGATAGGCTCTGATTTCTTTCTTTATAAACTGCAATAGAAAACATACTCTTCATTTCTGTGTGTTGGCTACCATTTTACTTTGTTTCTTTCCACCCTCCCGCCGAACAGGAGGTAAGAATAAGTGAGTAAGCACCTTTCTGAATGGAAAAGCCAGTTGAACACAATAAAATTGAATCAACAGAAAAATATGGCATAATTTTGATTCACACTGGTACATTATCTGAAGACCATTTGCAACGAGTAAACTGTGACTAGACAGAAATATGACTCCATTTTCACAGCAGATAAATAACTAGTGTGTCCTCCCCACAACTGTGACATGTCTGATACGTACTAGGACTGCATTTCTTAGATCACCTTAATGAAGAATTCACCTAGTATATACCCTGTTACGTAAATCATTCTTGGTTCAGTATATTAATTGCCAAAAGAAATCTCCAAACTACCAACAATGTCTGACTGATAGTCTGTGTTTCAGGTGATGACTTGGAACATCTACTGTCAAAATCACAACATTTTATTTAGACTGAAGCAGTAACAGAATGTGAAACTAAGGCAATATTCTTCAATTACCATTGCTAATAAGAAGTAAGGGGTAGCAGGAGACCATCCTGATCTTCACACTTTTGCTGGACAGCTTTTTCTGCTTAGTATTGACAATGCTGCCAGCACAAATTTAGGGTCCTGCTACATCCTGGGTAGAAGTAAATCAGTCTCCTTTAAGTGTCTGCCAATGTGTATGGGCTGACCTAGAGCAATAGATTCCATCCAGCTGAGCAACACAATAATGCACGTGCTCAAAGGGCTCTGCTCCAGGGAAGGTTGTGTGTCATGCCACTAAGTACAGCTGTCAGCAAGTATATAAGAGCAGAGAGGAATGGATGAAAAGGCAAATAAAGTAATTAAAGGTATTCTGTATGACTCGGAGACAAAATACATAGCTTTTCGGTGGTACCTCCATAGTCATTCATGCTGATAGATTCTGACATGGTCAAAAGCTCCGTATTTTTAAAATGGCAAGAAAAATCTAGGGTGTCTTTGTTGAGCCATTGTTGTTGTTCTGACAGCTACTCACAGTATGAACTTCAGGAATCAGCTCAATGAAACTATAGAACAGACTACTATTTACAGTAATAGAAGCAAACATGTATATCTAATAATTTTGAATTAATTTATTGCATCACTATCCAGCAGTATCCGTAAAAGTTCATGTCTCTCTTTTTCATCATAATATTATGATCTAGCATAAAATTCTTTCAGCTGTTCAGCTATTTAATATTGCATCAAATAGTAAATATCTTCCTGTTGCATTTAATTTTAAATTCAGTATCACACACAGTGCCAAATCGTGGTATCTTCCGATATTAAAAATTTGCATACATACATGGAAGATTTAAAAAAAAAAAAAAGGCAGTAAAGAAGGTATAAATGTGTATTTTCTATGTTTTAATGTATTCATCATGAAATGTAGCTGCATAGACTACTACAGAAAAAATTAAAAAAATTATATTATTAATGGAGATCCATGTCTCAAAAACAGCAATACCCAAACTGGATTAAATAATGAGCAAGAAAAATCTAGATGGTCTATAAGCCTGTGCAAGTGAACTGAATGTAATATGGAGAAAGAGATAGGGAAAGATGAATTGCCATGTAGTTATAAAAATTAATGGTAGGAGGCAGTTATAGACCTGCAGTTTTTTCTAACTGCTAGGGACACCTGAAGGCCTTTACCTGTCTGAAGTGATTCTAACCCAAGGAAACTCTATAGAAAACTAATCTATAGTTTTCCAGAACACACTGACTGGCAAGTGTACCAATTGGCAAGATAATAAGAGATGATGTTAGGCAGAGTTAGGAAAACAAGTTTAGGAAAGAGAGAATTTCCATGCTGATAATTAAGTTGGGATTCAGAATGACGAATTCTCAGAGAACATTTGTTACCTGAAGTGCTGTTGGTTAGAAAGGAAAGTCAGCATCACCTGCTTCTTGAACACTATTTTTCTCTGCACTCCAACCACAACATACCCTTCTTGGCAGTTCCTATTCTCAAGCCATCATTTTCCTCCCATTTAAGACTTGTTCTATTGTCAGTGTTACCAACCTCAATATTCTGTTTGCTTGAGTGGTAGCCCTCAAGGCATGTGGGAGCAACCATCAAATGCACTGTTCTTGCATTAGGATCTGCTTTATTAATCAAGTTCAACCTAAAATAACATAGTACCTAGAGAGGTAAAGCCAACGTTTTCACTCAATTACACTCACAGTTAGAAGACAATTATTATTACAATCATTTAATAAGAAGAAATTAATGCCAGGGCGCATATTTTTCGATAAGCCAGAGTGTGATAAATACACACTATGCTTAGGTGAACATTTATTGTGGAAGCATGTAATGGTCCAAACTATGTGCATAATTAATGCAAATCTTCAGCCGGTGTAAACGAGAAAAGTTCCATCAGCCATAAAACAATAATAAGCTAGATCCAAAATAAGTCACAGGGAAGAGGTGGTGATGCACTTTGGTGCTGAAGACAGGATTTTGAAAATGCCTTCTGTTGTCAAAACCTCCAAGCACCTACCTTACATCTACACCTCCACTTCAGACCGTGTAACTACCTGTAGATCTAAATTAGTTCTTGTGAAGAAGGAGGAGGCCACGCTAGGGAATATTGTCTGTTGATTCAGGCCTTCCTTCCAGTTTGAAATCATGGAAATGCATGATCAAAGCCTGTCTCAGAATGACAGCACTGGCAATAGGAATTGTGTAGGGCGTCCCAATGCCAAGGCCAAACTCATCAGGGCACTAAATTGCAAATGTAACTCTGCCCATTGCCAAAGGTGTCCTGCAAAACATGCAGAAGCCTGGCCATTACACACATTAACTCACCACCATAGGAAAAATTGATTATTCTAAGCTGAAAGCAGATCAAAAGTCATGTTGTACACATGGCCTCTTGCTTGGCTTCTCTAAATGGTAGATTTAGAGATACCTACCACATTCAGCAGAAGCAACAATTAAATGAAATTGACAAATAATGTTAACAAAACTTCTTTTGTGAATTGCAGAGGAAAGACATTAAAAAAGGAGTGAGGCCTGCTATAAATGCTGCTGTTGTGTGACTAGGCCTGAAGAAACTATGAGAGGCACAAAAGAGAGGACAGAAGAATGTCACCATAGTCGTGCAGGAGAAGATGAAATTCTGGTTTCAAATGGCTGTCTGTCTTCACAGGATGAATGCCTTGACAGAATCTGCTGGTCTGTCCAGGATGTTTACTTTAACATTCTTGTCACAGTCTCCAGGAGTGTTTATGTGTCTTATATAAAAATCATTGCCTTCAGAAACCAAGTCCTGGGAGCTGGGACTGGAATCACATATTTTTTGGTTTGGCTATCTTTCTAGTTCTGTGTTTCTATCGTCTGCACTGTGAACCATTTACAGGAGAAAAAGAGAAAAATATTGTATCCATATATCCCTACTTTGTGGAGAAGTCTTCAAACTTTTTAGTTTATGAAATAAGATCCTGCCTCATCTTTTTTTTTTTTTTTTTCCATTCCAAAGAATATTTAAATACATCAGACAAGTACAGCAGAGAAAGAGGAAAAGAGATTGAGAAAGTCTTTACTCAGAATATATCTACAGCCTAGTACATGATGCAATCTTGTAGGAAACATGCATTTGAGTTTCATCAAACACTTAATGAATCTAAAGAAAAGTTTCTGATACAGTGAATGGTACTTTAATCAGTGTACTGTTATAAAAAATGTGCAGTACCTTGTTATTCTGTATTTTGTGTGAAGAGATTGAATTGAATCCCTGCTTTCAGGACATGTTCACCTATGAATCCAGTGAGACGGACAGTACTCTTTAAAAGGTGAGCTTTAAGTACACTCCTCTCAGTACTCAACGCAACCCCAAACTAAATAGGAGTCTAAATTCACTGGGTGTGTTGCTCCTCTCTTTTCTATCCCCAAGTAAATCTGTGTGCTCAAGCTACTCAGTAGAAAATGTAATGCGCACAATAAGCTACTCCATAAATTTTTTAAAATGTATGTTTAAAGTTCTTGTGAGTCACATTCTTTAAAAACTACTCCTTCTAGGGCATAGGCAATGCACCAAATTTGCAAAGAATACCTGGATAGTTGGGGAATAAGGAGTCTTTCAGTGAACCAGTCTCCTTATTGAGCTAGTCTTATAGCTATTAATATTTTCCACAGCTTATTTCCATATTTCAGTGTGGTGCTAGAATGCTGTATACTTATGATGTGTACTAAAGTTGGTGAAAATAACTAAACCTTAGAAAAAAAGTACCAACTTGATATTCATAATGTAATGAAGGCACTCAACTTTCTTTGATTAAATAGAAAGGCTATCAAACCTAGAAAATGGAGAAGATAGTTAAGAAGAAAATTAAGGATTTCCCCCCCTTCCCCTGGTAATAATTATTCATTCTAAGCAGATACAAGAAATAAGAAAAATTAAACAGAAAAGTAAAATTCACTTTGTCTTCCTGCCTTCTCGCTATATGTAGATTAAAAGCATTCTGTAAACACAAACCACTAATATAATTTGGAGAAAGAATTCACTGCAGCTATTTTACAGCTGCACAGTGATAAGTTGTACTTTAGCAATTATCAAGCTTACACTCATTAGAAAAATCAGAAGCTATCATTAATTACAAAACAATTAACTGTCCACAACAACCATTTTGTGGTTTACTGCAATGAATAAAATCTATGAGATTACATTTAAAAGCAAAATCTCCAAAAATTCATATGTGAAAGACCACAGAAGTGAAAAAGTGAGGTAGGCCTTCCAGGCTTTGTAAAGAGAACAGCCTTATACCATGTTTAGATAAAACCCAATAAAATTCATTGATTTTTGAGGTATACATTTTTTGTGAGTAAAATTGGTTATTACTTCAACGCATTTTCCTACTGTATATCCCCAGAAAAATAATATGAAAGAAATCATACACAATAAAATGAATTTTCCATATTTTCCATGTTGCTTAATGTGAATTAACCACCAACATGGGTAAATGTGGACAGAAAAAGCTTTGTGTAAAACATTAAGGAAAAAAAAAAATAAACACTGCAACTGTATAATCATATGGACCCCTAGAAGAGCACCAAAACTTCTTGATTCTGTGTAATCATAGTCCTGGTAATAATTAGGCAGGATGTAATCTACTCGGAACACTGGAGTGGCCCAAGGTAAGGTTTTAGCAATTTCTTTCAGTCATTTGATAAATATAAGTACAGATCACAGAAACTCTGAAGGCCATGTTCAGTCTTTCATATTGTCTTAAGAAAATTTGAACACAATAGCCATATTTTGTGATAGAAAATATGAATAGGCATTCTGCAGTTTTAATACGTTAGCTTATTGATAGAAAGAATACTGTGCTGCTGAGAAGTTGCAAGGGGGCTGGTTTTGGGAAGCCTTCTCTTCAACAGCAATGTCAGAATGAATTCCTTAGGATAGTTAAGGGTGGCTTTGCTTTTTCTAATATTTGTAAATTTAACAGATTTTGAAATAAAATCTAACTATATAGCAACACACAGAAGACTGATTACAAGGTGAACACAGCCATTCTCCAGGGTTCATTTTGCTAATACATAAATTCCATGAAATTGTAAGAGGGGCAATGTTCTATCTTTGCCTCATTAATAAGATGTGAATAAACACCTTGATATCTATCCTTTTTAATCTGATAAAAAGTACAAATTTAGTGACACTGTATTAATGTTGATTGTGCTCCTGGCTCTCTCTTTCATGTTTCCATTCCATTCTGAAGGATTTCTTTTTTTCTTTTTAGACTTTATTATCAAAACAGTTTATTTGTACTTTGCTCCTGGGCAGAAGGACTCCCAACAATAAAGGCAAATCAGAATTAGAAATAAGACATGATATTTTGATTACAATTCTTCAAAAAGTGAGGGTGTTAACTAAACCCAAACTTTTGTCAATAATTGTAATTCATTACTGAATTTTTTAAAACAAAACTAAAATTCAATATTTTTCTTAAAAGATGGACAAGCCTTGGCAACTCTTAAAGATCAAGTCAGTTCAAGGAACTCACACAAGTGTTGTTATGAATGAGGACAGATGAAATAGAAACTTTTTTTTTTCCCGACTTAAAATCTCAGTGCTGATTCCCAAATCAGCCTGATCATAACTTCCCACACTCATTCTTTGCCAACCCATTTTCATAAGATTTTCTCAGTCATTTGGCAAAACACAGAACAACAATAAACTAACTGAACGCACACACATCCGAATTAAACAGTTCTTCTGGTGCAGAAGTTGACATTTGTATTGGTTTAGCAATAGTGGGATTATTCATCGGACTGAAGTAAATTGTTTGATGCTTCCTTTTTCTCTCATGTTGAAATGAAGCCGTCTTAGTTAACTTCCTTCTAGCTAAGTCTGTCTTTCTTATGAAACATCCAGAAGAGCTGTGACATTTCTTGGCAGTCTGAGCAGTAGTGTCAAGCACCAAATGAGCAAGCATTCAGTGCTTAGCCATGCATAGCCATGGCCCCATGCATAGCCGTGGCCTCAGGATTGTTGCACGCTGGCTAGACACTGAGGAAAAACTTGCATTGCTGCTTCCCTTTTCAAACTACATTTCCAAATCTGCCCATCCACGGTCACTTTGCATAGGGATGAAGGCTTAGTTTAGCCAGCTTAACTTCAGATAATTACTGAAAACACAGTAGTTTCCTACAGACCACTATGAAATGACACAGACTCCTTACATACTATAAATGAATCATCTTCTGGAAATGCCTATTTCTTTGTAGGGGAAAAAATCTAGGTAATTTTGCCCTAATTTCAGTGTTTCTAGTAGCTGCCTTAAATCCAGGCATAAATTTACACTAGAAGTAAGCTGGGGCTCCTGTTAGGGATGCATGGGAAGAAGGCAAGAGGCAAAATAAAAGGTCTGTTCATACTTCATTATTAGGACCAAGGTAGATGTAAACTACAGAGGAGAGTGAGAGATAGGAATGTATCATATGGGGAAGAATTTTAGGGAAGTAAGTACTGTAAATATTTAAAAAGTAACAGTTTTCAGTAAACAAATGAATTTTTTAACTGAAAGGCATTTTTCTGTTTGCAAGTTTTCACTGCTTTTTTTACTCCGCAAACACAACAGGATCTCTGTCTTTTTACAACATCAAGGAAACACTGACTGTGTCTGTGTTACAGTGGAAGAAAGTCACAGAAGAAAGACACAGAAAATCTTGAACGATGACATAAGTTCTGAGACCCAGCACCCTAATTGGTGTTAACTGACACTACTGTAATACATCAAACTCAATGTCCTTTGCACAAAAGTGGAGATAATTTATTAACTAAGAAGTCTTCACACACACACAAAAAAAAAAAAAAAAAAAAGGATTTTTAATTTTTCCTGATTGTAATTTAAAAAAACCCAGCCATAATATGAGAAGAAAGTAACTCAACACTCTCACACTCTCTGTATTTATTCAGATTTGTTGCTAAGGGTCAAACTCTGTCCTCTGATGTGCATCTCACAAAAGATTTAGTGTCCAGAGACTTGCAAGAGCATAGTCTCTGACTCATTAATTTTGCTCTAACCCTAACTTACTTCCCAAAGGAATTGCTGCCTTCTGATAGATTTGTAGAGAGACTTCTGTCTCCAGATGGCACACAAATGCAGTTAACCTTAAATCAGTGACAATATTAAAGCAAAACATACAATGAAACACTTCAGTTTCTCTTCCTACATAGAGCAAGTTTCTCAGCTTCCCTTCTATCAAGAAAAACATGTAATCACAGAAGTCAAGAAGGGTACACAGATGTTATATTGTAAATGACAGGTGCTCTTCAACACTGGTCTATGCACCTGGTCTCCCAATCATTCCTCTCAGGGAACATGCAGGAGAACAACAGTTTCTTTCTACCTAGAAAGCCAGGTCTACTTATCAAGGAGCAGGAGCAAATACCTTAGAATTAATCCCAAAATAAAGTCAGGACATGACTGGAGCATGTAACCTAACCCATGAAACGGGATTAACTCTCGCATTGGAACCCAACTTTGAAATATCCGAAGAAAGACAGTTCTTTCCTTACTAAGAAAGTTGAAATAGCTGTGTCCATGTTCCTGGTAAGTCTAGAAATTTCCTTGGGCAAACTTGCATGCAGTTTAAACCAAAGAAAAATACGGACTCAAATCTTTCCATGCCACAGGTGTTATCTGCTGAAAAATCAATAACACTGGCTCAAAAAGACTTGGTAAGTAAATTCATTAATACTTCTAAGATTCTCAAGCAGAAGGACAGAAATCCACAAAACTAGGTATTTCAGGACAGAATAACTCCAAATTAATTCTCCATTGTTCTGTGATGGGTAGAAAATACATAACTGTAGGGTAAAAGAAAGTGAGCCACTATTAAACTGCACAGTTTCTCACCACCACACATATGTTTATATATTGCAAATCTTTAATGTATTAAAGTTAGTAGGAATGTAAATAGATTTCCTGAATTCCTCCCAGACACAGCGAATTTCTGATAAACAGACTGTCAAAATAGTCCACAGAGCTTTCTCTATTTGATTTTTAGGTAGCTGTGAAAGCACTTATTTTTCAAGATTAGTTCTGCTACAACCTGAAGGGACTGGGCTCTCCATCTTTCAATTTTCTATATTTTATAGCATTGTTAGCATCATTGCAATTATGTTTGCTTTGATCTTGATGCAAGAGCCAGAATTCTGAAAAGTAGTAAGGACGTCTTACTTCATGTATATCAATGAATAATTCACTATGAAGTCGCTCACAGCTCATTTATCAGTATACTTTACGTTTATTTGGGTTTAAGTGAACTTTTAAAATAATCAACCAGTAACTTTGGAAAAACAACAACAGCCGTTTATTTTTTTAAATCAGAAAATAAATACTATATTTCAAATTTTAATTAAAAAATCACAGGAAATAAGTAATTCATACTTGTATAGTTTACAACATGTAAAAGTGAAGAGAAAGATAATGAGAATAGATTATCATCATTCCTAAAGCCATAGTTCTATACCTTGGCAGATTCACGGGCAATGACACCCTGTAAGAAGAATCTGCAACATATTATATTCTTTTATGTTGCTTCCTACTTTCTTTTATCAATATTCACTGAGTGTGAGCTATATTAAAGACAAGATTTTCCCTGTGTTCTATAGATTGAGAACACTGCCTAACAGGTGAGAGAATGAAACTACAGCCCGCATAATGGAATGACAGACATTTCCTGAGTTCAGTAGTCTATCATGACCATTTCTACATGGTTTTTTTTGGTTGGTTGGTTGGTTGGTTTTTTTTACATCTAGAAACCTGTAGACATCTAATTACGTTACAACTCAGAGTTACGGGGATTTGAATACATTTTTTATTTTCTCAGCTTCCTCAGATAAATCCCATTTAGATGTGATCAGGACTGTCCAGAAAAGTATGGGTATAAATAAAATGTTTGGCTTTTTTTCTTCTGTTTCTCGATCTTCCTCCTGATTAAACTGAAAAAAGCAAAACAACACAAACTTACTTTCCTTCATTTTTCCTGTGGATGCATTAAGAGGTGACTTACATTTTACTGGAAGTCCAGTTGTCTCACTGAAGATTTGGATGGGCAGCAAAAGTATCAGTTCTAGGGTTTTTTGGTGTACCTCCAAAATGCTAGATTTAATCCTCAGATTATTTTAGCAGCCTGTGCTGGAAGAGGAATGACTTCAACTCTCCATTACTCTTGGCTTTCAAATTGTTGAGCTAGAGTTAAGCTATTGTAACAGCTTTTTCAATCTTTTCAAACGTGCACTTGAATTAAGAAGTGCAGTCAAGTTGGTAAATTTAAATTGCCTTGACTCTGAAAATGTCAGTTCAAGCTGAAACAAAATTGTTTTGAAAAATAGTAATTTAATACAAATTGGCTATATTACAAAGTAAGCATATATTTGAGTATGCAAGCCCCATCTAATGTTACTCATTATACTCCCTGAGAACCTGTGAAAAATTAATATTCCATACCACTTTTCCCTAGGAAACAGTATCAAACATATTATCATATGAAAGGAGAGAAAATGTGTTTTAAACCCACACAATCTGATGACCAATTTTCTTTTCTCGTGTTATTCCCGCATAGCAACCGAAGAACAGTACATATGCCTCCATAGGTACTGTCACTTTCAGCGTGTGTCAAACAACGAAGATTTATAAGGGCCCAAAACAACTTCCAAATTCCAGATTATGCTGGATATATAAAGCACTCAGGTACTTTTACAGAAATGCATTTAAGTTGCTCTGCCTTTTCTGTACAGTCATTGGAGCAAAAGAAACACTTTAAGGGCATTTCAGAATTGAAATGGGCACAGTCACTGAGAAAGTTTGTCTTTCTTCTCTGTCTGGTCTTTAGCACTGATAAAATAAAATTTAAAAAAATAACTTCTGGATCTCAGTTCCTTTGGGACTCATTGAGGATATTCTCAAAAGACCAGCTTACCTGTGTGATACTATGCACTCAGCATCTGACTCACACTGAGTGAACATCTGTTACCAGAACAGTGTAGCGTTCAGACTGGTGCAAAAAAATTTCAGCACAGACTGTTTCTTTAAAATGCTGTACTTTCTCCCATTTTGTGCTGGTTTTAGTCAGGAAAGAGGTAACTCTCCTTACCATGGCTGGTATGAAGCTGTGTTCCTGGATTTACCCTGAGAAAAGTACTGATAAGGTGTCTGTTTAGCTGGTGCTGGGAAGTGCTTACACCAAATTCAAGGTCTCTCTCAGCTTCTGATACTGCAGCTGCGTTCCCAACTCTCTCTCTCTACAGGCAGTGTAGGGGACACACAGTTCAGACAGCTGACCCAAACTGACCAACAAAGTATTTCATTCCATAGCACATCATGCTCAGTACATAGGTGGGAACTGTGTCCAGGGACCATTACACTTTCACTTTCTCTACACCCTCTATCACTCTAGCTCCTGTGTTAGCTGCTTTGCTAACTCCTGTGCTTCCTCGTACGTGAGTTGGTGGGTCTGTTAGTTTTCCTGGTCGTGCTGTCACCAATAGGGTTCGCTCAGAATCTGCTGCGATAGCACTCGGTCTCTCTGGCTCTATCACTGCCCAGGACCTGCGTGCATCGGTTGGCGGGTGGTGAGCAATTGTCTCATATTGTCTCATATGTTTTATTTTCTATTATTTTAATTACTTATTAGTAGAAGTATTTGTATATGTTCACTTATATATATATATAAAATTAATTTATATTCAATTAGTAAATAGTTCCTATCTCAATTTTATGAGCTTCCTTGTCTTTTTCCTCTGATACTTCCCCTCCACTGGAGGAGGGGAGAGGTGACTAGTGAGAGCAGCTTTGTGGTCTTTTGCTGGCCAGAGTTAAACCACAACACATTTTAAGTAACTCAAGCAATAGGGCTTCCACCTCCTCCCCTGGAAGACTATTAGCATTAAGTTTTCCTCATAAGCTATTCTCCTTTGTATTACTAATTCACATATTTTATTATGTTCATTAATAAAATGCATTGCTATAATAATAGGTATTTAGTACTCCTTTCCTTCAACTATCAAATTTTCTCATTGTAAGCATGTTGTTATTAATGCTTTAGAAACTTTGTCATAAGCACAGAATCCTAAGTGGGTATTTTTTCACTGTAGCGTGACTACACTTTTCTCGTATTAACTTAGCCCTTCCTATATACTTCTTTACAATGATTATTGGCTTTGCTTTTCTGGATTATTATTCTTACTGACACTGTAATTGCTATCATATATAGCAATCTGTTTATAAATAAACATGTGGATGAACAGCAGAAAACAAGCCACCAAAATAATGTAACAAGGAGCAATTTGCATTTAGCAGAACACAAAATTACACAAAGCAACAAGACAGAAATGAATATTTTTCATATTATATCCCAAACTCTAAACTTCTTTTCTACACAATCCAAGGCCTACTGATCACATACTGGAAGCAAGCTGCGATCTGAGTTAGGAACATAGCATTTGCCATGGTAGTAAAGCAGACTTCACCACAGTTAAATCTGTCCAGAAAACCATTTTCCCATCAAGATTTTCTTTGTAAGTTCTCATAAAATTTCTTATACCACAGTTGAACAAAGGCCTTTCAAATTTTCTCAATGGCAAGAAGAGAGCTATGTCCACTCCGTATGACAAACTGGTGAGAAGGGGCCAGTGGGGACTGGGGCCGTGCATCCCGCAAGAGGCCTGTGCTCAAGTCCCTTCCGCTAATGAGCCAAAGCAGGGATGTAATCTTTCCTCAATATCACAAGGAATGCCAGTTACCAGAAGTCAGACAGTAGGTATTTCCTCTGTCTTTTCTGAAAATGATCAATGGATGTGGACAATATTTCTTGGAACAATCTTCACTGGAACGTGCATGTTTCAGAACCAACTATTATTTTGCTGAACTTGTGTTTTCCACCTCTTCCTTGAAAAATATACAGTTACAGCTCTATACTAGAAAGGAAAACATAAGGCTTGTCAGTGAGCCCACTGAGTCAGGACTCAGCTGATGAGCTCTTGCCCGCCTGTATCTTACCATTATAGCAACGGTATATGTTATTTCATCTTTGCTCACAAGATATTCAGTAATTGCATTTCAGAATATCTTCTTCCATTAAACATTTTTCCCTAATTTTCTTTTTTCCATGTTTTTTGTCCCCAACACCCTCCTTAACTTTGCTGTCCTATTATTGGTTGTTCAGTATTTTCAACTACATAATAGGGGAAAAAAAAAAAAAGTTTGGTCTGTCAATGGAAAAACTTAAGCTACTTTTACTCTGTGGAGAAAATATTCAAATATGTTTCACAGTATTTTATAAACATATTTTAACCAGCAGTATTTATTAGAGAAAAAGCTAATGAAATTACGTTGGTGCCTGAGAGCAAGCTCTGTTGATTTATGCCTGCAAAGGGTCTGACCCCAAGAGTCCTTGCTATAACAGAGAGAACAATAAAGCCAGGAAAATACTGTCTTTACATACACATACATCAGTATATATTGAATACTGAAAGCCTGGAAAGAGCATTTCAGTCAGACTTATAAATAATTTCCATTCACCACATCTCCTTAGAAAAAGTGAGCAAATTAAATAATTAGATATATAGTCATGGTTGACAATTTAATTTGTTTTAATGAGGACAGCAGTATACCTGTTTTCAGCACAAAGAAACATTGTGCTTTGACAAAAGCACATTACATATTGTCTCACAATGAAAGTGGTGCAGAAACAACTATTCAGAGCATAATAATATAAAGTGAAAATATGATGAATATCTTTTTTCTAGTATCATTTTATTTGTGAATATTACACATCAGAGGTTGCTGGGCCATGGTACTCTTTTACTTGCAGGTTCACTAAAGAGAAGTATCATAACTTAAAAAAGACAGAGCTTGAAATACATTCAGCCATTCTTTCCCCTCACGCGTGAATGAATAAGTATTAATCTGCTTTCAGCTATCACTTCAACCACTAAAGTGACAGTATTCTGTAATTCATTTTTGTCACAATTTTAATAGTGGCAAAATGTTAAGAGAATAAAAAAAGAATTGCTATCTGCCGTTGGCTTCCACTAGAGTTAATTTTACCAGGACAAGGCCAGGCCAAAGACAAAGCCTGATTCTGCACTTACTGATGTCTTACGCAAGCCCAGGAATTGATCATGACCGTAATTAATATGTGTTGGTGCAGTATTTGCCTGAGAAACATGAATGGTGTATAAGATAAACTCACCTGAAACCAGATATGCTATCTACTAAACTGTACTAGTATCTATCTTAGTTATAGGTATCTTCATTTCTACTTCCATGGAAAAAACACCAGTCAAGCAAGGTCCTGATGGATGTGAATCCTCAGAAATTTTATTATTCTGCTTAAAAAATAGGCTTCTCATATTATATATTTCCTATGTTGTGATCTAAACTCCTGTGTTCCACATTATCTTTTTCCACAATATTTCCCAGAGGTTTCTGATACTACCCATGGGTTTTGAAGCTGAAACAGAAGAAAATTTACACTTTTCCTTTCCTCTTAGCCAACTCACACAGCTGAAATGAGGAAAAATGGTGCTGGGAAGATAGGAAGCCACTTCCTCCTGAACTGGCTTCTGCAGCTGGAAGAGGAAATTTACGGGCAAAGACCATCATCTGCTTAATCCTTCACCTGACTAGCAGCAACCACTACTGGAGGGTGAAAACATCAGTAGGGCATCTCCACACACTGAAAAAGGGGACCCTTGCTGACCTCCAGGCCAACCCAGACAGAGTCAGGAGAATTCATCAGTAACTGAATCAGTTATTTCACACCGCCATATTTTGGTATATCCTAAAGCAGATTAAACATAGCACGAAGCATGCTCACCTCAGTGTACTTGCACTGCTGGACACTGTCTTGAGAAATCAATCTTCAACAGCAAAGCTTTGAAAATATTTATATGTTTAAACAATGAGAAATCAAAAGGCACAGTAAGTTGACAGAATATAAACAATTTGATTCTGGGTTATTCTCAGTTTTCAGTTTCCCAGTCCACACAGAGAGAAATAGTATTTGTAAGCAAAATTAGGAGGAAATATGCTGACTGTGTCTTGTTGAGAATTAAATCCTTACCACTACTTTTTGTTGGACAGAGCAGAGTTATGCAGTCTAAAAGTAGAAGTGACATCTTTTATGGCCACCTTAAAAAATTTCAAAGTACTACTAAAAAAAAAAAAGACTTACAGATCCAGAAGGGTAAAAAGGCATAGGAATTTCACAACTGTCCACGATGAAGTATGAAACAAGATTAAGTTAACAACAAAAAGGACTTTGGTTCTTTACTTTGTAACTTGCAACGGGGTCACACATTGCCTGCACAATGTCCTGCACTATGAAGTAAAGTCATTAGATGTAAAGATGGAAACCCTAATTTAGTGTATCCCATTAACACTCAGAAAGATGTCACACTTCTTGAGGATTTCCCACTAAAACAGATAATCATGGAAGTATGGTACAGGGATCTAACCACTGCTTACGATCCTGCAGCCCTGTATCACTGCTAACCCTCTTGCTTCTTGCCCCACACACTGGAACCAGTTTTTTATTTGCATAAGGCCCAAAAGTTTCCTTAACCTAACCTTTACATAATCTTCAGAAGACTGTTACTCTCATTTCACATTAAACTTTTATTCCAAGACTAAATTACACAGCTGGCTGCTTTCGCCAATAAAATTGGTTTACCGGGTTTTTATTTTCTTAAGGGTTGGTTTTTTTTTTGGTTTGGTTTTTTTTTTTTCTGTTTCTTTCTTATGTAATGGTGACACAGCTTAATGAAATTATGCTGTCCCTTAGTGTATCAACAATCCTAGCAATGCACACTAAAGTTAAATTCAAATAGCTTTTGTACAATTCCTGAATAAATCCTAAATAATGCATTTATTAGACCTATAATTTATTGTACAAGAGGTGATAAATGACAAGAAGATGAACTCTTCGGAATATTTTGGGATGCCATTCTTATTCACTTCACATGCTCTCTTACACAAAGTACCTTGCAACACTTACCATCCCTGCAAAATAAAACTCAGCTCTTGTTATTAATATCTTTATTTAAATGCAGATCTTGATTTCCCCTGGAGACTGGTAAAGCACTGAGCTATTAGGGGAAAAGCAAACTTTGAGTCATATATTATCCGCAAAGAAAGGACTTTTCTAAGTGCTGGATTATTTTTTTTTTTTTGGTATTCTAGCAATCTATAATTGTACATGTTTGCCTTCAATACCATACTGTACTTTCAGTCACAGGACACTATGCAAAGTAATTGCTTTCATATCATGAGTCAGTATGCAGATGAAAATCTATAAATGTAACAGTAATTGGAATCATAATGCTTGGCTCTCCTATAGCCTTCTCTTATCAACATAATTCAGTAAGATTCAAATGAAGATGTAATTATCTTTAGCTTATGGATGGGGAAACTGAGGCACTGAACAAACTTAAAGATTGAATTTCAGTCTTTGCAAAACAGCTGATTATGTTTTCTTTCTTCATAAATTCTTTATCCCAGGAGACTCCAACTGTTTAATGGACACAGAAGTGTTACATAGGCCTACAAGTGGGCACTGACTCAACATGATTTTTTCTCAGCGTGCTGTCAGCTGACTTAGAACTGGTGCAGAACAGGAGAATTTATTCTAAATGTCTTGTTCCAGGCCTTTGTTTTTTCCCCATAAAACATTTTTAACATAAGACACAAAGAAGTCAACCAGTACACAGCCACTGAAATGGCATTCCAGATATTATTCCTTAACATGACACTAGACTGTAATAATCAGTTCTTTAATCACAGCATAAGCTTTAATTTAATCAAAGTACATGCCCCCTTCTCCCTGACCCCCAAAGCCTGGATGAAATGTTACAAAACAGTAGATAGCAGAAAAAAAGTTTTGTGATTTAAATGTAAAATCAGAATAAATCCGGTGTGCAACAGTATTTAAGATTTGAAGGTGTTAAGTGGTTACAGAAATAACACAAAAGAAATCTGAGATGCAGAATGCTTTCTATTAAGAACAGGCAAACAAAATGTCTAAAAGAGGAAGGTAAATTTTCTAGGTATAGCAATTTCTTATTACTGCACTGGTCAGCACTGAAACAGAGGACATGACCTACTGGAGCTCCTGATGCTCTAATTCAATTCTTTTCTGATATCAAAAGAACCTTTCTTTGTAAAAACAGGTGGCCATGTTGCAAAATAAATATGAGCGTTTTGTAGAGATTAGAGTTTGTATGTAACTTCTAATAAAAGAGCAGCACCACAGAAGGGGAAAGTTTGATAATCTTATTTAAGAATTTTACCCACTTTATGCTGATCAAAGAGTGGAAACAAGAGGAAGAAGGTGCCACTCACATTAAACCTACAGGTTAGAAGATACAGAAACACTGTAGATTACAGGAGCGAGATGAGAATGAACACATCAAGAGAAACACAGGTCTAGAGGTCCAGGGAAAATTCCACATGTGGAGAAGGTCCTCCAATAGGAAATAAATCCTATTTTGTGGGAAGGAACAGAAAATAGCTAAAAAGAGCTGCTTGGCTAGTCTTTCAGGACAACCATGGCTGCTCACAAACAGAAATAACTTAATGATTTGGAAAAAAAGAACGAAAAATATTTTTTTCAAGGACTCATTAGTGAGGATAGAATAAGTATCTTGCACTAATAGAGAGATAATAGGATGGATCTTTTCTTCTTTGGGTAGGATTCAACTGGCTTCGCTTAGGAATGTCAGCAGTGTGCTGGAACGTATAGTGAATGAAAAGAAATAACTGTTTCCAGAAGATGACTCAGCTAATCATTAAATGTGTCCTACCCCTGTTTCTTACACCAGCAGAGAGATTCCAGATGACTACCCATTCCATCTTAAGAGTGCCTCTGAATCTGCAGAATGGAAATCCCCTTTTCCACTAACTACAGTTTACGTCTATAGAGCAGCTTAGACTAGATGCCTGACTTGTATTATTAAAAGAAACACTATCCACAGCATAAACACAAGATTATTTATGCATCTCTAGTCACTGCGTGAGAATTCGTTGGTGACTGTCCATCTTAGCACAAGTGCCATCTGAATTCATAGAACTTGCGAAGAATCAGCTGAGTCAGCCAGTCAAAGGACATGAAACCAACACTTACCAAAGAGGGTGTAAAGAAGAAACGAACGCTCATTTAGCATGAAATCGAGACATCAAGAATAAAATTAATCAAGGCACCAAGAAGCTTGAACAGAAATGCTTTAGTTGCCTATGTATGAATGTCAGAAGCCCAGGTAATAAAAAAGAGAAATTGGAATTGCTCTCTAGCTGGTATGACTGAGACCTGGTGGGAAGATTCGCATGAGTAGAATGTTAAAATCACTGATATACTCTATTTAGGCAGGATCTACTGAGTAAAAAAGAACAAAGGTACTTTATATCAAAAAAGGGGTATCACTACTCCTGAGTCCTCTGGTAAATCAGAAGAAAACCATTTTGCATCTCCATAAATTCATGGTCTAAGAAAAAGAAAAAGCAGAAGCTCAGATAAGGTATTAGTTGGTGTCTGTAACAGACCAACAATTGAGTCTAGAGAACAGGATGGCTGACCTGTAAAGCACGGATTTCTGCTGCGTAGGTGGAAAAACTGCATTACAATGTGTGAATTCAACTTGAATGGCATATGTTGGAAGTCTTATGATCCTTATGATATCTAAAAACTATTGAGAAAAAAAATCATCATAAAATAAATAATGCATGCTAAATATTCTGTTTGTTACAGTTACCTCAAACAACCAAGCAATTCTAAAAATAAGTACAAACACCCCCCCCCTCTAAAGGTTGATTTGTTGCAGAAATGATTATGAGTTAATGACCTCTGTCACAGGTTAAAAACAGAAAGTACAAACAAGTAAGATACACATTCTCATCAAGTTTCTGGATGACACCAAACTGAGTGGAGTAGTCAGTATGTTGGAGGACATGACTATCATTCAGAAGTATTTCTACAGACTGGAAGAATGGGCTTCCAGGAATTTCAGGGAGTAAAAAAATTACAGAGATATAGACCTGCATCTGCGAAGGCTGAACCCACTGTACAGAGGGACTGACTCAGTAGCAGCTCTGCTGAAAAGGACTTGTAAATCCTGATGGACTGGGGGTGACTTTTACTGTAGCACTCTCAAAGACTCCAATCAGGAATAGAACCTGAGGTTAATGCTACAATATGGCATCTTCACCACTAAAATTTAAGCTCAAACTGGTCATTAAAGGCCATAAAGCCAGGAAATATATACATATTTTTCACTTAGAAGTAAAATTTGTGAGTTCACTAAAAAACATCCAGGGAACTTGGTATAGCAGTTTTAAAGCCAGTTCTTGGGACATGAACATGCTTTATTATTATTTTTCTTTTCCGTTCTGAAGTACCTTCTCAAAATGACATACTGCTAAGATTTAGAAAACCCTCTGCCTTGAAGGAAAAAAAAAAAAAGCTTTCTTTCTTAACTGGCAAACTAGTATGAAACATAGACAAGAAAGGGAGTGTGACACATTCTGGGTAATTTAAGTTTTGAAAATTAAAAGAAAACTAAGCATAGGTAACCACAAATTTCAGTGTTCTGGTTGTTGTGGTTTAGCCTTATCTGGCAATTAAGTACCACTCAGTCACTCTATCACTTCCAGATGGAGGAAGGAAAAAAAGAAAAACAAACAAGAGAAGCTTATAAAAGTTGTAATAAGAACTATTTAATTATATAAATGAAACTTATAGTGATACTAACAATACTACTACTACTAAGTAATTAAAACAACAGAAAATAGAACATATGATACAATATCTCACCACCTGTGAATCGACACAGCCTGATTCCAAAACAGCAAGAAAAATCCAAATGGAGAAAAAAAACCCAAAACAACCCCTAGCCTGAGAGCAAAGACAAAAACCCACAAGCCCAAGAGAAGGGAGACAAGTGAACTAAACCACCCCCCTGCCCCACCCCCACCAGCCTAACAAAAGAAGCTGCTTCTCTGCTGAAAGCCTGCTGAGAAGTAACAAAGGGACCTATCAGCAAAGCTATCTGCTAGCCCCCAAAATAACCCTAAAACCCACCCATTACAGGCCACATTCAAGCCAGCCTGGCAAGAAGCCAGCCTGACCACTGAGTCTGATGTATCATGGAATGAAACAAGATCCCATGGCCACTGTTGGCCAGCCAGCTCTCTGCAGGAAAGCAGCTCGTTCCGGCCTGAAACCAGCACAATGGCACATAACACTCATCCATAGGTCATTCTCACAGCAGAATTAACTTGTTGGGCTTTTTAACTCCTCTGTAAGGAATTTAACAAAGCATTACAATGATGTACAATGAAAATACTATTTATTCCAATACACTATTTCTCCTTTTTATCAATGTCTACCTACGTAAGCTTTTTTTGGGTTTGGTTTTCTTTTCTTTTTTACTTTTTTTTTTTATTTGTGAGTGATGGTATACTGACTGCACGCTTTACAACAGTGGGAGGTTGTGTAAGAAATTAAGTCCCAATAACTAAACTTTGAAAAAATTAGAGGTAGAAGGGAAAAAAGATAAATACTTTGGGGGATCTTGAAATGACTTCTTCATATCTGTTGTAATGCATATGATGATGTGAATTACTTTTTTTTTTTATTAGAATGTTTTCTTTTTTCCAGTAAGAACAGAAACAGTAACTTTTTAAGAATTATTTCAAATATAATGTTTCACTGGGGTCTTTTAAACTTGATTTTAAAATTAATGGTTTTTTTATGAAGACTAATTTAATTTGTAATAGAAAACCAGACATTTTTATTAGTAAATGCTCATTCTATAGTTTATAGATGGCTTTCATCTACAGCCTCATCTATAGATTCATTTATAGATGGTTTATATATTCTACAACATACAATTTACTGAGCCTTCCAATTATACTAAGACTCCTCCAATGTTAAAAATTTATACCCTTTCAAATGTATAAATGTTTCTGTAATATTTCATTGTGCTACAAAAAAGCAAAATGTCACCTTGTTCTAGATGATCCTGACAGAAACGGTGACTACTCAAAACAAAAATTAAAAATACCTTTACAGATGCAAAAATTTACTGAAATGCTTGTCTCCATAGCTGCATGTGTTTTGCCATTTGAGTTAAACAGTACCAGAGAGTAACAGTAATTGTCAGTTGACCTTTTGATTAGACCTAGTCCTATTAAATGTTATGAGAGTAATCAATTGATACGAAACAATAAGCAAAACAAGCAAACAGAATTATTTCATTAAATGACCTTTTTTAACAGTATTAGCTAGAGAAGGGTACTTTTGTTTTTAGCTTTGTTGTGATATAAAAGTAAAACAAAATAATTCCCTGTAAAGACGTCCAACTGCAATAAAAAATAAAAAATTCACAATAGTTATCTAAATCCAGCAACACTCTTAAAACTGCTTCTACATTTTATTGTGTAGCCTTCCTCTTCCATCCTCCTGATCCATTCCACCTCAAAGGATGGCATCAAATGTCAAGATTAAGTGGAGAACAGGAGTCCAAAGAACTGTATGTGGGGCAGTTCATAAGGAAGCTTTGCATAAGGATGCTTTGCCTGATGGCACTAGCTGTTGAATGGACCGTGTACAGTGACGACAACAGTGACATCCTTAATAGACAACTGAGAGGTTCCCAGTCCATAGCTTTAACTCACGGAAAGGTCTCTTTTGTTAGGGAAAAAAAATCCTTACTTAACATTCATATATGGCAGTAGGCAGTTCACTTGGTTATTTCATTAGTTATTTTTCTTACAGCATATTCAATTGCCATGGTAATGAATTTTTATGCTGACCTGAGGCTAGCTATTTTTATTGCAGGGTGTTCCATTCACTTTTCCTCTGAGATAGATCCGACCATTCAGTTTTGCTTCACAGTCTCCTAACTCTGAAGCAGAACTGCTCACCTTTTAAAACAAAAGTGGTTCCCCTCTGGGTACAATAACAAAATAAATTGATGGTACAGCATATACAAACTTATTTCTGCCTTCAGAGACTTGCTTACTGCCTTTCATACTCAGACACACATAAACATGGTAATTCACTCTGGTTTTATGAATTGTCTCCTGACTATCATTGGGGAGTGATGGTTAGGCAGTGCTAAATGAAAGCATCTAAGGCAGGTTGAGAATGACTGCAGCATGTCTCTAAAGATAGATGACTTGGCAGGTAATGTTATAAATTACCATCGGGTGCCATTCACAGACGATAGGAGCCTCATCCTGCATGACAGTCATTGATCTGATGCTGAACTAAGATGCAACCTTTGATGACACTCCTTGAGGATAAAAGGTTATGCTTCACATTTAGTTATGAATAATAAGGTCATGTTTTAATTAAAGTAGGCTCTCAGTGGAATATTAGGGCAGTGAAAACATACAAATTAGTATGACTTATATAACAATTGTTGCTGGAAAATAGCCTAGTGCTGAAGATAATAATGCTGAATACCAATGCAATTACATTAATGAGGCAAATAGCCCACCTCATTAAAAGGAGCTGAACTATTCAGACCCAAAATTCAAATAAACAATATTTTTTGAGTTTACATTTGACACTAAAACTGGCAAAACAACAAAATTTATATTTAAGTAAGAAATACATAAGTCATACCCCAATATTTTGGGTTATAGTAGTTTCAAAACCTTTTATTTGAGAAATATTTTCTGCAAAACTTAATATCCAAACTAAAAATGAGATTGGGATTGACTGATTATAGAGGTTTCTGAGTCTTTTTTTCTGGGCAACGCAAGGCACTATTTACAATTTTCTTTCTTTTGTACAGTCCCAACAACATTCCTAACAAATTTTTTTTTCTGAAAATGAAACTGGCCATATAACAAACTTAAGTACTAATAAACTGCTATGTAAGGAAGGCTTGCAGCAAATACTATTCATAAATATTTGTGAAATGTCAATTATAAAATAGAATCAATAAATTTTTGTGATGATGATCTAGAAAAATACTTAAGCTTGCGCTTATATTTAAGCATAATTCATCCAACCAACACCAATTTTAGTAACTTTACTACAGGATGTGCAGTGGAATAGAGCTGCTATGCAGTCTGCTCAATAGTCAATGAATAGCACATGTTTCAACTGATACTCCAAAAGGTGATTTCACTCATCCAAGTCTCAGGAATTAACCTGTCATTTGGCAAGTGCTGTAAAAGGTCAGGCAGGAGGATTTAACAAGAAATTACTATTGCTACCTTGTGCATCCTGTCAGCATGGCAAACTTATTTATTTATTATTTGACATATCGCAAAGCATGTACCACCAAACCTGTCCTTCTTCCCACCCACAGCTGTTCTAGCTTATGGTGTCCTCAATCCAATCTAAATGTTCATTTTGCAATTACTCTGCTGTCAGATAATAAGTGAAATATAGGATATATACACAGTAAGTACTTAATAGCTTTAAAAATACACTTTCCATCATAATGTCACCAGTTACTTGTCAGAATTAGTAAATTTTAAAATATTTAGTGCTCGAACTAGCAGAACATGTCCAGATCAGACACCAGGGATAGTGCCTCTGCAGGAGGCTGGCTATGCAAATGCCTTGAAAACATAAATTGCTCTGAAAAGGCTGAAAACACAAGATCAGATTGGGAGGTCAAGAGATTATGGAAACGAACTGTCCACCTCCTGTAGTGCACAACAGATTTTCATTTCCTCTGCTTTTCCCAACAAGACTGGCCAGCCATAAAACAAAGCATAGTTACTGCAGACGCAGCAATGCTTGCTGCGGGGCTCAGTAACTCTGGGTGCTCACAGGAATGCAAAACCTTAAGTCAACCACACGACCAGAGCGGTTACTTTGCACTTCAGAGCTCCCTTTAAATCAACCATAATTGGGAAAGAGGCTGTTATGAATTTGTTTATAGCTGTCTTGCAGCCGTAATCTACAGCTTTGCAGGGCAGATACACAATTTTCTCATTCTGACAAGAAACAAGTGACATTTCATATGAAAAATGTAAATCTAGTGCATATTTATTTTGCATATGCTCTCTACTGTTGTTGCTATCAGACTACAACTAAAATTGTGAAATTAACACACAGTATAGACAGAGAATTTTCTTCTGAATGCCACGCAAAAGTCTCCAGAATCATTACTTAAGCTTTTAGGTCATTATTTGTTTCCTATAATTTTTAATTCAACTCAGTTTCATGATAAAAGATGCATGCAAAATTAAGAACATGATTCTATGTTGATAAAGTGCAAAAGTACAGTATGTAGCTACCCCATTTACTACTCTTTGGTGGAAAAATAAAGTTCAATCAAAGACACCAGCTATGAATAAAATACTGTTTTCTGGCAAGAATTCCATTTGCATAAACTTACTCTTTCTGTGGTTTTTAAATGTAAAATGTTTTACTTTTTCTTACTGACCGATCCTTTCTTGTGCAAAAACATGGATCAAAACAAAAATTGTGGTCGGTATGCTTCAACTGAAATCAGTGAGAATCACATCAACAGTTTTAATGGGATAAGGATCAATACCTGGAAAATATTTACACTATTAATTTGGTTTTGAATTATGCTCAGATGTTACAGTTTCTGACCCAATATAAACAGACTGTATTCATTGGGGCACAACACATTCTATCATTGAAAGCTAAAAACCTTAAGAGGACAGGCTATCATAAACATTAAGGTAAAATAATTGCATGCAGCCATCCACCTGTCACCTACAAACCCACAGCCTCTGAAACAGAAGTTTATCTGACGCGCACACAACCTGGATTTGATTCCCAAATACTTCATTGCAGAAGCTCATAAAGCCATTTTCAAGCAATCGAACAAGACATATAATGAGGAAATGGCCACAAATTACTATGTTGGTGAGGACACTTACGCAGTGTGCAGAAAAGTCAGAGACACCTGACTAGAAAATAAAAAGAAATGAGGTGGTAAAGTAAAAAAAAAAAAAAGAAAGAAATTAAAAAGAAAAAGTCTAATAGCATATACTTTTTAATGTGAAGGTAAAGGAGACATGAATGATGAATTTCCCATTGTGACAGCATAGTCCATTAAATGCCAATATTAACACAAATTTCCTGATAGCAGAAAGGTTTTAGAAGGTACAGAATATTGTTTGAAGGTCCTCTTAGTTATACCTCTGTAGAAGAAAGTGTGTAGAAACATAGTGAAGATCAAAAGTCTAAATAATTATCTGTTTATTAATTCATCTTGAAATTATATTTTACCAATGTCCCTGCTGTACTTCAAGGATATACTACCAATATTTTAATGTGTTCTCTTCAGTGCAAATAGTATTCACCCTTTGGTGACTGTTTAATTATTACCATATCAAGAAGCCTCTGCTTTCCTTCACCCCTTTGGCAAAATAATATTCCACTTTGTTTTCTTTATTTAGGCACTTACCCTTCAAAGAGGTAGCACAGAGCATGATCTCAATACTTTTATGAAAAGGAAACTTGACTTTTTGAAGTACAAAATTGACCAATGGGACTTGGTAAGAAATATCAAAAGGAATTATAAATCACATCAATGATAATATTTAAAAGCCTCCCTAGATTTACTTATGCATCCACCTTTATGCTAGACTTAAAACTAATACTATGTTAACGCTTCTTTTAAAATCTAAAAAGGATGTTCTACACTGAAGACTGCTGTCCCCTAATTTTGTTAAAATGTATTAAAAATAACACCAGCATTTCCTTTCTGTTTGTTTCCCTTTTGGGTTATGTGCATTTTCCTTTATTGTGAAATATGCAAGATCTATTGTATTGACACTTATCTACATTTGGTATGTTAATTCAGAAGCAACCTTACCACTGGGTGAGCTAACAGTCTTTTAGTCCACACATCACAAGTCACCTCTGAGTATTTCAAGTTACATGCCAAAAAAATATTAAAAAATTATTTTAAAACCACAACACAAATACTGGGGGAGGCTTTTTCAGGGATGTTTTTTTCTTTCAGTCAGACCTGACTGCTGATTTCAATCCAAGTTCTGTTTTTATGACTACAGAGCTCTGCTAAGTGATTAGGACCTTATCCAGCAAAGCACTTAATATTTGGGTTTGGAAAGCATGAGGGGATCCACTGGTCTCAATAAGCTACAGGAATCAATCTACTAGAATCAATTAGAAAGTAACTAGCACATTTTACTACCTTTTGAAGTAGTGAAAGAGGGATGATGCTCCCTCTCCCATTTAATAAGTCTAATTTTTATTATTTTGTTCCTTTCTGTCACATATGACCAGGAAGCAAACTAATATGAACAAACGAAATAGTATGAGGCTCACTGGCTTAATAAACTGTTTGCTCTTTTTAACTTTTTAGTCTTTACTCCTCTATTTCATTCCTCCTACTGATTTCAGAAATCCAAACTATAAAGATATTAATCTTACTAGAAATCTTACACAAAAAGTGGGCAAACTACCCCCTGGAAAATATTAAAGAAAATTGTACATAAGCTTACCCTCCAACACACACAGATAGAAAATGAGATATGTAAATATTTGTATACAGGCAAGATGGCATTTATGAAACCAAATGGAGCTAAGCAGGGAATAAGTGAGGTTCTAATCTGAAAATATTCAAATAAGCATTTCTAAATCAGTTTAAAAATGTAATTTATTGAGTTTTCTTTTTTTTTTTAGATGGAACTAATGTTTTTAAAACTGTCAGCTTATTGTTATTTTATTAAACACAAATGACAATTATTTACCCACTTATGTGATTGTTCAGGACACACTGCAATGTTGCCACTGCATAACTAAGAGATCATACAATTATTTTGACATAACAACTTGTCTGTATATGATTTATGCCATGATGTTGCACCATCAGTATACAGTTTCGTCTCTTATTTATGGTTCACCACAGGGAAACTTTGCAAACCCATGCAAGGTTTTAAAATTAAAGTTACATTCTCACTCTGCTTCAACTCCATCTAATTTACTGCAATTACTTTTTTCTTTTTTTTTTTTTCTTTTTTTTTTTTAATCCAGAGTGACAGGTCCCTTTCTTTTACACCAAACCCTTTTCTGGATCTTGGACTATAGATACCTTGAAGACAGAGGTGAAGGCCAATGCTTGGCTAGCAGGTTTCATTATATTGCAACAATATTGTGGTGAACCATGTTCTTCCCTGACTCTATCTTGGAATAGGTAAGGAGATACCCTAGAGAAAACTAATTTGGGGTTGAGATAAATGTGAGTGATTCTGACCACCAGTGTGAAAGTCCCAAGAGTGGGTAACAGGGCCTTCAAAGCTTGTATCTGGGCTGCAGGTTGAAACAGGACTGCTGAATCATTTATAAAGAAAAAGCCATAAACTGCGAACCCAGGAAAATGTGAGGAATGCGTTTCTCCATTGTCCTCAGGCACTGGCTCTTTGTATGATTTTACATATGCTGCTTGTTATGAGGATATTGATTAGAAAGTCAACAGAAGCTTTCACAAGGGACTGCAGATCTCTCTACTACTGCTCTGTAATATTAAAATGTCATTACTGAGTCACCAACTTTTTACCCTGCTGTAATGTTATTCTCTGATGATTGCCTGCCTGAGCTGAAATTTGAAACTGTCACCCACAGACTTGTAGAAGTGATTCAACTTCACTTATAAGGAAAGTGAAATTAAATATTCATCCCTGGACTGCATTTCAGGTTCAAACTGACTGAAGTTCCTCAAGGCAAAATGTACTTAAGTAGTAGAAGATTTTTTTCAGTTTCAAAAATTCAGGATGTCTATTTATCAGGGATGAACAGTGAAATAATAATTTATCTGGAAATTTTGGACACAGACACTATTTTCCCTGGTTTTCAGGATGAATTTTTTTGTTGTTTGATTGGGGGGTTTTTTTGTTTCTTTGTTTGGGTGGGGTTGTTTGTTTGATTTTTTTGTTTTAGAAATGTAAACTCCTTCTCCACGATGGATTATTTTTAGCAAATGAAGCATTCTAAATGATCCATTACCTGCTGTTCAGATAAAATGACAATAAATTTTTGAACAATCATAGAAACATAGAATCATAGAAAGGTTTGGGTTGGAAGGAACCTTAAAGATCATCTAGTTCCAACCCCCCTGCCATGGGCAGGGACACCCTCCACTAGACCAGGTTGCTCAAAGCCTCATCCAGCCTGGCCTTGAACACTTCCAGGGATGAGGCACCCACAGCTTCACTGGACAACCTGTTCCAGTGCCTCACCACCCTCCCCGAGAAGAACTTCCTGATATCTAATCTAAATTTCCCCACTTTCCCCTTGTTCTGTCACTACAGGCCCTTGTAAAAGGTCCCCCTCCAAAAAAGAGATTAAGTTTGGCCCATCTGAACTTCCTTACAGTGGTGAACATTTCTGCAGGTAGCAGCCTTTGAAATTAAGGGAAATCACTTTTGCAAATAAGTGATTACAATATTGGCTAAAGTCCACTTAAAAGCTCAGATGGATGTAATGTCTTGAGACTTAACTTCCAATTTACGGATTCACATCAAGGTTTATCCAGTCTGAAACCAAAAAGTAAAGACAAAATGTGAAATTCCCCCCCTAGAGAAGATTTCTTCTAAATACAAGAAGTAAATTCCCCCCCTAGACAAGATTTCCTCTAAATACAAGAAGTGAGAAAATTCAGTGACCCAGGATGAAGAAGGAAAGGATTCTTCCTCACAAGGGGAATTCATTTTTGGCCAGTTGCAGCCAAAATACTGGAAAATGGCCCAAAGACTTGAAATTTAGTTCATTTACAGTTCTCAAATGGGGAACACTATTTTATTTAGAGTTTGCTTGTTTCATTCTCAATATTCTTGCTCTAAGACTGGTAAGGTAGCATAGGATTTGGTAATTTTTAATGTCGTATTATTAAATTCTACTCAGAGTAGATTTTGTTAGCTATAAATACATTACATTTGGGGAGTCTCTCAAAGACATTTATACTCACAGAAAGAGTGACCTGACTGCAGTTAGCAACACGGGCAAAGCCGTCAAGAGATGTAGTAAGCTGTTAAGTTCCAGGCAGCTTCAGACCAATCCTATCCAGGCAGCAGAACAAAGGGGAGGCAGAAGGATTTGGGGGAATGATCAACTCATGGCTGTCCTCCCAGGACCACTCTCAAAGGCCACTGAGACAATAATAAAAATGTATTTAATATATTCCCTCCTTTCATTACTATCATCATGAAGTAGTGAAAATACTAAGAAGTAAATATGTGTTTTATATAATTGTGAAAATAGAAATATAAGAAAAGTATGAGACACAAAAGCAAATAAAAGTGCACTTTTATACATTCCTATATTTTTCTAAAAATTACAGTCATCTCAGATATCCAACTTTCTATGTGTAGAAGGACTTCCTTCTTTAAACTTCATTAGCACATTTCTTATTCTCTGTGTAAGATACATTTATGTTGTATGTTAAAGATACTTCTGGACATATTTTATGGGGTTCCTCCTTACTTTAAAGCAGAGAAGGTGTAAAGGTTGAGATGGATATAAACCAATTGCCCGTAGAAAGACAATAAAAGTGGAAACATATTTTTGGGATATCAGCAAAATATATGACATATTCAAAGCTCAGGCTACTACTAGACTTAAATGAGAACCGCTGGCTATAACAAATAATTATTGCTTTCAGTGAGTATGGCTTCTTTATCTCTAGAATAAAATCCCAACTTTCAATTAAAATGAAAAATAAAATAAAAAAAAAAAAAAAAAAAAAAAAGGCAAGAACACATCAGCCAATAGCCTGTGAAATCAAAGTTCTAACTGATCGTTTGGGACTTCTCACTTCAGCAATGCGACATTTCTCCTAACACTGAATTGTGGATTTTCTGTTTCTCATTTGGTCAAGAAGATTAACACAAGAATTGAAAACTAGTTGAGAAGTCCTTGGTTCAATTTGTCATGTATAAAAGGATTTTACTTGATTTTTTAATGAAGTTATTTTTTTAACTGAGTGTGATTGCATAGCATTCAGTTTGCACATAGAATTTCAACCCAGTAAGACAGCACAATCAGCAGGACTTTTCTTCTAGATTACATCCCATTTTTACAGGAATCTCCAACTTCTATTAAATTAATGACCTGCTTTGTCTTTGATCCATATCATACATACAAGTTTTGCTTTTCTAAGATTTTAAAATGCCAGACAGGCTTGTGTTTAAAGCCATGACATTCATGCTTATCTTCCCTGTATGACATAACAGTATTTCTCTCCCTATGCTTCTCATCTATATGAAACAAGGTCTTGGCCTCATGCTTTTCCTCCCAGTGCAAAGTACTGTGTAGGAAAATTACTTCTAGATTAAACTTGGCTTCTGCATAAGCAGGTGTCAGAACCAAATTATGAAAGGACGAACTCAAACTAGTAATTGCAGAAAACACATGTTTTATCTCTGCTTCTTTTTGATGAACAGCACAGCTAGAAATGTTTAATTATTGTTTAATTATGTTTACCACAAGTATATCCAAAAACTATAATCTTCCAGGGATGAATTCTGGGAAGGAAATTTTAATCAGTGCTGTCAATGCAGAGAATGCAATAATAAAATTTATCAGTCATTAGAGATATTTTTTTCTATTAATTGATATTCATAACAAGAACAAAGAAATTGTTCAAGGTTCCTCATGGATCAAAATTCCTACTTAAAAGACAGGGAAACCATTTGAAGAGGATACAACTATCAGCAATGTGATTGAATTCTTTATCCCCTAGCATCATGAATTGTCCCTGAGCAATGGCTAAGGCTGTGTCCCTAAATCACTGACACATTCTCTTAGTGCATGCACCTGAAATCCCAACAGATTTTTCATCACCAAGGTGAGATAATAAAAGCAACAACATCTAGCTATTAAATGCCGATTTCACATACCAGAAAAAATAAATAGTTCATTCTGGGGCTAAGCCTAAATTATCTAAAGATAGGTACTTGGGAGAAAGAATACTTAACATGCCACTACTTATAATTGACCTCCAATGGATTCAGCGAAGTTCAGCACAGGACTGTACTTTACCTTGCAACAAGGACGAAAAAAAGTTATGAAAGGATTATAATTTAAAAAAACAGATGATTCATGGTTTCTGCAGTTCATAAATTGTCTTTCATAATGGATGCTCTTTCTTGGATTTATGGAATCATCTTCTATTTCCAATACCTGAGAAGCCCAGAGAAGATACAATGCTACTCAGTGGTACTAGTGTGGTTACCAGTGGTTACCCAGTGGTGAAGCTGGGTACCTAGCTATTATAAAGACACAAATTACCAATGTTTTCAAAATTGCCTCTCTTTCTCATATCTACGATGACCCTAAAATAAATTTGGAATGTCCCAGCAAGTTCCTTCACAAAAAAGAGGAAAAAGAAAGGATAATTTTTCTTTGAGTTTTATATCAAGAACCTTTATTTTAGCAAATAAGTTAAACCACATCATGTACAAGAATCTATGATCCTTGATAAAAAACATTATTATATCCTTCTGGATGGTTCTATTTTATCTCTTGGTATCCTTCACGCTCAGAGTAAATTGAGAAATACTTGTTTTACTATGAGAGAAAATTAATGCATGTGCTGCCATTTTACAAAACTGTTTGTAAACTGAAAATTAAATTCAGGAACATATGGTTTCTCTGCTTTCTCAGATAGGTGACAGCAGTTTTGTTAGTTTAAAATGATAATTTAGGATATAAAGAGAGAATCACCTCACTTAACTTTAGAACTCTTAATGGTTACATGTTCAAGCGTGCAATAGTGATGTTAGCATCCTTTATGATCAATGCAGAGAATCAGAGAACAATACAGAGATGTCTCATATGGTCATCTAACAGGTAAGGAATGTAACACACTCATGGTGCCTATGTCCTTTCACTTAGTACAAATATGGTTGAGTATGTCTTGTTCCAAGGATGACAGCTGAATTTAGAAAGTCTAAATTAATGTAGATCAAACTCTCCCAGGGTGTATAAAACATTTACTCTAACACAACAAATTTTTTTTCTCCATTATAAATATGACAAAAAGGTATAGCTTTCCAGCTGAGTCAGATTTGGAATGTAATTTTCTGAAATACCAAATAGAAAACTAATGAAAAACTAGTGCACTCTCCTTTGTGTGTACAGAAATGTCACTGTTTTACCTAAAGAAAAAACACCACTGAAATCAGTTAAGCTATTGAAATTAATATTATGCATTTTTAAAAGGGTAAAACGAAGTATGTATGAAGTGGCATGGACTTACGTACACAGACAAGATTTACATGAGAACTCACAGAAGCCATGCTCTGATTCTTTAGTTCAGAATCGTATTGTACTGACTGTCATAAACAAGGACAGTTTGGTTTTACGTATTGTTTTTTGTAATGCTTTTAGTAATACAGTAAATTATTTAACAATTGACATAAGAACTTGAAAAAAAGGAGTACCTGACATATTTCTAAAAACTCAATTTTCTGCTAGGGTTGAACAGAGCTGTGGTTTGAATGAGAAAGAAGCAGCTTCCCATTTCTTGGAATGTGGTGGAATGATCATGCTTAATGAAAACACGAGCAAAAGTTACCTTCATACAAAAAAACAATAGGTGGGGATTAATGAACCAGTCAAATTCCCTAAACCCTGCGAATAAACATATTTTTCCTAAGCAAATTGTTCTGTAGCAGAAATAAAGCATATTATACATGGAACTGCCTGAATGCCTGCACACGAACTGTTATGAGATTACAAACCCATGGGTTATGACTTTGATATTAGAAGGAACTTTGTTTGAGAGATTTTGTTTAAAAATTAGCAGAATTGCTTACTCAATTACATTTAAAGGAATGGAATAGTTTTTCTAGTGTCAAGACAGTTTTATATTAGTAGCCAACCATCAAGCAATCTACCTATTATGGTCTCCAGATCTTTTATTCACCTAGCAGATTGTAGATTACAATAATGTTGTAACTGGTACTATCCAATATTGAATACAGTGCAGTATAAATAACTTCAATTAAAAACAAACAAACAAAAAACCACAACATAAAAAAAAAAAACCAACACCAAACAAAACAATACCCAGAAACTTATTGAAATAAGTTTCATGAACTGTGTACTTAGTCTCCCAAAAGAAAATTCTTGCCTAGAAACCAACCAGAACAAAAATATAAAGCTGAATGTATTTCTGCTTATTTGGAAGAAATTGTCACAAAGAGCTGAACCAATAAAAACCAAATAGGCACTAGAAGAATGGTGCATTTCATTATCCTAATGGTCTAAAGGATTCCCAATGTTTAATTGAGGTGTCAAGAACATGGGTTACACTTCAGTTTCTTGAAGCTCACAAATTCCTCGCTCATATCACTACTGTATAATAATTATTTTCTACTATGCTTAGCACTGCAATTATGGGCACTATTTAAAATATATGCTATAAAGAGACAGTCACATAAAGCAATTTATGCAATAGTCTAATTATTATCAGTGACATTTCAGAGCAGCAATTTCCCCATACCAATACAAAACTAGAACCTCTCAAATGTATAAAATTTTGCACATACCAAAAATACTCTAGGACTCTTGCATTTGTATTGAAATCTATTGTAATACATGTGACACTGTATGCATGTGTGCAGTGCAGAATGTAGCTAACGTCTACAGTATTTTTCCAAAATCAGTAGCTCAGATTGTGTTTTTTTAGGTTTCAACTTAGAGCCTGAAGCTATTATTACACAGCGCACGTTAATAACAGAATTATTACTGTATTGTTGTCTAAAAGCCACTATGCTGATGATACTAAGACATATGCACAAACGAGTATAAGTAAAGAAGAGATTTACAACCTTCTCATCAGAAGAACCTCTTTCCCATTCTTTTTCTTTCCACATTTCCCTTAGGCCCTTCTTTTCTTTTTCAAGTGAATACCTTAACTCTTACTGGTGCAACAGGGCTTACTTAGGGCATATGATCAAGGAAATGGGGACTCACAAACACGGGTGAGTGTACCCATCTTCGTGGTAAGTAACCATCTGCGTACTCTCAGCCCACAGGAAATACAGGTAAATCCACAAGTTTAAAGCCTTTTGTCAGTTACTGCAGTGCAACTGATGAATGACAACGTGTTCTGGCTGTAGTAGTAATTTCATTCTGCATACAGCTTACATGTCCTCATCGTTCATTTCCAATGGGTTCTGCAGGAAAGTGGGGTTTTTACAGCTAGTAGATGAGGGTGAAAACTCCAATGTAAGGTTCTTTGCCTCAGATATTATGATGCTTAGCAATGGCTGCCATATGTATCAGCACTTGTGAATCCAAGTAGCACAAGACAACAAAATATTGACTCATCTGTCAGGTGAGTCACGGTATCAACTTTCTTTTAGTATTATGTTTCTCCATAGTTTAACTTGCACAAGAACTATCAGCAAACCAGAATATAAAATCAACTATAGTAAATATTGCTATAGTACATGTTCCTATTGTGTTTTCTGTAAATATATTTTACTCTAAATCAATAATTTCATTTCATAAAAATACATGGATCGTTTTGTTCTCTTAGCTCTCCAAACAAGGTAATCTCCCTCTTTAGTTTGAATTTGCCACAAGTAAAAAATACAGTTGTTTTTTCTTTTGTCATTTGCTTCCCCCCACCATGAGAAATATTATTCTGACAATTCAGGCTTTAAAAAATGAGAGACAAATTACACTGCCATCTGCCTGGACATTGATAATGGGATGGGTGGACTGTCTACAAAATCTAAACTACAGTTTAGTGCAGGGCATATTGTGCTGTCAGCTTGGTTTAGACATCTTCAGTATCTTAACCAGCACTTATATAATTTTGTAACTTCAGTAGAAGAGATATGAACAATATTTTCAGTTTAGGCACCACACATATACCAGTATAAGTAAATATGACTACTATATTATTTTTTCTTATAGTATCTCATTTGGGATTTTATTTTATATTTTTCTGGGATTTTAAAGAGAATTTTTACTTATCTTTCTGCTTGTAGTGACAGATATGCAAATGGGAACCAAATTACCTGGAATATCTTACATTCACTGATTCTGTATGAAAAAGAAATACTTCTTTATTTCAATATTGTTATCCCTAAACTTTTGTTTAAAATTTAAACTTTACATAATTATATAGTAATTTTAAAAGCATGAATATTTTTTCTCTGTAGCTCTTTTGTCTTCAGTGATACCTGTTCCTGTACCCAGATGTCTTTTACATAACTTTATTCTCCAGTAAAATTCCAGTGCCCTTGCTCTTTGCTTTAGACCAAAAAAGGAAAAAAAAAAAAAAAAAAAAAAGCGCCACCTATAAGCTCCAGGTATATCAATCAAAAATAACAGAGTCAGCACTAAGTCTAATAATGAAAACCATGATTTCATAAATCATCCTCCACAGGTTGGGGTCATCTTTTAAAAATTTCTTATCAGGTGCAGCTCAAGATTTCTCAGACTCTCATTCTTCTTTCTTTAATGAAAACAATAGGAAGGATGTCAGCATACAAATTATGTGACCCTCTTTAGCTTAAAAATATCCTGAAAATGAAAAGATTATGCTTTGCTTTGTCCTTGAAATTGTGGAAGTCAGTATTTCTACCTCCCCTCCCACAAAGTTTAAAGAAAAACTTTCTCTCACAGCTCCATAATGAAATAAAAGTATCTAATCATGTGGACATAATCGATTAAAATGTAGATTTAATTTAAAGAACCTGCTTCTATAGGAGACTTTCTCTACTGCCTGTATCCAGTGTATAAGTTTGCAATTGCCTAAAGGCATTTTGTTACTGCATGTCCTTAAGCAAACCAGGAACCATCTATTAATGGAATTAGATATTTTTATTTTCATCAACAAGTTTCAATGCATTACTTTGCATTTTAGACATTACTGTAATTTGGAAAAACACTACAAAAAATAAATTCATTGTTCTGTCTTTCAGGCCTAAAATATGAAAAAAAAGATTATATGGCATTCAATCCTTGCTAATAAGAGTATTTTTCAGCCTTCCTGGACCTGATGCCCCACTGCATTTCTGTACTTTTACGCTCATACAGTCTGGCATACAAACGACTTGCAAAATTCCATTTTTAAGGTTTTGCAGAGATCTAATGTACCCACTCATGAAACAACTCATTTTTTCCCCAGTAGAAAAAAAAATGGAAAAATAAGAGGCACAAAGACCTATGTGAAGGAAAAAAAAAATAAAAAGAAAAAAAGCACCTTTACCAGTTTCTATCTGTAGAACTGGAAGAGTAATATCCTTCAAATAAGACTGTTTTAAAGAAGCATTGCAAGACCGGAGTAATATCTACTGTTCTGTAAACAAAACCTGGGTCATGTCTTGCTATTGAGTTACAAAAAATCAGAAAAGTTTGTGTGTTAATATGGGACAGATCATGATCATTTGTTTAGTTTTACTCTTAGAGATGGATACAGACTCTGGACGTATCTGTACTGCTGGCTGAGATGCATCTTTAAAAGTAGACTCAGACACTGGTACAAGAGGGCAAAATGGCAAGAACAGATCAAATTTGATCAAAGTATTCTTTCTGAAAAAACACGTATGTGAAGTGGGATCATGTTGTCTGAACTGTACACCACCCTTTACAAAAGAACAGAGATCGCAACAAGAAATACCAAGTTGTAAATGCCATCTTGAAAGAAGCAAGATCCTTTCTGTCACATCACAAATAAAAATCTTCTTACCATTGACTGAAGCAATATAATTACCACAAAACTTGCTAAGAAAGAGGGAAAATTCCAGGAATGGTTCACTGGCAAGAAGGGACGATGTCTCCTGATAGGTCCTGACAACTTTATTGCAAATATGTCTTACGTCAGACCTCAACCCGACAAGGTGATACCAACTCTGTAACACCTTGCTCCTACATCTAGGGATTTAGGTCACCCAGCACAACTTCTTGACAGCACATGTGAAATACACAGTTTGAACTTTTCAACTGCTCTTTGGTGGTAATCCCTCTTCTAAAGTCTATGTAGACGTCTTATGAGTGTGTTGCCTCAGGCAGATGTTGCTATTAAATTTATAAAGGAGTTTGAGATACTATAATGCAGAGTGAACAGTTCAGATATGAGCAGACCATATCACTTCTTAGTAATAATAATTTGACTTTCAACATTCCATCAAGAAGTGGTGGAAAACTTGAGAAAAAAAAATGGTGTGGTAGGAAGATACTATTTGTTAATAATATATCATTTATATTTTCCTTGCCAGAACTTTGGAGCATATCTGTGTTAAACAGTCTCAGCTCATAGGAAGTTTCATGCACACTGCAAAGTCTTTGGGGCCAGACCCCACTCTGCCATATATGAACTGTGATGTATCCTGAACTATCAAAGTAAATTTAAGATTTGATTTATTTGAAATAAGTTAATTTCACCACTTTCTTAACAACTTGTCATGAGTATCATATAGTACAAAATACTTCCAAAAACAGGGGAATGGATAGATTTTTAAGTTGTTTAAAAAGCTACCAGTAACACAAACAAGCTCACAAGGCTCTTTGAAAGGGGAAGAATTGCATATGAAGAGTTAGCAATGACAGCAATCAGTCAGTTCTTCCTGCAAAGATCCTGGATGATCTCATAGCTTCCATGTCAAGGAACAATGCTGGAGCATATTCACAAACTCAGTAATTCTTATGAAACTTCTGAAATATCTGATCATAGTTGGTGTTGAATTTACACAAATGCCTGAAACCTCTTAATGGAGGATGGAACACAGTGCCAGCTTTATACAAAGAACCAATTGTGTGGTCATGAAACCTTGGAGTTTTACAGCTCCAGGCTGAACAAGCCCAACTCCCTTAGCCTGTCCCCATAGGAAAGGTGCTCCAGCACTCTGATCATCTTCATGGTCCTCCTCTGGACTTGCTCCAACAGCTTGATATCCTTGTTACGTTGGGGGCCCTAGAGCTGGACACAATACTCCAGGTGGGGGTCTCACAAGAGCAGAGTAGAGGGGGAGAATCACCTCCCTCAACATGATGGCCGTGCTTCTTTTCTATGCAGCCCAGGATACGGTTGGCTTTCTGGGCTCCAACCACACATTTCTGGGTCAAACCCAATTTTTCACCCACAAGTATCTCCAAGTCCTTCTCTAAAGGGCTGCTCTCAAGGCATTCATCCCACAGTCTATACTGATGTCGGGGATTGCCTCAACCCAAGTACAGGACCTTACACTTGGCTTTCTTGAACTTTATGAGGTTTACATGGGACAACTCCTGTCTACCAGAGCTAACCCACAAGAAGAAGGATGTGTTTTTGTCTCTCTGTCACATAAAATACATTAGTTTGTATACATATGAACATAGAATGTATATAAAAATGTACAAACAATAAATTGAATATATTTATACTCACTGAAATGTTTTCGTTATTGCAAGTAACATATCATGTTGTACATTTGAAGCAGATTTAACTCATTTTGAGTAAAGTTTGTAAAGGAAAGACCTTCAAACCCTACAAGTTTATTGAGTATCTAGCCAACCCTGTATCTGAATGGTTGCTTCTATGTGAGTCATAATTTTATGAATTGTGGAAGAGTCATCCTTTGGATTAATATGAGCACATACTCCTCAAAATTCACAATACAAAGCAAAATCCCATTCTAAGCAAGTTCTCCAAATTTGTATGCAAATTAATTGGTCTATAACACAGGCTAGCAATAAATATTTTGACACTTACAAAAACTAAAAAACTTGTAGTTAGGAACCAATACACTTGACTCCTTCTTAAAATGAAACACAGACATTTAAAATGCAAGTCACAGGCAAAGAGAGAGCCCATCACTTTCCAATACTAACTGAAAAGACAGACATCTAACCTCACAAGACCGCCTTTTTGTCGTGAAAGGTTTTTGTGTGCCAATACTCTGGTACCAATCCAAATCCAGAATATTGTACTTAGAGAAACAGACAATATTCCCTTTTGCATTCCATTTTTTTTATTATTTTTTTTTTTTTTTTTTTTTACATATCCTGGTTTATTGTGGGTATCTAATGGATTATATAATTCACATTTTTTTATTCCTGTATTCTGTTGGGCTAGTGTTGCTAAGCTGACTATAATATATAACAAAATAGGATGGCATTAAAAGAAATTAAATGATGCTTGCTAAGGCTAAAAATATATCTTTTTAATATGAGAATTCTTTAAATATCATCCTAATGTGATTTGAATCCCCCTGTTTTAAAAGGAATCAATGTATCAACAAAGATTACTTCTCTTTTCTCTTTCTCATTTATTGCTAACCTAAGGAAGTATGTAATAATTGAATTTAATTTATATTTCCCTGAAGAAGTGCAATTCAAGGGATAATACATGCAGAGCTTCTGTATTAAAAGTACCTAGCTGGAGACAGTAGAATACATATGGTACGTAGTGGTTACAATTAAGTAGGAAGACCTGTGACAGAGGCATTTATATCAGCAGCTTTGTACTGCTTAGGAAAGTAATGGACCCTGAGGCAAAGCTGAGGGACTTCTTTATCTGCTATGATTAAAACTATTGATAATTCCCAAAGTGGTAGGTTCAGCTGCTGTTCCACTTTTTATTGCTTATGATATTAATGAGAAAACAGAAACACTGCCTGAGCTATTTAGTTAATAACCAAAGGCCATATTTCATTTGCCATTTCTTCACGATTAGTCTACATTACTATTGTTGATTTCACGTTTTATGAAATGTTCCTTGGCTTAACCCATCTACTAAGAGAGTATAACAGTCTCACTGGTATGTCAGCTCTTTTGTGATACCTAAAGAATGACTTTATTGTGACTGGTTCTACAGTTTCACATATTTCTGGTTTTCAACATTTGGATATTAATCCAAATTAAAATAAAAACAGTGCTTTCGATTAAAATGTTGCTTCCATATATGCTATGTTGTTTATTTGTAAAAATACTGTCGTTAAGTTCAGTAAAGCAATGCTTTACAGTCTTCCCTGTACTCATTACACTGAAATGGTGCTTGACACTGATCTCCAGTCAGCACAGACTTTTTTCACACTGAGAGTCATCCTCTCAAGTGGGATGAACAATGAAATATCCCATCAACAGCAACACATTGGAAGAGCAGGGATCACTGGCTCAATCAGTCACTTGAAGAAGCACAGTCAGAAGCTGAGCAATGAGAGTTGAAGCACTGATTATCAAAACAAAGGATGAAATGAGTTCGCCAAGCTGTGGTGTCTGATGGTGAGAAACAGGCATGACAGTAACGCTACAGAGTAGCTTGGGACAAGAACTAGTCAAGAACAATAATCAAGAACAAGTCACTTCTGATTGGCAAGAACCCAGTAAAATTTTAAAAACTGTGCCTAACTTTTTAATAGGTTGAAGTTATTACTTTGTCTATCTAAGCGCAGGGAAACCTTACATCATTAAATCACAACTTTGAGGCCTCTGACTCACTACCTTTTCACTATTAATTTTTCTAATTTTTTTTTTTTTTTTCAAAAATAGTTTTGACATATGTCCTTTGTTTTTGTCCTGTCTGGGATTCCCCTTTTCACATTGTCAGTAAAACAATCAAAGATTTAAAGAACAACAAAAAAAGAGGATGGCATACCACTACTCAAAAAATAATTCATGTTTTAATTTAATGAGTCTTTGGACAACAGTTCTTATATTTAACTAAGGTCATGTGGACACACCTGCAGACTGAAATAATTCACTGGGTGAAAGTGTAGTGTCGCTTCTCAATGTTCACAGGACAAGAGAAGTACCCAAATATATGAGCTCTAAAGGCTATCCCATTATTCCCATTACATCTCAGGGCTGGTAAAGTTACAGTACTTCAAAATAAGGGTGCAGTATGTTTTCATATATATTTATAATACCTGTAAACATGGTTTCATGCATTTACTCTGACAGCCATGAGTAAAATAATACAACAGTAATGCTTTAGGAATAATAGATAGTTAAAGAGGGAAGGATCTGGCTGGTCTGTTGGCAAGATTTAGAAAGAAAAATAAATATCTTAATATTTCTTTTTCTGAATTGATGCTAACCATTCAGAGTGGAAGAATTAAATTATAATAAGGCTCAAAGAAAATAGGAGACTATTTGTAATGAGACAGATGAGGTAAGATTGTCTGTTTCTATCACCTATACGGTGTTCGACAGCTAGCTTGTGAGACCTGTCTAAACAAATGGGCCTACACAGTCAGATTTGTCTCTTACTCATAAGCTTCTCACCTTCCTTCAGAGCCAGCACTGAGGGAAGAGACTGCAGCATGATACCTGCACACCAGATTAAACATGGTCACATATTTCCCACAGAAAATTCCAGTTACGATGACAACAGGTTTTCAGACAGAAGCTTTTGGCTTTCACTAATATAACTGTTAGAGGAATTTTAATTTATCCCTAGAAAACAGATGTATTTCATACCATATGAGACAATACTCATTATATAATATACTGTGACTATAAATATGTGTAATTATATAAAGAACATTTCCATAAATGTTGTGCAGAACCTCTTGAACAATTTTGCTAACACTCTTTATTAACAAAGAAAAGAAAATGACCCTTGATTATTTTCCAAGGGCAATTCTTAAAATTTTCAAAATCGGCAGAAAAAAAATTGATTAAATATTTCACCAGTTAAATCCAAATCTGTTATTTATTTCTCAAAATTCTATGTTTTCTATATCAAATGGGACAGACAATGAAGGCAATACAGTATTTCCCTACAGAATTCATAGATCTATGCTGATGTAGTAGTAACTAAAATCCCATACATATGTTGAAAGTAACTGTTACAATTATTCTGTTTTAAACCCTTATAGAATATTCCTTTCTAAAAAAATGTTTTGCTCTACAATAATAGCTCACAACAACCAAAACTCTTAATTGTGACTTGATGGCATAGTCAAACTTGTTTTTATTTCTTTGACCACTATCAGATGTTCTGGTTATATGGTTGCAGACAGCAGCCATAGCTTGTATTTGAATGTCTTCAAGACAGAAAAACTAACATGTTTAAACTGCACAATTTACTCTTTATATGACAGATCAGTGGCAGTCCCATTAAAATAAGATATATGCTTTTACATTACCCTGACAAAGGATTACACTAAATAAAATGGGTTTGACTGGCATGAGTTTCGTATTACTCAATTTGTCCTCTGCTGACAGAATAGGGATATAAAAAGGAACATAACATGAAAAGTCCTTGTCCTCAGGCTCCTTGAAATTACTTGGAGGCCCACAGTCCTGAATTTCACATGCATTCTTTATTTAGGCTTCACTAGTATACTCCTTTCTAATCATGATAATACTAACATTTAAATGCATTTATTTCTCAAAAATAAATAACATTCTGTTTGAGAACACTAACAACAGTTTTATATTGACATTTTTACATGTGTACAGAACTGTTATTTCATCTCAGATACCCATCTAAAAATAGAATTTTTGTCATTCAACACATTTTACTGTTATTTTTCTGTTGTATTTTATTTCTGTGCCAAGTCAGAAGGTAAAGGCTGATGAACTTGGGCTGTTCCATTATAGTTTTAAGCTACAAAATGTGATCTTGAACCAAGGTCACCAGTGGAATTGGTCAGTTAGCAGCCCTACTCTCAGATGGTCTGGTTTTTAATGTGATCAATGTTACATCATTCAACACTTTATGTGACCTTCAAAGAATACAGTCTTTGTCACTCCAGCTAAAGAAGAACCTCAGTCAACACACAAAAGAATTATATGGGTCACCAAATAGCCTGTCTTTCTAAAATGAGCCAAAAGAAAGGTTCCCACCTGCTCAAGTAAACACACAATGTGTGTCCTGATTGGAAATCATTCTTGCCAATTCTTTTCCTGCTTAGTGGAAAGGACACATCAGAGTTCATAATTTCCACATTGCCAGCTGACATAGCCACCAGGAAAAGCCAAAAGCTAAAGTAGGATTAACCATCTCACAGAATCTTTCAGTCCATAGTTACAAAGTCTTTCTTCTTTATCTTACAAAAGAGAAGAAAAAAAATCGTGTGGTTTAGAGAAGGCACAAAGTAATAATTCACAATTAAATCTAGTCTTTGCACATTTTATCCCTGGTTTTGAATTAGCAACTCAAGCAGTTCCTCAGTTTCCATGGAGTCAGAGGTTTTTGCCTCACCAAATCAAGTGTGAAATAATTATGTTTTGCATCTAACAACTCAAGTGGGTTCACATCGGCTACCCACTTGCAGACACTGAATGTCTAACTCCTTTGATCCAACTATATCAGCTCATTAAGCAATTTTTTTCTCAATAATTTTGTGTATGTAAACATAGAACAAAAGGCTAAATATTGTACCAAAGAAGAACTGAACACTGCACAGCAGGGTTTGATGGTAGCAGCCAATTGCCTCCCCTGCAGTTGGAAGACAGCTTGGGTAACTATTCCAAAGATTAATGAGCAATCAGTTCTAAATTAAACCAAGACCCATGTTTAAATCTTTTTCCCTCACACCCTTTACAAGTCTGAATTTGAGTTATACTCAGAGACAAAATGCAGTATTTGGTTTTGTGTGTTGCAGAACATTATTAGCAGAGTGAAAAATTGCTTTTTTAGCATTTTCTTCACATTTTTCAGCTTTTATTTTTGAAAAGAAAGGGACCATGATGACTTTTGCTGTTTCTGCACCATATTATAAACAGAAGATTCCTGTCAGTCATTTCTAGAAACTATACAATCCCATTTTTAAACTGGAAGAGAAGTATTAGCTCTGTGAGGCTCACAACTGTTCTGACATGCCACTTCCATATGAGTTCCGTTTTTAACTACTGACCAAGCATTTGGGTAGTATGAAACAAATCATATAATGAACCATGCAAAGAAGTATCGTTGAAGGCATTTCAGAAGCTCAGTGAAAAACACGTTATTTCTGTCTAGGCAGCCTCTGTAACTCTGCACCTCTACCTCTGCATCAGTTCAATTTCTAAGTATGGTACAGACACAGAGCACAATATTGATAAAGTTACGTGTCAGGTGCACATGCATACAAGCACAAGAGATTAGTTACATATTGTAAGCACCGAAGGTGTTTTTAGATTAGTCTAAACTAAAGGTGTTGAAGGATAAGAACACCATTCTAAACATGACCGCCTTTGGATAGATGGCAGAACTAACAAAAATCCATTTCTTAGATATTGCTGTTCTTATTTTCTAACTGCCCTCTCTTTCCCTTCCTTGTCCCTTAATTCCAGCCTAAAAACACGAAGCAGGAATTAAAAGACACCTCACAGACTTCCAAAGAGATCAGCAATGCAAAAGTTATCCTATAAGAAAACTTTAAGAACATGTTAATTTTCGGTGTCATTTCCTCCTCCCAATGTGAATTTGCCTCATTTTGTCCATGCACAGCTTATTCTGCATGCATGTATCTAGAGTAAGGAATTAATGATATGTACCATGAAATTGCGTATTTTACTTATTCTTTGTACTTTTGAAAGCAAAACCACAGAAGATAATTTTGCTGAGTTTAAATTTGCTAAGGTTCTAAACATGTTGAGATGAATTAAGGTACAATGAATCACAGAATAAATAGAATTAAGAATGTAATGTGATTCAGAAAAAAGTTATCACAGTAATACTGGCCATTTTGATACTGAATAGCAGTCACATCACATGCCATTACAACATTCAAAACTGGATATTTCCTTCTCACTTTTCGGTATATCTCAAACTAAGATGTATTTAGTTTACAGATTCTTTTTAAATAAGTAAATAAAAAAAAAACAGCATTACATTACTCTTCTCATTTTTTTACCTTCTTTTGCAAAAAACGTTGACAGCAAAGTACAGAAGTTTGGCTGCTTGTGGTTTGGTTGGTTGGCTGATTTTTTTAAGTAGTATATCTAAATAAAATTTCAACTTAAAGGCATTCTATTCACTGAAAAAACTCACCTGTGAGAACTGTAACACATCACAACGGTATTACAATACAGCTATTACAGGTCAACAAGGTGATGGTGGTTAGATAAAATATCTATTGTGGAGTTCAGCCGTTATCTGAAAGCACACCCTTGAGCTTTGCGAAACAGATAGGAGGAAGCACTTCTGTGTTGGCAGAAAACACATGAATGGATTTAATATATTTAGTATTGACAATGTGCTTAATATTATGCACAATACAGTACGTTCAAAAATCTGCCTTTTACCTATTTGGGAAGATCATTATTATATTACTAAAGTATTTTGATATCTTGACCCCTTGATACTTGATTTTTTTATGTGTCAGCACATTCTTCACCTCTAGTTCCATGTACAGTTTTCTGTACATGTCTAGTTTCAGTACATAAATGCTGCACAAGGAGAAAAAAAGTTAATGTATTACAAAGTTTTTGAGTGCTTTTTCTAAAACCACCACATACTGGAAGATTACCACAAATCTTCCCAAAGGTGAGCATTTGAGGTATTTTCATATAGCTCACCACATGAAATGTTTATTACTGGTAGTTTACGTTTTCCCAGCATACGTTAATGTTAGCAATTTATTTGTGCATCATTATTTAATTATGTAAACAAGAAATATGAGTCATAAATAGGGAGACAATCGTAAGTTCTTGTTTTTAAAAAGCTCATGTTCATATTATTTTATCACCGTGTTAGACAAATTGTTGTGTTATAGCCAAATAAATGGAAAACAATGGAAAATGAAAAAGGAGTTGAATTGTCTCTCATAGAGCTTCAGAGTTTAATACATAACAATATTGTACAATGGTTATTAATTTCCTTTAGAGGCAAATATGCCCTTTTCTCACACATCAGATTGCAGTTTTGACTTTGTTTTTCATTACTTGTTGATACTTATCTGCTTTGGGTGATTGGCTATCGAACTGTGTCAGGAATATACCATTTTATAGGACTGGTCCAGCATTACTGAGATTTTTCAGTAACACAGTCTGTTCCTCTCATATATAGGGTTTCAAAGCTTGGCACATTTATTCACTTACATATCTACCTACCAAGTGTCCCAGTTCAGTTTCCACAATAAAAGCAAGTGTTGGCCTTTACTTGTTCCTTCCTTGCCACCCCTCTGTACCATTACCATATCTGTCTGCAAATCATGGAATCACAGAATGACTAAGGTTGGAGAAGACCTATGAGATCATCCAGTCTAACCATCAACCCAACACTACCATACCCACTAGACCATGTCCTCAAGCATCATGTCTGCACGTTTCTTAAATACCTCCAGAGATGGTGACTCCACAACTTCCTTGGGCAGCCTGTCCCAATGCCTGACCACTCTTTCGGTGAAGTTTTTCCTAATATCTAATCTAAACTTCCCCTGACACAACTTGAGGCCATTTCCTCTTGTCCTATCACCAGTTACCTGGGAGAACAGGACATAAACCACCTCCCAACAACCTCCTGTCAGGTAGCTGTAGAGAGCGATCAGGTCTCCCCTCAGCCTCCTCTTCTTCAGGCTAAACAAACCCAGCTCCCTCAGCCGCTCTTCATAAGACTTGTCCTCCAGATCCTTCACCAGCTGTGTTGCCCTTCTCTGGACACACTTCAGCATCTCTATGTCCTTCTTGTAGTGAGGGACCCAAAACCAAACACAGTACTCAAGGTGTGGCCTCACCAGTGTCCAGTACAGGGGCACAATCACTTCCCTACTCCTGCTGACCATATTGTTCCTGATACAGGCCAGGATGCCATTGGCCTTCTTGGCCACCTGGGCACTCTTGCTGACTCATATTCAGCTGGCTGTCAACCAACACCCCCAGGTCCTTTTCTGTCTGACAGCTTTCCAGCCCCTCGTCCCCAAGCCTGTAGCACTGCCTGGGGTTGTTGTGACCTAAATGCTGGACCCAGCACTTGGCCTTGTTGAACCTCATACAATTGACCTCAGCCCATCAATCCAGCCTGTCCAGGTCCCTCTGCAGGGCTCTCCTACCCTCCAGCAGATCAACACTTCCACCCAACTTAGTGTCATCTGCAAACTTACTGAGGGAGCACTCAATCACCTCATCCAGATCACTGATAAATACATTAAACAAGAACAGCCCCAAAACTGAGCCCTGGGGGATACCTCTTGTGACTGGCCGCCAACCAAACCACTTCATTTACTGCAACCCTCTGTGTTCTGCCCTCCAGCCAGTTTTTAACCCAGCGAAGAGTACATCTGTCTAAGCCATGAGCCACCAGCCTCTTTAGGAGAATGCTGTGGGAGACCGTGTCGAAGGCTTTACTGAAGTCCAATGGTCAGCAGAATGGTCAGCTTTGAAGGTCAGATCAGCCACAAATCCCCAGAGGAGACATATAAGGTAAAAAGAAGAACCAGGAACACTTCTAAAGGAAAGGAGACAGAAAGGCTGAGCAAACAAGTGAACTAATAAGAGATTAGCAGAAAAATGTGTTAGAAAATACTAATTTAAAGACATGAGGCATAAGGCATAATACTAGGAATTTTTATGGAACAGCTAGAGAGAGATCAAAAAAAAAAAAGAGAAAAAAGACAAGGAGAGGCGAATAAGAGAAGCAAAACCTTTCAACATGTATCAAAATAGCTCTAGAATACAAGTCAAATAAAAACATGGCAACTAGGGAAGGATAAAATAGTGGTGAGCATAAAGAAGGAAGGAGTTGGTAATAAAACACTTTATGCAGAAATGAAAATGAACTGATTAAATGCATTGGTTCATATGGACTTTAGATTTTATCCCAGCAGACTAGGACACCACATTTAAAATGTCACCTGCAGTAGTGACCAAATAAATTATATGTAAGTTTACCCAGAGAAGACAAAGTTCAATTTGCCTACACTACTGAGTAGCTTGCCTAAAGACTACATTCAGTTTCCTTTGTAAGGTAAGACCATTTTGCTGATGCTGAATCATATTTTAATGAATGCACTTCACATCCATGGGTTTAATTAGCTATATTTTACACACAGCTATCCTGAATGTCTACTTGTTAGCATGGCCCATGAACTTAGTTTTTTTCTGAAGTTTATGGTCTCATTGTTGAAAATCAGCTTACTTACCTGAAAATTAAGCACTTCTGAACATTAGCTGAAATTTAGACTTCAATTCTCATGAGAGCTTACAACAAATTTGAAAATATATAGTGAACAGAAAGATTAATCAAAGGTTAATAGTTCTTATGACTGAGCAGAGTGGATAGAAAGTAGGGACACTTTAGTACCTTTTTCACATGTTAACTAATTTCAGCTGGAAGTCTCTGAGGACTGTAAAGTGACTATCTTACCTCTGTTTTTCAGATGGAAACAGTCTAGGGACACAGCAGGGCATTAGTGTATAACCAATCTGACATCAGTTGAGGAACAAGTGCAAAAAACTACATTTAGGAAATCAAAGCAATCTACACAAAAAGTATTACACAGATGAATGTTCTAAATTGATGCTGAAAATGAGTAAACAGCCCTGCCAATATCTGGCAAAATTCTTACCTGGAAGTGTAAGTCAAGACATTGTATATTCTAGTAATTGTAGATATGATAACATTTTACACAGGATGATAAAAGTCAGAACAGAATCTATAGATAAGAAATAAACAAACAAAAATCAACTAGGCTAAAAATAGATATGCCTGTATTACTGAAACACACAATACATTTCATATTCTTTGATAGAAAATCTTAAAATATTTGTAACATAAATGCTTATATGGGAAAAAAAAAGAGAAAAATTGAGTAAATTAAGGGCTAAATCACAGCATTTTCAAAATTGTAAAAAGAGAAAGAGGAACAGGATTAGAAACAGCCCAGTCTTATGACAGCACAGGTTTGACTTGTTTGTTTGCCTGAAGGGATGTGACTGTTTTTCCTTCTTGTTCTTCACAAAAGGATATGCCAGAAATATTTGTGGAATATCCTGTCAATCTACCCTATAAAAACAATTAAAAATTAACTGGAGGAGAAACAGAAAGCTGCATGTTTTTCTGCTGAATGGATACTCAAGCAATAGCAACATTTTCACTATTGGTTCCTGTAAGTATTATAACAACTTCCTATATTGAGCAGAATGTCTGCAGAGGGAGACACTAAGTAAAATCCAAGTCTGAAATCCTTAAAATCGAATATTTAGGGATCTGCACTGAAAACTGAAAAAGTCATTTGAAGCTGCTCAGACACAGAATTGATCTTGTTCTGTGTTTCATGTTGAAAAATTCAGCTCCTGAAGCTTTGTGTAAAAGGAAAGTCATGGCATTATTTTCAGTGCAAGATAAATGGTATCTGAAATTTGCAAATATTTTTATGATAATGGAAACACAAATTTTGAACATCATAATCATTGAGAAAATGTCATTCTGCTCTAGAGAAGACGATCTGAGAAAATACAAAGGCAAGAGAAATCTTAGATTCAGGTCTTCAATTATCCTATAGCAAACCGTATTGGTGATGGAACAAAGATGAATTAGAAGATGTTTGGCTGGCTACCCCATTTTCAGATACTGTAGCAATAATGTAGCTCCAGTATGTCCGTCCTGAAGGAATACAGCTCCATTAAGATCAGGACTCTGACATGACTATACCCTCACAATCAATATCGTTGGGTGTTTTTTGATGCCGCTCCTATGTGCTCTAAGAATACTGGATAACCAATCACCCATCACAAAGTCGACCAAGGTCCGCAAAGGACAGAAAGCAAGTATACTCTTTCGCACATTCCTCCTAAACAGCACTTAAGTCCAGTGATAGTAAAAGGGGAATAATCGCAAACAACAAAATTGAGGAAATATTAAATATGGAAGACAACTACATCTAAAGTAATGAGAGAGGTTTTTGTTTGTATTTTTGTTAATTCTGTTTATGGATAAGAGAATTTTTTTTTTTCCCCCTTAAAGAAGGGATTCATTTGATTGATTAGCTTCTGATTTCTGAAATATACGACAAGAAAACACTAAGTAGATAAAGCTAAGTTTATCTTACCAGCTACTGAATTGCTTAGGGAATCCTGGAAAAACATAGTTCAAAACTGTCCCACTAGAAAACCGCTATGCTAATTATAAATATCCAGTAATGTCTCTGATACTCACAGCTACTAAAATATTTTTTATCAGCTGCCAAAATACTATTCAGTCTTTTGTTATAAAATAGAGAATGTGGGCATCTAGATGATTTCTGCATTGTATCAGATCAAGCTGGGCAAAGTCAGAAGACTAGCCAAAAATTGGCATCAGTTTTAAGACATCCTGACTAACGTTAAGGGTGGATTTAAAGACAGAGCACATGCAGCAATGCTGACTTAAAACTGACAATAAGATTAGGCCTACAATAATTACTACAATTTGAATTTTTTAATTGTTTTTCCTTTCTTTCATCTCCCCATATAAGTCAAGCACATACCTTACTTTTCCTGAATGAAAGAGAAAGCAGGCAAAAAATAAGTATATTATTAAACATTGCTAGGATACTACCACAGATTGTGCTCACTATAATCCCATGGGAAAACTGTGGTCACCTTAACTTTGATACCACATAGTCACAGCTATTGATCAGTGCTGATTTTAGAATTATTTTAAGATTTTTTATTTTTCTTGATAGACATTTTTCAAATCTTACAACAGCAATTCCCAAGCAAGCTGTTCACACACATGATTCACAATACAGAGTTGGAAGACATTTTGCTGTTTTTCACTACTAATACAGGAATTCAGTTTTCATCTTCCTGCTCTACTGCACAGGAAAAATTGAAAACTTCCACAATTAGAAGAAAAGGGTACATTTGCACTTTAATCACTTTTCTAGATTTGCTGCACATAAATCAGACATTCAAACCCCATCAGTATATCATAAATTATACCTTTAGAGTCTTACTGACATCACTTAGCAATCGCATACATTATGTGCTTTATGTCACAAATTTATGGAATCTGGTTTTGGGGGTCTTTTATTTTTTTTCATTTTTTTTTTCAGTTTGGTATTAGAATAAAGGGAAGGAGAACTTTGCTATTTGTTGTAAATAAAATTATATATACAATTATAAAACCCAAAACCCTTCAATGAAAAAACACTACAATATTTCTAAAAACAACAGGAAGAAGGACACAGAAAATGAAATTGTGCACTGAACATGCCAGATATACACCTATTTGACTGGAGATATGCATAGGATTTACTCAGTCCAATACAGGACTGCTTGATGTTTGTATGCCAGCACGACACCCACTAATCCTCAACAAAGCTTTTCTGACAAAATTGCTGCACAGTATTGGCAAACTTTCAGGAAATATATGAATACTTTAAACTCCTGTTGTGTAATTCTTTGAATCCTGTACAAGCCGTAATCACTTGCAGAGTACTGTAAGTCAGTGCTAGTGAGAGATTTAGTTGGTCAGCCTCTTCACTTATACAAATGGAATAAAAACTCTGCAATTACTGGTTTTTTTTCTGAGGGAGGGAAGAGGGGATGGTCCTTGGGACAGTAAGCTGATCTTTGTTTTAGGAGCAGGTAAATACTGGAAGTGTGTTGAACTGGTCTTTGTTTTAACATCATATAGTCTTACTGAATCTTTGTAATTGGTACATATTTATTGCTCATTTCTTAATGTTTACATCGAGCTTTTATGGGATATTGAGTTTGTATGTGCATACCAAGGTTTTGTGTATCACAAATACCATGTGAAAGCAAAAATCCTTCTCAGTGCAATGACCTCTTTATACACTGACATTGACTAGCATTATAGAGTTGATGATAGAATTAAAGTAAAAAATTAACTATGTTCCAAAACAGGACAAAATAAAATCATGTAACAAATTATCCTCATTATCTTCAGAAAGCTTATAAATATCCACCATCATAATCTAACATTTCTGACTAGTTTGTCATAAAAGGAATACTGAGCGGCAGACTTGACAGCACAAGCTTAGTAGATAAGGACTATCCAAATACATTAATTTTAAAACTAAATAGTGCTATTTCTGTCAGTTACTTGATCTCATATACAAAAGCGGTAGAGATTCATCTACCAATATCTTTTTCATACATACTTCTACATGCAAAAGTACTTGTTATTAATTAATAAATTATTTGAATAACCTTTCACAGATTTTAAGGAGTGGTTAATATATTATGCTTGTTGGTAAATAGTTCCTACGGTTAAAAAACTTCATCTTCAAAAGTGACATGTAGTCCTCCTTATAATTCTCCTTTAACTGACACAATTAAATTTTAAAAATCTAGATCTTAGAAGGATTTTAAAATAAAACAACTAGTGACAAAACTAAAGGAATAATCATTGTCAACACTGATAAATTTGATACAAAATCAAAGTAAATATGGGGTGTTCCACAGCAGCTGAAATTTTTGAAGAGTTCATTATACAATTATTTTCACTATATGATTTATGAGAATTTAATCTACCATATATATCATCAGCAGCTCATTCTTCTTGCTAAGTCCCTCCATGCTTTTTGCTTTCCAGAAAAAAAAAAAAAAGGCTCATTATTCCGTATCATTTTTCTAGCATAACTATTTTGAAACCACTATTTAAAAACCCATTAACCCAGAACAGTGAGTGCAAATAATACCTGTCAGAACAGATATGACAGTCTACAATTTTCCCCCAGTACGCAGTACTCTGCCTGGCAGATAGCTTCTGAAACAGCTCACAACTCCCATTGAGAAAAAAGTATCTGCTTTTTTTCCAAGCACATTCTTTGAACACCTCCATCATTTCCACAATCTGCTGGCTCCTATAACTGGGTAGGGATTAAAATCTGTCTGGCAGTCGCTCATATTAATTCCACAGAGGAGTGGCAAAGTCAAATGGTGCACCACTGCCAAGGCTGGAGCGGCACTGCTCCCGCGCAGTCAGCTTCCCCGGGGATTGATTGCTACCACAGCAGCCGAGAATCTGTCTGCTAATCTCCTCTAACTGTTGTTGACCTATCTCTGCCATCCCCTCCCAAGTATACAATAAATCAAGCACATTTTACATGAAAAATGAAGTAATTACTCGGTGAATCCAATGGTTAATTGCACACGGAAGCCTCTGGGAGATGTGGGACAAATCCATGTCAGATTTCAAAAGGCAGAGAAAAAAGAAACTAAGTTAATAACTCCTCAAATACTGACAGACGGAGAGGGATTGAAATGCACCATTTCTTCAGAGAAACCAATACCCCGCTTAAGGGAGATGGAAAATTCTAGCTATACAGTTTAGCTTTACAGCAATAACATGAGTGATCTTGAGGCAACACTGTACCGAAAGCAACCAGGCTCTGGAGAAAAAAAATCATGGGGCTGCTTCTTCTTGTGTCAGATATCCTTATTACACGTTATTTAAAGTAACCTTGTCTTTTTTTACACTCTCCTTGATGTCCACCTGATCTGCAGCTGTGTACTGCTGAGGAACATAATTCCTCTTCCAATTTCATTCAGGTCACTCGCTGCCTCTGTTCCCAGCAGCCCCCCCCCCCCCCATTGCTCCTTATCCAGCCAAACCCTCCACAAACTCCTATTACCAGTGTAACTCTCTGGCTGCATAGATGCTGTGGACCAGAGCACACTGTGGAGGGACAGAAGAAACGGGACTGGGACAGGGAGAAAGCAGGTGAGAGAGAGAGACCAATTCCCCTGCTCCCATTTGAGTTCCTAGTCATCCTTTGCTCAAAGCAGATCACTGCAGGTGTGATTAGTTTCACCCTTGCAGCTCTGACCTGAACAAAGTATTTTTGTCTTATTTGCATATAGCACCTCAACACCTGGATAGTACTTGGAGCTGTAAGACCAAAACATACACAGTGACTTTTTTAGAGGTAATAGTAGTGAAGTCCTGGTAAGTATCTACTGAACATATGTGCTTTTTCAACTTGGCTAAATTTGCTTGGATTGTCACAGGATAGGAAAAGAAACATCCATGACACAAATGCCACTCCTCTGCCAAATTTCAAGGTCACTTACAATTCAGCTTTGAAAAACAACACATTTTTCCCCAGCCTAGCTGCTGGAAACAGCTGAACCATTTTGGCGGATTTTTTCAAGTCATCGTCCTGAGGTGACTAGCCAGCACGGAAAATTTCAGCCTGAATTGTTATAGAACCTGCCAAGCCTCATATGTTTAGTGTGAGACACACATTTTCACTTATTTCCTAGGTGCTCCCATAGCAGTTACCTTCATTTCACATAGCTACAGGGCAGTGCTGAGGTCTTGCCCGCAATTCAGGACACCATCAGCAGGATACAGCTGATCGGGTGATGAGTATTTTATAGTGAAGAGGAAAAAAAAAAAAAGAAAAAGAAAAAGCTCAAAATCAAAAAATGTTTAGTTAGTTCTTTAAAAATATGACATTAAAAGAAAAACAGTGATACTTGGAAATTAAATTTGCTTGCCTGTGCTTCTCTTCACTTTACTGGTTAGACTTCAGAGCAGGGGCAACAAGCCTAGATGCATCAGAGGAGATATTATCATGAGAGAGAAAAAGGAGAACTGAAATCTCTGACCTGCAGATTCTTTATCTACCTGAAATAAAGCACATTTAGACTCAAAAGGCTTGGATTAAACATTTTAGTTCAGCACTGGAACTTCAGGAGTTTTCAAAAGTAGAAAATCGGAGACATTTGCCCAAGAGTTTTAATGTTTTTATATAGAAAAACATTCAAAAACATAAAGCAAAAAGCTCTTGGGCATTGGAGGATCTGGGGTAATTGGATTTGATCAGATAAAGAGGAAGGCAATTATTTACATAACAAAAAAATTCCACAGAGGAAAAATAATCTTCCTTTCATGATATCTTAGAAACAATCAGACATCAAAACATTACTTTCATGCAGCCACGTTTTATTGTCTCTTTAGGTTTAATCAACATGCAGGGTTGAGTTGGAATACTCAGAAATTAAAACTTCTTTCCTGATATCCGTGTTTCCTTAAGTTCTCTTCAAAAAGTTTGACTCTGTTAGTCTAATGTACATGCTTATGTAAAGCAAGCACAGTTTCTTTTCTTTTCAGTATAGCAAAACAACAGTGACACATGTCACAGATATGATAGATAATGCAGGTAGCATTAGAGCTGCCGCAGAAAAGATGTTAAACTTGGAAAGTTTGCACCAATGAGTGCTACAAGGGGTATAGACAGATGGGCAGATTCAGTGGACATTATTTTATATATATGTGTGTGTATATGCTAGAAAAGAAAATCTTTATATTACTCTTACCTCTTAAAATGAATTAAAAAACAAACAAACAAACAAACAAAAAAACCCAAAAAAACCCACCTCTGATTTCTGTTGTTTTAGCTTTACTAACCCAAATTTTTGTCATCATTTCAGAGCACCTGAATGTCACCACACCTTAAACTTCAGAGGATAAGAAAGACAGGAGTAACCATCTTTGATGTACTCATACACCTCATGAGTTAGAGGAAAAAAATGTGTTTACTCTGTTGTTGATTGGTCAGACAGAGGAAGAACACTCAAAAGTAGAAACTAAATGAGTTTGCTCTGGGCTTTGTGCTGACATGGCTAGGACTTCAGTTAGCCTGATTATGTGTATACAAGCTTGAAACACAGCAGCAACACAGGGAGTCAATGGCAATATACTAGTGTCACTTAAAGTCTATTTGTGTGTATGGGGAATGTTTTTATTTATGCTGAAAACCTGAAGATGTTCAGAAAAATGAAAATTTTAATGTTGTACAAAACAGCTCTTTTTTATCCTCAAATACTCTAATGTAAAATTTCTGAGAACCAGTATTTCCTCTTAGTTATATGGAACATAGACATCTACACAATTATTTATATTGACATGGTCAAAGTCCAGCAATGTCATATTAAATCCTAAAACTATTTTTATATTTACATATTTAAAATATTTTTCTAGCAAAACATCTTGCCAGCAGGAAATGAAAACAAGTGCAGTAAATGTACTAGCTTTTTAAATACTACTCCTTTGCAGAGAAAATGTGTAATTGGGAATAAGATTAAAAAAAAAAAAAAAAAAGATGCTGCACGTTTTATGAAGTGAAATGGTACCATCTCAGTGTTGTTTTCTTGCACTGTAATCCAAAAGAGTTTATACTAGGCGGAAAGTATTAAACATGCTCTCTGAAATACTTTACTAATCACTTTTTCTTTTGAAATATTTGTATAATTAGTGTGAAAATGCTGATTTTCAGAAGATTATTCTGTTTTGTCCTCACTCACCTTCTGTGCTTCCACACTGTCTTTAAAGGAAACACTGATTTTCTCATTAACTTCTCATTTGTTTTCTAAATACTTATTACTATGCCAATAGTTTTCTTTAAACCTCATAAAGGACAACCTTAAATCACTACAGAAAAAAACGTACTGCTACATATTGAACCAAAATATTCAACCTCCAAACCTCTTGCAACTCAATTCCTGGTGTATTCCTGATACAAGACTAGGCAGCGATAAGGTACTGAGTTTGACGATAAAGCGCTGAATCTGACACACTAAAGATAAATGAGAATTACTGATAGAAAGCTGCTCTACTTTTGCTTTCCCTGTATGGGAAGGTGGGTTCATTTCCATCTCCCTGTCAGGTACCTGAAAACAACGGGCCTTATCCCTCCTTAATCTCAATGGGTTACCTTCATAAGCTCTTTAAAAGTTATATATGGAAGCTGGAGTAAGCCGATTAGCAATGGTTATTTGCAATCGGACATCAGCAAAGTACATAATAATACTGCAACATTACTGAGAATACAGATTGAGGTTGGTACCAGTGGGGAGATACAGCAATGTTATTTAAGACACAAAAGGGTCACATAAAACTCAGAAAGTAGCCATGCATATTTTCAAACACCATCTCTTCCATCCTGAAACATCCATTTAAAACTTCCTGACTTTGAAGAGGGCACCTTTGCTGACACTACTCAAACTAGAAAAGCTTCACTGTAGATCACTTTCTACATAGGCATTTACTCTTCTTGAAATTTTGACTTTCTTAAGTTCTAAAGCAATGATTGATAGCACTCATTTATGTCTATTAGGTATATTTTTTTGAAATATCATCTGTATGCCTAACACTCTCCAAAGTACATTTTGTATTTCTTACTGAATTAGTGCAGCTTTTAAAAATTCACACTAGCATTTTCTACTGGAACATTCCCTTAATAATATTTGTACTGTGACAATAGTTCAGTTATGATATATATATCTTCTCTATCTAATGTGGCAGTAAAAGCAATGCTGAGAAAACTATGATGCCTAATATCCCCTTCTGAACACATTTTAGCCTGCCTTGCATTCTTTGAAATACTATGTGTCATGTTTTCCCATTTGTCTGTCCGGAATAACACTGAAAATTGAGAGCACAGAAAAAAACAGGGAGTTGATTAAAAGTAAAAATAAGGCACAATAGCATATATGTTAGCTGAAGTTCTGTATGATTCTCCTCTGAGATTAGACAACCTTTTGATTTAATTTTTCCTGACAGTTCTGTATAATATCATAACAGACACGATGTCCTTGGTTATCACTTTTGCTTCCTCTCACTGTTTGCCTCCTCTCACTGTCCTTGTCTAGTGCAGATGATTTGTCTGGACCACATCATTTTTTAGACAAAGCAAATAAACCAGAAAGTTTGTTACACACAGTTTTAGGTGAAAGTAACATGAAGGGCCTATTTATGTTTTTTGTTGTAATTCTTAAATATTGAATTACATTCCTTTCTTTAACATACAGCATTATGGAAGGGGAACTAAGACATATGGTTCCTGCCAATACTTTAATGAGCATACACGCCAACTTTCAAGGCTAGACTTATCCTCTATTTACATTAGAAACCCTCAAGGGTACGTTCAGATATGTGCCTAGCCAAAACTCCTAAATATTCTGAGCATGTTAGCACATTTCTGTAATTGTGTTGACCTAGCACGACCACAGTCAAGCACAGAATAGGCCAGACTATAGAGTAATTCCTAAGTGTTGTGGGGGTGCTTTGAGCCTTTGCCCCAGCTGTGCTATGAAAAAAATGTGGTCAGAAGTAATTGGTGCCCTGCTGAAGTAAAACCCTCTCTTCACTTTGTAATAAAGATACAGGCAGAGATACCGATATGGTCACCTAGAGGTATAAAGGTATATAACCTTAGGGGGGTTGATGGCGGAACGTTGATTACATTTAAGTTAACACACAGATCCTGAAAGAGTTTTAATGGCATATCCACAGTAACACTTGATATTTGGGGTGGATTAGGTCACAAAACATATTTATGCAATTGAAATTAATGCCAAAGTTAGAACAGCAAACACTGGTCGCTCTTCCTTAACATATTCCTGTTTATCTGGATATGGGGGAAAAAATAAAAATATATTTTAAATTCTCTCCTGACTCCTACTTTCAGTAGGAGAAATTGTGCTAGATTTTGGGCTGCAGACTTGCATATTGTAATCATAATATTAGTTTTGGTTGTATGTAACTCTCACAATTCAGTCCATATACAATCTTAATAGTTTACAGGATCATCATGAAAGGATAAAAATTATAAACACAATTTAAGTGCTACATGAATGAGGCAGTCACCCTATCATTAAAATAGTGATATCTTTAAATTTCAGCTTGCAAGAGATACTATAAAATGTACATTTTTAATAATAATGATTCTTACTTTTCATTCATAAATCTCTAGTGCTTTGTTAATAGTCATTTTACCCCTGGGAAAAACAAGACAATGACAAGCGACATCTCTTTTTCCATAATATACCAATAAGGATGGGGGGGTGGGGGGGTGGGGGGTGTGGAATCGTTTGGCATGATCCAAGACCTAGTCACCCTGTTTCCTTCACATTCTTTGAACATTCATGTTAAAGAAAGAGATGGCAATGCAATATAGGAAATAGGGTAGATGAACCACTCTGATTAAATGGAAAGTGACTACAATCTTTATAAGAATATTCAATTATTCTTTTGCAGTTATTGCTCCACAATCTACTAAAAATACTTCTAGGCCTCCAAGCATATTCTGATTTCTCAGACTGGGAGTTGCACTTCTCCCTGGAAAGGCACAGCATCCTACTCTTCATGGTTCACATGCCTCATTACTTGCCATTTCTTCATTGTAATGATTGCAGAGGAATTAAAGGAACAACAGAGGCACTCTAGCTTTGAAAAGAGCTAGAGATGGATGGAAAATACTAGCTCTTCCCTTCTGAGCCTTTAAGGTGTACAAAAAATGCTGTGAGGATGAGAAATTGACTGGCTGCAGTTTAAGCCCCCAGTAGAAGTCCCTCAAGAATACACATTAAAGACGTCTTTAAGTAGGCTGATACACAAACCCCTCTGAGATTGCTAATTTTAAACTGATACCTTTACTGTTTTTATCCCATTAACTAATACATCTACCATTTAGTTAGCCATACTGAAAATCTGTGGATAAATGTACTGATAAACCTAAGAATGCTTAAAACTAGATCTGTAGGTTTTAAAGAAAATAATTTCATTTGATTTAAACTAACGGTAACTCCTACAGAAGGTGGTGCAACTCAGAGCTGTCTACACTTTGATTGCAGCACATTTGTTTCGGTAACACTGAAAGGTAAGGGGAAGACTTTGTAAATGACCAAAGGTCATTTTAAATCTATGGCTATGTACTGGAACAATTTGCATATTCAGAGGACAAGCTAGTTACATTCTCCTTCCGACCCAATTCCATACACTCACATGAACTCTTGTGAATGTGAGTATGGACAAAAAATTTATATAAAAGGTGATAGAAGACTGCCTACTGTGGAGGGATATCCCTTTTTTAGTGATCAGTGCAAAAGGAGAGCTTTGCATTGCTAAAGAATATTGCCCTGTGGCTTTCTGGTGCCATCTGGCTTTCAGCACTGTGAGTCATCTGTCCATATATTCATGATAGCCAGTTCTCTTTCACTTTAATGACAACAATTGAATCAGTCTTGTTTTGTTTTTAATTATTGTAAAAACAATTAATTAACTACATAGACATTAAACAGACCAATACAGGCAAGGACTGATCTGTTATCACTGCCAATGAAGTATTTCAGTCCATGTATCCAACTACTGCCCTTGATGGAGAATCACTGTGGTGGTATCCTTAATTTATCTCACCATTTTTATTTATCTAAAATGTGGCAAATAATGAAAACAAAAGGTATTGCATTCACTAAAATGATGTTCTTGAGAAGTGGTCAGACTGAACCTTATTAAGAGCTTGTTCCCAGACATCTTGAAAGGTTTTGGTTTTACTTGGATTTTTAAAGGCAAAATATAAATAGATACATGGTTGATTTGTATTATAAAATTAGGTGTAGAGAGAGCCCACTGGGTAGGAGTCTAGAAATAAAATGAATTTTTAAAATCCCAAACAAACATAAACCCAATCATACACCCAGTGCACTAGCCCACTTTTCTGGTAGCTGTAGTTGGGAATGAGACTGAACAGTAATAAGGTAACACATTTCTAATGAATGACCCAGTCCTCCAACCTTACTCCTGGCTGTAAAAGTTGTAAATAAATACTTCTCTTCTGCAAACTTTTTATTTAAATGTTAAAAAACCACAATAACCAAACAACCAAAAAAACCCCACCCACAAAACCAAAAACAACAAAAAACCCTATATATTTTTTATAGCTCCTCACAGAATGGGGCTGCAATAGCATTTAAGGTTTCTGATGTTTCTTGAATACAAATAAAGGAAAGAAAGGGCTTTTTCTCATTTTCTTCCTGAATACTGTATAGATTAATAGGTTTTCAAGCAGAGAATTTGAATATCCCAAAAGATAAACTGTATGAAATCCTCTGATGTAAGGATGTAGCGTTCTTTACATATATATTGTCCATGTGTAAGACAGCCTAATGTCGAGTAACCATAGCAACAATACAGTATGTTGAGTAAATCAGCTTGAAAACTGGGTGCATTAGATATGCAGGGCATAGAGGTTTTTTTTCTTCATCCTGTTGTTGGATCAGGCCCATACTAGTGCTTTATATTAACCAGCTCTATTATACATAAAAAGTCCCTAAACCTTCCCAAATTAAGCAAGAATCACTTCAGGCTCTAAAAATGATTGCACACTTGAATACCGTTAGGAGAATGCTTTGTTTGTAGAATGCTTTGAAGATAAATCCTAAGCAGAACTTTTCATCTACACAAGCAGTAAAATAAAGCGCAGGCCTGCACAAATTTGTATGAGAGAAAATTATATTGTGGGTGATTTTAAGGAAAACACTGTTTTGAAAGTTAATGTGTTATTCTAAAACGCAAATGACAAAAACCAAAATATTTTAAAATCAATTTTAAAATACAGTAGAAGTTCTGAGACCTAAACCCACAACTGCTTATTTACTTCCTTCAAACTATAAACTACACATTTTTAACAGCTGAAAATCTGTGCTCATCATTAAAATATTGAAAGGAAAACTAGAGAACTTAATCCAATTCCTGGGATATGATCAGATGGGATCAGGTTTCTGAATTTGTCCATAAAAACCAAGCAAATAATTATGTCTTCATCAGACTCTGTCCATTATTATTGTTAATTTACATGGTCCTTGATGATTTTTTGTATGATAAAAACGTTATTAGAACAGAAGACCATGTATTTTCTCAGTTACACTTAAGCAAGCAGGTAGTTAATTCAGATTTTTGGCAGCCCCTAATTTATCATTAAGATTTGAATTTTTGTTCTATTTACATAAAGAAATGGAAACTTTTCTTGAATATAATTATTTGAGTAGAAGGTAAATGCTCATTCAACTAACTATATCAGTTGAGGCTCCTATGTTTTCACATCAAATCGAAAGTAAATTTCTTCAAGCTCTCAGCTGTTTAGATCCTTCACAAGGAAAACCTGCAGCCGGTGTCAGTGTTATTTCAGTTGTCATATTTTACCCTATCAAATTTAATTGTGATGAAGTCCAACCCTCCTGTATCATTTACTATACATCGTTGGGGGAAAATAACTGGTTTTATGTGTCTTTCCTTCACCTCTGCACTCCATTTAGCTGTAGGCAGTGTTGTGGAACAGCAATAGCCACAGCACTGTTACAGAGATGGCAGCACACATCGGTACTCACGGACTCTGGGGTGCTTCTGCGAATGTACCAGGGTACTCTGTTTTCAGAGTTATTGAAATGCACCACAAATTTAAAAATGGCTTTTTTGTAAGGAGTGACAAAAGATATAGTCATTAACACCCAGCATCATTTTTCTTTCTTTTGTGGTTGCATAAGAGATGCCCAGATTTTTTTTTTCCTGTTCTTTTCCATGGTGCCTTCTCTCCCTATGACTTCCATAGGCCAGCTGTTTCAAATCATGTTATTTTACTAAACCATGCCTATAATAAAAATCTTCAAATAAAAGATGGACCAGGTATGTCAAAAGCCTCTAACTAAATTCAGGTTGCCCGTTAGGAAGCCTTCATACCCCGTTAGCTGCTATAAAGTATATGTGATGACTGAGAAAGCAACCTCTGACCCACTGGCTTTTTCATGCTCTAACTAGTAAGTAGGAAACAACAGGGGATGAGGGGAGCTCTATGAAACAGTGCTCGTCAGAGCGTGACAAATTGGAAAATGGGCTCTTCTGTATTCTGTAATGACAAGAATATTTAATAGGCTATGTAGGGGGTACATTAAAAAAGATGTTAGCTAGCCTGAAAGTACACTCCTGGGGTGAAGTCCTAGTCCAACTGAAGTCAATTGCAAAAAGTTCTATCGTATTGAATGTGGCCATAATTTCACTCCTGGTGTACACTCAAGTGAAAATGTCTATTTAATTTTACAATAGATAGGGATTCCAACGTATGCTTTTTGATTTTACACAAAACACTGAAAATACCTGTTTAGGTAAAATGGTACAGGCCAGCATTACAGCTCCTGAGGCTTAAAATAAACCAATTTAATTTTGTCTTCCTACTTCACCACTCTCAAAATGAGAGTCTGCCTTTAGGTGCTCTGTGGTGAATTATGTCAGCTGTACTTTTTTATCCCACAATTCAACAGGGTGTAGAGGACCATAAAGTAGATTATAGAAAAACGGCTTGCAAGAGTGCAAAATAAAATTTATCTAAGTAGGCTTCTTCCCCCTCTTGGCTCATAACTCCAATATTAGTAATTTTGTTCCTACTGACGTTTATAAGAATTGTGACTGCAGAAAGACTGAAAAAACTACTGTAAAGAAGTGATCCAAGGGCTGGGGCATAAACCTAGGATCTGTGTAAAAGTCCTTTCTCTCCCAGTAATATCTTGGCAAAGTCACTTTGAAGTCAATTTTTAAAGGTTTAGGCTTCAAGAAATACAGACAGGCACCAGATTAGATTTTCAAAAAGCGTTTAAGGTATATCTAACTCTTCTTAACTTCTATGCTGACTTTACAGAATGAGGGAAAAGGTACAGGTTTTTAAGATGGCTGTTACAGAACTTGCATACCTTATCCACGCCTCATAAACATAAAGATATTGAGCACTGAAATATTTATGTACACATAATTCCCAAACAAACATCTGAACAGTCACAAGAAGAGAAAGGCTGTGACAATCAAGACCATAATTGTGATATCTTTTGTTAAAATGAGCAATATTTTATTACTCAATCTTATTTATATAAACAGCATACTGGGTGGTAAAGTAACACAGTATGAATAAAGGTAGCAGACTTGGCCTGAAAATGATTTTGTTTTCACACGCAACATTAATTACCATTTGGATTAGACTAATGTACCACTTATCACTCGGAAGTGGTGTACAGGGAAAGGAGGAATGGAAGAAACCTTAGTGTAATTATTATTCTTTCTAAGTGAGTCAGTACGCTTTACATGTCTGTTTTCTTTAATCTACTAGTGTAAAAATCCCTTTTTGCAAACTGCTGAAGAGTTCATTTCATTAATCCTTTAGGAAGAGTTTCTGTCAGCTGCTTTAACTAATGGCTCTTAGCCCCCGGATGAGTTTGAAAGGAAAATATTACTTGGATCAATAATTAAACACCTGAGTTTTGGGGTTACTTTTTTAAAAAGGAATTATATATTATTATTCTTGTCAACCTTGCTTGGCATTGACTAGTGACTTTAGAAATCCTGTTATAAGACAAATCTTTTATTTGCCACTGGCCATTTCCTTTAAGCTTAAATGTCCTAAACATTCTGCTCTGGAGAACATACTTTCAAAGTGCACTTTAATCACTACCATGTTAACTGCTGTCAGTAACCAGCCGCTTCCATGAATGTTTAATACTGGCATGACTGATTTTTTCTAAAGTTTGTATTAACCGTGGGTAAGCAAACAATCACAGTCCAGAAAATCTATGAATAAAAGCCATAAAGCACATATTTGAACAGCTTAAATTTCTCCTTTTCAGTATGACAAAAGCTCATATATTAATTCTGGTCTGCAAATGAGTCCATCAATTATGGATCCTGAACACTGTTATTACCACTTTAAGATAGATTTTAATGTTCTTACTCATATTGGGTAGCACTTCACTGTGAAGCAGTCTCATTATTGATTTTAATAGGACTATTTATTAAGTTAAGTAGTTTTCAATATCAGTCAAGATTTAACTATTAAGTACTATTCACATAGCCTAATTTGGTATTTTAAGTAGGGAACATCTACATTAGCATTTTGTTTTTGATCAGGAGTGCACTTTTGAAGGGAATCTCTTGAACTTCCCATTTACTGCTCTTTGGCTCACAGCATAAAGAATTCTTGAAGGACAGAAACAGAAGTTTTCTTGGATGAAATTAAGGCATAAAAGACACTCTAGTTGCCACTGTTAACAGCAACGGGTACTCAGTCCACAGGATCAAACCAGAGCTGTTCTCAAGAGTACACACACACCCCAAAACATGTTCAGTGAGGACAAAGAGTCCTCCACACCACCCCTTTCACACTATTCATCTGCTCCTACTGGACCACTCCACTTACTACTGTAGACATTCTTCTAACGTACTCTAACCACAAACAGAAATATAATCTAAAAAAATGAAAAGCAGTCCAAAATAAAATCTCTGAAGTGTACACAGTATGAATAATGTACCTTTTGCAATTTATTTGCATTGGTTCACACTACTTATTAGAAAATAAAAATAGCATCTTAAGTTCCACATATGCTTAGCAGAAACAGGAGGCAACTCTAGACTGGCAATTCAGAACCAGCAAGTCAGTGATATAAAGGAGATGGTGTCATCTGTGAATACTTTATTCCTTTCAGTTTGAAAGCTGGGTGGCTAATTTTATGTTTTAAGAATAGCGGTGCTAAACAAAGTAGAAAAACTGCTAAGGAAGGACCTCAGGCTGGACAGTTCAAAGATGCTCTGTCATAATATCTTCCAAGTAGAAAGCTGAACACCAAATTGTCAATGGGAGCTGTAAAAACATAGGCATCTCCCAATTATCATTTCATGACTTACAAACACTTAATCTCTCATTATCATTTTAAGAGATTGCTACTCTACTTCTATCTACTTATGTCTCTCTGCCCAGCCACTGAGCTCCTGCTCACTGCTAGGTTTCATTCTCTCACTTAATGTTTATCTCCATCAACAGCTGATTCAGCTGTTGGCCTAAGTGATGGGGTGGAAAGCTTAAGTGGTGAGAGAGGGAGAGAAGAAAGGGAAACTAGATGAAAAAGTCAGGAAACAGTAAGCCTGATTTGATTCTGACAGAAAGAAGCAGTGCTTTTAAAGTGTTCGTGTCCCTACTTAATATGTAGTTCCTATTCCCCTAATCTATTCTTAGTCAGTTTATTATATCACAATATACTGTAAAAATAAATAAAATTGCTAACTTTTTATTCTGGTTTATTTCCAAGCCTTGCGAGTTTTCTTGTGTTTGTATGCTTATTTGTGGTGGGTTTTTTTTCTGCCACCTGTTCTGACAAAACTACAAGACAGAGGTAGGCCACTGCAAGAGGAAATTGCATATAAATACTATTTCACAGCTATGTGCTATGCAGAAATAAGGACAGAGAGACAAAGCTCGAGAAAAAAAGGAGTCTCTGAAACAAAAAAGAAACCCTTCCGTTTCACACAATTAGCTAAAAACAAGGAACTCGGCTTATCTCTGCCATAAGACTCCATTGACATAAATGTGCTCGAGTTGTCCTCAGGAGAACTTCATATATGTAATAAAAGTAGAAAATTATTATTTATACTTTGTTCTTAAGAAAAAAACCAACAAACACAACCCAACAATATTCACTTAAGATTAATTTAAAACCGTATAGGGTTGAGGGCGTAGGGAATGGATGTATGAATAAAATAAATGGGATTTTAGAAGTAAAAGCAAAGTTTATACTGTTAAGATTGTTAGACACACCTTTTTCCTATAAACTTTGTTACTACAAATACAGCAAGCAGCTGCTTTGACCTTGATTTATAAATGTGAGAATGTAGTTTAGTATTTAGACAATTCATTGTGAGGAAAGACACATAATACCAACAGAATAGTAGTACGTCAACCAGCATTTTCTTCTTGAAGAAAGGAGAAAAAACTATTAACTCGTTGTTAACAAACAAACAGAACATATTATTTTAAAAAAAGGCAATGAAACAATCAAAAAATTTAGTCACTGTGGCACTTGCATTTCAGACAGCCATAGCAATTTCGACTAATTCTTGGCTGGTTCTCGGATGCGGTCAAGGACAGGAAATAGGCTATGGCTTAGTATTTGTCTCAAGTCTGCACCCTAATTCACTAACTGAATATAGTTTTAGATCTTTCATTCCAGACTATAGATTTCATCTCTTGATACTGGGCTTCCCAGGCTTAAAGGAAAGCCTCCTGAGTTCCACTCCGTCAAGTAGACAGAATGGCAGGTTACAGGCAGCAGCAGTTGGAAATTTGCTTGTAGCTATCTCAGCTTGTAATTGCTCCTTCACAGCTGAGTCCAGAGCCTGAGTATACAGGTATCCCTGCTTCACTTCATACACTGGAGGTAGCAGCTAAAAGTATAGGTTCCCAGCTGAGCCCGAGGCCCAGCTGCAATTCCTACGTAATACCTGCACCCACCTAGGTGGGATGCAGGTCCCAGGTGTGAACCAGAGCTGTTAACTGATCATGAATACTATACTAGTGCCACTTTCCCTCCAAGACAGAGAGAATCGCATTGACCCTCAGAGGGCATCTGGTCTGCTTGCTCCTGCTGAGTGAAAATGAGAAAACCAGAAAACATTCACAATGTAGTGGTAGTTTCAGTTGCTACTTCCACACTGAAAGCACCCCCACCCTAACTTGTCCTTTGCTCTGTCCAATAAGTGATATTTGGACACTGCAGATAAATCAGAGATCTCGCCTAATCAAAGGTGAAGATGCAACACCAGGACGCTTAACAGCACAAAACTTTGATCATACAACGTCAGTGAGGTTCCAAAAAAGGCAAACTGTATCACTTACTATTCTCAAACCTAATTACAGCTCCTGAGAGTCAGTAGTGAGATGAGAGTGGTGTAAGAGCTAGTATAAAATGGAAAAGAAGATGCACACTCATCAGTCCCTTATTTTTAAGCAATTGGTTGAATATTTTGATGATGTTTAAACTGCTGAGGAAGCTGATCAGTTCAGTGCCAGCCCATCCCTCACTGTAAGGAAGACAATTATTTTGCAATTCTAAAAGGTCAGGTAATTTAAATTAAATACAAATAATTTGCAGGACATGACACAGAGCAAATAAAATGTGTACCAAGAATCGATATACCACAGAGTTGTTTCTGATTCAAATAAATCAATTGGACTATCACATAAATCCTGCCTTTGCATGCTTTTTTGAAACAAAAGAAAGCTTAAAGTAGGTACAAATCAGCCTGCTTAGTGTCATATTTTCAACTGCAGTACAAAATAAAGTGTCAAACTGCATGGTCAACTGCCAGAAGCCCATGATTCAGTAAACGACCAATGTCTTTATTACAACTGAGATGAGGCAAAAATGGACTGTTCTTAAAGACTCTGGTCCTTCTGCATCAAATCACAGTGCCTCTGGAGACAGAATGCACTACGACTCTCAGTAACATTTTAAGGTCACCAATTACTCTTTTGCTAGATATACACACTATAAGGGTAAAACCCATAACAGATCGGAACAGTTATTTTAATTAGAATAAATGAGTACTTTAGCCTGGATATCTTTGATCATTGTCATGTTAACAAACTGAATAACAATTAAGTCTTCGAACAGCAGGCTCTGCTGGGATTTCTGTAGCGTATAATGTCCAACTACAGCTAAAACCCAGTAAGCCAATGCTTTTGTTTCTTTATGCAGTTTCATTGTAAAGGTAAATGTTATCCAGTACAATTATACATTAAACACCACCAGTGACTGTTAAGTCTTTTATAGAGAATTGTCACTGTCAAAGGCTAATCTTCTTTCCTTTTTATCATTATTTTTCTGCCTGACAAAAGGCACAGGTAGGGTTTCTACGGATACAAGCAACACTGCTCACACTCATTAGACTTATCCTACTTGTCTAGGTAAGAGACAAAGGTGCACTTAAATAAAGCTTTCCATCCTAATGACACATGAGTAGACAATGCAAATGTTCTACTCATGCTTTTCATTAATTTAGCTCACTTTTGTGTGCTTACTTTCCTATCTACCTTCAAAGAGAGAATACGAAAGGACAGAGGCACACAGTTACAGAAACTCGCATACATTTTAATGTTCTACCACTGCTAGCACTTTATTATTTCTTGAAGATGCTGATATTTTCATAACAGACATTTCAGATCATAAGATGAACTGTTTGTTCTTTCAGTCCCCAAGAAGAGCTCATCTCTGTGTGTTCTATTTGATTTAGAAAAAGCAAAAACATGTGACAGCAGGACTTCTTATCAAATAAGGCCAGTAGTTTAAAGCAGCTTTAATAGCTTAAAAAACCCTCTAAAATAAGAAAGCCTATCATGCTTCAAAACCCCTATAGGTTTTACAAAGTGCTGGAAACAGAGTGACTTGCAGTGAGCAGGTGCTAAGATCTGACAGAGGAGTTCACAAAATATAATAAAACTTTCTAGCTAATAATGAAAAGAAAATTCTCCTAGAACATTATACAGACTGGTTAAAGCATACTGAAATTTGACCTTGCAGAGAGAGACCTCCAGAACTGTAAATTCGAAGAGTGACCTCCTTGACACTTGACATCATCATCATCACTTTATCATTCCCACAAGATCACTGGTATTGATGGAGTGTTTCAAAACACAGCCACACATTGTCACCTCTCCTCACTACCACTAGCATCCTGCCTTCAGCCTCAGTCTGACACAATGGGCCATACATCCTTAATTGCCCCCAAAACCTGAGAAGAGCAACAGAGGAATCAGTGGCCAAACAACTCCTCTCACTGTGAACACAACACAATATCCTACTTGAAACACAAAAGGAGAATGCTTTTTTTTTTTCTTCCCTTACTTCCCTTCTTGTCAGTGCTGGCCTACTGACTCAAGTCCTGCTGTGGTCCAGCAGAGAGGGTTTGTAATATCTAACACAATTCCTGTATTTTTTACCAGTAGGTTACTGGATAATTTAGCATTTTTACTAGCAAAGTTTACAGATGGCACAGATTGATGGAGTAATAAATACTAAGGACATGTTATTTTTACAGAACGTTGCGGATCACTGAGCTCAAAGGCCCCATTGAACAAAATGTATTTTAATAGAGCAAATAAAAGCTAATGCACCTGGGAATTAACAATTCAACTGTACTTCAAAATTAGGAGTCTTAGAAAGCAGTGGCTTAGAAAAGAATTGTAAAGGCCCTGAGGGCACTCAAGGACTTGCTGGCCCTGCCCATGGCCCAGGACCCCATTTCAGCCCTCTTGGGCCTTCAGCCCCAGCCCAGGGGAGACATTCCAGCAGGGCCAGTCTCCAGCTCCCCACAGCTCTACACTGCCCTGCACAGCCATGGGCCCTTCTGAGCCAGGCCCACCTTGCGGGCCCACGACCTGGCCTGGCCTCAGTCTGTCCCTATGGAGGAGCCCAGAGCCTGGGGCTGGGGCTGCCCCAGTCCCCCACCATGTCTGCCCTGTCCCTGGCTGGGGTGTGGAATGAGCCCTGGTTGCCAGAATCTGCCCTAATGGACCCACTGCTCCTGGTCCCAGGGAGCACCCAGCCCACTCAGTACCTCAATACGTATTTGGGAATCAACATAAATCATAGAATCATACAATCATAGAATGGTTTGTGCTGGAAGGGACCTTAAAGATCATCTAGTTCCAACCCCCCTGACATGGGCAGGGACACCCTCCACTAGACCAGGTTGCTCAAAGCCTCATCCAGCCTGGCCTTGAAGACAGCCAGGAATGGGGCACCCACAGCTTCTCTGGGCAAACTGTTCCACTGCCTCACCACCCTCTCCAGAAAGAACTTTCTGATATCCAATCTAAATCTCCTCACTTTCAATTTAAACCCATTACCCCTTGTCCTGGCACTACAGGCCCTTGTAAAACATCCCCCTCCAGCATTACTGTAGGGGATCATTTCTCTCTACTCAGTGCTATAAGCAGAGGAATTATTTTAAACTTTGCAGACTCGACACTGTTTGAAACGATAAAACCTCAACCAAGAAGGCACACTTTGGTAAACATCAAGAAATCACATGACCCAGCTCAGAAGTCATCTATGAGAAAAGTGAGTGTGCAACTTGATCATTGTTTCCAAGTACTTCCACATCCAGAGCGAAAGGACTGATAGCAGCAAGTTTCAGTCATCCAAACTGAAAAACATCGAACAGCTTGAACCCAAATTTAAGCAAATTCAACTTTGAAACAAGGCTTGATTTTTCCAGCTGTGTGAGTAATCACTGGATGACAGGATCATTGCATCAGGTCACACAAGTATTGCACCCATAACTCACCATTACCATTTAAAGAGTACTCACCTTTTGGAGGGTACCTTCCATTCCAAATTCAGGAAAATATTTATATAGTATGAATTCAGGAGTTCACCCACAGTAACAGTGCCATCACTGGATTTCTGAATGCTTTGACTTCCCTGACATGTCAGGTGCTTAGTCATGCAATTGGCAGTTTATCTACACTGCCTGCAAGGAGGAGGACTGAAAGTAACAAAATAAAACAATAAGCACTAAACCACAATGCTACGGGGTACTCTGGACATCTTTTCCTTTCTGTATAGGTATAGATATAGATGCGCAGATCTTTTGATCTGTTCCATTTTAGCTTATAATGCATAGTTAGATTTAATTCTGTGCTGGTGCTGTGCTTATTCAGTACTTCTGTAACCGCCTGAGACATAGCCCTATCTTTCTGCCTAAATTTCATCTTTCCATCCTTTCTGGATTTAAATCATCCATGACCCTTTACGTATATGTTTTGGGAGAATAAATAAACAGAGAAAAAAACATGGGGTTGTTGGATTCACTGGTTCATATGGTGGAAATGTTATATCTTCCTATATCTGAAGCCATAGGAAAATGTGAAAATACATGAAAAAAATGAAAAATTAGTTCACAAAGGATGTAAACCTCACTTTGCTGAGCATATTATAGGGACTGGTAATGGGACTCACATTGGTATTGTGATTGAACTGCATACTGCAATGGCTGAATTTTGCTAAGCATGACATAGATTTGCACTGTTTTGAGTGTATTTTGTATCACTGTTAAATCAGAAATCCTATGTAACTTCAATTGTCTTCAGATAAGTAAATTTTTTATTAAATGTTACATGCTCCATGCATGGAATATCTAAAAGAACTTGATCTGACAGTATTGGACTCTGACACTTTATATTAAGTAATAAATTCAAGTATCTTCAGTAACCACCTGCAGCTCTTGATACAGAGGCTAAGCAAAATCTAAAGCTGGTGTAAATCAAAGTGGTTTCAGTTGTGACTGAAATTATGCTAATTTACACTAGCTGAATATCTGATGTGCGAAGTCCACAAGATACAGTAGACTAAGTACATGCTTAAATGTTTTACTGAATTAGGATGATAATGACATTTACTTGTTAAAGTGCCTTCACTCCATCAGGCACCGAAAAAAAAAAAATTAGACTTATGTAAAAAGTATGTTTACCTGATTTTAGATGTGCAGACAAAGGAAATCTCACAACTCTGAGAGGCTGAGCTGAAGAGAAACATCTGAATGACGAATCACAAAGGCAGGAGGATGCAGAACAAGGTCATTGTCCACAGAAACTTAAAAAAATAACTCTCCCACCATCAAAGAGATCAAAATACACTGGGAGGAAAAATACTCCCCAAGATCTATCAAGATATACAGAACAGAAAAATATTGGGGTGTTTAAGGTACCATTTCCTATTTTTCTGTGTGTTTTTTTGAGCTGTGTGACAGTTTTCTGCCATTCCCCATGGCAGGCCCTTTCTTTTTGGCAGTCATGGATTTAGTAAGCCTAATAGATTATCATGTTGCCATAGCTGAATAGGTGCTCAGCAGTGGTCTCTTAGGAATCTTTTTCTTATTTTTTTTTTTTTTCCCTGATAACTGGAAGTAGAATAGAAGATCCCATCCTTCTTTATGAAAGGTTTGTCTTTTACAAGATAACCTCTTTTTGCTAGCTCCCTGACACTTTTTTCCTGGAGACAGCAGCCCTTCAAAAGGCAGAACTGATCGCAGGGAGGGACAACTTCATCACAGTTTCTTTAAAAGTATGTTACCCTAGAAAGGCTGCAGTCTAGTTAAACTAAGTTCATGATACTTATCTTTCTCTGCAGCAGTGAAGGGGAGAAGCTTTCTGTGAGCTTAGAAACTTCATTGGTAGTGTGAAAGCCTAGGAAAATCGGACAGGGCATATTCTCCCTCAAAGAGATCTACAGCTCTAAGAGAAACACCTTCTTCCCTCCTAAAACTAAACAGAACTGAAGAATGGAATAAATGTAAGAAAGAATAGCAAACCTGATGATCAATCTCCTCCTGCTCAGAGCAGGAGAAAACAATAAGGTTGGCAACAAAATTTCTAAAACCCCTAATTTTACTGAAAAGGTTCTGTTAGATTAACACAGCACATCTGATGTGCCAGTTTTGCCAACTTAGACATTTCAGCAAGAAATTAAATTTTACCTGAGTCACGTATAAAACTGTCGCTTCCATTCACCCAAATTAAATGCAACTTATGCTGTGTGAACAATAAGATCAGCAAATTAATTATTAGGTGTTTCTTGCACAACACCTGAAGTTTAAAGTTCTCTGAGGAACGGTTCAGGTCAGTCTTATCTGTGATGCCACTAAGGACACAGCTAAAACTTTATGTACATTTACGCTGCTGACAGTCATCAAGGAGAAAAAAAAGAAAAAGAAAAAAGAAAAAGCTCTGAAAACTTGAACTACTTTTGTTTCTCTGTAAGAGCAATTAACACATATTCCCAAAAGACCTACTGAAAGAAGGAAAGAAACCGAGGATTCCCTTTGGGGAGGATAGTAACTGTAGGAGGCATTAAATATGCAAGCAGCCATTAGGCATGATTAAAGATTAATTCTGTGTCATAGACAGGACCTGGGGTCATTACAGGTCATGACTTTCATCTTAATTATTTGGCTTACTGTTTTTATTTAATTAGCTTGGCTTAATGAGTCTTTGGTTATAGATGTCTAGCACACTGGATTATTGTGCACTATTTATTAAATAAAAGGCTTCAACTATTTAACTTCTTAGCAGATAACTTCCATAATCTCAGCAATAAGATTCTGGATAAAACCAGAGTGCATTATATGTAAGAAAATAATGTTACAATCTTATTTACCTCTCCCAAATCAGCATTAGTGGTTCTATTAAAATTAGTGGGATGTGTGAGCTCATAATTTGATGGTAGTATCTGAACTTTGAATGGAAAAATCAACTTTCACACTTGAATATTTTGGTGCTGCCTAATTTATTAGTTACACTGGTAAAACTGTGCAAGTTAACACTTGTAGCTCTCACTTAGCACTGTGTATTGTAATGGCCACGCCAGGGTATTTCAAGTCTTTGTGTTCTGTTTACTGTTATGTTAACACAATATATTCTATCAGAACATAAAAAGACTACGTTGAAATTAATTGTAAAGTTTTTATCTAAACTGCAATAAATATTTCCATAATAAAGAGAAGACCAAGACCTTCACATACTTTTCCAATAGAAAAGGTTTTCTTTCTTTTTTAGTTAGTTAGTATTTCAAGTCAGCTTTAAAGACCTACCTTTTCTTCCCTTTGAAACCATAAAAACTAGTAATCCATTTAGCACTCCCACCTCTTCCTAAACTTTGCCTAACAGTCAAATAAATCACAAGTATGACTGAATCTCAATGCAATGTGTTTTTCCCTCCTGTTTCAACTAGTGGCATAATTAATCAAATAAAAATAATTAAATAGAGCACCTGTAAGAGCAGGAAAGACCTGGGGAAAAAAGCTTATGATGCAAGCATATGCTAGGGGAACAAGAGGTTTTCTTTCTTCTTCTTTTCAGACCCTCTGTCTTCCATACCCAAATGAAAACTACCCTGCTCTTGAAAGACTTGAAAAAGTAATCTTAACTTCAGAAAAAATGTAAGTGAAGGGGGTTTCCCATTCTCAGTGTACAAAAAATGGATAGACTTTCTCAAGGCAATAACCGGTAAAGCCAGGTCAGATATTTTTCTGTGAATTAAGAGTGCTCTTAAGGCACAGAAAATTTTAGGGAAGAGAACTAAGGTCATTGCAGCTCAGAATAAAATGAGGACAGCTAAGGCTTAAATCAGACTTCATGAAATTAACAGAATTAACATTGGTTTAGATTTGCAGCCTATCTGGTACACATATTAGTCAGATATACTGGTAAACTACTAGATAACCTGGTACATACTGGCTTAGAATCTTTAAGGACACTAGGAATCCTATTTATATAATCCCAGAATATAACAGTTATATTCAGGACTTGCTGAAAGATGAAGCTAAAGGCCATGAAGAACAGAGAGAAGATGATATCCCTAAGGCCATATAACTAGCATTTTTTGAAATAATGGAACAAATAGTTCAATAACTTTTTTGTTACTTCAGGCCTAGAAAGTTTCTGTCAGAGATAGCAAGGATGCTTGTATGAGCACTTTGGAAAGGAAAAATATTTTGCCTTTGAAAAGAAAACTTTCTTTATATTGAAATATTTGGAGATGGATCAAAGGAACAAAAGGTATTAGAAAAAAGAAGGGAATACATTTCTTGGTTTCTGGCCTGCTAAGAGAATGGAAGACTATCCAGCAACTTTTGGCATAGATTTGTTTCAGTATTGGTACAGCAACAATAGGACAGATGTTCTTGGCTATTGATCCCTGTAATCATATTATTAAAAAACTTATATCCAGAAAGAAAGTTAATGACTTAATGAACTCTTAACAGTTAATGATTTAATGGGCTTTTATCCATTGAGCCCCAAACGCAGCCAAGTCAGCTGCAAGTTCTTAACTGAGCATGAAGGATGAAGCCATTCTCTTGTTACAAAGCTAGTGCCTCTTCAGCACTCACTGATGGCTAAGCAACAGGCAGATTAGCACTTAATTGTTTACCTTGATGGTGACCAGAAAGCTTACAACAAAATAAATCTGAAAATTAAAATTAAGAGGACACCAAATTCAATGGCAGCTATTAGCAGAGCAGTTAGATTGGTTGATTAGAAATGTTTATGGAAGGTTTGCAGACTCTGAGTTTGTGCCAGACTCTGAAGGAAAAAAAAAAAAAATCCTGGAACAATCTGAACTGTAAAGCTGCCAAGACAGTAACTTCTGAAAATGTGGCAATTGCACAGACGTCTATTCAATATATCAGAGAGATGAACTATTTAGGGAAGACAAATTCTAGCAGCTGAATAACATGACCTTGGGGGACTCACTTGGGAAAAACTACTCACACTAGGAAAAGAGTTCAAACAACTTAATTACTTATGCAATGGGAAATATTTTTGACGTGTATAACTAAGTGAATTTGGACCAAGAATTAGCTTTGTACATAAAGTTGCCACAAACTGAGCCTCTGATGTAGTATCCTCTTTTCTCCATGTGGAAGGAAGCAGATATGATTCAAAGCTGAAAGGCTCTTACTTTAGTTACTAGGTATTTAACTGAAGACCAGATCAACTTAAATCAAAGCTAAATCTCCCATACTGTTCCTCTGCCTGAGCTTATACTGATAAATTTTGTATGCCTACCATCTACATAACTTCCTCTATCACTTATTTCCCTTCATCAATAACTTACTTGGCTTCATCCCCACCTCTCTTTCCTTTCTGAATTTCTGAAGTAAGGACTGTGCCTCACTACAGGGAACCTGCATTTTGTTTGGTATTAATAGAGCTTTACTATAAACACATGGTGCACTGAGCACAGAGAGAACTGATACTCTGGAAGGGATCCAAGATCTATTTAGTTCAATATCTTGGCTCTGACAGTGGAAGATAGAAGAAACCTACAACATTCAGATCTAGGATTATTCAATCTAAAAGGCAGAGAGTGCTTTAACCTTAAGATCGAAATACTCATTTCAAAACCATGGTTTACAATTTGTGACAAGACTTTAAATGCATTGTCAATATTGTTATTTAAAAAATAAACAAACAAACAAACAAACCAAAACAAACAACTTCTCAATATTTGATCTAAACCATGTCCTGTCTTAATGAGCTTTATAATCCATTTACACATGCATGAAAAGCAACAGTAAACCTACAAACAATTCTGGATGGCACAGTATTTAATTTCAATTTACTGTCCTCCTTGTATTCAGAGACAGGTAGAATTTGCCATGTGGAAATATGTGATGTATAACATAAATAAGAAAAGCTGTTATAATGTTCCACATTTACACTTTTTTTTTTTTTTTGCACTATTTCAGTTCTTTTCAACATAATTTTTTCACACCCTTCATGATTGCATTATCTAGTGTTGAACCTCCTTTTATACTAATAATATCCTCCTCTAAGATACAGGATGGTCAGCATTACATAGCATTCTAGAAGAGGTGATATCAGCATTATGATATCTTTTCTATTCTTTGCTATCCTTTTTCTTATACATGTTAACATCTATTTTTTTTCCTATACTTATATGTTAAGTTGAACAGCTCCATGAGTTCTACACCATTATACATTATGCATACATATCTATTAGTTTGTTGTTGGTTTTTTTTAAGTTGGTATATCCAATTCAAAGGATTGTAAATTATATAATTAAATTCAACTATAAACTATTTTTGCTACAATCTGAATGTATTGTGTTAAGTTACGTTTACCATTTGTTTCAACTCCCTTGGATATCTAAAAAAACCCCACGATTTCTCTGATCCTGAACAAACACCACTTTGATGTTAAATATGTCATCTGCAAATATATCTGCCTCATTACTCTCTCTATTTTCAGGCTATTAATACAGATATTTAAAACAAAAGTGAAAAGTAAAAGACCAAATACAGAACCTGAACTCAGTCTCATTGCTGAAGTTTTCTCATACAAAAAAAAAAAAATTACTTTTTCTTTGTATCTTGTTATATCCAATATTTGAGCTGTTACAACATTTCACTCAGTATATGCAAATATTTCATTCTTTTAATAACCTGTCACAACTATAAGAGTTGCTGTGCTCTACGGATATTACAAACAAAAAATGAAACCAATATATTGATAATGGACTATTACTGGGTGATCAGAATATTCCTTCAGTTATAATCCCATATGGTCAAAGAAATTCAGTACTGAATGTCTTTCAAATAATTGTTAACGCTCTGTTTTTTCTTAAAACAATAATGGTTTCTTTTTCAGTTTTCACCATGTTAGAAATACAGAAAAACACGTAGAAGTAAAAATAGAACAATTCAGAAATCGCCATCACAACTCTTATGAGCAAAAAATACATAGTCCATGGATAATGCCACAGCAGTGTGATGCTGGAAATGGTCTCTTTTTAGGTAGTAAACAGGCAGAAAAAAGGCACTGGTTGTTAGATGGTGCATTTAGTTATTTACTTAAAGCTCAATTCCCTGTGTCTTGTATGGGTAGCTTATCTTGAATACATTCCTGAACATAAACAATAGAAAGAGTCAGTTTTCCATGGCAAGGAAGAGAGTGTGTTAAAGCTTAGAGTAAACCTTTTATATTCAGCAGCTAGTTTAATGAAGTGCTGTAAAGAATTTATACAACCAAGTTTTCAGGGAAAAAAATGTTTCCTCCTTTCTATTGTCTCATTTTGCATAATGTTATTCCCAAGGGACTGGTATGAGAGAATAGGAAAATTAAATTGTAGAAACACTTACACATTCTTCTAGGTCACTAAAGTTGTCAGGCAGTAAGTGAAGATTGTTCAACAGAATTTGTCAAAATATTATATGAGAATTCATTAACCCACAACAATTCTAATCACATCTGGCACTAAATTTTTTTATCTGTCTTGGTAACAGAAAATGACAAAACCAAATTTCCAGAAGGATAAAAATAGTGTGACATTAGTAAAAGTCTAGTTTAACTGACAAAAAAGAAGTGATGATATGAAGTAGAAAGGCTAATGGAGTGACAAAAACTAAACAAGGAACTGGTTCCTTGGAAGACAATGTATCTCCACATAACTATAAATTTGTGACACATCAGAAATACAAATTTGTTTATTTAGTAATGAATAAGCTAAATTCACTGTACTGCTACCCATAAGGTTCAATTGTGTATTGTTTATGGAAACTGATGTCATGACTGGTATCAATAGAAAGTGTTTACAAATACCCAACTCACCATTATTTAGTTATTTTTTCACCAATTTTTTACTAACTATTTCTAATACTTTATTCTTTATTTAAGACTAGCTATTTCTGTTACACAGTGCAAATACACCATCTATTTTAAAATTTGTCATTGACTGTCATTTCTATGTGCACCAAAAATACAGATCAGAGAGGATTTCAGCAATCTTCCCCTTATTCATAGAAAACTATGCTTATTTATTTTCTTTTTCTGGAGAAACAGTGTTGCTACAGATTCAATTCCAATACTATGATTAAAAAATAAATAAATCTGATATTCTTTCCAGAGTGGTGTGTTTCTGCTCTTTCTATTCTTTGGAATTCTTTACTAGTCAAAAACCTTTAAATGAAAAAGTTTTGTCTTTGGATTTTGACCTGGGAAAGTCCATAGTACTTGAGCTTTGATCTGAAAAAAGAAAAAAAAAAAAAAAAAAAAAAGAATAAAAACCCAAATGAACAACAAGAAATACTAACATCCTTCAGTCAGTTTTGGGATTGCATTAACCATGAGAAATGAAGCTTTCCTTGTGGTTCACATATGAAACTAGTATTGCCTGGGCCTGTTTTATTCATGAGTACCAGATGAGGATCAAAGCATGAAATTAGCGGTGGTAGCTCACAGGAAGATGTAAGGGCAAGGCTATAGTGAAAAGCTATTTCCTATTGATGGGAAAAGCAGCTATATTCCTCACACTCTGAAACTTGTACTTTGTGTTTACATTCTTTCTCAGATTTTATATCTATATCTATATAGATATCTATATAGATGTATATCCTAGAGCTCAGAAAAGTAAACCTGTAGACATGAGACTGGATGGGATTCACCTAAAGATGTTAAAAAACTTACTGATATGACTGACTGCAAGGCTGAGAGTTTGGCTAACAGAAATCTCATGAAGTTCAGCAAAGTGCAGAAATATGTACCTAGGCCTGTGCACTGATACAGATTGGGAAGCAGCTGTCTGAGTACAAGACCAATAGAAAATTATCTGGATCTTCTAGTGGATGGCAGGTCACGTAGGATGGAACTTTGTGGTTTCACTCTAAGTGAAGCAAAGCAAATAGAGGGCTACAAAAGGCAGTGGTCAGCAGATAGAGGTAAATTATCTTCTTCAACACAATCTCACAGTTAGGCTGCACTTGAAATACGTGTCCAGTTTTATGTGTCAGTTGAAAAGGGATTCTGGAAAACTGGGAAGTACTCTGGGAAGGGGAAGTGCTGGGAAAACTGGGAAGTAGAAGACACCTGAGGTAGTGAGGTATACCCGCCTGTCAGAGGAAACTGAGGGAGCTAGGCTTAAGTCTGTTGAAGAGGAGGTTAAGAGAAGGATAATCCTACAACTACTTGAAGGACATCTACAACTGTTACTGACAAACTCTTGGCAGTGGCAAATCATAAAACAAGGAGAAACTGCTATAAAGCAATGACTTGGGAGGTTTGCATTTGGCAATAGGAAGAACTTGTACAGCACCAGATTGGGTCACACAGAGAAGCTGTGAAATCTCCACCTTCAAAGGTTTTCAGGATTCAGCTATAGAAAACCATGGATAACATGATATAGTCACTATTCAGGAGTCCAGATTCTTGACCTCATTAGGGAAGCTGAACTACACAATCCCCAAGGTCTCTTCCAACTCATATTTCTGTAATGCAGATACACAATTTCCATCCTTTAGGTGGAAATATGAGCAATGTTTCTTAGAGAACAGTAAGAATAAATACTAAAATAAAAAGATGCTGAAGTTACTTGGTCATGTAGACTGAGTTTTAAGTAAAGCATGACATTAGGTCCTGCACTGCTAACATAAAAGCTGTATGTTTACCTTATTAAGGGAATACAAGATTCGGCTAACTTTCTGAAGCACTTTCCTTCAGCTTTACCTAAGACTGTGAATAGTTCTCAAGAGGTTCTAAATAACAGAAACTATGGAACAAAACCAAAATCAGTTCAATTCGCAATTTGACCCACTGTCATCATTAAAACAAAAATGGCCTTATTAGTTATTACACATTAAAAGAAGTATTTCTTTTTGATAACATGCTACATTATTTTCATGTGTAATTTTCTTAATATTTTAATTACTTTTATGTTATTAATACATTATTTGCTTATGCATAAAAACTTGCTTATGACGTGCAAAACACAAGTTAGAAGAAGAAAAAATCCATGTGAAAAATTTGGATGCTGTTACATGATCTGTATGATAGTCACCAGCTATAGTAACCCGATACTTACACATTGAAAAGTAAAAGGTCGCATTACCCGACTGAACTCTGAAGTTAGCCCTGTTTTGAAGAGACTAGGCTGTATGACCTCCAATGATTCCTTTGAACACAAATTATTCCATTAGTCTATTATTGTAACAAATGATGGAGAAGGAAAATAAATGAAAATTATTTCTAAGACTCACAATTTTTGCTTAGGGCTGAAAAACCACCCTGTTCATAACTACACACACAAGAGAAGCCTACATGATAGAAAGTGGGAAAAAAAGCCTTTTTTTCCCCCTCCCAGAATTAAAGTACCTTTGAATCACTCAAATGTCAACAGACAAGTGTTTGAAAGAATGACTGATGTTACATAACAGAGACAGTAATGTGGTGTGGTGTGTGGCAGGGTAAGCTAAGGACACAGTTTTATTCTGTACTTAAAACATCTTTGGCATAGTGGGTTGAAGTCAAACTCTTAATGTGAGCAAAATGTGGCTTTTATGCATTAATAGTAAGATAAATAAGGATACACAAACACACAAATGCATCCTCGACATTTATAAAACCCTTTTCTGCTCTTCATATCTAATACTTGCCTTCACATCCCATTATGTCAAATCAGGTGCTATAGTGCTACATGATGGATATAATCTAATGTGACAGGTTACAATGTAGCACATTATTTGGAAAATTGGGAAAAAGGCAGTTGTTATGAAATTGGTTGTTAAAGATGTCTCAGATTTGTTTGGGGATTTTCTTCTGGTTTTGTTTGCTTGTGGGTTTTTCTGTGTAGGCTTTTTGGTTGGTTTTGTTTTGTTGCTGGTTTTTTAACCCATGCAGAAGAAAACCCTAAGCGGGCACATTTTATTTTAAAAAGCATAAATTATCTCTAATGTAAGAGCTATGGATTTCTCAACATGCAGTAGATGTTTAAAAGGTGTAAACAATTAAAGATGGGATCACTAAGCAGACATTCCCTCTAATGAGCCAGCAAAATGAAAACTTGTGCAGGTTGCAGTGATAGTGCTTTCTCCATTTTCCTCACAGAGGTACTCCAGCTATGCTAGAGCGTATCTCTGTAATTATAAAATAGGAAATAAACCAAAAAACGCCCTATGTTCAACTACATTGAATGGATACAACTACAGCTCTTGCTTTTTACCTTGTTTGGCTTTTGTCCCATTTTTAGCATTTAGAATCCACAAACTGTTTGGGCAGCAGTTAGGAAGAAGATGACTCTGATTAATAACGCTTTTCTTTCTCTCTCTTGTTCTGTTACAGAGAATTCTATTTGTTTTAATTCTTGAAGGACTGCTGTTAATTTTCAAGAGGTAAATACTGTCTTCCGCAACAAAAGATAAAGCAGGTAAATTTCACAGGGGTTGATGAAGAAATTCTGCTTGTACATGAAAGAACATAAGCATTTGGTGTTTTTTTTTTTAAATCAATTGATTAGTGTATTTTGATTTATTGGTTTGGGTTTAGGCTTCAGATAAGATGCAGAAAAAAAAGGACCATATATGTCTCTTGTGTCACAGAAAGGCCTGCATACTCAGGTTTTCAATCAGCCACACAACTGAAGTTCATGCATTCTGACTCCACCTTAGAAATTTCACAGAGAGAAGAGTAATGGAAAGACTTGGAATTGTTTAAGAAATTATTCCAATAGCAGGAACTAGTTAATTATATTCTTATACCTATATTGCTCTTCAGTTATGACAAGGTATTTTGATATTGTAATAACATGGTTACTACAAGAATCTGGGGAAAAAAAAGAGGAGAATATATATTATGTATTAACATTATGTAATAATGAAAATGTAATTTCAGTACATACCTTGGTATTTCAATATGTATCTTGGTTCCTAGATTTTTTTTTTCCTTAAAAATTCATAATGGCTCCCACAATATAACGTATCTCATGGGATTGACAGCAACACAGAATTTAAGACAATGAGCATATCACTATCACCTATCTTTCAGCAAAACAGACACAGTAAGGAACATTGCATCTTATTATACATTGACAAAAGCATGTATAGGACACCTAATTGCTGAACATTCATTCATTCATTCTTTTGGAAGATCCCAGCTGCATATGCTTGATGAAGCAGAATAAAGAAAACTTTTGAAAGTTTTCCATTATAAAGCTGGAAAAATACCCAAAATGCATATTATGTATAATCAAAATGTATACACACACACATATATGGAATATACATCATTGCATTTCAGTGATGGCAAAATGTGTCAGGTGGTATATGAATAAAAATATTTGCATGACTAATGCATGAGTGCATTAATTGTTGGATAGCTCAAAGTTAATAAGAAAAGGGATAAATTAGTTTTTCAGACTTTTAGAAAGGTTTTCTTGGTTTGTTTTTTTTTTAACCCAGAAGTAGATGTCATAACAGATACAATCATGCATCTCTCCATAGTTTTACTATGGTGTCCATGATTATAAATTGCTATATTTCTATCATTTATATTTCCATGCATCAGCTGAGGTGAAGCAGTATGCAAATATATGGGCCCAGGCGAAGAGATATTCTCATTGTCTGATCAACCTTCAGAACACTACCCTATGTAAAACTGGTCTAGTCCCTTGATATCAGTGAGGATACAAGATGTATATATTACAGCAAACTGTTAAATAAACAATGTAATCTCAGGCTTGAGCCACATAATCTAAAAAAGGGCATCTCAAAACATGAAAAAAGAATACTTGAAATTTCTGAAGGAAAGTAGTAATTTCTGATATACAGAAGAAAGAACAATACTGTAAATGAACGCAACTGAAAGGGATATAGATCTTCAACTACTGTGTTTTTTTTCACATAGCAGTTTTACATCAATGCAATCCCACCTCTAGAGTGGAAACTTATTTTATTAATTATTATTTCTATGATTATTGCAAAAAAAGATAAACAGCTCACTTATATACATCTTATAATCTGTCCTAAATTTCTATCACAGTTTAGTATCCATTCAAGCATCAAAGTAGGGAAAGTGGATTATTACAACCATGAATCTTAGGTGGCACTTTGCAAAGGTTCATCCATTATTACTTTCCATTAACAGCCAAATAATCCAGTATGATTAGCTCTGCATGTCCCCTCTGGAATCATATAAAACTGAATGTACTTGTATTATCTAAAGCTGCAATAAGTTGTATTGGGGAAAAAAAGTATCAAAAATTGGGCAAAAAATGATACTAGGGCTTATCTTGGACTTATGACTTTTAAATTTGCTATTTCTTATAATTTTCATAGATCACATATCCCTAAAGCTAAGTTTCTTCAAAGCTATCCCCAATACTCAAGGGACTGCAAAACTTTTGTATCTAATTATATCAGGGTTTTTTACAAGGCTCACATGCATACACTTCCAGAAAAGCATAGCTGAACTCTGTGAATACAACACTTCTAAGAGCTACAAATTAAAAGCTTCCCAAAGGAATAAAAAACCCAGTAAAATAATATTTTCAGAATTACCCAATGGGTTTTTGAAGTTTTTCCATAATAGAATACCAGTTAGAGAATTCCAAGTTTTTATATTTAAAAATCGTAATTATTGTAGCTGCTTCCTTTAGTAGATTTAGAAAAATGTCTTAGAAACAAACAGGGAGGAATTATACCTGACCACCAGTCTGACATTCCACAGCAGAATAATCTTTCTTTATATTTTAGGTCATTCACAAGCTCACTGGAAAGATGTCGAATAATGTAGCAGCATGAATGTTTATATCTCTGTGAAAGACACTCACTACTGACTAACACCCCTGCATTTTCTATTACACGATGTCTAATTAAGCCCCATGACGCCACTCTCAAATCTGACAAAGCAGAGATAATTCTTGACATTTTCAAAAACTTGGCTTATGTTTCCCTTCTTTTTACAGTGACACAAGCTGAGGCTTCAAACCGATAATGACATTGCAGCAAGTTTCTGATTTTTTAGTCTTTTTCTCACAGTAGTTTACTCAGAAGAAAGAGAATCACACAGACCTTCATTTGTCTTTGCAATCTTCAAGCACAGAATAACAACAGCCAAAAGACCAAATTTTGCCCTTACTTGCCTCTGTACAGCTCCCACGAAAATCAATAGAAATTATGTGTTATGCTACCCCGGGAGTGATTTGGTCCATAGCACATAGAGAGGACTGCCAGAGCACATATGAGGTGATAGGTCACATCACTTCAATTGTCCCTGTCTTCTTTCAGCCCTAGACAAACATCAGAAGAGACCAACATAAAACAGTAAAATAGCAATAGTAATACTCAGTGTCCTGGTGCTGTCCCTGTCACTGATGCTCCTCCAATCCAGCAATAATGCAGAATTTTCTCTACCACATGTGGTGCTTCACATCTACCTTTCTTGGGCAGCAGCAGGAGGCAGAACAGCAATATTTGGAGGCTGTCTTTAATTTAAGACTCAGCTCTTTAACATGAAACTGTGGCTTTTCAGTTAGAAGAATAAGGACAAGGGTGAAAAAGGTCCAGTGTGTGCTTCTGAAATTATGAAAATTAACAGAGAGGAAAATGCTTTCCCTTTTTTTAAAAAATCAGGTCTTCGCATTGCTTTGTTTGCATTTCTTGAAGGATATAAATTCACCCTTCCCTGTCCTGGTAATATCACCATGCTCTTATTTATTTTACTATGTTCCCTGTGACACTAGCCAGACACTACACAAGATCAGTTCCTCCATTAAAAGAAGCAATGAAAAGAACTAGCAATGACTTACACAGTTTTTTCACAAACGCCTTAAAATGATTGAGAGCTGGCTTCCAGATCTTAGTGGAAAAAATAATAAAACTGAGCTAAAATTGCAGAAATCTATACAAATCTCATTAGTATATGGTTTAAGAATGTACAATTTGCCATTTAATTTCTCAGTCAAAAGGACTTAATCTCCTAGAGTTAAGACTAATGCAAAAATCATTAATATTTTCAACTGTAAACTCCTGAGACCTGTCCACCAATAGCAAAATGTCTTGCTTTTCCACAATTTTCTTCTAGAAATCGCTTTAATACAGTTTTACAAGAAACATCATTTGTTCAGGTTGTGTCCCAATTCACCCTGCAAACACAGACAACAAAACTAATTATCTTCAACCCCAACCTTTACCCAACTGATTCTTTTGAAGGCAGACACCAAATTGGTAGAAAATTACACCTTACATTGGATTTCATGCTTATCACAATTTTTCCTATCTTTCTTTCTACCTATTTGATTAAATCATTTCACATCTTTCAGAAGTCATAAGTTACAAAGAAAAAAAAAGAATTCACCATAGAAGGATTTAATGTGTATAAAGAATATTCCCATTGCAGTTGTGGACTTAGCCATTTGCGCAGTCAAGGTAAAGCACACAGTAATCCAACTTATTCCTGAGCAACCACAGAGTTTCACTTGGCATAATCTTCTTTCTTCAAACACAAAAACTAGAAGATAAACTATGTGCAATGAGTTTGTATTTGCTTTGGTTTATTGTTCTTATTTTTGTAGCGTTAAGGTTCTAGTGAAACCAGGTGCTGGGCAGACATGAAGCAAGAGAAGGCTCCAGATCAAACCAATTTACATTTGAACTGGAAAAATCAGTCACAAAGGTTGAGAACAAACATAAGCCTAGAGTGAAAAAATGACATATCCAAGACTACAGAGGAGGTCAGTAGTAAATTCGTAAGAGAATGCGGGTACAAGCCTTCAAATTTACAACTCAGCTTTTTAGCGAGGAGGCTACATTTTTCCAAATAAATGAACTCACTCATTGAAAAGACATATTTCTACCCTTAAGTGTCAAAGAACTCTAATTAAAAGCAACGACTGTTAAGAAAAGGAATGAAGAAAGCCAAGAATCCAAAGAAACATTACTGATGGATAAAGACAAAGGAAAAGTAGGTGCATTTTTTCTATTTTTTATTTTCTATTTTTATATTAAATTTTATGTCTTGCAAAATTCTCCGATCAGCTGTAATAAGTACAGTTCATTAGTATCCCATTTCATTATGATATTTTTACTAATGTTAAGAAGCTGGATATGGGCAGTTCACTTTATAGAAGGAAAAGTATAAAAATGCTCCAAAGGAAAAGGTAATAAATTCCTTTATTTCATGCAAATCAATAAGGTGCAGTAGCCTGAGTGAAGACTGATGGGTTAGAAAGGACATTGTGCTCAGAGGATGGAGTGAAGAACAGCTTCTCTTTGAACCTTTTAACATATTTCTGCACCACCAGATGCCTCGCAGCTGCTCTGTCTTCATTTCTGTTAAATACAGTTCTTTAAACACACTCAGCTAACCTGCAAATTTTGCAGGGAAACTCAAAATCATATCAAAAAGACCTGTAATTTACTGTGTAGAAGTTTAACAAGGTGCTAAGGGGAATTTTAATTTCCTGGATCTATTAGATACTATAATAATGAAAGGCTACACCTCTACCTGTGGTAGCATTTCCTGGCTACGGTGAAAGGACTTTTTCTGCTTGAAGGACAATTCTTGGACCTTTGGCTTTTATTTTGTGCACCTAACCTACTTAATGGCCAAAGATATTCCCCATAGAACACACACACTGACACGACAGTGACTTACATACTTTTGTAAGGAGACAATGTATACCTTTGTTATCAGTTAAGTTTTAGGCAATAAAATATCCTAATAATCATATTGACCAGAACAGGCATATCTATCCGCATATATTTGTAGACTCTGTTAAATTCTCTACTGTAATGCAAAATAAACTATTACTCTTCACATTGCTCCAAGTAAAACACAGAAACTACAGGCCTGAAAACTATACTTCACTAAGGAATGGGCACACATAAGAAGTTTTATAAATACACTTATATGGCAATACTTCTTTCAACAAAGATAACGGTAAAGGTTCTGTGTGAACTGTCCAACACTGGGACTGAAGACTGCAGTTTTCTCAAGAAACTTTATTTTTCATGGCAAGATGTGAATTGAGGATTGATGCATTTCTATTTATGTGTTTTTAAGATCAAATAATTGGCAGAAAATGTATTGTTTTACTTGAAACAGAATCAAATGAGCTGCTTTCTTGAGCACCTTCTAACAATTTCTAGCTTGATTTTACAGTTTGCTTATTCTTAGGTAAAGCTGGATGACAGTCATCCACAAAAGCATTTGATTAGTTTATCATTACCTGTGTCTTTGTTTAGCAGATATTTTCAAAGTACTTAGCCTCAGTACTCAGTGTAATTTGTCACCATATAATGTGAAGTGGGCAACTCTATTGTTCAAGTTACTGCTAAGTTCCTTCAATACTTTACAGAATTTTCTTCCACCACTGAATAGAAGTTTAGGTCATCTGTAAAGTGCAATATTTGAGTTTATTTTTAAAATAGAGGGAACTCTGGGAATACCTGGAAAATTCAGTTGCAATAAATGAATATTAGGAGGTAGAGTTTAAGAGACGGGACAGGAGAAAATAGAAGTAAAACAATATTTTCAAAAGATCCCTATGTGCATTATTCATACATTAGTCCCAGTGGACTGTTAATATCCAGCAATCATACCATATGTTCTGTCATGTTCTACCCTAAAATGGAAGGATAGTACCATCGTGATAAAGAAAGTATTTCAGTGTGTCACCAGGTAAAAATGTGTTTGTAAAAAGAAACATTAAACAGAATATAGTAATAGTTTCAAAGGACAGGATAAACAGTGTCTCACTTACCAAATCAGAAACGACAGTATTATTCTAGAGTAAGGTTTTGCAAATAAGCAATAGCTTGATGTAGTAACTTAAAACTCAAGTGTGGCCCCACAATACCACCAACACACTTGGCTTTCTGTGTTTGTGAAGCTGTCTGTTTCATGATGGACAGCTGATGTTTCATTTCCTCTCACTTATGGAAGGCTAATTTGGAAGGGTTTAATTCAAGGTAATGCAGCCTTTTACTGTAGATTGGTGTCATGATTTAACCTGGGCTCGCACTAAAGTACCACTCAACCGCTTGCTCCCCTCCCTCCTCTTTTCCCACTAGAGGACAACAGTAAGAGAAAAAGACAAGGAAACTCATAAAATTGAGATAAGAACTATTTAATAATATGAATGAAAATTATAGTGATACTACTAATACCAACAATATTACTACTAATAAGTAACTAAAATAATAGACAATATAGTCTCTGATACAGTTGATTACCACCTGCTGATCAACCCAAAGCCAGGTCCTGAGCAGCAAGAGCCCAAGCTCGAGAGCCCCCAGAGGCAGAGCCCAAGAGTGACAACACAACTGGGACAAAAGAGCAGCCGACCCCCCAACCCACTAACAAATGAACCCGCCCCACCACTAGCAAAGGAGCCAAGAGCTAACAAAGGAGCTAAGGACCCAGCTATCAAGCCAGCCAAAATCTTAACAACACATCCCCCCCCACACTACTTCCTGCCTATGTACTGCGCGTGTGCACTGAGCCTGACATAACATGGAATGAAACACTCCTTTGGTCGTTAGCACAGTGGTGAAAATTACCGCTTTCCTGCCTGAAACCACCACATGTGCTTTTTCACATTTTCACCCCATAACGATGTTTAGGCAAGTGGACTACTAGGTAGTCTGCTAGTGTGTTACTATAGATAGTCAAGTACCTCCCAACACATCTGCCAAGAAGGAATTAGATTATTTAGCTATTCTCTGATGTAGTGCATTATGCAGTAACATCCATTCTAAGCTTTGTCTCCTAAATAGTACATTTACAAGTTTTAACCTGAATGAGAATTCATTTAGGTAAAGCAAAAATGCTGTTATGATAGATCCAGTTTATTTCCTTACAACAAAATTAAGATTTCAATATTTCTATTAATACTAACAATACATAATATATGTGCAGTTTGATACTAGTGAGAAAAGGATACCATTTTTACTAATAGCAACAATGTATATATAGGGACATAAATAGCATGGGTACACATTCTATTACTAGGTTTATATCTACTTGTAACAATATAGATGTTGGACCAGATTTTTCTAATCCCAACCACTTCATGAAGACTGGGTGACAGAGTACACTGAAGATAAGGAGCAATAGCAGAATCCCAGAATGTGGAGCTTTGCCACAGCATTCCTATGCTTGCTCAGCTTCTGCTAGAAGAGTCCCTGTTAGCAGTTGGTTGTGCTAAGTCCTGGAAAAAACTTACTGAGGTGGAACAATTGTACTACTAGATTACAATGGCTTATTACCAGAGAAACTGAATTAAAAAAAATACCACTACACCTTTCAATGGAACCGCAATTTATCTTTTAGCCATCGCAAATTTTCTAAACTAAGGTAATCCAAGTGTAGAAGCCACGGGGATTGGAACCCTCTTTTGGGACCGCTCCACGGACCATGAAACGTCACCCTCAGACTCAGCCCTGTTCCCCTATCCACTGCACATTGAATTGTCACAATCACCTGGCAGCACAGAAGCATCTCTTGAGTCAGAGCCAGGCACAAGACAGTCCAAGCACACTGTACTAAGTCACTACCTAGTGTCTAAATAAAGCCCTAAAGCAGTTAGCTGTGCTTGACATTTTTACTGAACTGCATTTATTTTTGTTAAGAGTCAGAAACTGTCAAGATGAGTATATTCAGACTGATATACAGAAAAAATGGATTTGCATCAATCTAAGTGAAAAGAGATTTAAGCTCATGATATGCAACTTCTGTTCTAATTTTAACACCAAGTTTTCCTTGAGCTTAATTTAGCATAATTTTAAAAGAATTTCTTGACAAGCAATTTTCTTAAAATATAAGTGACAAGTACAAGTAGATTAGCTAGGATATCACTTATGCGAAGCCCAATGTATTCTTGGTTCAGAGTAAGTATACATTGACTGAGAATATAAAATAGCTGCACAAGGAAAGAGAGAGACATGTACTTTCCAGTCCCTTGCTGTCACTTTGCTATCACACAGAGTGAGGCTGCATAAAAGATATGGCTCTAAGATCCAATTCTTTAATGATTTCTTTCTTAATGAAATAGCTCTCAAGTTTTGTTTGAGGAGAAAGACAGTAGCCTTTACATCTGGGTAATTCCCCTTCACCCTAGCCACCATTTAACTAATTAAATGTTCTTTAGAATTTGAAATCACTAAGTATAACAAAGCTCCTGAGAATCATAAGCAAAGTCAGGAGGACATCTCAAACACAGGAATGGTTGGTATAGGACAGTCTAGGGATTACCTGATGTTTTCAGTATCATTTTGTACTGTACTTTAGGGCTTTAATAACCCTTCCAGCAATCTTACGCCAACTGCTAATCAATACCAATTATTTTTCTCACCATAGAAACATGGTTTAGTTAACCCCTTGAGTGCTTTATGCTGAAATAAAGAGAGGTTACATATTTTACATGGATGAAGAAAACAGTCCATCCACTCCAAGGAAATTATTTCTTTAACAAAAATGTTTCTGCATCCAAATGCTGCATGAACACATAGTAATTCAATAAATTACTCTGGTCCATCAGTATAAGGCCACATTTTTAAATTACTAATTTAAATAAACAAACCAAGAATTGTGTGCTGTTCTCATATTAACCCTTTAAATGAGAAAAGTAGGAAAGGCTCCTACCTTTGGTTGTCTTGCACTGTTTCAGTCACAAGGATCTTCTCACAGAAATTTTGGTACAATAAACAAAAACCCCTAATGAAACTTATTTTTAAATGTGGTTTTTCTCACTAATTACTTTTGCAAATTGCATTCAGCTCAAACATCAGTTAAAACACCTATAGGAACAGTTATTTTGCTGTTGAACTGTGCCATTAATACCATTTTCATTTTGCATGCAGGTCAGGAGGGAATTTACATAGAGAAAACTTCATTAAGACAACTGGGGAAAAACAAACAAACAAACAAACAAACAAACAAACAAACAAACCCACACCCCAAGACAAGTTTTTGTGCAACATTCCCTTATACACCTGCATTTTTTAATGATAATAGCCTAAATAATAGTAGATACTTCTTTTGGTTTTTGCTTGTCTTCTACTAGACATAATTTTTCACACTAAACATCCAAGTAAATTGGTCAAGACTTTTTGTCTGTAAGTAGGCAGGCAGCCAGTAAAACCAGTGAACTATCTAAATATATCAAAGGTCTTAAGCATTAGTGTTCAAGTTATTTCCAAATAACTACTATAAAGGCAATATAAAAATATGAGTATTGGAAATGAAAAGTATTAAGAAAAAGCCTATTTTATAGCCTTATGGCTGCTGTGCATTCTAGCCATCTTTAGGGTGATGGAAATTTAGATTCTCCTGATGTAAATGCAAATCTCTGCTAAGAATTCATTAATGTTTAATGTCTGTCTGTCTATCTATACCTATATATCTTGTCTATCTGTAAGTATGCATGTGATGTTTAATTCCTATAGACCAGCAGAGCTCTGCATGTATTCATTCAGTACAATATACCATCAAACGGGAATAAATTAAGCACAAAACAGTTTAATTTGATAGAAGAAAAAAGCAATGAGTCTCTAAGATCAAAACAGAGCAGCTGCTCCTATAGTACTTCACAAAGATTACAATTCTAATAAGTGAGAGAGAGAGAAAACATAACCAATGCTGTTGGATTTATCAATATGTATAAACAACTGGCTTTACAATTGTTTACAATTGTAAAATTGTTCACAATTTTACAATTAGCTACGTAAGCTAATATAACATTTAAGTGGTCATTTACAAAACTGTGTATAATCATATAGGACTATGTATTTAGTCATCAAACAGTGCAATTTTCCTTTATTCTCAGTACACCATACGGATCTACCTGAAACAGTTTTCTCAACCCAATTTAACTGAAAGCAAAGGAACAGAGGTTCCAACATGCTATTTCCTTCTGGAGCTGCCACTGTTCCCTGCATAAGCTTGAAACACAGTTTTTATCATTAATCTTTTCTGGCTTTCATATCAAACTGGACCACATTATTACTATGGTTTGCCACATCCTTTGACTCATTGGGGGTGGTAAATTGTTATAATGAAGTATATTTCAAAGCCATATGAAACTTTGTTTCAGGTGTTCTAGAAAAGATTTCCTAAGGAACTTGAATTTTTTATGGTTGAAGGAATATAGTCTGTACCAGCTTGACAGGAACACTTTACCAAAATGAAAATTCAGGACTGCTGACAACGAGGAGGTGAATCTTGCTGGATGTATTTAATAAAACTTTATATGGATTTTTTTTTATTATTTTTATTTTTCCACTGCTTTTCCTAGGTAGTGCTAGAAGGAAGACAGAAATACAGATTGGAATCTTAATGACATTTTGAGACATGGAAAATAATAATGTTAGCAAATAGAGGATGTAAGTTCCTTTTATTACTTGCTCAATCCACTGGAATTAGACACCATAAGATAAAACATGCCTTAAAAGCAAAAAAGTGAAAAAGGCCCAACCAAACTGCAAATTACCATTATCCTTGATGTCATCATTGTAGTTGTCCATTGCTTTACTAAAACACAGTCTTAATTCTGATACCATGCAAAAAAATGATGCTATATATTTAAAAATTTAATGTATTCCTGTACCTAAGTATGCAAAAGTACTTACAGCTGTCAACTAATATGATTAGTTTGTCTTTAAATCTTTCTTTTGACTCAAATAGTAACAGAAGCCACCACTGAGGTTTCCTTTCTGCACAAAAAGCCTTTTTGCTTGCGTTCAAGTTGATGTGATGACCAACCATTGTAACTTCTTCCACCATGGCATACAGTACAATTATTGGTTTAACACTACTTATCCACTAGCTAAAGTATCAATACTTCCCTTTTTAACCACTGATTTCAAAATACTGGTGGATATTTAAAATAAGAATTTTGTGTCCATCTGCAAATATATATTTATTTTTTTAAGGAGCACTGAGAAGTGTTTAGTAGAGAGGGAAGAAAGAAACCAAGGATTATTTTTTCAAGGGAAAGTCCTTAATCCAAAACCTGAGGCTGAGGGATAATTGGATACAAGTTACAGGTAACTCAGTGAGAGTCCCTGCCAGCTGTAATACTTGTTCTGTTCAGCATATCATTACACTTCTAGCTGTACCAGAAACTGAGAGTCTGAAGAAATGAAAGCCACACCAAAACAAAAATCTGGTAGGAATTTACACTAGGAAGACAAGCATTTGGAACATGCACATAAGATTTAAAAATATTTTACATAAAATTTAAAAGCTCAACTTTCTTTTTCTAAAGACCAAATGAAACATAAAATATTAAAAGAACATTTCCTCTGCATTAAATTAGGTATTTTTACGTGGTTTACTGAATTAAGCTCACCATATTATTCTTAAAATCCTTCATAAATTGAGATTGCTAGAATGGCTTGGTGCATAGCAGAGGGAATGGGAGAAAATCCCAATGAGATAAAAAGTTTCCATCTGGATTTCATTAAGCAGTCATTTTGTTATCGTTTACACTATCATTTTAAATCATGAAAGTCATTAGATTTTATTATTACATAATGATAATTCTCAGAATGTAAAAAATTTTCCTGTTACTCAAGCAATTATTCTATTGTTGCATGGGCAAATATTTCATAAGTTAAGTATCTAAACAACAACAACGTTACTCACTAACGGTGTTCTGCCATGGGTCTGTCAGAAATGTCACCAAGTTTGAATCGATCAGTGATCTAAGAGCTATTATTCACTAAAATGTAAGTGACAATAATTTTATATACTTTCTATATACACACAGAATATGCCACGCACTAACAAACATGTGGTATGTATTGAAAGAATACCCTATTCTTTTTGATTAGTTATAAATAATAAATCAAAATAAACATTTAAAATTATAATAATGACTCTGTTTTGACAATATCTCCTTGAACTTCAAAACCACACCTCTATTCTGATAAAAAAAGACAGCAGGCTGGAAGTTTTTTTGTTTGTTTGCTTTAAACGTGACTAAGAAAAATTAAGGAACTGCGTCTTGCATTTCTAGCTAAAGTATTATCCTATTCCATCAAATTTCTTAGAGAACGAAAAGAAACCTGTACTTCTGTGCCTGATCACAAATCTTCACATGGCAAGCTATCTAGGATTGATTTGCTCAACCACCTTCAAATCCATTAGGCTTGGATGCCACAAAATGCTGTATTCTCTTCAGAGGCTATTCTTTTTCAAAGCAGAAATAACTGTCCCAATTTCATCTTTGTGAACCTTCCTGAAGTCTAGGTCTGTCTCCTCACTTTTCAGAGCTTGCACACAGTAGTGTCCAGTATTGAATCACCATTTTTTCTCCCCTGGATGTTTCTGTCATTCTTGCTTTTTTTACACAGTACCAATATGGATATACAGAGACTGGTCAGAGAGCAAAAAGGACATAGCACTTAAATGGGGGCAGCATAGGTATAAGCTGTATCTAGCTCTGGAATCCTTGCTTCCAAAATGGTGTGGAAAACATGAAAAAAGTGAAAGAATGAAAAAAAGAAAAATAAAAAAAGGTCAACCAAAGATTTAAAGGAATGAAACAACAGTTTAAAGCTGTTCTTAAAATGAGAGATTTAAGCTCTCTGTGAGAAGACTGTATGGCACTTTGATCATGGGTTACAGTATTCATGTGGGGAGAATTCAGGCTACACTTTACAGAATTTATGGGCTGGCAGCAAGATGATACTGCTGTAATTTATGGATTTTACATGTTGCAGCTACTATAGAAGCAGAAACTTATTTCAGTGCTGCAAATCGACAGGTCTCTCTCTCACACAGAGTTAAATATTAGTGTAGGAGTTACCTACAAAGATATAAAGTTATAAACTATCTTTACAGTCTAATGTTGAAGAGTTTTATAATTTCACTGAAGTACTTAGGAAGGAATATTTGTATTTTAGTGAAAGAAGGAGAGAAAAAAATGTAGTTAGTAAGAGGTGAACTGAGTGCTTAAAACTTGTTTCAGTTTACAGGTCGATTTTAATTTTGTGTTAGGGATTATAGAGAAATCTGTCAATACGACAATGGTACAGAAAACACCTGAAGGCAGTAGAAAAGCAACTCTTATTATCTAATGTAAAAGTTCCCATGTAAATTGTAATATTGAAAGCAAAATAAACTTACAGTTTGATCAATCTATCTGGATTTTCATACTCTCAGAAGCATCAAATGTCTGGCTGGATCCAGATGACTGCCTGACTTCCAGATGTCTTACAGAAAACAGAAATGGCAATTCCACGTATACAGAACAGCTACATAACGTCAAACATTTAATTCTAAAAGTTGAAGTCATTCCTCAAGAAAAAACCCACAAAACAGTGCCAACAAAAGCACTTGGAAATAATGTAATTTTATACTACTTTGTGTATTACTCTAAAATCACCTTCATTGAGGCGGCTCTCACAAGACCTTTCCGTTACATACACACCAACAGGGCCAGCTACTTGGCAGTTGTGTCTCTGTATTTGTTCTGCACCCTCCGGGTTTTGAGGGGAGCCACTTCTGAGCACAGACCGAAACCTCTCACCACCACTAAACATGCTGTCACTCACATTCCCTTTGTGTGCCCCCAGCAAGAGGACTGGAGCAGTAATGTTCTCTTCTAAGTCCCTGTTAGTAATTGCTCCCAAATAAATTAACTGCAGTGCACATTACTAGATTTCTTAAACAAAGTAGGCATTTAATATCTGTTGGTGCCCCAGGACAGGAACTGTATAGAAAGTAAAAATGGGATTAAATCAGAGTTTATTAGGATTTATTTTACAGATTATACATAAATCCTTTCAATTCTTAGCATACTTTAAGAACCTAAAAATCTAAACTATTTGAGGATGCTGACTTATTAATTATGGAACACTTAAAACTGACTTAATAAAAATGTATTTGTGTTGCAATTATATTACTGATTCCATTATTTTAGAGAGAATATAGTAAGAGGAATGATCTGTAAACGTAAGTATGATACAAACTTCACTAAGTGCTCATTCTGGGAGAGGTGATACTGGTGGAGATCCCTAGCGAGACAATGCAAAAATCCTGAGAAAAAAAGCACACAGAGGGTAATGGTAGTTGAAGCAGTAAATGGTTTACAGAGCACTAGTCATACAAGAAAAGTCTGACAGCTTCTGGTCAAAAATTAAGAATTTTAAAAGAACCAAATCCAGTGATCTATAACATAAGCTTTCAAGACCAATTCCTGAAATCATATCTAAAGTCAGAATTCCATTGAAATATATATTTCTTATGAGTTTATTTCATAAGAAAAGGTTATAAAACTTTTAAAATAAACATCCATATTGTGATCACCCTGTTATTTCAATACAAATAATTACTCCTTCTTTGAAGAGTGAGGATTGCAGATGAAAACTCTAAGTAACTTTTTCTCCCCTGATTCATAAAATTTCCCTTGTATCACCTTCTGAAAACAAATGTATTTCCATGAAATATGGTTCTATGCAATGTAATATCAGACTTCACAAAATTATTAACATTGTATTTGAAATCACTGTCACGATGCAGTCAGTTTGCTTGAAGATTACAACAACCAAACAATAGAGCTGATGACAGGTGAGGGAATAAACCTTAATTCTAATTTTCTAATGGTCTATTTTTCTCCAAATCCCCTTAATGTAGTTTTTTCTTCCTGATCAAAGAAGAAGAAAACATTTCATAATATATTAGAATATGTCACCTCTTTTAAGAAGTTAGAAAAGTGGGGGTAGGGAATCAAAGTCAATGGATGAGCGATAAGCATAAATGCAGTATTTTTTAAGAACTTGGAAAGGAGGTAAAGTTCATATGATTTAAGTGAACTTACAATTTATATCTAAAGAAAGATTTGCTATCATGCACGTCATAGCAGTTTCATAGCTACCAAGTAACTGAACTACACATTTTATATGCTGCAGGAATAAAACTACTACCAAGGTAACCAAACACAATATGGTGCTTACTGCACTTTGTCTATTAAACTTAAGCATTTGCTTAAAAAATTCACATTTTTCAACCTATCATGAGTTCTGCATTTTTGAAATGATTCTTTTCCTTCCTGTTTCCTTGAACATCCAACTCATTCTGGCATCAGTGCATACATAATTATATTAGTATAAATGAAAACTAGTGAGTTGTATGCACAGGGAAAAATGCAAAAAACTTAAAACACAATATGAGATAAAATAGTGCTTAGGGAATATCAGTAAATAGAAAGCATTCCCATTCAAGCAAAGAACACAGTAATAACCAGTTAAACAGAACTGCTAGCATAATTCTCTTAATTAATAGAAAGCCACTAGAAAAAACCTTTGGTGCTGCCTCTAATATCTTTATTGATATATAAAACAAACCTAATCTATAAATAAAAGCTACTATTTAAAAGGCAGTATTCACCATATAATTTTTTGGACTTCATAAAGACTTATTCCATTAACATGTAGCACAGATGCTTTTCATCTCTGTTATTTGATGCATGTTTTAATTGATCTATATGTTATTACTCTTTAATATCAGTAGCAGAAGGCCTGCAAATGTCTTCTACTCCTCTGAGTATCACAGCAATTTTTAGGGTAGTAAAGCCTGTGAAACTTGCAGGTAAAATAAAACATGGAAATAAAACCCACAAACCCTTGAGTTGTGTGAATTTATGGAGCTAGAAAGTGCCTGTTTGCTTGTTTTTAATGAAGATTGGTCAAAATAGAGTTGGATATGCCTGATGCAATTCCTTTTAGAGTCCACCCCTCTGATTGATAGACTTTCCTCGAACATATTCTGCTAACCAGTCACTTGCTAGCTGAAGCTGTAGCTTGCCAAATTGCCTGAACACAACTGTTCATGAGTCAATCTCAGTGATGCCAAAAATACAAATATAAACTAGCTTCATTAAAGGTAATTTTAATGGCATAAATTCTTGATTTTGGAAGTGTATGACTGATGCTTGTCATTGGTACTGAAATTAGGCAGTGAGTAATAGCAGGAATTTTCCTCCTCTCAGAAGCTCTTGGATTCCTCAGCATTAAAAGCTGTGGTTCAGTTGGAAGAGACTGGAGGAGGGAATACAGTCTTATAGATGATTACATTCAAGCCACCAGGTTCCCCCGCTGGATTAAAATGAACCTTTTAGCACATACATTGATAGATATTGCACAGAAAAGAAGTGTATACATAGTTGCCTTTCATTGCTGTGGTTATTGTTTTTTTAAAATAGACTGGTTTAACAGAAGGCCCACAGACTCATGTAATCTATCAAAGTACAGTAAACAGGAACCCATAACGACTTCAGTAAATATAATCATTTTAACAAATAACTTCTCTTGGCTGGGATTAAAGGGCTCCAGTTGCTAAACTGGAGGCAAGGATGAACAGCTGATAGAGCAATAAGAATTGAGAAAGCATGAGATTTTTCCATGTTTTTTGTGGAGCTGCTAAAAATGTATTAATAGAAGAGTTGTTTCCTTAACTGATCCCCTTTACTATGTGAGGGAAATTGCACTGCTACTGATAATCCATACTAATGTTAAGCCATCATAAAACTGTTTAAAAAAATCAATTATAGTCTGTAACAGAAAATGCTTTGATGTGACAAATATGTCATCTGTAGAGAGTTATTTAGCCAGTCTGCCTGAGAAGATATTTCCAGCAACGGTTAAAGAAAAATAATGAGTATGTAAAAATATGCCATTGCTTTGTTAATATATTACTGGTAATAAAAATTAAAGTTCTAGCTATTTTAGATGAATTAGTGGATCTAAAAAGTTTCCTTGTTTCAGAATGTTGAACTGTAATAAACAAGTATAGTTGTAGTTCCCATTGGTCATTATATAAAAAACTACTAATGGGACAATCCCTTTTACCAGCCTTGGGTGTTTCTACTCCATTCTGCATGATTAAATCCACACTAAAAGTGATAACTAATCTGTTTTAGTTTGGAATTATGATTACATATTGACAAGTTAAACTGTGAGACCTAAATCAAGGGGATTTGGGCTATTATGTGAGCATTCTCATGGGGCAAACCTAAAGGAACATCAATGATTTTGCCACAATCTAACTCCTTTTCAACCTTCCTTTCTTTAGTGGCATTAAATACTTGGAGAAAAGGAAGTATAGAAATAAAAAATGCAAGGCAAATGTAGCATGGTTATCAGAAAGGGTTGCTGCATATACTTAAATAAATACAGATATAAATTATAAGAAAATTGTAAAATGAAAACCATTTTCATGACTACAAAATATTTTCTCTTATTTTTCTTTGTTTAGGTTTTTCCCATCTTAAATAGTTTTGATTATGCTTCTAAATCCTTACCAAAAACCTTAAAAAAAGATCTAACTTACTTAAGACTTACTACTGCTACATCAATAGTCAGAGCATTTTCAAATCATTCACAAGTTGATAAAATGAAGTTTCTGAATAACAAATAGTGAAGAAAGGAATCATTCAAAAACATTTTTTTTCTTATGAGCTCATAAAAAATTACAAAATTGAAATGCAATTTACGTTTAGAATCATAGAATGGTTTGGGTTGGAAGGGACCTTAAAGATCATCTAGTTTCAATCCCTCTGCCATGGGCAGGGACACCCTCCTCTAGACCAGGTTGCTCAAAGCCTCATCCAGCCTGGCCTTGAACACTTCAAGGGATGGGGCATCCACAGCTTCTCTGGGCAACTCGTTCCAGTGCCTCACCACCCTCTCCAGGAAGAATTTCTTCCTGATATCTAATCTAAATCTACCCTCTTTCAGTTTAAAGCCATTGCCCCTTCTCCTATCACTACAGGCCCTTGTAAAAAGATTCCCCCAGCTTTTTTGTAGTCCCCTTCAGGGACTGGGAGGTGCTATAAGGTCTCCCCGGAACCTTCTGTTCTCCAGGATGAACAAGCCCAATTCTCGCAGCCTGTCCCCATAGGAGGGGTGCTCCAGCCCTCTGAGCATCTTCGTGGCCTCCTCTGGACTCGCTCCAAACAGTCAATATCTTTCTTATGTTGGAGGTCCCACAGCTGGACACAGCACTGCAGGTGGAGTCTCATGAGAGCAGAGTAGAGGGGGAGAATCACATCCTTCAACCTGCTGGCCACACTTCTCTGGATACAGCCAAGGATACAGTTGGCTCTGTGGGCTGCTAGCGCACACTGCTGGCTCACGTCCAGCTTTTCATCCACCAATACCCCCCAAGTCCTTCTCCTCAGGGCTGCTCTCAAGCCGTTTTCCACCCAGACTGTATTTGTGCTTCAGATTGTGCAGGAACTTGCACTTGGCCTTGCTGAACTACAGAAAAAATATGGCACACGTTCAGAAGAAACTAAATGATTCTATCTTGACATTGTGGTGGGTTGACCCTGGCTGGAGGCCAGATGCCCGCCAAAGCCACTCTATCACTCCCCTCCTCAGCTTGTCAGAGGAGAGAAAATATAAGGAGAGGCTTGTGAGTCAAGATAAGGACCAGGAGAGAGCATTCACCAAATATTCTAATGGGCAAAACAGATTTTACCTATGGAAGTTAGTTTAATTTATTACCATTAAAATCAGAGTAGGATAATGAGAAGAAAAAAAAAATAGATCTTAAAACACCTATCCCACCCCCATCTCTTCCCTTCTTCCTGAGCTTATTATTACCCACAATTTCTCTACCTCTTCCCCTCAAAGTGGCGCAGGGGTCAGGGAATGGGGGTTGCAGTCAGTTCATCACATGTTGTTTCTCCTGCTCCTTCCTCCTTGGGGGAGGACTCCACACTATTTCCCTGCTCCAGCATGGGGTCCCTCCCATGAGAGAAAATTCTTCCTGAACTTCTCCAACATACGTCCTTCCCATGGGCTGCACTTCTTCACAAATTACTCCAGTGTGGGTCCCACATGGGATTAAAAGTCCTGACAGAAAAGTTGCTACTGTGTGGGTTCCTCTCTCCAGGGGGCCACAGGTCCTTCCAGGAGCCTGCTCCAACATGGACTTCCCATGGAGTCACAGCTTCATTTAGGCATCCATCTACTCTGGCGTGGGGTCCTCCATGGGATGCAGGTGGATCTCTGCTCCACCATGGACGTCCATGGGCTGAAGCGGGACAACCTGCCTCACCGTGTGCCATGGGCTGCACAGGAATCACTGATTTAGCATGTGGAGCACCTCCTCCCCCTCTGTTCTCAATGACCTTGGTGTCTGCAGAGTTTTTTCTCTCACATATTCTCATTCCTATCTCCGCTGTAATTTTCACTGCATGGCAACTTTTCCCCCTTCTTAAATATGTTATCACAGAGGCGTTACCACTGTTGCTGTTGGGCTTGGCCTCTGTCAGCGGCGGGTCTGTCTTAGAGCTCGCTGACATTGGTTCTATTGCACATAGTGGAAGCTTCTAGCAGCTTCTCACAGAAGCCACACCTGTAGTCCCACCTGTAAGAAAACTTTGCCATGCAAACCCAATATGGACAGACTGTAAAACCACTTCTTAGGAGCCAACTTTTAGATTTAGAATTATGCATATCCTCCCATTGTTCATATTCTTTTTAGTTCTTACCCATATTTTTCCTTGAATTTTATAAAAAGGTCTGTATGGCAGTAGTAAATAACAACTATGTTAGATAAAACATTTATATGCTTTGCAAAAAAATCTTGGTACCAATCTTTGACCTTAAATTTCAAAGCAAAAAGTCAAAGAAAAATATCAAATACAACAGATTCATCAAACTGAAAGCAAATAGAAAAATATACTCATAAAGTGCAACAACAATCTTTTACTTTCGGACAGAAAGAGAAAACTGTAGTCGAATCTTGTTGTTACACAAAGAACATGAGGAAGCATTGAAATCACTTCGTAAATTTGCATCTGATCACATGAATAACATAAAAGCATGTCATTATGTATGCTCGTATCATTTGTTTTTCTGTGATAGTTGATCTTCTGCAAGAAAATCTCACTAAGAAACAAACACTGTAAGCACTGTTGGGATTGCTTTTACTGAAAAATTTACTTTACAAGCATAAAAGTATATTGCATATAGTATGAAAATCTAGTGCAACTATTTTTTTAAGGTTAACTTTAATTTTTGCTTGAAGGTTAGGGTTTGCCTATATGTGAATATAGCAACCCTGTGTATATATTTCACTGACTTCGGGTCCCTAGTCTCTATCAATGGAACATGTGAGCTGCAGTGTGTCATAGCTCACGACTGCATTTTGATTACTTGTAAAGCTCCATAGAAACCGAAATAGAAGCAGCCTGTTCTAGCAACAGGAGATTGCTTTCATATTTTACTAAGATTGGGTGTTCCACTTGGGTTGTATAGTAGTGGATGACATACTGCTTTAAAAAAAAAAAAGAAAAAAATTGTTCGGAGAGTAAAATTTTTCACTCTTTATAAACTTAGATGTATGACGCTCAGCAACCTTTGCTGATGCCCAGTAAGGTATCAGTTTCAGGGGGAAATAATCAAAAGAAGATTCTATGGTTGCAAATTAAATGAGTAAGCTTCAGGTTTTCAGTTTAATTAAGAGGAGTGAGCATGATTTGAAATCAGAGAAGAGGAACATTAAAAAAACCAAACAAACAATAAAAACAAAACAAAGATGAGCAAAATGACACACTATAAGGTGATGGCATAACAATTCTGTCCTTTCCTAAGGGAAAGTATGCAAAATCAAGTGAATGAATGAAAACCTTAAGGTTTCCTACATTGAATCTTCAGCAAATTGTAATTTGTTGATTAAACCCCTTCCTTCTCTCCCCAAGGATGGATAGAAAAACTAGGGTGGTGGATGATTTTGAATTCAATTTCTGACCTCCTCGGCAAATTTCTACACTGACTGAAAAGCTATCTTTTATTCTAGAAGACACATTTACAAAGGGAATAGTGAACATCCAGTTTCTTTCATCCTTACTGTTCCTCTTCCGTGTAGTGAAGACCACAGAGGACGCTGGTGTGCTTGGGACTGTAATAGTTGAAGCAGCCAAGAAAACATTTCAATTCTGTTTATCCAAATTGTTTAATATATGATCAGCTAACAAATCATTGCCTGTCTGCAGACAGAGTGTAGAGGGGACAGTCATTCTCCAAGCAGTACCTGGATGCTATATACCCAGGAAACAAATTCTGTTTCACTCATTCCTGTTATGCCTTATGAACAGTTGGATGCCTCCAATATATGCTACATGAGCATATATAGAAAGCTGTAGGCTGCTTTTTAATTTTCTGCCTATTGAGATCTTGATTTTCATTCTTAATTCTGAACCCTGCCTCTTCTGTTTGCATCCTTGAAATGTGCTATTTTATATTTAATTCCTAGCCAGTTCATGTATGTTCTAAGGCAATACTGCGTACTTGTTAGTCCAGTTTCTCTTGATTAGTTGAATTCTAAAATTATTTCGCACTGCACCGGGGTATCCCTGTGTCTCTTTGGACTGGTGCCCATGTATTCACTGATACACCTGTGGATTCTGTAGCCTAGCCTAATCATTAACTACACTTTTGGCTTCTTCTTTCTATTGACTACTTCCTAGGATTTTTGCTTTATCACTCTCCCTAGTGCACCAAACCTGTCTACAGGCTGAATTCAGACCAAGACTAATAACTAGGCTTTGTCATCCATATGTCATAAAACTGTGGAACTGCTGTCAGTGGGTTGTCCAATCTATGTTCCGAGGAGGTGCACTATGAAAAAAAGGCTTTTTCTACAATTGCCACATCTTCTCTGCACTCAGGAAAGATTGCACCAGTTCTCCCCAGTTATTACTTTGTTGAAAGCATTTCTTCTCTACTATGCATTACTAGTTCCTTCCATTATTCTTTCTCTCCACTTTGTTTTCCAGATTTCCACATGTAGTGAAAAATGTTGAACCAGGAAAATACTCCAGGAGAAGAACAAGCACAGGCTGCTGCTTTTCTTAAATCTTTTCTTTATACATTGTATCTCTACGGCTATAACATATCCAGTGGTCTTTCTACGACGACAAAAGGCAGAGGCAGTTTCCTGTGCTAGGACAAGACTTTGGTATCCCACTTCTTGCAGGGGAATCTCTCAATATTCATCTCTCTGACACTATGAATTTTGTATCCCTTTGCAATCCTCTGTGCAACCTCCCACTACCTTGGGTGATGCTCCATTTAATAGGCTATTATATAAAAGCAAACTTTCCTTATTTTCTTTCCCCAGCATTATTAATGTCTCTGCTACTTACTCAGGTCCACAGAAGCTATTTAAATTAAATCTTAGAACTCAATGTTTAATTGTAAATCACAGCCTCACTGTAGAAATTTTATCTGACTCACAAATGGACAACAGAGTCTACTGTCATACAGAATCTTTGTTCTGACCATTTCCCATTCTTGATCTTAGACATTCTTCTCCTCAACATACTGACTCCTTGAATACTGTTTTTTGGTATTATGAGATACATACAGATTATGGGAACTAATTTTCTAATCATTCTACTTCATGGGATCAGTTATATGCTTCAGCTGTTTCCTAACTTCTCAGGAATGCATCAGCTATGTTAACGAAAGGTTAGCTATTCTTTACATTCAATAGTCACAGTTTAACAAAATCCCACAAGATGCAATGGCCTCAGTTGGTTTTACCAGGCATTTTTATTCAAATTCTGAGAACACAAAACAAAAATCTCTTGTTCTGATACACAGATGCTGTAATCAAGACAATTTATTCTGGGTTTAATGTAAACTTTTGACTGAAGCACAAATCTTCCATAGGATTTCAGTGTGCAGATCTATGGTTTTAAATAAGGCAGAAATTATTTTGAGTGATGGCTCCTCTTAACATCAGGGGAGTGCTTAACTCTCTCACCTTACTTTGTACGTGGCAGGCCTCCAAAACTCCTACTGTTAAATCTGAATTACGTAGTCTTAATATGTATGATATTTAACATATTCAGAAGCTATGCATTAAATCTGTAACCTAAAACTTCTAGTTAAGGCATGAATCCAACACTTCAGGGCTTTACACATATTTCTTTATCTTTAATTCCTCTTGCCAAGTGGTTGTTTAAGTGCAAACTGTATAAAAGTTCACATTACCTGGATCCGTTTCTGCAAGATTAATGGAGTAACATCTTAGTCTGAAACTGATCTTTTTCTTCCACAGCTTTTCAGTCTCTGAACTCTAAGGTTTGTATTAAATATGAAATAGGAATAATGAGTTTTAATTTTTAAAGATATTAAATACCATGAACAAGCTGGTTTAAGAATTGTAGAGTGACTTTGTCACCAAAAGAGAGCTTAGCAAATCCAGTAAAGTACCATAATAGTTTTCTATATGGACGATTATATATATTTGCTATGTTAGCACTGAGAAGGTGTTCATATGAAATTGTATTTCTTCTGAACAATGTTATATGAAAAATGAGTAATGAAGTCCCATTTACCTGCCCAGCATCTTGCCACTACACTACAAGTCATACTAACCCTTCATATACTACTCTGCCAAAGCGTTCACGTATTTTGAACATGTGAAACATTTAATAATATTGTTAATAAAATTTTCATTCCTACTTGAATCCCAAACAAGTGGATTCTTTACTTCCTTAATACCATTAAAAACCATGATAGAAGTGAGGTATCAATGTAGATCCAATATAATGGCAATTTCTTTTCTTTCATTTATTCACATTTATCAACATGAGTTCACATTGAGTTCTACAGTCTTAGCTGGCAATCCAAATCACATGAATTAATGCTCTAACTAAAAATTATCAATAGTAAGTTATTTAGTAGAGAAGGTATCAAGATATATGTGGTTACATCTCACCTGAGAAAACTGATAATGTGTGATAATCTGGGTCACAATCCAGTACTTTTCCCCCTTTACCCATAACCTCTTTCCGGACTGGTGTTTCTACACTACTAAGTGTCTGAAAGACCTAGAACTACTGCATCAGTTCTTTATGGCAGCTCATAATTCAGTTGGCGTATGAGTGTGATTTTGTTTCTATTAATAACTCTCTTTTTGTCAAATGGTGTCAGCCTTGTAGAAAAAAATAACAAGGCACACTCCCTGGTCTGTATATACTGACAAAAGGATTCACAAAATAAATGGTAATCCCAAAGTCTGTACCTAAAACTTTATGCATGAACTGGTCTAAATTAACTCACTTGTACAAGTGGACTAAAGAAAAGAAAAAAAAAAAAGCAGCTAGATCTTGCTATTCTGCTTTGGATCAAAAGTGATGGAGAAGGGTAGAAAAAAGCTAAGTGAACTGATGAAAAGTTCTATCCCATAGATTGTTTTAAAGGGATTAAACATACCCCAAAATACTATAAAAGGCACAACCACTTCAATTTTAATAGGGTCCAAAGTAAGGATGATGAAAAAACCCAGTCAAAATCCCAGTGTATAATAACAGCAAGATTAATAAAACCTTGTAATCTGTAGGCTGCACAGCTGTTAATGATAACTCAAAGGAAACTGAAAGGTCACATGTTGTCAATGCTCCTATAAATAACTAAGCTTTGACTCTAATAGTGTGGTGGGTTGACCCTGGCTGACCACCAGGTGCCCACCAAGACACTCCATCACTCCCACTCTTCAACAGGACAGAGGGAAAAAACACAGCTGAAAGCCCGTGGGTCAAGATAAGGACAGGGATATGACTTATCAACTACTGTCATGGGCAAAACAGTCTTGACTTGGGGAAATTAATTTAATGCCGTGTCACTTAAACACAGTAGGATAATGAGAAATAAAAGCAAATCTAAAAACACCTTTCCCCCACCCCTCCCTTCTTCCCAGGCTCAGCTTCACTCAGGACTTTTTTACCCCATCCCCCCCATCCCTGAAAGGAGATGGGGAATGGGGGTTGTGGTCAGTTCATCATGCTTTGTCTCTGCCATTCCCTCCTCCTCACACTCTTCCCCTGCTCCAGCTTGGGGTCTCATCCACAGGTTGCAGTTGTTCAAGAACTGCTCCTGCATGGGTACTTCCTATGGGATACAATTCTTCAGGAACGAACCTGCTCTGGTGTGGAATGATCATGGGGTCACAGGTCCTGTCAGGAGCCTGCTTCAGTGTGGGGTCTCCACAAGCTGCAGCTTCCTTCAGGGAACATCCACCTGCTGTGTCATGGGGTCCTCCATGGGCTACAGGTGGATTTCTGCTCCATCATGGACCTCTGTGGGCTGCAGGGAGATAACCTGCATCATTGTGGTCTTCACCACAGGCTGCAGGGGAATCTGGTCTGGCACCTCCTCCCCCTCCTTCTTCACCAGTGTTGGTGTCTGCAGAGTTGTTTCACATTTTCTCACTCCTCTCTCCCAGGTGTTGTTGCACAGCGATTTTTACTCTTTCTCTTAAATGTTATCACAGAGATGCTACCAGTGCTGCTGGTTGGCTCAGCTTTAGCCAGTGGCAGATCCCTCATAGATCCAGCTGGAACCAGCTTTGCCCAACATGGGGGAAGCCTCTGGCATCTTCTCACAGAAGCCACCCGTGCAGAGACCCCCACTAGCAAACTTTTCCACCTAAATCCAATAGAAGTAGCTGCAAGGACATTATGTGATAATAAATGATACAGGAAGTGGTGAAGCTATGGAAGAGTATCTTCATATGAAACTAATGGTCACCCTGTGGGCAAAATGTTAAGGTCCTCCCACAGTACAATTTATTGTCCCACAGTACAATTCATGGTACAATATACATTAGAAAATAAAGTTAAAATGGCATTTCTCACTATTTACTCTGAAACAGGATTACAACACAGGCCACACTACCTGTTATTCTCTCTAAGCAATACCTTAAGGTAAACTGGGAAAGCAAAATATTCTTGATGCTGAAGCCTATCTTAATGCCCATTTTCCATGTAACTCTTGTCAGCCTAACAATGTATTTCCAACTGTGAGAACACAGATAGCTTCCTGCAGAGCTTCTAATCTCAGGGCCATTTTGCAGAGCAGCCAGGAGGATGTGCTAGCGTAATGAGAAAGCTGGTAACTACTGCCTAGAGATATAACACTTCATGTCTGCTCACTTCTCAAGCTCTGTTGGCTTGAAACAGGGATCCTAGCCTGGCTCCTAAATCTTTCCTTCCCTAGATAGCAACACATTATTCTCACACCAGATAGCTTAACTTACTGGCTGCCTACAGAACCCCTGAGATCCCTTTTAATTATATACAAAACTAACACACAAGGTCCATAAAACACTTCCAAGTCAGTCAAGACTGCTAACTGCTTGGATTTGAAGTGAACATGCTTATGCTTAGGTTAAGGTGATACGTATATTTGCACTGCAAGTGAACACAAAAAACGCCAAAGATCAAGGCGGACTGGTACACATAAGGTTGTATAATGGACTTCAAAGTCAGTGTCGCAGATCTTTTTCATTTAAAAGACAATATAGGGTTATTTTGGGGGAAAGATCCTAAGGTATGTAAAGAGAGAACACTGTTTCACTACTTTTTTTCCCCACAATAAGTTTAAAAAAATCTTCTTTTTGCTTGATGTAATTTCCCTGTGGCATTGTGCCACCTCCACATAGTCATCCATAACTCTTCTCCTGCTTGAAACAATCTTCAACATGCCACTCTTGTTAATGACTGAGATACCCCCTGATGGTGCTTAACATTTAATAGTGCTAGAGCTCCACGTTTGCCCAAACAACCTTTTCCATTTACCTTACCTCAAAGGCGTTCTAATTTTTCTTCAGAGACAGAAATCCTTTAAGTCCATTGTATCCTTAGGCTACAAATTTACTGAGATTTAGGTTTCCAATAAGAGCACCGAGATGAATGCCACCTTCTCATTTATGAATCAATTTTTGCCCATCGGCTTTTCAGTGTTATTACTTTTTATTTTATTTTACACTCAAAGGGGAGAACCTCAGGAATACATACATACACACAATGTTTGGAGAAAAAAAAAAAAAGGAGGACAAACTTAAAATCACGACCAAATAAAACATACTACACATTCTCCTCAATATATCCTAAATACAGAAATCTCATATAACACGTAGTCACAGGTTTAGTGTCTTTCTCATCTTGTTTTGATCATCAGCACTTACCACAAAGGCAAGCATACTGTTTCTTAGCATCATGAGCTATGATTCCATGTAGTGCTTGTGAGTGGTTAAAGAAGCACTTTTCATGCACTGCAATTTAACTGACACTGTCATTCATCTTCAGTGGTTAGCATGTTTTTGGTCTCAATGCAGACCACGCTGTACTTTGCAAAATTATGTGAGGGAGTAGCACATGAAAAAAATTTCATGTGCCTGAACTAAGTAAAAATTCAATGACCCTCCTTTGTAGCTAAAATACCAAGCAGGTGAAGCAATATACTGAATGGTTTAGAAAGCTCAGTTTCGAGAATCATTGGTTTTGAAGTATTGATTTCTAAATTCTGTTTTATTTTAACAGTGTTTTGACTGAAATGAATATTGAACTTCATGTAAAGCCCAACAGGCTAAGCAATTCTAATTAGGGAATTATGTGGCCATGGTCATGTGTCAGGTCTAGATAAACTACAATCCAATTTTAACTGTTTGCTGGGAGCCAGATACTATTCTTGCTGTATGGCTCAGAATTCACCCCATTTGAGGAATACCATAAAGACCAAAAGATAGAATAAATCTTCTTTCCAAAGTTAACCTGTGAAGGCAGAACTCTCTTTGCCTTCAGAAACACCCGGTGTAAAAACAGAATTGCATACTAACCAGGCAACACATTTGACAAATCCTGATGACACGAGCAAATTAGAATTTCAACTGCATTTATGACAGTTTGAATATTGCCCTTAGTTACATCATTATGCTACAAGGAATGATTAAAAAAAAAGGAATGGGTTCAGTTGATAGGAAGGGAAGTATCTTGAGAGTTCATAAGCTATCTAAAAAGCTCAAACAACTGAGCAGAATCTTTCTGGAAGAAATCATTTTGGAATTCACCTCTGAAGATTTTTCTGGTGAGACCGAAAGCTTCCAGGCTAGCTAAACTACAATATTGACGAAAACAATGACATGGAGCTAAATATCATCTTAAAGTATACTCCTGATCACTGGGTGGCTGGGTCCCAAGAAACTCTGCATAAAAATTGAGATATTGACCCATAAGATATACTATGCAATAATGAGTTTAGGCTCTGAATGCCACAAAACCTGGCACCCTGACTAGACTGCTCCTTTTATATCTTATTCTCTCTTGGTTTTTGTGCTTCTGTTGGTTTTTTGGGGGATTTTTTTTTTTCATGTCTTTATTCTACTCACTGTATCATACATCTGGATTTCCAGTTGCAAAGACAGAAGGTGGAAGTGATGTGAGCAGTTGTAGGTTTACATTCCTAAATATGACTTGTATTCAGATTAGGAAAAATAAAAGATGGGGGTTGGGGGGTGGATCAAAGAAAATAAAAAAAAAAAAACCAAACCAAAAATCCTCTCAAGAGTGCTGCCGCTTGCATTTGGAGAACAGGTCTTGCATAGCAAACATCAGGAAAAGCCATTTTCAAAGGTTATCTGAACTCATGTTAAATAGTTGACTATTCAACCAAGCGAAAAATAGATCCAAAGGATGAAATAATAAAGCACCAGGGACAAAAGATCCACACACTATTTAGCAGAGAATGAGGCTCTCTATAATAGAAACATAAGCAGAGTCTCTTACAGTACTTTAAAAAAAAAAAAATGATTGCAAGCAAAGCCTTGTGAAACATCAACGTATTCTGTGACAGCTGTTTACAGTTTTTCCTTTTAAGCTGTTCAAAGTTGTATGTTAGGGCAGTAATTTTAAGAAAAAAAAAGATCTGAATGTTTTTCAAGATACAGACATGCAATAAAAATATACTCATCTGGAAATAAATTCTAGTGGTATTGTTGGGTTAAAAAAAGTTTTCTGCAATGTGAATGGAAAGACTCTAACCCTTGAGTTTTATAAAATGCATTTCTCAGGTTTAGATATGCATTATTTAATATTCAGAATTCATTTCCATAGTTCCTGGAGAAGCCATTCAGAATGGCAATGTATTAAAGTTGAGAGGGGAAGTAGGGAAAAAGAATACAGTACAAAGCATCTGCAATGTGTCCTGCTCCTTTTCCAGAAAAAAGTCCACAAGTATGAAAACCCAACATTTTTTTTTTTTTTCTGCTGAAGCAGGAAAGTGAGATTTTTACAGCAATGTGCTTAAGATAAAGCTAGATGCCAATCCAAAAAATAGCACTGCTATCTATCTATTGGGGAGTGCACCATTATCTATCAGCAGTCCTGGCTAACTGGGGAGGTCCCAGTTGGCTGCAGGTTAGTCAATGTAATATAAATCTACATGAGGTTCCAGAAGAAGGATCCAGGTAACTACAGGCCTGTCAGTCAGTGACAGGGAAGGTTATGGAGCAGACCATCTTGAGTGCCAGCACATGGCACATACAGACAGCCAGGTGATCACGCCCAGTCAGCATGGGTTTATGAAAGGCAGGTCCTGCTTGACTAACCTGATCTCCTTCTATAACAATGTGAGCTGCTTAGTGGACAAGGGAAAGGCTGTGGATGTTGTCTACCTACACTCTAGTAAAGTCTTTGACACCATTTCCCATAGCATTCTCCCAGAGAAACTGGCTGCTGGTGGCTTGGACAGGCATATTCTTCCCTGGGTAAAACAACTGGCTGGATGGCTGGGCCAAAAATGTTGTGGTGAATGGAGCTAAATCCAGTTGGCAGCTGGTCACAAGTGGTGTTTGTTCCCCAGGGTTTAGTACTGGCGCCAGTTCTGTTCAATATCTTCATCAATTATCTGGATGAGGGGATTAAGTGCACCCTCAGTAAGTTTGAAATGATACCAAGTTGGTTTTGAGTGTTGATCTGCCTGAGGGTAGCCAGGTTCTCCAGAGGGATCTGGACAGGCTGGATTGATGGGCCAAAGTTAATTGTATGAGGTTCAACAAGGCCAAGTGCCAGGTCCTGCAATTTGGTCACACTCCATGCAATGCTACAGGCTTAGGGATGAGTGGCTGGAAAGCTGCCTGGTGGAAAAGGACCTGGGGGTGTCGGTTGATGGCCGGCTGAATACGAGTCAGCAGTGTGTTCAGGTGGCCAAGAAGGCCAATGGCATCCCGGCCCGCATACGGAACAGCGTGGCCAGCAGGACCAGGGAAGTGATTGTCCCCCCTATACTGGTTGCTGGTGAGGTCACACCTTGAATCCTGTGTTCAGTTTTGGGCCCTTCACTTCAAGAAAGACACTGAAGTCCTGGAGCACGTCCAGAGAAGGGCAACGAAGTTGGAGAAGGGTCTGGAGCACAAGCCCTGTGAGGAGCGGCTGAAGGAGCTAGGATCGTTTATTCTGGAGAAGAGGAGGCTCAGGAGAGACCTTGTTGCTTTCTACAACTACCTGAAAGGAGGTTGCAGAGAGGTGGGTGTTGGTCTCTTCTCCCAAGTGACAAGTGATAGGACAAGAGGAAATGGCCTTCAAGTTGCGGCAGGGGAGGTTAAGATTGGATATTAGGAAAACTTCACTGAAAGGGTTGTCAGGCATTGGAACAGGCTGCCCAGGGAAGTAGTTGAGTCACAATCCCTAGAGGAATTTAAAAAAACGCGTGGACCAGATGCTTAGGAACAAGGTTTAGTGGTGGACTTGGCTGTGCTAGATTCATCATAGAATGGTTTGGGTTGGAAGGGACCTTAAAGATCATCTAGTTCCAACTCCCCTGACATGAGCAGGGACACCCTCCACTAGACCAGGTTGCTCAAAGCCTCATCCAGCCTGGCCTTGAAGACAGCCAGGGTTGGGGCATCCACAGCTTCTCTGGGCAACCTGTTCCAGGTTGGGAACAGGGCGTGATAGCTGCGCTTAATAGTTGGGCTTGAAGATCTTAAAGGGTTTTTCAACCTAAAAGATTCTATGATTTTATGTTTCAGACAGCTTTTGCCACCCATATCTTAATTTTGGTTCATGACAGTAATGCAGGACTTCTAATTTTATTTGTAGCTGTTGTTTAGTAAGAACCAAAAGGAAAAATATTTTTTTAAAAATTAATATGAATTTTTCAAAGCACTATTGTTAGACTCTATCACTGTGTAAACCATTCTTCAAAATCTCTGGGAATCTGTGTAAATGAGGTGAATGATGGCATAGTGCAGGTTATTTGGAACCTGTAACAAATTCTGTTTCACAAAGCAGATTGGCAAATATTATGGTTTTATTTCCCAGGTTCCTTTTTACTTATATATAAAGTGAAACCTTATGCTATAGAAGTGTTTTATTTGAATGTTATGGTTACAGCCCTTGTAAGACGTTAAAATGGCAGGCTGACTTAGACCCTCTATAGGTTCTTCATGCGTAAGAAAACAGGAAAAGGATCTGTGCTTAATAGATTCTAGTTTCTTGCTGCTACCTCTCCCTGAAAACCCTAATACAGGTGAGACACAGCTTATTATCTTTGGCTTTATGACTCCAATAATATTGTTGTATGTCACTAAGGAAGCTTGCCTTCTTAGATGGAAACACAGAATAATACAGCTCTTTTAGGAGAAAGCTTGCTGTTCCGCATGGAAGGATTTTGTTGAGGAAGCAAAGGCTTGAACAAAAGCTCAGGTAGAGGCAGGGGAAGAACAGTACTTCTTTCAGCGTAGGTCTTGTTCTGACATTTTATACTTATGAGATTTTCTTCAGTGACATAACAGGATCCTTCTCTGAAATGCACATATGCATTCCAAACTTCAGTTTCTCTAAACTTCATTATGTATAATTATGAAGAGTTATGACATCTTTTGCCAGAATTCCTCACATAAATGTGTATTGTAATGTCACAGAGTTACTAGCTGACAAATTTCTCTTACATGCAATTATGGACTAGATAGACTAGAGCATCCTTGGGATGATAAAACAGACACTGAGACAGTGGAAAGCAAGAATTTAAAAGAAAATAGGATAGATTAAAAGGCAGACATAACATTTTAACTAGGATCTTCACTGTTTGCTTGTTTGTTTTTTTTTTTTCTCTAAACTCTGAGGCTATTTTCCTAGGAAACTAGTTTACCACTTGTGGTGGGCTGACCTTGGCAGCCTGCCAGATGCCCACCCCGTTGCTCTCTCACTCTCCCTCAAGAAGACAGGAGAGAAAATAAGACAGAAACACCCATGTGTTGATATAAAGATGAGAAGACTGCTTAACAATTACCACCATGGGCAAAATAGGCTTGACATTAATTTATTGTCAACTGAAATAGAGCTGGGTGGTGAGAAACAAAGAAGGAAAAAAAAGCAATGCCGTCCCCTCATTCTCCCCTTTTTTCCAGGCTCAACTTCACTCTTTTTTAACTGAGGTGTGGATGAACATTCTATGGTGTGGTCTTCACCATGGGCCGCAGGGGAGTCTCTGCTCTAGTGCCTGGATCAATTCCTCCCCCTCCTTCTCCACTGACCTTGGCGTCTGCAGGGAAGTTTCTCTCACATTTTTCCTCACTTCACACTGCCAGGCAACATTTTTTAGCCTTTCTTAAGTGCATTTTCCCCATGGGGCTACCCCTTTGGCTGCGGGGCTCAACCATTCCCTGCGGTTGGTCGGTTGGAGCCAGCTGGAACTGGCTGTGCCCAGCACAGGGCAGCCCCGGACTCTCCACACAGAGGCCTCCCGTTGAAGCCACCGCTGCCAGCGCCTGGGCACTGACAGCAAATACATCTCTATACAATCCTGGAAACCACGTCCGATATATTAAAAAAATGTGTTTAAAAAAATATTAACCGAATGAGGTTAAAAAAATGATTGTTTAGCAAAATAAAAATGTACACGCTCTTTCCATAGTATGGAGCTAGGCTGAGTAATGAGACAGAGACACTTTCTATGTAGTTGTAGAGGATTTTTAATATATTGTTCTGTTTTGCAGTCAAGACAAAATATGAAAAATGTAATATTTATCTTTTTAAAATCTAGTTGAAACACTTGAGCCAGAAAGGTTAAAAAAAGTTCAGGGAACAATCACGCAAACAATTTAAAGCTATGATTTATGTAGCAGGTTCAGAGTGATAATGAGCAAAACTGCTAATCAGTGCCCACAGATATTAGATAATAAATTCAATAGGTTGAAATGGGCATTTGTAGTGCAGCAAACGTTAATCTAATGATTGAATTAATCTTAACACAGAGAAGTTCTTGCATGCAAAATTTGTTTACACTATGACATGCTAATGAAGATAAAACAGGTAGATCTTCTTTACCCTTAAGAATTAAAAGTACTATTTGGGAAGAGTTGAAAGGGCATTAAGTGGTAAAGTTTTGTAAGAGGCACATGAAAAGATCTGAGCAAACAGGAGATGGCAATAGATAAGGTACTCATTCTTTATTACACTTTTTATGGCTGAATAGAAATGACTCAATTAGTACAGTGTATCAAAGAACCCACTATGCAAAACAGATCTAGAAATAGCCAAAGTGTTTCATAATTAGGTGATCATTCTGGTGCTTCCTACAACCATATTTGTTGGATAAATAGGAAAATCCATGTATGTCTGTGCACACATGGCTGGAAGTTTAGATCTCTATGCTAATTAACTTTTTATTCCTGATCATCAAATAAATGTTCTTACAATGACAACTAAGGACAACTTTCCTCAAATATCTTCCCTGAAAACGCAGCACCTTGAGAAAAACAAAAAAACTCCAAACAAACAAAACCCTCAAAACAAAAATCATTGCTTTTCTCTCCTTTAAAAATGTCCAGTTTCTATTATGGGTCACAATCAACTATTACAGAAAGCAGTATTTTCATGCTGCTTGCAGTTTGGCCCTTTAATACACAGATCAATGGCCTAGTTTGAGAAACCTTTCAGAAGGCAAGTTATAAGCAAGGCTGATCCTAAACTACAGAAAGACTCTCAAGATTATTTTAGTTTTTAAATTTTCATTTCCATTTTTAACTGGTTATCTCTCAGCAGTTTTAAACCAGGACTTCACTGAAGTATCATCTGGAAACATACAATTAGCTACACCAAACCACATTTTTTGATTGTGACAAGCTGATTAAAATGGTGAAGGTTGTGGAATAAACCCCATCAAAACAAAAGCATTGTTAATGACTTAGGTAGACACTAAACCCAAGTTTATAATCACCTATCTGTTCCAGTGGAAAAGAAATTTAAAATTTTTTTATGCAGTAAAATAATTTAAATAATCTAATAATTTAATCTGATCTAAGAAATAATGTATGCCAAACTTATTTCAAAAAAGACCCCAGAAACTAGTATTTTGTTACCATTACCATATTTTCCTAAGACGGAGTATGTCATTGTGTATGCCTGCCACATTAGAGATTCATTTGCATACTACTTACACTGAACACAGTGTATAGAAATTATACACATTTGAGGAAGTAATACCACATATGATATAAAAAATAAAAGAAAAAAACTCAAAAGCTGTTCTTATACTACTCTTAGTGTTAGCAGAGTTGTGCAATATGCAAATAGTTCCTCAATATGTTTCGGAGGTCAGTGCTATCTGCTCTGAAGCATTACATCTGGCACCATGACAGTTTATCACCATTGGATAGTCTAGACGTGCTCCTCAGATCTCACAGCCTCAACTTAATTATATAGATTTTAATGGGCAACCAGGGTAGAAAAGTAGAATACTGCCGTCAGTGAACTGCCAGATTTATGAGATGCCATATAGCTTGTAGCAGAATACATTGAGTAGGCTGGCATCTTGTGATAGGCAAACATTTGACAAGACCAAAAAGGAAGGAGGATGAATTAAGCAATATGACATTCATCTTTTCCCCCAACTAAGTGCTCTCTTTCTCAATTTAGGTTGTTTTCCAGTTTGCTCTGGAATTTCACAGTCTTCTGAGGACAAGCATTCTTCCTTCAGAGTTTGTTCAGTTGACAGAATGATTCATGGACATTTTTGAGCCATAAATAAAACAGCTTTTTGAGTTTTGAGAAGCACAGAGCTGCTCTAAAATGTTTCCGTGTACACGAAAGAATTACCTATACCAATGTCAGTTCCCTGGCACTCCATTTTTCATATACGATGTCTACGCTGCTGTGCATAATCTGTCCAGCTGGCAGTCTACCTGACAACTTTGATGCCATTCCTTTCTCTGACTCACCAATAACACCAGTCTAATCTATCTCCTTTTCTTTCCCTGCATTGTGCAACAGAGTAGGCAATATCAAGTCACTTCTGCATCTGTCCCACTGAAAAATATGTATCTTATCATCAACACAAATACACTGATTTCCAAATTAAAGACATGTCATATAGACAGACAACAACATACAGTGCTACCAGGATTTATTCTTTCAGTGTGTGAAGACCCACAGCCGTTAGACTAAATTAGACAGAAAAGTAGAATATACTTTTAGTCAAGCAAGAAAGAGACAGAGACTTATGAAAGGGCACAGAAAATGTTCATCCAGAAATTAAAGACTGTGGGCAATAAGTCTATTTTGTACTAAAATATCTTCCAAAGGATCAAATTTTTATTTCTTAAGTGTTTCTTTAACTCTTATAAAGATTTTTTGTTTTATAAAGATGCAAGTGCGAAGTGCTGCATCTGGGGAAGAACAACCCCATGTTCCAGTACACGTTGGGGGCTGATCTGTTGGAGGGCAGCTCTGGGGAAAAGGACCTTGGAGTCCTAGTGGACAACAGGATGACCATGAGCCAGCAGTGTGCCCTCGTGGCCAAGAAGGCCAATGGCATCCTGGGATGCATTAAGAAAAGCGTGGCCAGCAGGTCAAGGGAAGTTATCCTCCCCCTCTACTCTGAGCAGGTGAGGCCTCCCCTGGAGTCCTGTGTCCAGTTCTGGGCTCCTCAGTTCCAGAAGGACAAGGAGCTACTGGAGAGGGTCCAGTGCAGGGCCACTAAGATGATGAAGGGCCGGGAGCACCTTCCATGTGAGGAAAGGCTGACAGAGCTGGGTCTGTTCTGCTTGGAGAAGAGGATGCAGAGGGGGAATCCTATCAATGCTTATCAATATCTAAGGGGTGGGTGTCAGGACGATGAAGCCAGGCTCTTCTCAGTGGTGTCCAGTGACAGGACTGGGGTCAATGGCTATAAACTGGAAAACAGAAGGTTCAAACTGAACCTGAGGAAACACTTCTTCCCTGTGAGTGTGACAGAGCCCTGGAACAGGCTGCCCAGAGAGGTGGTGGAGTCTCCTTCCCTGGAGACTTTCAAAAGCCGCCTGGCCTTGTTCCTGTGTGATCTACTCTAGGTGATCCTGCTCTGGCAGGGGGGTTGGACTAGATGATCTCTAGAGGTCCATTCCAACCCCTACCACTCTGTGAATCTTTTTTATTTATTCAGGTATGTTCTTGTGGAACCAGCTGATCACCCTTCAGCTCCAAAGTGAAGAAAGCATGCAAAGACACTTAATATTTGGCCATCCTAGGATCCTTAATTATTTGTTCCTTAACCAGACTTCTTTTAAAGTATAACCTTTTCACAATAATGTTGTCACTGTTTGCAAAATAACATGGATAAACTCACAAATGTCTCTAAAGCTGTCTTTTTTTTTTATCTCATTCCTCTCTTTTGACATGACCTCTCACCATTTACACAGAGATTAGCTCGAAAATGCTGTCTTACTTGCAGAAAGTGAGCATTAACACATATTTCTAAAGTATTTTGGTCTACTGGGAGGCATGGCTTACCTTACAGGCTAGGAGACTTAAGTTTGTATAATGCATAATTAGGGTTAAAGAGAATAATTGTTAGGTACCCCAGACATGAACTGGACAGGTACCACATGCCTAAACCAGCAATCCTTATATTCAGAAATAGAGCTTGTGAGCTTAGGTTCCTACCTCAACTTCTTGAAAATGTGACCCTAAGAGTCTGATTAGACTACACAGAGCATAAATACTGATGCATCAGGTTATTTTTAACTACGTCCATCTTTAAGATCAGTCATGCTGTCTCTTTAAATGCTGAAGGGAAGTTAAGTAGCCAAAGGTCAGTATCAGTAGTTAAAATCTAAATTGTCTGAAGGTCTCTGTACGTTAGCTGAATGTGTTATATCTGTGCATGTCAGTATGCATAGATATGCATATACTTATCTGTTACAGCTGGCACAGTGACCTATATTTCTCTATAACATGTTAGATATTTTCACTGTTCCGCAGAAGGTATCATTAATATGTCTCCAATCAATGTAGCTGAACATGCAAATAGAGATTTATATTATTAACTGTCTATTTACAACTGAAAATATGATTACCCTTCATAATGTAGGATACTATACATGCCTGTATAGAATTAAAAAAAAATACACCCAGTGTAAAGGCACAAACCAATTACCTCACACTATCCCTTCCGTTTCTCATGAAAAGAAATATATATGAACTGTGAGACTATCATCCAAACAACTAATGCCCTGTGGCGTGCATGATCATTTTTGAGTCATTTGCTTCCTCTTCTGAATGATCCAAAGAATCTGCAGTTAAATTAGCTGAAAAAGGCAGCAGTGCAGGAAAATTTTTGATTACACTTTTAATTTCACAAGCTAACCTACAAATGACTTTAAAATTGCTGGTAATACTACAGTACGACTAACCACCTACACATTTTTATTGAAAGACTGTAGCTACAATCCATTAGTTAATGACTATGCTGTGCTTGCCAGATCACATTCACACTCACAACAACTAGTAAGTGGCTGGGTTTCAAGACTTTTGCAATAACACTACCAATTAAAGCCCCTCTCTTTTGTTACATTTTTGTAAAAACAGTACACTTTTTTAAAAAAACCCAAACAACACACACACACACAAGCCCCAAACCCAACAAAAAATAAAGCTCCAAAACACCCAAATTATATTGGCTTCTCTACTGAAAATAAAATCTAATTTGTATGCCTTTGCTGTGCTACACCGTAAGTCTTTGGCAATACTGAAATATGTGTTTGCATATTTTAAGTACATTTTAAATTGCAACAACTTACGTGTTTTGACTTATAATTTGCTTTCCCTTAAATTCAGTACTTGACCGCTGCTCTTTAAGAGAGTAAGATTTGTTGCTATTCAGTAAAAGCTAAGCATCAAAACTGGCCAATTATTCCACCCCACAGTAATGTCAGTCAAACATATATTTTACATAAGTAAAAAATGAGGGACATGTAAAGTGATAAACACCAGGAGTTTTTTGGATTAAAAAATATGCAATGATTATAAAGTCGAGAAGGTTTTAATTTTTTTCCCAGTTATTTTAGATGGATGAATCATTTATAACTGATGCTTTTAGTTAATATAAAGTATGTCTTCAATAGCTATCTCTATGACATTTTTCCATAAATTCAGCTGTGTAATGAAATACTTCAGTACTGTTCGGTAAGGATAAAGTAAGAGAAAGAAGTTATTCAATCTTTCTCAATGAACTTAAACACTTTCTTTAGATCCTGAAGACAACACAGATCTAATCTAAAAGAGTAATTGGGCATACCACCAAGAAAGCAAAAGGAATCCTTCTCCTAAATGGCAGGCACATATATTTTAATTTCAAGTTTTATCTTGAAAATGACATTTTTGTGGGATTTTCAGGAACTTTAAAACTGCCATAAATAGTTTGCGAATATTTAAGCATGCAGTCTTTGGATGATAGTTCACTAATGCAACTTTCTTTAAAATAATAGATGAGTTGGCCCACGGAGAATGAAATATATGTTATTAAACAGTATGTCTACATTAGCTTTCAGGAACGTACTTCTGACACAAATTTCCTAGTCATCCCCATTTGACACACTTCGATTCGTATCATGAAGCCCTTTTGGAGCACAGGACTGGGACCCGTTTTGAATGAAATGAAGCTAGAATTGTTCTCCAGTAACCAATGGTCATTCAGCCCATGGGACCACCCAAGTCCAGAGTAAACGCCACAGAAGCGCGTACAGTGAACGTTGTGTCCTCAGCACCAGCTGCTTCACGCTCAGACCTGTTCCTACTCTGCTGTATATTACCTTCTAATGTAATTATAACCACTTTGATTAAGGTATAAAAATAATACATATGCAAGAATATATTTTTTCTACTTTCTCCCAAAGATGACCAGATGTTATTAAACAAAGAATAGCTATTAAAAAAAGTATGGTGATGTAGCATGGGGTTTATATTAAAAACCTTTGGCTAAAACTACAAAATTTTCTAGCTTTCCTTTATGTCTTTATTTATCTATTTAATTGGTTGCAGGTGGGAAAAAACAAGGTTTCAAGCTTTGGTAAAGGTTTTCTAGATACTCCCCTTTCATTGCCAAAGGTAAATATGTCCTAAGCTTGGTCACATGATTTTGTAACATCTGGATGACTTCTCTCTGGAAGGCATGTTTTCACCTTGGCACCAAAGAATAAACAAATATGCTGTGTACAGTAAACAAAGTAAGCATTCTATTATTTTTTCCCATGCTTGTTTTCTTTTAACATGTATTTACCTGGATCAGTATGAAAGGGGATAAAGCTTTAGACTAAGAAAGGATTCAGCTGTTATTCCTGTTTCTAGAAGGTTTACTTTAATATGTTTTAGACTGTAAATATCACTCCTTATTTGTTTTCAATCTACTTAGTTAATCTTTCCTCCCCATTCTCTTGTTTAAGACACACAGATCAAGCTGATGCACAGCAACATAAAGCATTCCTTGAGAAGACAAATATTTGAAAGAAAAGAGAATGTTCATTACCTGTGTAATAGCAACTTGGAAACCTTGTTCAGGGAACCTCCCTTCGTATGCCTGCTGGTTTCAGGAAGGAACAAGCTCCTTCACTTCACAGTGCTGTCAGGCTCAGTGGTCAGCCTGGGTGGGCACAGGTGCAGTTTGGGAGGTGGGAAGTTGGCCTGGGGCAGAGGATCATTAGGGCTTTTTGGCCTGCTTGATAGCTGCGTCGTTAGCATCTTTTGTTAGCTCTTGGCAAGGTTGTTAGCAATAGGGCTGGTTCTTTTGTTAGTGGGTTGGGGGCGTCGGCAGGTTTTCTCCCCGCTCTGGGACCTGCACCTGTGTCAGTCAGCACGTGGTGAGCTATTGCATCGTATGTTCTATTTTCTATTATTTTAATTACTTATTAATAATAGTATTGTTGGTATTAGTACCACTATAATTTTCATTTACATTATTAAATAGTTCGAGCTTTCCTTGCCTTTCCTCCAACTCTCTTCCTGCGCTGGGGGAGAGGAGGGAGGTGAGCAAGCGACTGTGTGGTACTTAATTGCCAGATAAGGTTGAACCCCGACAATATGCATGGATTTCTCCTTAGATTTTGCAACAAAAAAAGGAACCATAAAATCTAAGATATTGCTTTGCAAGAAGCTTATCAAACTATTTGTTTTAAGGAAGGAACTCCATATACTGTGACTGAATTCCACAAATATCCCATATGGATATTCTTAAAGAGAATCAAAATGCAAAATTTCACTTCAAGACGTTATTTTTTAAAAAGGCTTGAAACTTCTACTACTTACCAGACAACATTTGGTGGTTGTTTGGAGGAAGGAAAACTGATTAGAGAACAAAAATATTATTAGAAATATTTCTATAGAACTATGCTTTAAACTATAGGTTAACTTCAGTTATACCAAAAAAAAAAAAAAAAAGGAAGAGGAAGGTATGCAAATTGGTATTTGTATTCAATTAGTACTGTAAAAATGAGACAGAAAAATAAAATATCCCCTTTCTCCTTGAACAATGTTATGTGCAGGTAGGTAAGAAAGACTGCTGAATCTCCTCAAAAGGTGGGAGTATTCCCTTAGCAACAGGAACAGCTGGGATTCATCTCACACAAAAGGTTGGATTTGTTGGAAGCAACTAAATGTAGGTGTCTAAGCTTACCCTATACACAATGGCAATTTAGTCAACACAGTCTGGAAAACTGTGCCTCTCACATTAAAGTAGACAGCCACGTTTGGCAACTGAATGGGTATCTAGACTCAATTATGATACTGAGTAGGTCTCCGCTGACGATAATGGGAGCTCAGACTATCATCTAACTCACATCCGAATGAGTTATAGATACATAGAGAGATTACATGCAACACCTGTACTCCTACCAGTAGTCACCTAAATCTGCTAACTTCCTTTTGAATTAATCTCAACCTAAACCTCACTTTTCTTCCTAGCCATTAGCATGCAATGTCAGTTTAGAAATATCCCAGGGTACCTAAAATATTTGCATGTGGGTGTCAAACGTGGGAGAAGGGAGTGCAGTTAACAAGAGGTAGGGAACCTCTTGTATTTCAAGTAGCACCAGCTACCCGTGTGTAACAAATTATTTGAGTCCTATACATCTATATTCTGCACCTAAATTCCATCCCAAATATCTATGTGTGAGTTTGGTGTTTAAGCTCTTATTATTCTCAATAGAAATATGATAAATGGACTCTAGAGTGAAATTTAGCTAACCTGTTTTAATATGTATGTGTGGAATATATGCCAGATGTGGATGTGCTGCATACCCTATGGCATCACAAATGGTACTATATTGTTATGTTTAGGCAACTGGATTAGAAACCAGCAGTTTAGATTGTACAGATTTATGTTTATTCTGGTTTGCATACTGTGTACACAAGATACCCTACCATAAATTTACAAGTTTATAATTTATTTACCTTAGAGAATGCAGATTTTTTTTTTTCCTTCTTTGTTCCCATCTGTATTGTACAGTGTATACAAGACAAATTAAAAAAAAACTCATAGGATTGCAGAATCACAGAATAGTTGAGGCTGGAAGGAACATCTGCATATTGTTTGGTTCAATGTCCCTGCTCAAAAGAGGGTCAACTAGAGGCATGTCCAGTTTGATTTTCAAAATGTCCAAGTATGGAAACTCCACATCTCTCTGGGAAACCTGGTGCAGTGTTCTATCACCCTGATGATAAGAAAAAAACCAGTATTTCTTTGTATTTCAGTTTGTGTCCATACCTCCTCTTCTTTCATTTGGTACACCACTGAGAAGAGTCTAGCTGTATCTCTCCCACCACACCACCAGGTATTTGCACACATTAATAAAATCCTCCCTAAGCCTTCTCTTCTCCTAGATGAACAGTCCCAGTTCTCTCAGCATCTCCACATATGAAAGATGCTCTAATACCTTCATCACCTTTGTGGCCCTCTGGACTCACTCTGTATTTCCATTTCCTTTCTGTACTGGGGAACCCAGCACTGGAATCAGAACTTCTAATGTGGCTTACCCGTGCTGAGCAGAGGGGAAGGATATCTCCATGACCAGCTGGCAACACTCCTCCTTATGCAGTTCAGGAGGTTGTTTTATTTTCTTCAGGGGTGCATTTCTGGCTCATGGTCAGTTTGTTGCCCTCCGGAACCCACAGTTCTTTTACTGAAGAGCTGCTTTCTAGTCGGTCAGCCTCATTGTGGTGATGCAATGGGGTTATTCCTCTCATTGGAGACATCAGTAACTCAAATTCCATTTAGAATTTGCAACCACTTGAATGTTGAAATTAATAATTCCATGCTAAACCTGACACCTTTATTCTCACAACTATAATCTTCGTTTTAAACAAGTGTTTGCCATTGTGAACAGGAGTTGCACTGGTAAGACTCCATTAGGAACAGAATGTGAAACATCAGAAAATGAGTCTTAGTATCAGTGTAACAAAGAGTCATAGCTGGCAATAATAACTTTTATTGAATTTCAGAAAAAGCAACCTCAAAAATCTGAAACAAATATTGCTACCATAATCACACTATCACTCTTTTAAAAGGTGCGTTGTCTGAAATATCGTTATCTGATAGAGTACCTGGAATGTTAAGTACGGCCCTACTAATACATCTACCCATTATTAAAGATATTAGTTGTGCTTTTTACTTTTACTTCCCATGGAAAGTGTCTAAAGAACAGAAAAATCTGTTGCTGTTCTACTGCTAAAATGTGCTGTTAAATAGCATGCCTATGAGACATGGGAAATTACCCACTCAGGTCAAAACAATGAATGATAAAGAAAAAATCTGATCCTTAAAAAGTCTGTCTTTTAGAAGTGTTATGTTTTATTTTTCTTATTGTGAATATTTAACTTGAAACTGTTGGCTGTCCTTTATTTGATAGAAAGGACCGAATGATTCACTGTTCCTTTGTATTCTGGCCAGATATGGGACCAATATTCAAAAAAGAAAGAAAAAAAAAATGTAAAGAAAAAAAAATTGCAATGTTCAAAATACTACAAAGAACTAACAAATTTTTTACAGATCCAGGATGACTTGAGCACCATGTCTTAACTATGGACACTAAACATCCAGTTTCTCTAATACAAAGTGAAAAGTTGATTCAGCCAAAGCCAGAAAGCATCAGAATGCTGTTAACTCTGAAGACCATTAGTTTAAGGAATTATTCTGAAACATATGCCATAGGTACAAGCAGAAGATTTTGTTATAAGTTATTGGCTAAGATTTCTGACCTGTATTATGCAGGAGGCTGTACCAGTCAAAATAGTCCCTTGGACCTCAAGTATCTATGCATTCCTGGCAGTCAAAGACTTCCTGCTGACAAAGGGTGGTTCAGTCTCACAGACAAGGCCTAGGCACTGAAGATAAATGCTTTCAGACTGGGAATACAGTATCTATTTTAACATTTTGGTGGGTTGACCTTGGCTGACTGCCAGGTGCCCACCAAGCCGCTCTACATCTGCCCCTCCTCAGCAAGGCAGAAAAAGGAAATGGGAAAGCTCATAAGGACAGGGAGATCACTCACCAGTTACTGTCACCAGCAGAACTGACTCAAATTGGGAAAGATTAATCTATTTTATCTCCAATTAAAAATAAAGTAAGTTTGTGAGAAACAAACAAACAAAACTAAAAACAGCTTCCTCCCACCCCTTCCTTCTTCTAAGGCTCAACTTCACTCCTTCATCGCCTACTCTTCTGAATTCTCCTCTCCCCCAGCTCCCTGCACAGTGGTGTAAAGGGACAGGGAATATGAATCGCAGTCAGTGGATAACACTTTGACACTCCATCCTTATCACACACTTCCTCTGCTCCAACATGGGGTTATTCCCACAGGCTACAGTTCATTAACTGCTCCAGTATGTGCCCTTTGCACAGGGCACAGGCCTTCAGGGACAGCTCCAGCGTGGATCCCTCACCTGCAGCTCCTGCCTGGAACCTGCCCCTGCAGCATCCTTCAGGGCATATCTGCCTGCTCTGGTGTGGGGTCTTCCATGGGCTTCAGGGGACACCGTGTTCTTCTCTACAGGCTGCTGGGGAATGTCTGCTCCAGCGCCTTGAATACCCTCTCCCACTCCTTCTTCACTGACCTTGGAGTCTGCAGGATTGCTTCTCTCAGTTTTTTCTTAGCGCTCTCTCTCAACTGCTGTGCAGCTTTGAGCAGCAGAGGATCTGTTTTGGAGCCACTGGGATCTGGTTCTGCTTAATACTGGGGCAGCTGGTGGTGTCTTCTCATGTAAGCACCCCTTGCAGCCCTCATCCACGTCATCCCTCCCAAAAAAACTGCCCAAGCTTGCCATGTAAACCCAATTCAAATACCAAGGGAAATAAATCACTGGACTATTTGGAAATACAGGCTTGATTTAAGAAATCTGTGTGAAATTCTATGCACTGTGCTATGGCTTGACTAGACAATGATAATGCTTTAAAACTTAAAAAAACCTATGAATCTGTGCAGTAGATTTGGGCTTACTGTGATAAGAAGAAAAGCCTTGTGAGAGGATAACTCATCGATAGGAAAAAATAACTCTTAGCAATTCCTTAAATTAGTCTTTTGTTTTAGCTTGCACCACTGGAAAAGCATCTGTGGTTTTAAACTGTCTTAGGTGTCAGTAGCAACGGCAGACAGAGGCACCACCTTTCGCCTAATGTGCAACCTTCCCCTTCCTTTAATCCTCTAACCCTTCTAAATTTTTCTTACAGGTCTGAATAGTCCTCATGCTCCATCTAGCCTTTTCAGCTCACTGCTGAGGACCTGCAATTTCTCGTTTTGGGTGGCAGCAGCAGCTAGAAAGTTCAGACACATTAGGTATTCATCTTACAGAAGCGATGGGACAAGTTCCCCTCTCACTGCCCATTCAATGGCTATGCCATCCTGATTTACACTCCAATTAGCTTTGCTGTGGGGAAAAACAGAGTAGAATAGGAACAGATGTAGTGCAGTGGCTTTTCTTAACCAAGACAATTTTAAAGTCCTCACTGTAATGAGGCAGCAAAGAGATGTAAAGAGATAGCAATACCTCTTATGCCTCTCAGATTTTATTTAACATTTTAAAGAAATAAATGCATGGGCTAAGATTGAATTCAGACTTCAGACTATTTTATAGCTCTTCAGTAGGCTAATTCACCAACTTGACTCCAGTTTTTCTTACTCCTACTTGCCTGTAGCTAAATGTGACAGTGTTAGATTCTGTGTGAGGTATGAACTTGTGTTTAATGAAATGGAGAAAATGACTCAAAGGGAAATGTTCCTATTCTAGTTCACAAAGAGTGTCATATTATGAAAACACAAGAATAACTATGGACAGTGATTTATCTAGAGCTAAGCATTAAGAAAGTAACATTTCTTCCTACACCTTAGGATGTTCAGCTGTGAACTCCAATATTGCCAAGAATGACAAGAAACTTTTGAGGCAGCAAAATGAAAGGCAGGATTAAGCAGAGGGTATGCCCGCAAGGTTAAACCATCATCACTCACTGGGTGTAATGCTAGTGACACTGTAAAACCAAAGCTCTTTGCATGAAAGGCTTAGCTTCTCCACCTGGGACCCTGTCATATGACCAAGTGTAATACAAGACAGCCTTGCCTTTACTCTGAACTTTAATCATAATTAAACCACTGCCAAAGAGATATTCCTACTTATTACTGGAATTATACTATGGTTTAATACCCCTGACATCACTTGACTAAACCACCATAGTGTTAGGTTTATTAAAATGTGAGAACTCAGGTATTGATCAGCCACGTTTATCCACACAATTTTCAATGTACTGGAAATGAAAAAAGCTATCCACAAACAGCGTATTGGCAGATAGCATTATAACATTACTTCCAAGAATACATAATTGCTTTGGAGTTTGTAATTAATAACTTTGGACATAATAGAATATTCTACTTAATTTGAAGTATGACCTTCAAAACAGTGGTTCTTTCACATTTTTTTCTACAGCTCTCTGTATTTATCAAGTTATTACTTTGTGTTATGTAACGTACATTGATACTACTTATTAATGAGGTGTAGAAATTAGGAAAGCATTTACTTAGCTTCATAAACATATATCAGAAGATATAAATATTATATTTCTGTCTGGTTTTAAACCATTGGAGTTATTGCATAGATTCCTCCACAGTGTATAGTAGGCTTTCTCCCCAGAGCAGTTCTAACACTCCACTAAATATATGCTATTCCTCTTTATCTCTTTGAAGAAAAATGAATCACATGCACAGCTTGCAGCTATCAAAATGTGATTTATCAAGCATTCTCATTAAAGTGCATTTTTCCCCTTCTTTACACTAGGAGGCACATTTTTCCTTCATACAGTTCTATCACAAATCTCTGCTGCATGAAACCCTTAGACGTGTTAACAATTCCAACCTAAATTTAAGTCCGTGACAACTTTTGCTAAACCACAGTAAAAGAAGAATTCTTCAGTAATAAAATGGTTGGGTTTTTACGCCAATGAAAACCACACTTACAGTAATGAAAAATCACATTCTGCACCTGACTGCTGGCAAACACAAACAGTTTTATTTTGAGTGATTACTGAAGAAATAAGTCACATTAAAATACATCAACCAGCTGTACACTTTTAATGTAAGTGATGATAAAGAATAAATTTGGGTTAAAAGTGCACTTCCTGATATGCATATTTAAAACTATTTAGAAGCAGGACTTTTGGTAATATAAGGGCCTATAAAGTCATATCAGTAAATACAATTTTAGAGTGACCTTTCTTTTAAGATGCTAAAGTAACATTGTGTTTTCTAAATCCTTATCCAATATACTAAAAGGCAAAGAATTTCAATCTGCTGATTGATCTTTGCAATAGGCTCCTCTGTTTTTTAAAGGAATTGTAATATACACACCCTCCAAATGCAAAAGACAGTGTTCATATGGAGAACATGTGAGGTCAGCATTCCACACACCAAAGCACAGTTCAGATTATTCCAAACCATTTGTTTCCAAGAAATTATAGAATCACCTTTTTGGCATGTGTCTTGCTTTGTTTTCTTGGAGGTTTTTTTTAGACTCTGAAGACTACAGTATTTACAGAATTTCTCTTCTTTTTGTCATCATGGTGACAAAAAACGTAGACAGGTAACACCATGCTGCTTACCCTTTGTCTCAGCCCGTGATTCTAGCAAAGTCATAGTCAGCAAAGAAAGACTAAGGTTGTTAATTCCTGCATTTTAATGTGATAAAATGTTGTAACATACACAAGGCTTGGCTTACAAATCAATACTGTATGCAAAATTAAATCATCATAACCATGACTTGAATAATGAGGCTTACTGTAGTAAATTTGAATTACTTGTTGTTATTGTCATTTAATAATGCATAGCAAAACCACAGTGCTGGTGTCACTCTGTAGCGTTACGTTGTTTTTAACCATGGTGAATTGTTGCTCACTGATGGAAGGATTCTTACAAAGCGTATCAGGGTGCAAATGAGACAAAGGTGAAATACAAGGAAGTTGCAACTGGCAGGTAAACATGACAGTGCTCTGACAATCAGTTAATACTGATCAGTTAAGAATGGTAAAATGGAAAGATACCTTAGCGCACTGAATGAACCCCTCAAGTTAAAATAAAAGACTCTCTACAAAGAAGACAGGCTTGAGTGACACAAACCAAAATTTTATTTTTTACTTCATATTTCTATCTTGTTTCCTTTCCCTCATAACCACAGTGATAGTGTGTGGCTGACAGTGCTCATGTTTGGCATCTCTCTTCATTTCATTTCCCCCCAGTGAGAGAGATGGCTGCTTTAAGATTAGCTAGATGAATGTACTCTCACTGTGTATGTTTCTTTCATTAAATCGTGTAATTGTAGCTCTTGTGTCTCTGTAGAAGGTATTGATTGCAAGAAAATATGACAATAAGGTTTCTCATACTTTTGTATAACAAGTTATCAAGACTTTAGGATTATTCTTTTTCTACTTCAGGTTTTGAAGAGCTGGGCCTTGGTCACTCTTCAAATATAATTAAAATAGCAACATACTAATATTGAGCATCAATTGCCTCATTTTTATTCACACAACTTCACAGTGTACAATAATAAACCTCACAATTCACTGAGTATTAAAGTGATTAACCAAAATTGTTCTCACCATGAGGCAAGGACCTTACTATCAAGATTAACATCAAAATCCCATGAGCTGAAGCAAACCTTTACTTAGAAAGAACTTTCATAAAAATACAGTGGGAGAAATCTGCATTTTTTGGTGCAGGTTTTATTCTTGGAGATCATTAGAAAATATTCCCATAAGCACTTCTCTTTCTCTTCTTTTGAAATATTTTAAATCAAAATAAAATATTGTTCTGCAACATTTATCATCCAAAACTGGCAGCAGTACATGTACATGGTAATACTACTCTCCACTAAGATTTTTGTCTTCATTTTATAGCTGTATCATTTACCTCAGCACGTCCCAAATATTTTCATAAAGAGCAATCCCTTAGACAGCCACTGAAATGAAACTTCCTTCTACTGTTAAATACAACTATTTTACATTTCACTGCAACAGAACTAGAAATGCAGTTTAGAAGTGTCAAGAATACAATGCTGACATGATACTGCCACTGTTATTTTAACCATGAACATATGCAAATAACCACAAAGTAATTTTGCCAGAATCACCAGATAACATTTTTTTCTCTTCTGAAAATTGCCACAGGATCTTCAATAACCATACACTGCTTTAAACTCCATTTTACATCTCATCCAAAAACTTGTGCCTCCAGCAGCAAAATAACTTTTGACACAATGCGTAGGCAACAACTTGATACTGAATAAGATATAAAAGCCAATTCCATCTAATGGGCAGCATCACTCCCTTCCTGCTTGGGTCTTCCTAGAATGATTCCTGTCACAGTAATGACTATATAATTCCCTTCTTATTTTGTGAGATCTGACGAGATATGGAAAGCACTATTTCAATGTTTGTCCTAATTCAGTCTGATGAAAGGTGAAAAACCTATACTTCAACACTTCACTAATCATCAGTACAGCTTGATGGTTAGATTCTCATAAATTTGCCATGAATTTAGCATCCCCAGGGCTAAACGGGTATAACCACAGACATATCAGAAGTTTTCATATAGCTTTTAAGAACACTTATTTAACCTGACTAATCTTCTATTAATCCCTGTATTAGAGATGAACAGATCATCACGATTAATATACTAGGTTTGCGCAACGTGCTTGACAAAATTTCTAAAAAAACATTTTTAATAACGTGGTATAGTTTACTAAGCACATTTTCCCTAACTCTCCTGGATGATCTTTGTGTCACATTTCGAAGAGATGTGCAATTCAGAGTCACTGGAGCCAATGTGACAGTGCCAAAACGCAGTGCTGCCTTAAAACTTCTCTCTGATCTTGTTAAATCTTTCACACGTCTCATACGTGGTCAGAGAATTAACAGGATAATTCTACTTAAGCCCCTCGCTTGCTTAAGCAGACATACATTCTCCCTTCAGAGTCAATCCATTCATCATTGCTATTCTTTTCTAGTTCTTTGTATTTCGACAGATTTAGGGTTTAAGAACGTAGTTCCAACAACATTTCTGGTTTGGTAAAGAAAATAAAATGCAGGTGTCATATCAAGGAAAAAAGGAAAGGAAAGAGAAACCATAATAGAACTCTGAGACAGTAAAGCATTTCAAATTGGTTTTTTGTAAAGTCTCACCCAACACACCGTCTCTCTCCTCCCAAAAAAAGTATGAGAAAAATATTACTAAGGTCAATATTCCACAGTTTTCATTCTCATCTACCACGATTATAATGTCATAATCAGATCCAAATATGGTCATTAATATTGTACATCGCCGCCCAGGGCCACCTTCTCCCCTGGTTTATACAGGCCTAGTGACAATTTAATCATCTATACAAAAGGGAGAAATGCCAGGAGGAGAAACTAATTCTTATTTCTCTACTCCTGGGATACAAGACAGCTCAAGTTCAATTACATTCCAAGAGCATACATAAGACTTTTAACCTTTGTCTCCACATTCTAGACAGAAAACAAGAGGCTTAAGGGCAATGTTACTGTCACCCAGTTCTCAGTATATCCAGGTTTCCACATTCCAATGCCAAAATACTAGTCACAGTACTGGTTAAAACCATGCCTCATTTTTTTAGTACTGACTGTCAGAAACACTGCAATAATGTAAATCTGTTCTAGAGAACAAAAGAAGAAAGGAAGAAATTCCCAAATCAGACAAACTACTTTTACTTAATATTTGTATAAAATTGCATATCCAATAGTTCCAAAGAGCAGAACATCATGCCATTCCAGCCTAACGGAAACCCTGTGGTTCTTGCTGCTAGAAGGAGGAATTGCAGGTATGTTAGTAATAGAAATCTGGATTCTTTAAGTTCTTCAGTGCTTCACTGATTTACTGTTTTCTAAATTATTCTAAGAGTCCTCCCTCCATGTCCTTGCTCTTTAAATGTATATTCAGAATTACTTTCCCAAAACAGAGTCCAATGCTAAACAGCAACCACAAACATCAAGAAAAGCTTGCTGCCTTGTAGGACTTCCTTCTCCCCAGCTGTTCTCACTTACTGTGAAACTCGTCTGGAACTGGTTTTTTTTTCACTGGATATATTTTAGTTTCTACAGACAAATTACGTGGGGCACTTCAGGCAAACTACATCATTTCCTACAAAGCATTATGAGCTATCCTGACTGAATATATTCATGCAGGTGCTTAGAACATCTCTACCGCTGCAGAGTTCAAAGGGGTGAAAAACAATGTAGCCGGGTTACAAAGCAACTCAGAGAAGCAGGGCACTGACAGTGACTCACCGGAGTTGGGGTCGGAGTTGCCATCAGCTTCAGTCCTCTTGTCCGGTGAAGCCTGGTCGTAGAATTCGTCCTGCGGCTGAACCAGAGGGAGAGGGTGTGAGATCAGGGTTCCACCACCCACCGGCTCGTGGTCTCCCAGACCACTGTCACTGCAGCTTTCCTGGGAGCCATCGGGGAGGTGAAATGTAACACGGCGCTGGGACTACAAAGAAGAGCACAGGACATGCTGATTAGTGCTCTTCTTTTCTGTTCTCCTGACTGTTTTGTTGTTTTTTTCACTTTTGACATACAGATAGATTCCTGGCAATGCTTACAACACAATTCTTATTATCGTCTTTGCTTGGGTTTGTTTGTTTGTGTTTTTTTTTCTTTTTTGCATGCTTTTACAGCAACCCAGGGAAGACGGCAGGAAGGAGCAAAGGTCTGCACATGCTCATCTGTGAAGTAAGCTTCCCATAAGAAAGCGAGAAGCAGACAGTTAGGTACCTTTCTCATAGTTTTAAAAGCATGAGCTACAAAAAAAACTACTTCTGAAAAGCAGGAACTATTGCAAATGATGTTATGAAAAGCAAATGACATAACTACTTTTTTCTGAGGTTAAAATGTGTATATTATCACTGTTCACACAGGAAAAAAAAAAAAAGTCCACCATGTTAAACCAACCATTAAAAATGGTAGTCATCTTCCAGGAATAGAATGATACATAAATATGTAACTATTAGGATATATAGCTGATATCAATTAACTAACTAATACGGGTATTTAGGATTGATATTATAACTGTGAAATCACAATGGTCAGCAAAGAATCAAAGAATGCAATGGTGGAATAAGTAATTATCACACTTGTAAGAGAAATAAAAAGTGCCTACTTTGTTCAAAACATACAGTGAATGAGAGCCAGAATTACAAATGTTCCTGAGCTTCTTAAAAAAACAAACCCACCGTCATCTCAAAAGAAAAAAAAAAAAAAAATCAACAAAAAAAACCTGCTGTGTATTCTTTCTTTAGTTAACCACTATTGATTTTAAACCTCTCATCTGGAGAAATAACCCCGACTTTGTGAATTGTGGCCACAGAATGATACAGTGATTCCCCATGAGCTCTAGAGCCAATCGCACTGCTGCGAATTGTTTAGCAACTGTGACTGTGGAATTCATGAAAGGAATATTACAGGTCTTCATGGATCAAAATACTGCATCTTTGAAGCACCGGAAACAACTAGTTCAAGAACATCTCAAGAGAGTGGTTAAATTAAGTTAAGCATAACTTCCCACAAAAATGGGTTTCAGCAGCAGGGAGCCTGAGTGATCTGGTCAGCTAAACTGGCTGAGAATAAAGAAGATTTACAAAATTTGCCTTGAGCTTAATAATTATTTAGTTTAGTGGTTACTTTCTTATTAATATTAACCATTTGAAAGTTATTGGTTTTATATAAACTAATGATTCAAGATTTCTACAGAGTCACTAGAGAAAGGAACATCAGGAAGATACTACGACATGTATCTTCCACTAGCTACCAATTTTTAAGTAGTTAAAATCTGGTGTCCTGTATCCATCCCAAATCCAAGTTTTCCTGAAGTTAATGGAAAAAGCATCAGGTCCTGATTCCTTTTTTGTTTCCTGACTCTTTTTTTCATATTTTAATGAGGAAAACCTCAAGTTAATAGTACTAACTGTATGTTTGCTTATTAAAAACTATTTGTTAATGGTAATTGCTACCATTTTATACGATGATCAATATCCTCTACCAGGTTTCTTTTTATTCATCTCCCTTGGGTGGACATAGAGAGTTGATTAAGTCAATTTTGGATTACTGTGTGATTCAGTATAGAAATAAATGTAATACTATTTGCTCTTGGCTGTGATTTTATAATTAGCGTTTTGCTTTTAAGTTCATTTTCTAGCTTTAGGATTAGAATCCAGCTGTAGCAAAACCAAATAGATCTTCTGAGTCATTTGGCTGTGTTCGTTTACATCAACAGAGGACCTAATTCCATATACTATCACCAAGCAAACTTTCACCTCACACATTGTTACTTTTTCTTACATCTTTTTCCTTCTGGAACTGCCATCCTGAACAATTTTTTTTTTTTTTTTTTTTTTTTTTTTTTTTTTTAAGCACTAGTAGGCTCTTTCCCTTGAATATGAACAAAACAGAAATACAGCTAACTACATGGCTCAAAATCTTCTCTTTCTGCATTTACTTTCAGTAACCCAAATTTAGAGATCTGTTTTGCCAAAGTACGAATTCGTGCCACTAGTAAAATCAGTGAGAGGCACACAAAAAGGAGATCAGTTTCATTTTATTTAAAACTAAAAGACTCTGTGAGAAAACATGAGTGACTGAGAAAATAAATCCTTAAAGTAAGGGAGAGGATGGAAATTTGAATTTAAGACTCTGCAAAATAATTAAACCACGGTTATTAGTTAACCTCCCAAATAAACAAAAAAAATGTCCAGTTTCATGAGTTACATAGTTAAAATACTGATCTTGGGTAGCAACAACTCCTCGTAAAATCTGCTCTGACTCGATAAGGACAGGCAACCAGTCAACCAGTAAAATGGCACAGGCCTAACACTAATACTGGCAACTTCTTAGCTGATAGTGCTATAAGTTTTTAAATCCATACTTTAAATGATTAAAAAAAAAAAATATTGGCTTGGCTTTCTGAGCCTCTCACTGAGGACCCCACAAATCATGAAGGATTATAAAAAAATTGTAAAGGTCACGTAAACAGTGATCCAGCTCCAGAGATGATGAACGGACAGCGTGCAGGCCATCAAGAAACTTCAGACTAAGCTGTGACATCAAAACAATGAGAGGAAAATCCTTCTACAAAGACAGACTCAAAGCAAATGCTTAAGCTTAGGCATATATTAATTGCAAGGGAAGACTGTTATTTAACCTACTGGGAGCTTATGAGGGTGTTAAGTGATGTGATATGTGGCCGCCTGCTCCAGCTGCCTGGTCCAGGACCCCCCAGCTGGGGCCGAGTCTGGGGACCCCGGGTCTCTACCCAGGCTGAGGGACACATTGCCACTTTCCCCTTTGCACTAGCAAAGCTGCTGCAGTACCAAGATGAGTGTGTAACCTGGACACACGCAGGGGACACACACAGGGGACACTGACATGGCCACCGCTGTGGCTACACAGATGGCACACAATTCTCACGGCTCCCCCCAGATACCAGCATAGACCCTCCACCCACCTGATACCCCTGCCTGGACCTGAGGCCTCCTACTCGCCAGCTGGTCCAGCCTGGCGTTTGTCAGTGACTCCACATGCAGACCCCAAACACACACGGTTTGGGGAAGGTACAGACACTCGCTCCCAGCAGCCAGCACCCGGCACAGGGGCTGATCCAGCCACCGGTGCTGAGCCCCTCACTTGTTCATTGAGGGGAACCTTCTTTCAGAATAAAAATCCTACAACATGCTTAGATTATGTCTGTATTTATCTACTCTCTTGTGCAACCAAACACAGCTTTGCATTCTTTTTACCTAAAGACGGCATCAAGTTATTCTGAATAATGAGGTTTATAGTTGGTACAACACTGGGACTAATGATAACAAGTAATTACAATTTTAATTATCCTACAACATATGCAGGATTATATACAGCATGAGGTAGGGTTATGGTTCAGGTCCACAACACTTGGCCAAAATTCAAATCTAAAATCTGTGACATACTCAGTCATAAAGCATCATTTGGGGGGTGGGGAGGAATATGGGGTTTCTTCAGCTTCTGAAAAAGACTTTGTTTTTAATCACAAAGTATCACACCATTGTTATGTGAAACTCAAAACTGAAAGGAAAATTCAGTCAAAAAAATATGATTTTAACCTGTGTCAAACTAATTTCAATATGTAACTCAGAACAGTGTGACTCAATAGGTTTTTGAACCTGGGATGGGTTTAAAAATCAGAATAACAATTGGTATCAGTTACATGGAACCATTCTTCTTTTAATCACCTATTGCAGCAGATTCTATAAAGCTCATCCAGGTGAAACATGACTTCACACCCACAAGGGATACTGAGAAGAATTAATCCTGTATCTTAGATAACGATGAAGGATAGCAAACTCTGGGGCTGATAAAAGTACAGTTCAAACGTAATAGGAACATAAATTTTTTTCTGTTTTCAGACCAGGTGGCCAGTTAGCACATAATTTTTTAACATAGTAACAACCAAAATTATATCAAATTCAACCATACATAAAACTGACCTAGCTGCTTCTTTCCTGCTACAACAAAAGCAAATACATTCCTAGTACCTTCTAAAAAATGTAGTTTGTGGAATTACTGGATATAAGTAATAGCTGTGGTACTTGAAAATTACAAGAAAAATATCAACAAGATCTCTTGGGTGGAGGAGAGGAATGGACGGTAGAGGGTGGGGATATTCCTAATCTTACTGATCAAGCACAGAAAAGTAGAAACTGTTATTGACATTGCATATTGCATTTTTCTTCATTACAGTATTTTATCTGGAGATACTGAAAACATTTTAAAAGTATTTTTTAGTTGCAGTTTATCTTTTTCCCTTCATCATATTCTTCTATTTTCATCCACGTTTGTTGTCTTGATATGAGGAATTCAGTGGTGCCCAGTGATAGAAGAGGAAATAAAGGGCACAAACTGAAACACAGGTGGTTCTGAACATAGGAAACACTTTTTTACTGGGAGGGTGACTGAGCATTGGTCCAGAGAGGTTGTGGACTTTCCTCCTTGGAGATATTCAAAAGTCATCTAAACACAGTCCTGCAAAATTGGCTCAAAGTGTCCCTGCTCAATCAGGGGGGGTAGGACTAGAGAGCCTCCAGAGGACCTTCCAGCCATTCTGTGATCCTGTGAATTCTAATTGAAAATGAAAGAAAATCTAGAAATATCTGAAGCAGTTGAATAATTTTCCAGTGCTGGAAACATAATGTTTTACTTAAGTACTTTATTTCTGACCATCCTAACTGTAAAACATGTATTCTGATACCAGAATTTGTAATTTCATTCCATACAGATCCATTGCTTTGGAAAGTGGCATAAAGCATTAAAGATACAATCCTGAAATCATTACCTAAGCAAAAGCATGTACCTCTGCATGGAATTCTATTAAAGGTGGGCCAATACCAGTGAGGTTTGGGCACTCACTGTGAGACTAAGCTTTTTGCTGCTGCCTTATTTTCCCAGAAACCCTCAAACAGAGGCAGAAAGTGGGCTGTAAATAGTGTAAGCTATTTTGTTGACCTAGGTGTTGAAAGTCTGAAGTAGAGGGAAAAATCATGCCATGTGACACTGAGCGTTTGAAATGTCCTACGGCAGATGAGTTACAAGCTGTGTTGGAAAGAGAACTTTAATGTAGGAAGTATAAACAACAGGTTTCAAAACTGCTCAGTGCTTTCCATCGTATACCAGCTTCTAAAACGTATTTTACTTCCAATTATGTGCTTGAAACAAACAACAAGCTACAGAAATCAGCATTAAGAGGAGGTTTTGCATGGTGAGATTGTTTTATACTGAAAGCCAGACTTTCAAGCTTTGTACAACTATTGTATTGTTTTTGTTAATCAGGGATCCGAGAAATAATTATACAATTGTTCCCTTGCTGAATGTCTCACGGGGACAGATTTGGCTACAGATCCTATCCATTGTTATAAAACAAGCTACAATTAAAAAAACATTTCTACACTGCGTTGTTGCAAGTAGAACCTGCTGAATTTTAAGCAAATGAGATGGCTTCCGAGTTTACAAATCAGGTACTTTAAACAAAATGCCCTCTTCTCCACCCTGTATAGTTGCAAGTTAAAAGCCTTCACTTCTGTCCTTGATTTTCCAGACAGGCAGAAGTCTCCAAAACATCCAGTTCACAGCAAGTCAAATTAAGCTTTATAGAATGGGCCATATGTTTGCATATCAGAATATACATTCAAGTATGACGCATCTTCAATTTTCGTTGAGATCATTCATTTCAGATATGGAGGTTTTGCATCAACAAAAACTCTTCCCCTTTCCTTTCTGAACTATTATGCCATACTTTGTGTTAAGATGACAAAGGAATATTATGAAGGAAAAACAAAGATGAAGAAAACATTCCGGGAATACCTTTCTAAATAAGGGAGTACCTTTTTACAAGGGCCTGTAGTGCCAGGACAAGGGGTAATGGGTTTAAATTGAAAGTGAGGAGATTTAGATTAGATATCAGGAAGAAATTTTTCAAGGCCAGGCTGGATGAGGCTTTGAGCAACCTGGTCTAGTGGAGGGTGTCCCTGCCCATGGCAGGGGGTTGGAACTAGATGGTCTTTATGGACCCTTCCAACTTAAACCATTCTATGACTCTATGATTCCTTATGGATAGATTATTGATATGGAGGCTTAAAACTTGAAAAAACAATTTACCTTTATGGAAAACAAACAGAAGAATCTATACATTACATACTCTACTGAAATTTAACCCCCGATCCTGAATAAAGAAGTCAGAGAATAAACATGTTAAAATAAAATCTACTGTAAACAGTAGACAAATACTGTAAAAAGCATGTGAAAAGATGATGAAGAAGATGTTTTTTGTACACAGTCTTAAGAAATGTTGTAAGGGCACAATAAAATACTATGATTCATTTCAGGTCCCCAGAGGAAGATGTGTGTCTGATAGTTTGTTCCTCACAGGATCAACACAAAAGACTCCTGGTTCATGCACTAAGACATGGATGTAATTTTTTTAATGCGATCAAACCTGTCAATGGAAGAAGTCAAGTAAGAAAAACCAGACTAATTTCAGTTTCAGACATTAAGAAGAAATTTGTGCTGGTCACTACCAAGCTTTAAAAGACAGTTTAAACAAACAATAGTTTAAAACCCTTTTTTCCTCATAAGATAAACAGCATTTTCCTCTTAATCTCCTACACTGGAAGCACAAACAATGCACTCTTTAATGCAGCAAGAGTGTGATCTGGGATACTGAGATTCTTTTTAAAGTAAGTACAACAGGAGACTTACACAAAAAGTGTGTTTGTATTTGCTCCACAGAAAGAATTGGCAAGGTCTTTGAATGAACATATGGTTGCTGTACTAGTTTGATTTATTTATAAACAAGTTTGTTATCTATTTTTTCAACTGACTTAATGAAAGTCCCTTACTTTTGCCTTTCCAAGAAAGGTGAATGAAAATATACTTTTGAACTGTGACTTTCATGGAAAGTATGTAGTTGTAGGGTATCTCACAGGAAGGCCACAAAGCACCTCAAATTGGGTTTCATATAACTCAGCTGGTGATCGCTTATACACACCTTCTTCCTTTGTGTTTCACTCAAGCTTACAAAGGAATACAAATATGAGATAAAAATCATTCTACTTTCTTAATAAAAGCCACCCTGCTTCTCTCAGATAATCTTGGCTCAGCTCTGCATTATGTACAAATTGTGCAGTAGATGCCTGCAATTTGCTAAGAGAAATGAGGTTGTTCTTTTTTTCTTGGCTACATCTAAACTAAACTCACTTGTGCAGTCTCCAGAGCAGTCCTTATTCAAGGATCCTACCTGTATTACACGATAACCCATTCTCCATGCCCATCTTGATCTCTTACCCACAGAACCAAGATAATGAAGGTAGATAAGGTTTCCATCAATCTCTCAGACTAAACTTAAGAATGAAGAAAGAAAAAGCAATTCATACTCCATCTTCATGCAGTGCCTTCATACCATGATACCCATATAAATAGCTGGAGTGGTTAGGGATTTTCTTGTTTTTAACCCCTAAGGTAACAATGCTGGTATTGATTTCAGAATGTAGATTGCTGTTATACCAATCATTTTATTTATTCTGCTCAATTTTTCAGTGCTAAAATTCCATAGAAACACATAAATTACACTGTAATATGTTAAAATGTATATATATCATCACCTATTATATATCTCTTGCGACTTAGGCTGCTGAGAACTGGCCTTTTCTTCAGGATAAAAATATTATCAATTACAGTCTGCCCACTGACTGGGCAGGAAATGACTATTTGATGGTCCCAAGCACATTTTAACATGGGGAACCAACAGCTTCTCTGGCTGAGAGTAGTTTTAGGTTTGCAGAGAAAGTAAATGAAGAAAGACCTGCAGTAAAATCCTATTGTTTCATTAATCTTTTGAGGTAATATCACTTTCTTCCTTTGTTAATATGTAGTGACATTCCTTAATTTTAGTTTATGGAACTAGAGTCTTTGTGCCATATATCTTTTTCGGGTTTTGTTGGATTTTTTGGTTTGTTTTAAACTGGACACTCTAAAGACTGACAAACGTTTAACCAAAGACGCTAAATATAAGACTATCATATATTTTAAGTTTTGCCTTCCTAATATCCACTTAGACATCTTTTTCTAATATTCATTGTTATCTCTCTATGAACATCTTGACTGCAATGTAAATTTGACCTAACAGGAAAGCTGACTGTTACAATTTAATCTCGTCTCAATTAGAATTTTAACTTGTTCAAATTGGGAATTTAGTAAGATACTAATAAATTTTCACATATTCAGTCTTAGCCCCCATACTCCTGTATTAATTTTCTGAGACTCAAGAAATCAGTTCTAAACCCACAATTATGTTAATTAATATCTCAGATGCATGGAAAGGCAAGTGGGGGGAGGAAACGGAAACTGCTGTACACTGTAAAACATGAAAGAAAATAGCCAGGTGTGCTACCAGCAGACAACTAAGCTAATATTCAGAAACATTATTCACCCAAAAGGCTCAACGCTAGTAAACCACAGTTTGCTATATTTATTACTTGTTTCTTACCAGAAATTCTGTGGAAAATAAACGTGAGAAAGGATCATTAAAAATGTAATAACTTTGTAGATACCTATTAAAAATCACTGTTGTATCTAGGATAGTTTTCTAAACATATTTGTAGTTACTGGAGAGAGGCAGCTCTAGTGAACATTCATGCCCTCCTAAAAAATATATGATTGTAAAATATCAGTAAAATGCCTTTTTGAGGTGTCTGTACTCAACCATTGACTACACATGACTAGGTAAACTTCAAACATGTATTAGGAGACTTAAAATAGATTAATCCCTTTGACAACTCTGTTGTTACACTCCTTGACAGTAGAGAGACATGAAATTCAGAATCTTTAATTTTAAATGCCCAAACTTAACCTACCAGCAAGAAAAAGTACATCTTGCATTATGTTCATAACTATTTAGAGACCCAGTTCTAGATTTTCATCACTTGAAATTTTAGCTTCCATTAAGTATTTAGAACATAAGAACCTGACGAAACAGATCTTACTGACAAAAAGGTACTGTGCTGATTATGAACTGCCTTATGATCTCCTCTGGCATACTTCATTGTCCTAGAATCACAGAATAGTTTAGGTTGGAAGGGACCTTAAAGATCAACTACTTCCACCCCCCCTGCCACAGTCAGGGACACCTTCCACTAGACCAGGTTGCTCAAAGCCTCATCCAGCCTGGCCTTGACACTTCCATGGATGGGGCATCCACAGCTTCTCTGGGCAACCTGTTCCAGTGCCTCACCACCCTCTCTGTGAAAAACTTCTTCCCGATATCTAACCTAAATCTCCCTACTTTCAATTTAAACCCATTATCCCTTGTAAAAAGCCCCCTCCAGCTTCTTTGTAGGCCCCCTTCAGGTACTGGAGGCTGCTATAAGGTCTCCCCAGAGCCTTCTCTTCTCCAGGATGAACAAGCCCAATTCTCTCAGCCATTCATCATAGAAGAGGTGCTCCAGCCCTCTGATCATCTTCGTGGCCTCCTCTGGACTCTTCCCAACAGGTCCATATCCTTCTTATGTTGGAGGCCCCACAGCTGGACGCAGTACTGCAGGTGTGGTCTCACAAGAGCAGAGTAGAGGGGGAGAATCATGTCCCTCTCCCTGCTGGCCACACTTCTCCTGATACACCCCAGGATACGGTTGGCTTTCTGGACTGCCAGCACACACTGCCGGCTCATGTTCAGTTTCTCACCCACCAGTACCTCTAAGCCCTTCTCCTCAGAGGTGTTCTCAATCCATTCTCTACCCAGCCTGTACTTGTACTTGGGATTGTCCTGACCCATGTTCAGGACTTTCCACTTGGCCTCCTTGAACTTCATGAGATTGGCACAGGCCCACCTCTGTAGCCTGTCAAGGTCCCCCTGGGTGGCATTAGAAGGGCTTATTTGTATTACAGCATGTAAAGAAATGCACATATAAATAATTTAGTTGTAACAGAATTGTATTTTATGTGATCTTTACTAATTTAAAGACTTTAGTGATTCTTCACTTTGTTTATTTTGATTTTGGTGATGAGCTTCTCCTAACAAGACAGATATAATGCAAATTACAAGTGCACTCAGTTGAAGAATTGCAGAAGCACTGTACCAGTTGTAACGATAACCAGCATAACTTCTCTACCCTCTCAAAAGTTTTACATTAGTAAAAGCATGTGCTGATCAATAATGTATATGAACTACTAAAATGTAGAAACAGCTGTTGCTGAAATTTTACAAGTTTAATTATAATAATAAATTTGCCCTGATTTACATTTTGTGAAACTCATCTGGCTTTGGTAATGTGAACAGGGTAATAAAGTTTTTAGGACTTTATTTTAACTATAAATTACATTTTTAAATGGGAGAAGAGACAATTGAAAATGTTTGCCATCTGAGGAAAGTTCATTGTGTGAGGCTGCTTATAAAAATAACCTTATTATTGTCTTATACAAATGACATAAAATAATGAAAATATTGACTGCTATATTTTTAATTATATTTATGTTAACATAAACTACATTTATAGTAATTTAATGAGTTACAGAAATATTTCATCAACTAAGATTATTAATTGTATTCAGTAAATTGATGTATGTGTTATCATGTCAATAATCATTCTTCACACTGCATCTTATTGTTGGAGCTGATAATTGCTTTGTAGAAACGCTTTCATCACAGTTACTAGAGCAGATATGCAGTTATGCAGTACCAGGAAGCAGGAAACTTTCCAGTGATCTTCATGAAAAAGAAAGATGTGGTAACAACCCCTTCAGTATTCTGAACCATTAGCATTCTTTAGTACAGTGTATAACCTCAGAAATCAAGCAGGCCACAGCTCTCGTGTAAAGGCAGCAACCTTTTGTCTTGGATGACACAGCCCCCACTGTATTATGACTAACCTCAGGATTTGAATACTTTGGGTTTAATTGTATATACAACAAAAAGGAAAACATACTTCAAAATCCACAGATTTAGCAGCAAATGACCAGCTCTCCATCAGGAATTTTTATACGACAGAGCTTTAAAGGAAGTCAGATTGACACTACTAAAAGAAGAAAAAAGGAAATTTGAACCCTTTTAAACAATCACACTCTAAACCATTGCTCATAGTAACACCATGATGTCAATCTTCGCTTTTATTTGAGTTTGAGGAAATGTAATTAAGATCATATTTTTCCTCAATAAAGCAAATATTAATACATGTAGGCAAAAAATGAATTCTTACAAAGATTCTAAGGACCGCTTGTATTAGCATGGGGGTGGAGGCAAGAAAGGAGGCTCTCGATTTAGGGATGCTGTAAGGGGAGTAGTACATTAGAACATTGCCTCCTGAACTGGTACCAGTGTGTGTAACGAGTATCTGTCACTGACAGCTCACTGGGTTACAATTAATTCTGAATCATCAGTCATGTCTTCTCCTGCAAGCACAGAAAGCAGAAACAGCAGCAGCATTGCCCTTTGAGGATAAGACCTTTTACATGCTATGATTCCAGAAAGCAGCTGTACATCTATTAACACAATGGACACCATAGCTGTCACATTAGATAAATGGATCCATACTGGAAAAGCTGAAAGTGGACATGATTGTCAAGGATAATATGGTTAACCTCATGCATCCTGGGAAAGATGCAATTTCTATATTATTTTAATTTTGAATCTAATATTATTATCCAAATCGATTGCACACACTATAACTTAATTAAAACACCCCTGTTAAAACATATCTGCATCTCTACAAGAAAAGGAACTAGACAATTATGTATTTGCACCGTAAAAACATATGTTTTCTTACTTGGGAATTGGAGTTTTAATTTTTTAGATGCAAACATGTGCTACAGAAAATAAAAACATAACTAAATCCCCAGTTTTTCATTTGGGATTCTGCAGAGAACAATACATATTACAACAAATACTGACTACAAATTCTTCTTCCACCACATATAACACATATGTACATCTACCTTGTAATATTTTATGATGTGAAAGGTTGGAATACTAAATCCACAATGTAAGAACTTTCACTGGTTTAATGGGCTTTTTTGTTTTGATAATGGGCCTTTCATTCCTGTGCCATGTTGTCTACTGGGGCAAATCTCTACTACATGAAATTATAGTCCCAAATAAGACGCGAAATGAAGAGTAAGCATATTAAGGTGTTTCCACACAGAGAGGTTTCTAGAAAAAATATAAAAGATGCTTCAGCAGCTTACACAGTAAGAAATCTAACATCTCATTTATTAACAAACAAGAGGGAAAAGGTGCAAATAATAAGGCATTTTCACATAGAAATCAGATACACAGAGAAGAGAGTGGTACTACCATACTGTAGAAAGAGCAGACACTCTTACAGGTATCTTACTGTGAGAATAAGTAGTTAGAAATGTATTTTCTGCTGGCCTCAAGTCGAAGTCAATTGAGAGCTGCCAAGAATCACTATTACTATTAGACTTCAACAAATTTTCATTATTTTCCACAAATTATGTATGGCATGCTCTTGACACATTAAAAGTTATAACAAAACAAGAACACATTATCTGCTTAGTTTTAGAAAATGGCAGTGTCATGTGTCCCCTTAGACTAGACTGAAAGATAAATTTGATAGGTCCTGTTCATGTTCTGGTCTTGATCTAACCCGATTTGTGGCAGTTAAGATTGATGTTAGCGAACTCACACTCATGAATTTCTTTCTTCTTTCTTTCTTTCTTTCTTTAGTCTAAAATAATAACTTTGCAGTTACATCAACTGATGCTAATAACCATCTATTACTTCTGCTTAGTTTCTACTGGAAATAGATTCACTAAGTCACATACTCAGAATTAGAGACCTTCACACGATCTTGGCCTGTGACTTCTCCAACATTATCTGTCTAGAAAAATGGCAAAAGCAGGATATTGGACAGTTAATTTACACATAAACCATTTAGTGATTGGTGTATATTTCTTTCAAATTTACATACTAGTAAGTTTCTCATTTCACAGAATTTGTTGGATGCCATCACCTTTGATCCCAGTGTTTAAAACTGATGGACTTATTTGTGCACTTTCCATCTAGAGCACATAACCATGTCTATTAATACAGATAACCAAAGACTGCTGACTTTTGAGCCCAATGTTTACTAACATTGTAAGGGTAATTTAGATGTATTTTGCAAATGTTGACTTTTCACTAGGCATACTGACAAGCGCAAACCTTCTGTTTCACATTTTATTTTATGCTACAAAATTAATTTAAATAAAAACAGGAAAAACACAGAGGCACAAAGGAATGCAATTTCACTTCACAAAAATATTGTAAAGGTACACATATGCCCTGTGCATCTTTGTTTTCCAGAGAATATTAAAAAAAAAAGAAGCCTAAAGAGGTTGTATCTAAACCAATGGTTTAGGAGTATTGCTGTTATGTCACAACACATTCTACATTACATTACTAGCTACCTACAGAACAGACAGGACACATTTCTGAGTGAGAATTCAGCATTAGAACAATTACATATATTTTATCTATTTATGGGTATTATTGTTTTAATATCAATTTCTCACACAGTAGTAGGTCAGGATCCTTTCTAATACTGCTATGACAGATGGAAGAAAATGCATGATGATACTTCGAGATTTAAGGTGTTATCAGACTATAGAGTACATCAGAGAGCTCAGTGTCTGTGGAAGTCACCTTATCTCAGTCTTCACAGTGTGACAAGGCATGTAAAGAATGCATCCAAACCCCCTGGTTTGATCTTCATTGTTGACAGATCAGATAAGGAAGTCTGAGATATTTCTACAGGAACTGCAAGTAGGGTGATAACTAGTCAAAAATGGCAGATAACCGTGCCTACTTCAACAAGAGTCTGAAAAAGGAAACATTTTTTTTCAGAGAGAATGAGCAGAGGAAGAAGATACTATTACATTGCAGTTACTAATAATATAAAATACAGTGAAAATAGCAGACAAAACAACTTAACGGGTGAGAAAATCTCTGAAATTGAGACTTTAATACTTGTTCACAGAATATGGAATTTCATTTCTAGAAGGAATAAACATGGGCCCAACTTTGAAGGTAGTAAAGTCACTTGAAAGTTTCTCACTGATATCAGTGGGATTACAGCTGGTCTATCAGCAACCTCACAAGCCCCAAAACTAATGAAATCCCAAGTTTTTCTTGACATCTGTCAATGTTCAGAATGTTTCTGACTTCACCAACCTTTTTAATGTAAATTATATTACTCACAGATATTATCTTCTGTATGAAGACACTCATCATACAAAACATACTTTTTTTGCCTTGTAGTGTTGGATTTTCTTTTCCAGTATGTGCTAACAAGTGTTCATTGGGTATAAAAATTTAAACCCGATTATGGATTCTTAAACAAGCTTTAAGTATATTAAATAATCACTCAGGTTTGACATTAAGTGTTTTGTGTGTCAGTGTTCTGTGTGTGTATGTATTCATGTGCTTTAACTTCTTATAATCAACTGAATATATATTATTTTAATAGCTTATCTCTCTAGTTTCTAAATGGAGATCAAATTCTTATATGTAATTAATGAACTATATATGAAGCATGCCCTCAAATTCTGAATTACACAATGGCTAAAAAAAAATTATGCTGCAGTCAAAGTGAGATCAACATTTCAGTATGAAATGACAGGCATGTTTCACTGAAGGCCAAATCCTGCAGTTATTCTTCAGAGGGCAATGGAGGCCTTGAACTGCAGTAAGGATTTCCAATTTCACCAGTAGGTAATTATTCCATTCATACTTCCATTATGTGAAGACAAAATGGCCAAACTACTGAAGTGTCAAGCATGCAGCCCATTTGGCCAGACCAGTCCTCACGCATATGCAGGTTATAGAATAGTCAGAGAAGTCCCACTCAGCACAGATATATTCCCTTTGCTCCTTAACACAGCACACACATTGCACTGAAGCAGTGTGACAACAGCTGTAACAATGTACTGGAGAAAAACAGCAGATAGGCTAGTTAGATTAGTGGGTTTGGTATCGAGATATCCTGGAATTGGGGAAAACATCAGATAAGACTATATTTGGATAAGTGCTTATCACAATATTGTCTTTTTCCATGGGAACAGTCATAGATAATATTTACTGTCATTAGTTCTATTGAAAGGAATATGCTCAAAATTATTAAATAATTCATTCTGCTTCTAATGCAAACAAGAACTTAAAACATGTATATTAAACAGATCGGAGAAATGCTTTGTGTGCACTTTGGAAAAGACCAGAGGGTATGGGCTTTGGTCTGTAGAGGCAAGGTTATTTATCATTATTTCTTAGGAAAATGCATGGTTCAAAATTTCTAGAATTGGGAAACTAGAAACCCTCTGGATAATACATTTTTAATAGCAGTCTTAATAACAACAGTAAAAGTAACAAAAACAATCCAACATCTAACTGTACATAGTTAACTTCGTAATAAGGAAGCCAAATGCTTCCCACACTAGGAAAAAATTGATATGGTACATGCCTTGGGTTGACAGATGGAAGGGAAAAGAGACAGATGTGCTCTAATTTCTTGGTTTTTTTTTTCTTTCGTCTTTTTTTTTTTTTTTTTCCATAACATGACTATCAGACATAGATGAAACTGCTTACTCAATAATACTGGCTACAGATATCCACCGGAGCAATAATGCCAAATTTCCTTTAGGACTTTGCTCACTAGTATCATTTCAAATGATATTCAATAACAAGCGAAATGACTAACAGCTGGCACTTCCCTTAGAAATAGCGAAACACCAACCAGGTCCAGTGTGTGCCGCCCTTGTAGAAGGGACCATCTGGAATGCTAGCCTGAATCTTAACAATTAAAATCAGGGGCCAGGTCAGACAAGTAGCATCTTAAAGAATTCATGATAGTGAGTTTCTAAGATAAACTGAAAATGACAGAGAAGCCAACATGTGAGAGGATATAAGTAGTCATTCTCACCCAGGGGATGAAGGGTGATCATGTGGTTAAAGGACACAGAGTTAGAAGACTGACTGTGACAGATTTCATGCGCAATAAAATGTAAGTCACTGTAATCAATAGAAAGTTTCCCATTAGACTCAGAATCAGGTACTTGGGGTCTGTCTTCCAGGTATTGAGAACCTCCTGGCAGTGGCCAGCTGCTGTCAGCTGCCAGTGATGTGAAACATTCAACATATTTTGTTTATTGGTAAGTGGGAAAGATCGTTGTCTCTTTTTTTTAGCTAGGCATGATGCTTATAAAAGCTAACATATTTGCAAGTTAATTTGACATGCTCAGATGGCAAATGCTATCCAAAGAATAAATATTTAATTATTTTATAATTTGGGGTAGAATAAATATAATTCCCAATTACTTGATTGTAAAAGGCTTCGCACTGGGCAGGGCAAGGATGGAAGAGAAAATAGGATTGGCACTGTGAGAGGTAATACTCAAATAACACAGAAAAAATGCTGTTCTCTTACAAAATAAACAATGTGATTGAAGACTGGACAAAGTAAACTTAACAAGAGAGCCATGGGAAACTAACAAAGGTAGCAGTAACAGCTCCATATTATTACTATGGTTATGCTATGTGTCCTGATAAATGGATCTGAAAAACAAAAAGCAAGCACCAGAGCTTCCTAAACTTCTTTTCATAAACTATTATACTTTAATCTCCCAATTTCACTTTTATGATTATGAATTTTACTTTAAGATATTCCTTTTCATACTTTGATTTTTAAAACAATAACAAATAGAAATTACACTTATTCCTCCCACTTTAGACATTTCCTTATAAACGTCAGTATTCATCTACCTGCAAACAGGTAGAGCATCTTTGGGAAAATAAACATAGGAAGACCCATTATCAAGTAATAGCAAGAACAGAATAGTTTGTATAAACGTTTCTATTAAATAGTTGTGAAAATACCTAAATGTATGCTTTCCAATAATTACAGGGTTTGTTTTAATCTTAGAAGAGGTCATTAGTCTGTGATATCACTCAGCTCATTGTGTTTTCAGGCTTTAAAGGTATTTTTAAATAAAATTTCTTCAAATCTATAAAAATCATTACTGAAGTGATATGATACCATACAGGAGTAGTCCGAGTGAAACCACAGGAGTATTCATTTATGGAAAATTATGAGTATTTATACATACTACATGATATAGACATTTATCTATGACAATATCCAAATATTGGTTATATAAATAATAGTGTGAAACTCCTCCAAACCAGCAACTCAAAAACTAGTTTACTCAATCCTGCTTTCTGTCTAAACTTGTATATGACAAATGTGTGTGTCTTGCCAGCCTGCAGAATAAATACTTCAAACAGTACCAATGAAAATTTTCACTGGTATCTAGCACAGACCCTCTATTCTTACTTGTGATTGTGTTTAATTTCATATTCAGATGATTAATCAGAGTAAATGTCTTTATTTTCTGCTGGTTTAGCTTCAAGAAATGATCTCTTCTGGTTTTATCCTATTATAAGGATCGTTACAAAAATGGGAAACAATTAACACTGGGTTTAATGCGTGAATGCCATAGAGCTGAAGTAATTGCACTCAAGGTCTGCTAACTTTTTAATCAGGCATTTGGTTGCAAGCTGCTCATGATTGATTCTGAGAAGAACTAACACAATCTAGGCAGCAAAAGCAGGTGTGCCAAAAAAGCAGACATGTTGGCAAAGCCGATGTAAGAGTCTAGGGGTAAAAGAAGCAGAAACTAATGGAAAACTCTTCTTTAAAGATTTTTGCTTGGGATCCAGTCATAACTGAGTGAAATTAATTGAGGCAAATGAGCATAGAAAGAGGTTTTTGACCAAAATAATTAAGAAATATGAACAGCAAAACCACAAAAGCTCAGCTAAGAGAAGACTTGCCAGTCAGAATCTTAGTGAGCAGAATTAATTAGATTGGGGAGTTGAAATTTTCACATGCATTTTGCTAAATAAATAAATAAGGAATACCATGAGAGGTTTCTGGAATTACAATTAGAACACTTACTATTCTCAGCATTTATGCTTTGTTTTGAAAAAAAGAACAGATCCATTTGTATTTCTATTCATTAATTTTTTTTCTCTTTATCTAATAAATCTATTCTCCATAATTAAGAGTCCTGAACTCCGAAGTGCTTACACAGCACAGCACTGAGTGCATTTCTGAATTACGTGTATTGATGAAGACTATGGCTACACACACACATGTCTATAGAATCACAATTATGTTAAAGAAGCAAGTGTATCCACTTGCAAGAATACAATCTAAATTAAAATTGCATGCTTACATCCCTTTTCAAGTGAAAATACCCCTTCCTGGTTCTTACACAATACTACAAGAGTGAATTCCTTTCAGGATTGCCCTTAAGGAAAATTTGATTAGGTTTATATGCTTGCACACCATCTTCGAGATTCATGCATTGTTGGGTTTTGAGGGGTTTTTTATTCATTATCTTTAACTAAATCATCTATGTACATAATTTCAATTATTTTGACACACTTCTACACAAAACCCATAGTTTATATTACCTTATATTGCAGTTCTGCATCAGAATTTTGACCAAACTCTCAATATTTTAGAAATAGAAAACTGTATTGCTAATAAGATTCTGACTCTTGTTAATGAAAATCAGGGAAGAATCTCACATATGAAGCAGTCAGAACCATCCATCTTGGAAACCATCCCGACACACACACAGAGTAGGTAATGTAAGGGGTTTGAAAGGTTTATTTCACAAATATCTCTGACAAACTCGTACAAATAACACTTTTTTGATGTCTGACAAGAAACAGGACTGAGTGGAAACCCCATTCCTAAAACAATTGCTAAATAATCCTAATCCTTCTGCCTAGCAACAATTTCCCTGTAAAATCCAGAAATAGGTTTCCTATGGTTTAGGTACACTTCGGTGAAGAAATGACTAATATGTCAGCTTCCATGCTTTGCCATTTTTGAGGCAAAATTGTCTAAAGACAATTTAGAACCAGACTAATATGTTAAAAGTAGGGCATCTAAACATTGCTCTAAACCCTTGCTGTTTGTTTTTTTGGGGGGGTCTTTTGGTGTTTGTTTTTTTGTGCTGTGGATTTTTGGGGTTTGGGTTTTTTTTTTCCCCTCCAGATAAGTAACTCCTTCCAAGTACCAGATGTATTAATTAACTTAGAGAATCTCAGTATACAGATGTCCACATCAAAACATGAGGCTCCAACAGCATCACTTCATATTCTTTTATAATTGGTTGAGTACTGAAGTGGTAGGATATCAGCAGCTTTAATCATTGGCCTATTTGCTTTAATCAATAGCATCATCTATTCTTAAATTGTTTACCAATGCTTGAAAACAGCAAATTGCAGCAGCTTGGGCCCCAGCAGAGCAAAACAGCAAGGATAGCTTCTAACTGTGTCAGATGACCCACGATGCCGAAGAGTTTTTTCCCTCTTCCAATGCGTAAATGTCAGTGATTATGCAAAGCAATACCTAGTTCACAGCCACTATCACTCCTTGGAATAAGTAGGGAAGAACAGTCACATATTTGTGAATCTGCCAACAACCCAATGACAGCTTTCTCTCCATCACCTTCCTTATAACAGCTACCACTCAGTGTCTCTACTACCTGTCATCTGCAGGTGAAGGGTTTCACAGAAATGAAAGGCAGTGGTCTGGCACAGGGTGACCCACACACTCTCACAAAGAGACCCTTAGTCATAAAGGCCTTTCACATCTCTCTGATCTGGGAGCAATTCAGGATAGATGCCAGAAGTAAGAACAAAGAATCCAGCATTTGAAAATTTCCTCAGTGGCTTAATGCCACTGCTGAGATGGCTTTTGCCAGATTAAACAGACATGGTCCTTTAGACCCTAAATATTGCTCTGAAACTAATTTCCCAAGCATTGTCCAGAGTTTAACAGGGGTTGGGATACCAACAATCAAACTTTGAAGCAATTCTTCAAATTCCAGTGGAGTTGGCTGCAGAGAGAGCTAGAATATTCAAGTCATTTCAGGCCAAGGAGAGAGGGCAGTTTGATTTCTTTCCAATTGTTGTTTTTAAAGGGCTTGGACAAAGCAATTCCAACACAACAGCTTATTTCTAAAACACTTCAAAGTAAAGGATGGGGGGAGGGTGGGGGGGTAGTGAACTAGCTGATATTTTTTAATGGTGCCTACATTCAGAAGCACAGCATTCTGACACTTTAGGAGAGCACTACAGGAGCTGCAATACATTAGTGAAGCCTGACAGGGTAAAGATCTTCCTTCACTTGCCATTTTGTTTTGAAGTGACAAGAAAGCTACAGCCAATAGAGGATTTCAAGATGAGGATTCTATCTGATACTCACGTGAAGGATTGTTGTATGAAATCCTCTAGTGATGTCAATAATACATACCACAACTGTGTATAGGCAGAAAAAAAACTTTTACAAATCTTAGAAGAAGCATATTTTGAAACTGGCTAATGTTTTAGCTTCCTACATGCCAAAACTCACCTAGATAATTCCTCCAAGACACACTCAAAACTTAAAAGAGCCCATTTGCCTATCTACATTCATTCAGTTGAATACTCAGCAGGATCACTTTCTTGTGATGTTTCTAGTACTTGGGTTAATTTCATTACACTCTGTGAGATATTCATCATAAAGAAATATCAGGATATCAAAATGCAATGTAATACTTAATTCCAGTCCACTTATATGGGTGAATCAAATTAATGTCAATCTGGAAATTTGCTCTGAGATATTAGTGAATATATTCACTCCTTCCAGGCTCTTATCAGCTTCTGCAGAATCTAAGCTTTTAAAAAATTCTGAAAAGAAGGCCTCAAAACTATAAACTGAATGAAGGCAATGCAGTGCTTGCTTAGTAAATCAGCAGACAGGCAGCTGGAGTGCTACTGCTGTAACTCAAAGATTTGACAGGCTACAGCAGAGTTAAAACTGACAAGAGTCTTTTGTCATATTTTCCTGCTGCTATTCAAAACTCTCTGAGCAGTAGGAGACTGACGAGAAGGAGGTTAATTTTGCTCTGCAGCAGTTTAGACTATGGAAGACTGAAGAAAGTAAACACTATAGGACTGCCTCATTCCTGCAAATTGCAGCACATGTGATTTGGGGGAGGTGAGTTAGTAAGGCAGCTACTTTTTCAAACAGATTTCATAATGTCTTTAAATATGTTTTGTTGGGGGTTTTTTTATATTTCTTGATTTCTCTCCTTTTCACAGTAAAAATCCAGGAAACAAGCCCAAATATAATTTTTAATGCATTGCATTTTTCCAAAATACAGTCATTTATGGAGCAACAACACCTTATTTCATCTTTCGGAGCAATACGTAAGAAGCAATAGTTGGGCTACCATGGGACATGAGCTAGACCTCTGCAGAGGATGCAAGGCATGTACACTGTGACTAGGGAAGCGGCAGGAAAGCTAAGTCTAGAAATAAAAGCAGAATAGGACAGATAGATAACTGAAACTGGGCAGAAAGAGGAAGACTGTAGTCAGAGAAGCAGTCTGAAACTTGTAGGTAGGAAAGAAGAATGAAATGAAAGGCAGCACAAAGATAGTGGATAAGACCAAGGCTGCACAACAAGCCAAGTACAAAATCCGAACAGATATCAATTCTCATTCACCAGTGGGAGAAGAGGAAGGTGGTGAAAGCAAGCAGGTATTACAAGGAGTTGGTAGAAAAGTCCCCAGCCGGCCTGCAGTTAGGACTAGGTAATGGATGGAAGAGACAAGAAGTCCACTGAGAAAAGAACTGCCTAAGAGAAAACACTCCCTGATTGAGTGCAATAGGACAAAACTCCTGGGAATGAACGAAAATTTAGTGATCAGTACTATTATAGCTATCAGAAATGGATCATTTGTTTCAAAACTGGGTATTAAAAGATAAAGGTTAAAGGTTAAAGGATCAACATTAAAAAATGTCCCCTGGAAAAGCTATATGATGAATCCCACTCTGAATTAGATTTTGTCCTTGCCTTCACCATACAAAATGTGTAGATGGCACTAGGGGAGCTGTTTCACTTACTGCAAATGACCAGTTAGGGTGAAAAGAATAGTTGTCATGTCAGCTGAGAGACATGGGCATTTTCCAAGGATGCCATGTTAAAGACATCATCCTTAAGATAGGATGAATCACCTCCTTTCAGCACCACTTACTTTGCATTGACTAAAACCAATGTCTGCATGACCTCCTTCCTCTAAGTAGGATGAAATGCTGCTGAAGCCAGGTAATTTCACCTTTAGTTTCTGTTCTTTATTTCCTGAATGGTTAATTTAGGGTCTGAGAGTGGAGATCACGCATACAACAGTGGCTTATGCTCCACTTCTTCAAAGACACAAAGGATACTAATAACCTTTTGATTCTGCACTGAAGAATAAATGTGTTAATATTTGCAAGGTATTCAGATACAGTAGTGACAAATGTCATAGCAAATACCATGAGGAAACTAATAGCTCTGCCTTCAAAACAGGATATGAACACTGCCATGAAGAACATCAACATATAGTGAACAAGAAGGAGGAAGGCAAATACTGAGGTTATCTCATTAACTTGGACTGAATAGTTTCTGCACTGAATAGGACCAAGATTCTGTGAAAATGACTGATATATGATTAGGTAATTAAAGACTGTATTGTAATTCCCACACACAGGCGGGCTGAATTGAATTTTCAGTAGCAACATTAATACCGACTTCTGGGTGCCAGATTCTGCAACATTAAAGTAATGACTAAAGATACTTTGTTCTTAGTGGATATACCATGGCAACTTGCAAATAGGTAAAGAGAGAGGAAGTCTTGCCAAGACATCCACACAAGTATGAGATATAGTCCTGCTAGGGGGAAGAAGATCAATGTAATTAGAAATAAAATCTATGCTTCCCTTACAACTTTTTTTTCAATCATCTTTGCCAAACCTTTTTAAATCTTTTGAAAATGTGGTTCAATTTTTTTCCTGTTTGTTTTATTTATATCCTCCTTATCCTAGCCTCGGAGTTTTAATTGCTTCTCTTTATGAATTAAAAAAAAACCCTGACATAACAAAAGACATTCGAGTTCCTGTTTTTCACTCTTCCTGTTAAAGCCATCACCAGAAAACATTATATTTGACCATGCTTCCATTAAACCACATGCACATTTGCTTGACATTCCCTCAAATTTTTCAGCACTCACTTTTTAGTTTCTATTTATAAGTCTCATGGATTGCAGACTGAAATGCTTCCACAGAGGCATACTTGGCTCAATTTGTATGCTAGTCTAACCGGCAAGAAACAACAACAGTGTTCAGGACTGACTCTCTCCTCTCTTTGGAGAGAAAGCGGCTGTGAAAATTGAACCTATGCATGCAGTCATTGAGAAATCTGAAAGTGCTGTGATTGGAAGTGACAATATAGCTTGCTTAGCGAGGATTTGCTTTGAATGTGCAGCTTCAGAATTATTTACTAATTAAAAATGTTTTACCACGGAGAGGCCCGTTGAGATTTGCCTCTTGTTTCCTAGGGTGCAGAAGCGTGAAATCATGGATGAATGAGCTATAGCACCATAATTTGCTTCTGTCAGTTTAAATGAAAAGGTCTGAAATGAACTGGTGAAATTAGTTCAGAATATTTTTACCCACCAGTAAATGCAATTTAATTTTATGGTAAACAGTAAAAGTATACCCACCTTTCACAAACTTCTAAGCTTACACTTAACAGCAGAATTATTTGCCCTATATCCTATTTGATGCCCTCTTTAGACTGGGGAAATCAAGGTATGAACCAATTGACATCAAATTCCCAATACCTAGCATTGAGAAGAGTATGCTGCTTGCATGTGGATAAGGCCAAAATTCACCTATGCGCACGGACAGCACCTACTCTCCCCTCCTCCCCCACACACAGTAAGCTGAGGCTGTCTTATTCTGATTTTTACCATGCTGAAGCAGATAGCAGGTAGAAAGAAAGACCTTAACTATTGGGGTGGAAGAAAGAAAGGACGCTTTCTGGCAGTAACAGATACACATGTGACTAAAGAGAACTAGTATCAGTCTTGCTAATAGAATAAAGTCACTCAACTGTGAAATGACTCATAATTAGGATGACCTCATTCAAAACCCAGTTACAGCAAGATATTCGATAAGCAAATCCAAATCATCACTTCAGTTCTTTAAAGACAGATAGCATGCAGTATCCATCTGTTAAGAGATACCACCTGCTCTAGAAACTCACTACATCACCTCAAGTATTAAGCAGGAAAGTCAATTAAGTCGATTCATGTGCAAGAGGACCTTCATGGAGAGTGAGCAATTGTTCTCTGCTTCCTGGTATCTCATCCCAGCAAGGAAGAAACAGGACAACTCCAAAACAACTTCATCTGTTGCCTGTCAGACTCCACCTCCACCTCTTGATATAGGAGGCACTGAACAAACGCAACACAGTCTGTAAAAAAAGTGGGTTGTCTTTTGCTATCAACACAAGGTCATTAGTTTCTGTGTCATACCCAGAAATAAATCTAATTAAAGTTCTTTTTGTGTTCCTCTGACTGAAGGCTAAATTTTATTTTCCTAAACCCCCCATCACCTCAAAACGCTCAGTTACCAGCATGTTGTAACATTTCAGCCAAAACCTAATAATAAATTACATACATAAACTGTGATTGCCAATATATGCATGTTTACCAAAATACAAGTTTCAGCTATAAAGAGGCTATACTCTGATTCAGACTACCTCTATAGCTGGAAATTAGTATCTTCACAATGGGTTAACTATTTCCTTGCGGTCAGCAATCATGAGAAGAAAACCTAATATGCTATCTGGGCAGACAATGGCAAAGGGCTATTAGTAAATGTAAAATCATGTTTATAGGGAAGCGAGAGAGATTTCTTCAAGAAGATTCAGAGGTCTATATCACAACTGATTTACACTTACAGAATGCCTCAGTGAGCTTTAAATCTTACAAATGTAAGGTGAGGTTGGATATAAAAGCCACATACATCCCAAAACCTCTCCAGTGAAGACACAGTTAAGCGACATAAGGCTGACATAAGAAGTGAATCCCAATTAAATAGCTGCAAAGTGATTTTGTAGCCTGATGCCTGCTAAATACAAAGAGTGACAAAAAACCTCTCATCACTGAAAGAGCTGATAGGGAAATCACTCTTCCTGGAATCTAAGAGGTAGTGTGCCAGGCTGAGTAACTTCTGCAAAATATGGCAAGACTGGCTTATTTTATTGATGGTGTTTGATTAGGGGAGGATGTGGTTCTCTTAGTGTGACATTGCTAGGGAAACCCTTAAAACCCCTGATTGATATCAGTAAAGCTAAAAAAACAAAAGGAGCTTTAATGTGTCTTTCAATGATATTAATTCTCTTTAGCTGGATAAGATTTCCCTATGTGTAAGCGTAAGATTTCTCTACCTGCATCCTGGTGCGCTTATATAAATAGAAATCAACATTTAATTTTAATGTGTTGGTAAAAATGTGGTTCAGTCTTCAAGTTTTATGTGCAATTTTTTATGTAGCTCTTTTTTCTTTCTTTTTGGATAGTGACAAATACGAATAATGCTGAATTGCCTGAAAAAAAAAAAAAAAGGAAAAAAACCCCAACCCAAACCTAAAGATCTCCAAATCTCCCACATTTATACTTTTAGTTTCTTCTGATAGTAAGAGATTCACAGTCTCTTGGTCTATATGGGTGCTCAGGGAAAGTTTTGTGTTTCCGAAAGATATTTACCTGTGTTTGATAACATAAATGTGTTGGATTATTTTTCCCTAAACAATTTATTTTGGCTAGGACAGTATTCTATTTTAATCTCTAGTTCCTAAGAATGTTATAATCTCCATCTGAAGAATTCTGTGGATTTAGAACTTGCATTTGCACGTAGGAACTGACCTACGGGGAAATGAATTTGCTAGTTCCTTGTTATTTTGCAATTTTCTGATTGCTTTCCTTATTTAGACTCTGTCACATAAAATAATGATATTTTAAGTAATTTTTCTCTCTAGATTGCTTTCTCTTGGTCTTTATATCCAGGCACTGCCTAAATTTTAAGGACTCTGCTTGACATAATGAGACATTTCTCAGCGATGCTGGCATAACTAAAACCCCCATCCATCTTTGTATCTCATACCTAGATTACAGCAACATCTGTTCCTTACACTTCCATTCAGAATACTGTCACAAAGATCATCTGACTACATTATCCTTACCTATGTTTAAATGATGGTACATAAAAATTTGAGTTAAAAATGTTAGAAAATAATAAAACTTATCCACAAAATTCTTCTCCCCTAAACGCATGTCTGTTGATCTTCCTAAGATACCAGGCCCTTCCTGTTACTGCGCAAGGGCAGCAGAGCTAGTGTTGCAGCGTCCCACATCACAAGGCCTACCTGCTGAGTAAATCTTCAAAGCAATAGCAAAAGCAGGCGGGCTGCTCAGTGAAGGAGAGGGCATGGGGAAAAGGATGACAACAGCTGGAGTGAAATGCAAGGCTGATGCCTCTCTACATATGTCACGAGCTAGATCTGTTTTTCAGTTATCTTTAGTATGCCTCTCTACGTCTGAGAGTAGCAGTTGTTTTCCTGTCGGGAATATGCATACAGAAAGCAGGCATATTTCCACACAAGCAAAATTATCCCACCTCTGAAGCATTTTCTAATTAGCTTCTACTCCACAGGAGTTTTTCAGCAAACTTCAATGGAGCCTCCACTTCCAGCCTGCTGTGACTGAAACACAGTGTTCAACCTGTCATCAAGGACATGCAACCCTCTCCTCAAGCAGCATTTTTCACTGGAATATATATAGGGTGCAGGATAACACAGACACAGGTTCAGACCCTTTTGGAAACCCACTTACATTCTGGTTTCTAGAAATTCCTTAACTTGGTGGCCATAAAGGACCCTGTCCCTTACCTGAGTGCCAGTAAGAAACCTTTTCAAGAGGAACTGTATGTAGCTAAACTGAAACCAAATGACTGAGAAAGAATTAACTTCCTCCATATGTAACAGTTCTCATTCCTGAGACCAAAACCTGAGAGCTTTTCATTCAGTCGAGCCACACTCTTGAATGTACTTCTTTCAAGTACAAGTTTACTTTCCACCAGTTTTCTTTTGTTATAAAAATTGCTGGAAATAACATTAAGTGCAGCTATTTCAGACTCCTTTGCTGCTGCTCTTCTCTGGCAAGTAGCAGCAGGCTAAGTCTCTTTACAGCACTGGGATGCTCACAGTCAGTCTCATTCTCAGGCTGCAGCCAAGCAGAAGGTTTAGTTCAGCATTTATCACCATGATCTGTGACACTGGTACTAGCTTTATCATATTTCAGGAGTCTACATAGTTTCATATGGTTTAAGGTGAGAGGGGACTATTAGATCATCTGCTCTGACCTCCCATACATCATAAACCATTAAGCTTCACCCACAAGCTCTTAAATTAAGCCCAAAGACTTTAGTTAGCACTTCAGTTCTCAGAAGGCTAAGCTTTTTGCCAAAGGCAGACAGAAAATGAGAAAAACAGATGCTACCAATCCAAACTCCTCTGCAATGGCAGACAATTGATTAAGTGAGATAAGTGATTTATGCACACCTTCTCTGGTGGTAAAAACGCATTTGCTGTAGTGGCTAAAAATTGGGAAACATGAATTTTGTACCCTGCTCTGGTTGCAGATTTCAGACAAGCCTCTCCCCCTTTGTTTGGCCCAGGTTCTAATTTCTTAAATAGTTGTAATTAAAATTTCCTTTCTAAAAGCTTATTATGACGTTGTTCATGAGACAGACTTACTAAGTACTTATGTAAATCTCTTGTCTTTCTTTAAATAATGCTTAGTTAGGGAAAGTCTGACTATCACAACCCTTTAGTATATCATTGATGTTTGCTATTCTGTTTCTTAATTCAAATCTTCTGCTACTTCCACGAGTCCACGAGGCACTAAGTGCAAGGTCTTCTGGTTCTGCACTCTGCCTTTACCTGTCTGTTAATGTCACAGTTCACTAATAACTGTGACTAAAAATGAGAAGGTCCATTCATTCCATCTAAATTTAAACCCCACAGGAAGGGGAAGAGAAAATGCAGGTAGAGGATTGATATAGAATTACTGTATTATGATAAGAGCTATTCAAGGTTAGCAGCGCAATTTCACCTTCTAGTAATTCATGCTGAAGGAAAGAGGCAGCACAAACTGAAAGGGCTGTTCTGCATACACCTTACTTTAAAAATGGCAGTCTAATTACTTCTACAAGTAACTTTTTAAAGTTTATATTAAACACGTATTTTGGAGAAAAAGAAAATGTTGGGAGCATTTTCTACTGGAAACGTGAAACAGCTCAGAATGTTATAATTTTGCTGAAATTTTGTTTCAAAGAAGCAAAAAGCTGACGATGTCAACTATCTTTAATCCTTTCTTCTGAAATTACTATTCATAGAATTGAAAGAGATCTACTAGGTTAGCAAATCCAAAACCATGCTGCTAGAGGCAGCCATGAAATGTCATCCTGTTCTACTTTCTATTTATATTATTCTGTGTATTACAGTACCAAATAAAATTTAAATAAAAGTGATTAATCTGAAATTATTTTTTTTAAATCCCTTCATATGAATTTTCAGATTTAGTTTCAATTCAGAAGGAAGACACATTTCAAAAGCTTGAGATTGTTCATGAAAAAAAAAAAGGCCTTCAAAAAGCTCTAATAAAAAATGCTTGTTATAAGAAGGCTGCCATTTATAAGATTTCTTCCAGTGCTCCAAAAATTCCTTCAAATAAATCTGACAGGACAGCAAACAGGAGAAAGAATTGGTAGCAAACAGTAAGTGCAGTTCCCACTGTTCATCTGAGAAGTAAAACCAGCAGAGAAACAGTACGTAGGTCTGGTATGAGCACTGCAATAAAAGTACAAAAGTCAACTCAGCAGGGTATGCTACCACCTCCATTCCTGCCTAGGTTGGTTCCATGCAGGAATCCCTGCACACAGAAGTTAGAACACACTCCGTTTTCTATGGCCACAGTGTGCATCTGACAGTTTCTGCATGCCACACACTTCAGACTACCAGCTGTTCTTTTATGCTAAACTCTACCTACACCATACAGGCCTGTGAAAAAAAACCCATTGAATTTACTATCAGCCAAACTTCCTTTTAAGCCACGGGGGGCACCATGTTTAATAGATGCCAAAGCTTCTAAGCTGTGGCATTCAAAGCGCTCACATCTGGAGGAAGCATGCAGTATTGTTCTTTCCTCATTTTATACTTCTATTTTTATCTTCATGCAACGTTGCTGAGAGAAGTATTGCAAAGCTAATGAGTAATGAATGAAAGGGAAAGTGAGCAGGTGTAAAATCTATTTTGCTTGTTGGTGCATGAAAATATTTTGTATAAATAAAATGTTTTATACCTTTTCTTCTTTGCAACGAATTCAGAATTCTAGCATGCAGAAATGTAATCCTTGATCGAAAAAAGTGAAGCATAACTGGAATATGTAAAAACAGCTTGGGCAATATTGCTTTTGGATCAGCGTTGAACTCTATTCTGAAAACAGCAGTAATGATCCAATTGTTTGATGCAAAAGTCACACAAAGAAATGCCTGTATGCCCTGCAACTACAAAGTCTTGTGGGTTTTAGCAGTCTGCTTAAATTCTGATGCTCCTGGATATCAAAGATAAGAATTATACATCGTAAGATGTTTTTGTGTCAGTGTTAAACTAACACACCTAAATCTATCTTGCTTCCCAAAGTAGTTTGCAATAAGTAACTTTGTCTTCAATTATATATTCAGATGGGAATCTCATTTTACATTTTATTCATCAACAGAAGAGATAAAAGCAGTTAGAAAATACTTGATAGCAGAGTTTTATTGCAACAGTAAATCATACCTCTGCTATAAAAGTTGAGGGAAGCATTATGTGAGGTTGTGTTACACTCCAGGATTTTATAGCCTTGAAAAAATCAGCAATAAATTTGAATAAGGCTGAGGAGGAAAGCAGCTGGAGATGCAAAAGAGAAGTGACACCTTTATACTGTACTTCTATTTACCGTTTATCTGTCATTTTTTCCTCCACATCTTGAGATTAGAAATCTTTTTTTGCATAGATAAAATGTCAGTGACAACTTTCTATTTTAACATCTTAGGCTGTCGATGACACTTTAATAACTTCCAAAGAACTTCTAAGTATTCTGTTTCTTTCTTGGTAGAGAAATGAGAAATATAGGAGGCAAAAATGCAGATTGAATACTGTATCACTGCTTCCTTTTTTTAGGTAATTAAAACTATTGTAGATTAAAAAAATAACCAACAGCTTGGAATTGTTTGTTATAAATAATAGAAATTAATATGGATTACTCCAATTACAACATTTTTTGTATAAAAATAGAATTGCTAGCTCATATGCATCCCTGTTAGAGCTAGAGCAAATTCCACTACTTTTTATTATTAGAAATAAAGATACTAAAACCTGTGGATAATATGAAGTTTGATATTGACTAGTTGTTTTGTTTTCCAGAGGGGCAGGTTGCAACACCTTTCACGTAATACTAGTAAATCACTTCAAAATCTAACCCTGTGCTAAACTATAGTCATAATCCTCTTCTCAATAGTTCCAGAGCCTATAATGCTAACAGTGAATTTAATAAAGCATTTAGATACCTCTGTACCTAAGGGTCAGTAAGCGTTTCTTTTCTAAATTCCTAATCTCACAGGTTTATAATTTACAAATCCTTCTGTGCTAAAGATACTCTCATCTATGGGTATTTCTGAAGCACTAGAAAATTCATGGCATAACACAAAATCTTACATTTCCCACTGTCTCAAGTTACATTTGAAACTAAATTTCAAAAAGTTATTGCAACAGATTGAGTTATTGTCTCTTTCAAGTAGTTAAAATAAAATGAATGCACTCTAAATATCCTTAAAGTCAGATTATTTTTTTTTTTCATCCTTTTACAGGGAAAATTTTTTCCATCCCTTATGCACAGAAAAATCCCCAATTTGTCAATATATTCTACAACCAGCTTTGTTGTATAACTGGGACTTCTATATAAAAGCATATCCCGTTTCCGTTTCTCCTGTAGGAATTATGAAATGTAAAGGAATTGAAGAGGCCACTCTCTGTGGATAGCCCTTTGTGTAGTTTTAAATCAGTTAGTTAGTCTAAAGCTTTACTACCTGTCCCTCACTTCTGCAATATATAAATTCCTACTATAAAAATAAAACATCATCATCATATTTGGCAACTTATGAAGTAAAATGCTGTGGCTGGAATGTAGAAGTTCCTAAAATAAGCTTGAAAGGTATTATCAGGTTACTAAAATGAAAGAAAAAGTCTGTTTGGTTTGGGTTTTTTTCATCCTAGCAATGGCTGTCCAAGTGTGGTCAGAGGAGATCATTCAGAGCAGTCCTCAGCTAAGAATCCTTTAAGAATTTAATTGTTCTTGTTTCAGTGTAGAGACTGATGAATATCTTGTGGAACTATTGAAATGCTATAAGCAAATGTCACTGTCTCTACAGTGAATCACACTGTATAGGGGCTGTTTTCCATTCCTATACTGTGAATGAGAAAATTTAACCCATTTTACCACTGGCAGCTAAACAATGTGAAACTTCTGGAGCAGTATGTATCTCAGCTAGCAAAAATAATTAAAATTAATGATCCAATCTCAGTTAATTGTCTATACCTAGTTCAATGTAACTAACATTTTCCAAAAATTCATTATAAAAAAATAAACAGTTTATGATGAATTTGTATGCAGATAATCACCTAAAATGGTGATATTAGCAGCCTGTGGACGTGCCTATATCTTTCTACATCAGAACATTGTAAGGGGCCTAATTTTTCAAACAGTTAAATCTGTTAAAGGCTAGCCCTCTGCCCACAGTATTCAAGGTGTATGTCAACAAGATGCAATTTTATTGATAACTGGATTGTTTCTGTGGTGGTTATTTAAAAAAAAATAATTTACTAATACATAATAGAAAGCGAAAAATAACCATTTTGTATTGAAAGTTACATTTACACGTTTGACATCTCACTAAACCAGTGCTTCAAAAGACTGTGAAAAGTCAAGAATAAGTTATTTTTCAATCCTGAGGAAAAAAGCATGCAAGTTGTCAATCTTCTGGTTTTAATAGCAAATCCTGAATTTTCTAAATTAATTTATTCATTTTTGCAACCAACTGTCTACTGTTGCTGTCAAAACTGATTCAGGTTCTCTGAGTGCTCAGAAATCTTATCTGTGACACTGTAAATTTTTAACTCTTTCAGACAAGCAAGTGAGGAACACCTGTATGGGTACTACTTCTAATAAACTGGACTCTTGATTTAAAGAAAGGCACAAAAAAGCCTAAACATTGAAAGAGGAGGGTAGCATGGTAACACAGGTCTCTAGCCTTCTTTCAGGGCACTCGGTGGGGGGTTTGACTGCAGAACTGCAATGTCAGGTACTGAAGTTAACTTTTCTTTCAGCTAAGCTCTTTGATGATACTCAGACACAGCTGTCAAAGTTTAGAGAATGGTGTGATCAATCTATTTCAGTCCTGAAATCTTAAGAATCAGAAGTTAAGTGGAAATTAGACATCCTGGATAACTTACCCTTGAGTTTTCATTCAGAAACAAAAGTAGTTAGAGAGAGAAACAGGCATCTCTATGGAACAGTGCTTCTATTTTATCTCCTCTGACCACAGAAAAATGACTTTTCTAAGGTGTGGGACTTAGATGTTTCAAGTAAGGTAGAATAAATTTTTTCCTAGGAAGAAAAATCACCTTGCTCACCTTTCCAAGCTACTTGCTGGTTGAGGATTTGAAGCAGTGGTGATGGCAGTGAAAAAAATATCTTCTCCTTTAGATTAAAAACCCACTTAATCCTTATGTATGTAATTCTACATTATGTTAACATTAATTTGAATTTAAATGAAATTCTCAACATCTGGTTTTGAATGTGCTTATTTATGAAAACAGAAACATAAAATTGCATGCAAAGCTACAGTATACACACATAGCACTCAGCTAAGAGAATAGCTCTTCTGACACATATATAAAAAATAGATAATGCATACTTATCTCACAAAAATATTTGAGGATTGATGTTTGCAAACCCCTCAGAAAAAGTTTCTAATTATGTTCTGAAAAAAACCCTGCTTTGTCACATTCATCACGATCCACAAAAGTAGAGCATATCATGAATGTTAGTTAACTACGATAATTTCTGGGTTTTAATACTGTCCTCTGACTATGCCTCATCTGTCTTCTAACGCTACGGTGCTACGAGCCAATCACAGAAATGCGTAGATCAATTATTTTAACCAGGTGATGCAATGCAGTCATTACTGACTGGTAAGTCTTCAACACAGCCCTGATATTCTGTGTAAAATTCATTTCTAGTGAGTCATTTACTACAGGTACCTTACAATTTTGATTCATTCTACCACGCAACTTGAACCACAGAAGCGAGACCTAAACTAGGAGTCTATTTAATCTAGGCTATCGACCCGGGTGCCTCAATTAACTGCCAGAAATGAAAGCATGAACCTTCAATTTGTTGTAATGGCAATCCAGATTTATCTTATTGCAGGGTTGGATCCATGCAGGAAGATATCATCCATATATGATCAAGCATGCAAGTACCTGGGAATTTGGTTCTCAATGATTTTTCTGAGTCTCTGTGAATAGCATAAAAAATATTATTCCAAAATTTGCCACATTGCCTTTTAACATTTTCTATGAAAAACTAATTAATGGCACTGAAGCATTATAAAAGAGATGTGGCTTTGGATTATATAAATAATACACACAGCTACATAAATTCTTCAGTAGTCTTAGAGAACGAACCAGTTATAAACACCTTCAGTAAAAATTAGGCTCAGTAGGTACACACTTCCTGAGAGGATACCACTCAGAACATGCACATTCTCTCAGGTGCTGCAGCACTGAAGAATTTTAGAATTAGAGGCTGCAGAAGTTGTGCCCAAGAAAATACTGGTTTATTTTCAGGGTTTCTTTGGATAGGTAAATAATTGCTTCTAGCCACATTTTATCTATGGGACACATCCATAAAATGATACCACAATAGTAATTATAATTTTCTGTTCATTTTAATTACATTTGAAAAGCTTTTGTAGCTCACTAAATGAGCCACTTGGACTCTTTCTGCCTGGTTAGCAACTACCAGGAAGTAACAATGTACAGCAGGGATAGTCTAATTACTGCCAAAACCAAAGGTCACCTAATTCCAGGCAATGCAAATAGACTAATTATATTGTTTCTTAAGGAGTCTTCCAGACATGTGTCAATCAGCAAAAATAGCAAATAGCAGAATAAAAAGTCCTATACCAGCATAAATTCTACATATTTCCATTTAGAATAATTCAGTGAAATGACACTACATGAAATTGGTTGATAGGGAATTTAATTACTATGCTTTATAAAAAGGAAACCATGGGATATTAAAAAAATTGGAAACTCTTTCCATGACCTTTAATAATTAGTGTTTCATAATTATGTACATGCAGGCTGTAGTTACTTTAAAAAAAAAAAAAACCCCACACACCACACACACCCCCCCTCCCCAGCAAGCCACACATTACAGATGCTTTCATTTTTATTCTAAATAAGGAAACATCCTACTGGACCAATATTTTTCATTCTTGATCTGGAGGAAAGGAAAAAAGAAAAACATACACATAAATTATACATTACAACTTTCTGACTTCTGCTTTTATGATTACTTGAGTTCTGTGTACATTATCTTTAAATTTTTATTTAACACCTTTGGAAAAATTGCACTAGCTATTGGTGACACACATACCCAAATCAGCAACAGATTTTCATTGTTTTCACCACATAATTTCAAACAAAATCTCTTATTAAACAACAGTTTTAGCTGTTTTAGCACTTAGTTGTTTAGATTGTTTTAGATTAAAACAATCGCCATTCCCGATTTGAAAATTCTTTCAGAAAAATCTATCATCCCCAGCAACAGAGAGAGCTCAGTGCCATCACACCATACTAACACTATATTATTCCACCATACTGGCAACATGGTCATTAACAACAAGAATTACAAAATTAACAAATTGTAATGCAAGACTCTGTTGAACAAGCAGTCAAGCCTGTGAATGCTATACATGGTGTGATATTCAGCTATCTATCATTAACTGAAAGTGCCTCCTATCCTGCTTTCAAGCATATGCACAAGTAACAAACCATCCACTGGCTCCTGTGGGATGATACTGAAAACCAGCATCAGCTCTGAGCTCACTCCTTAATTCTCCAGCATGAACTTTATCAGAAACAGCACTGAAATTTCCTGGCGTACCGCACGTGTTTTAATTCTACCTTTCAAAGCTACTTAGAAATGCCATCTTTACTTAGAAATGAGGCTCACAAAGGCTTTGAAGCTGCTGATAGGCAGCATGTATTGGTCCACAGTATCAGCAAAGCCTGTTTCAGAGAGCTGGAGAAGTCAAACCCTGAAATGCTGAGGAAGAAGCGCAGAACATGAGAGGGTGCAGTCCATCCTGTCTCAAGGGCTGTCAAAAGGAAGCGTAAAAGAAACAAAAGAAAACAAAACACCCCACTCGCTATTCCTGGTATTCTCTAATTTGTCAGTGCATAGGCTATTTTGAAACCAAATGATAGAAAAATGGTACCAGCAAAACCCATAATACCCAGGAGAACTGCTAACTTGTTAGCTTCATCTGCAGCTGACATTTAAATGTGGGTTCAGGACATGCTGCTCCACAATCAAGAAATTCTTCAGTTTTGATGGCAAGCCTATGAGACACTTCCAATTTATATTTTTTGGCCCAATGGGCAGTCACAAACTTTCGGCCTAGCACCGGTTTAACCCAGACACACTGTCAATTTACACAGCTTAACCAGCAAGTCAGGCTTGTCGCCAGTCATTGTTCTCAAAGGGGTTACACAATACGCCATCAGGCACAAGGACAAATAGGTAACAGGGAAGAAAACTGAAAAAAATGTGCAGCTACACATTCTGTGTCGCTTTCCTCCATTCTAAGGATCAAACCCTTTGAAGATACACATGTTGTGATATTACATCCTATAAACTGTCATCCCAAAGTAACGTAATTGCAGTGTGATTAGATTGCAGTGTCTGAGTTCGTTCTTCATTACTTACCTTATTGTGCTGAGTGCCAAATTAGTGTATTCGCATTATAATTGCGATTCTACTGATACATGGTTTTCCGTGGATGTAAGTAATTGTATACGTTCAAAGTAATGAAAAATGTATTTGCTTTTATCCACCAGTTTTCTATTCTACTGATATAAAATTTCAGAAGCAGAAGCAGGCTTTCATGTGGTGAAGGGTCCACTACAATGTTTAGATTAATAATTTACTATCCAAATTGACTGCACCGATCATCTAAATTTAGAGATATCAGACTTTTAGCAGATGGTACACTACAAACAGTAACTCTTGGTCGAAAGTGCTTCTGCAATATGCAATTTGCTATGGTAAACTGGTCCATCAAATCAATCTGGCATTCTGCCTCTGGGGAAGGGTAATACTTAATCCTCTATAGAAAGATGAACTTCTCCCATAATACACTTGGTCAATTGTGCAATGCCATACATTCTTGAGTGGAAAAAAATTCAGTATGCTTTCAGGTAAGTAAAATTTGTTATGGTATCAACTGGAAGATAGCCAATATCCAAATAAATTATATTTTATATTAAGTGTATGACCCTAATATCCCCTAATCTTATTGACTTAAATGGAAGCTCTCTCCACTCAGTATTTTCAGGAGTAGACAACAAATTGGCAAATAGTTTAACTGTTAGGATATAGAAAGGAAATTAAAAGAAACAGAAAGTGTGCATGCTTTCTATTTTAGGTTAATGCACTTCTAAGGACAGGAAATACTATTGTGGTTATTTGACTTCCTGTATATTCTAGATACTACACTTTAATTATTCCTGCTTCAAATTCAATATTCAAGCTTGATTTAGACTATATCTTTAAAAGAAGAAAATGAATAAAGCTCACATTTTTATTTCCAGTGACAGAAAATCTATCAATTGCATCAGAAAGTAGTTTCCAGGATTAGTTAAAATATCCAGCTTATTTTTAGTTTGATTTGGTCTATGTTCTGCTTTTAGCCATTATACTTCGACATTTTCCTGCCTACAGACTTAATAGACCAGCATTAACAATTTTTTGTTCTCCATGTAGGTATTTATAGCTTCTAATCAAATCTAAGTCCACGTTTTTTTTGTTTTTTGTTTTTTTTTTTTTTAGACTAAGCTCAGGTTTTCATTGCAAAGCACGTATTCCAGTCCTTTCAATCTTTGGGTTTTTGTTCTTCTTTGACATTTAGTGTGGATTTTTTTCTAACGGATGGCACCAGAACAGGACACAATATTCATGAAATAGTCATACTAATGCCAAGAGCTGGGGCAATATAATCTGTTAAATCTTACTCAATATTTGCATAGCCACATCTCTAAAAACCTTTCACTTTTGTGAGGACCCATTCCATTATTTATCCAGTATTTCTCTGTACAAAGTTCTCACTTTGTGAAAGTGACTGCTTTCCTGAAGCAGTAGTTTCCCATCTGTAAGGACCACCTTCCAAGGGTTTTACAGTGCTCACAGTCGAATTACTATCAGTTTACCAAGTCTGATCAGAATAAGCCATTTATGTCTTTATTATTGTCATGGTTTAACCCCAGCCAGCAACTAAGCATTACACATCTGCTGGTTGCCTCCCCCCTCGCTCAGTGGGATGGGGGAGAGAATCAAAGGAAAAAAGTAAGAAAATGCATGGATTGAGATAAGAATATATTACTATTGAAAATAAATGAAATAATAGAATAATGATAATACTACTAATAATGATAATATGTAATGAAAACAACAACAAAAAAAATTATACAACCACTCACCATCTGCTGACCAATGCCTACCCAGTCCCCAGGCAGTGATCCCCCTGGCCAACTCCCCCCAGTGTATATACTGATCATGACATCTTGTGGCATGAAATATCCCTTTGGTCAGTTTGGGTCAGCTGTCCTGGCTATGTCTCTTCCCACCTTCTTGTAGAGAAGCAGCTGGGAACACAGGTGCAATAGGAGAATGAAAAAGTCTTTGGCTTAATGTAAACATTGCTTGGAAACAACTAACCCAGCAGTCACCAACATGCTTCTCAGCACAAACCCAAAACATAGCCTCATGCTAGCTACTAAGAAAAAGATAACTCTATTCCAGTCAAAACCTGCACAATTGCCAACCAGTTACCAACTTATGTGATGCCAGAAAACATCATTACTAGGTTTATGATTTAATTCCTCAACACACAAAGAAACAGGGAAGCAAGAATGAGTTTTCCTCATGCAGCACAAAAGCCATCTTAGTTCATTTTCTTCACGTTGAAAAGTTTAGCTCTCACTTTCTTTGTATAATCGAATATGAAGCCATTTGGTCATGCTATTCACACTTGATGCTGGGAAACCTGCTATATAGTCAGATAAACCAATAAAATAAATTAAATAACTGGTATAATGAAACTTGTTTTTACCTTCAGTTCTTCAAGGACACATCAGTAGCGCACTAATGTTACAAAAAGCTCAGCAAGATCATTCAGCATGGTCGGTTCACAGGATATTAAGCCCTGCTTGATGTCAAGCAAAAATATAATAATTAAAAAACCTCTGATGCTCCTTAATCAGATGATTAGTAGATTTCCAACTTCCTATAAATATTACTGATACTCTATGCACCATCAGATCAGAATAAAACATGTAATAGTTTGCAAATCTAAACTACATTGTCCCAAAATTTCCTTTTAGCTGCAGGGACAGCAGGAATCTGTTACACGTTTCACTTGTCCTTTTCTGGACATTTTAGTAAAAATACATCCCACTTTGCTCTTTCAGTTTTGCAGTATTTTCCTAGCAGGAAGAAAATACAAAGATTTGTTGGCATAATGCTAACTCTGATTTATGTTTTCAACTTTGTAAGATTTTTTCCCCCCTTTGCCCAGATTGGGTACCTGTTTTTTTCCTCTCTTGTAATGAATACGTGGCAGCAATAGCTGATAACAAACCATACTAGCACTGTATTTTGACAGTTGATACCACTAGCAAAATCTTTGCTATTCCATGCCAGTTTGAAACAAAGTCCATTGATTATAATCCATAATATAAAAAAACCCTTGTTAACAAGCTGACCATAGTAAGAGATACCAGAGATACCATACACTGCATTCCTTACTTCCTATTTTAAACTGGCACGTAATGTCAATACACACTGATAAGAGCTGCCACTCTCTACTTGATAGATATCTGACTTTCATCATGAGCTAAAATGGCCTCACAAATATTATAAGCTTGTGTTGATTAACTTTATAAAACATATTTGGGCCTCTTACAAAAGGCATTATGAAAATTGTCCATGGCTTGTACAACGTGAGCCATCTAAGCAAATCAAGCATACTGTAGCAGTTTCAAAAAATGCCAGGGATGTATAAAAATAAATTAAATGTATTGCAACAATAAAGTAATAGAAAGGGGAAAATAAATTTGCATCTAAAATGAAGGATTGATCCAGAGAGCAGAATCTGAATATACTAATTAATACTGTTCATATAACATGTTATTAAGAGATCTTAAAATATAGTATTTGAAATGGAATAGTTATTTTTGAGGTCTGTACCTTTGAAATCAAGGAGAATTGTTCACAGATAAAATATTTCTACTTATAATACACATAAACTTACAACTTTGCAAAGACTTACAGAAGTCTTTAAGACTAGAATATGAAAGTGTGATTTTTTCTGCTTCTGACTTCCTCCAATCTTATTCAAGGTCTCCAAGGAAGCATACTACAATCCTTGTCTCCTTCCCTAAGAGACAATGGCAGTAACAATGCCAAGTGAGTTGGGGTTTGGATAGAGGTGGCTTCTTTCTGGGTGAAATTGAAGTATACTGAGCAGTACTCTTTCTCAAAGCAATCTTACAGGACCTTGTAACACAAACAGTTATGAGGGTAAACTATTCTCTTCTTTTAATGCATAATTATATTTCCACGTTATGATATGATAGCATAATTTAGCATTTACAAACATGCCTTTATCAAGTAGCTGACCTGGGTACTGATATGAATTCTACATTGGGTTGCACCTTCAATCAACCTGGAAACAATCTGGTATAGGAAGGTGTGATTCTGCTTGATATGCTTTGTATCCCTTTATGAGCATTTGACATCTGCTCTCCAAATCTGCTCTGGCTGCCTGTTGTTTTTCAAGTGGTGTTTGAAGTGCTGTTTTTGACCTATAAAGCCCAAAATGACTTGAAGCTTGCTTTTTTGAGAGACTGACTCACTCCCCATGTGTTAAGATTACTGACAGCACTGAAGCATCTTCGAGTAAAAGATAGGGAACTAATGACAAGGTATATGAGTGCTCTTTCACTGCAGAATTCACTTCCACACCTATCTGAAGTGATCTAAATTTGTTAATCTTTAGAATACACCAAACCTCATCCATCTATACAGACATGTAGGTAGGATTGCTGTCATGAGAAGTGAAAAGGGGAAGGGAAGGTTTTGTGTGTACTGTATTCAGTGTCCAGGGAATGACTGTTGCCTACTGACAAATGTTCCTGTCCATCGTGAATGGCATTTTAATTTGTCAAGGGCACCAATAGGTCAAAAAAGATATCTGAAGGTGTTTTGAAGACAACATATGCAGGTTTTAACACAATATGTACACAGACTGGAGCATTAGAAATAGCTCTGTGTATATATAGTGAACCTAACCCTCCCCCCAGACAAATTCTGAATGATTCTATAAAGTATTGACAGTTACTATATTATTAAAAGTCAGGACATCTAAAGATATAATGGCACTGATAACATTCTGATAATTTAAAGACATTTAAAAATAATGCTGGTTTGAAACTTCTTGAGGATGTGCATTTATACCTCTTGCTCTGCACAAGCACTTCCATTAGCACCACCACTTTCACCCCCCAAAAAGAAAAAAACAACCAAAGCCAAACCAAAAAACCTGTCACCTGTAGGTTACTAGAAAAGACTTCTACAGCCCTCTAGTGTTGCCAAACTACAGACCCTGGCTAAAAATAGACCAAAGCAATACTAACTTCTGCCCCACACCCTGAAGAAAACCCTGCTGACTTTGCCCCTGCTGAGCATACTAATTATTCAAACAACTAAAATCACAGCTCTGGCAAAACAAGTTACACATCTCTTACTCTCACATCACAAGGGAGATGCTACCAAGTGGCCAAAAGCTTAGAAATGGCCTTTGCAAATAAAAGCATATTCACAGAAAGGAAAGGAAAAAAATAATATCAAAGATTCAGGTTAATATGCTGTGTACATATTTAAACAGCTGACTGGAGAGTTTATTATGCCTGATTGCAGGCCTTCAACAACAGTGATAGCTCGTTTCTCCTTTTGCTCCCTCCCTGCTTCTTTCCCAGAGAGTTTCCATTGACAGAGCCTACGGCTATACTCTCAGAAATCATATAAAACCTGACAGTGCCAAAATTTCAACCGCAAAAAGGTGTTTTAAGGTGTTGCCTTTCAAATTTAATTTTAACAGACAACTGTGTTCAGTGAGCACATCCCAGGATGGCAGTGCGCGGCACTCGGCTGCCCATGGGCTGCAGATGGAGCTGTTGACAAAACAGTTCAACTCACTGGAGATGAGCTGGGCTGGCACTGAGCACTACACAGCCTCAGCTCGCTTTTACAGCTGCGGTGCTCTATTATTACTATTGCTATTATTATTAATAATAATATTCTTATTGTTGCTTTTGTTATTATTTTTAAGTTCCTCTGCACAACCAAAAGAGGACGATGCATTTTTAACCTCCTAACCCTAGAAAGCCAGCAAGACTCCCATGCCAACCTTCTTAGCTTAAGATATCCTTAAGAGAAGAATAAAAAAGCACATTAACAAATCCGGATAGGTGAATAAAAATTCAAACCATTAATGGTGTAATGAAGAGAGAGATACACAAATCATCAGTGTTTCTGTTAGGAGCATTAAGACCTTTGTGAAAAGAACTTTACAAAATGTAGTTGGTTTCTATAGTAGGAAAAAATCATGTGCTACACACTTCCATAAAAACTGCATTAATGAAGTAAGTCTTTGTGCATCAGAACACCTGAAATGTGCAAGCACTATTGATAGGAGAGGTCCAACAGGATCAAATTCACACTGTTTAACTGTATATTACGACTTATTACAGTCGTACACGTATCACTGTGCACACTGACTGCTATAGCACAGCAGTTTATTTTGCACTTGAAATTTGTGATAAATATTGCCTGGAGATCTCTGCAGGGAACTAAGAGAATCCCAGCTGTTATATTTACTAGCAAGGAAGTTAATTCAACCTTCCTTTGGACAATTCAAATTAAAGCACTGGGTCATAATTATGCATCAAGAATGATGACACAGATGATCTTTGTGTTCTCATGCTACTGAAGAAAGTTACGCTGTAATTAGTGTTGCAAGCATGATAATGTGTTGCTACAGCTTTGAAACTCCTCATACTTCAGTTTGAGCAGCTAAGTGCAAAAAAATAAGTAATTGCCTAATCTGAATCAAAGGTTTGAATTAAAATTCAAAAGTCTGTAGATTAAGACGGAGTTTGTTATTTAGTTAAAATGCTGAAAATATAGTCAAATTCTATTCCCTTACTGTAGGTTTTCTTCAGTATATGTGAGAATATGTGGTCTATTAAAATTCCTGACTTCTACTTCATTAAAAGCTTATGAACCCAGATTTTAAACTCATTGTGCTGCAAGAAACATATGTCAGAGTGGCACTGTCCCTTTATGGTTGTGTTTTTAAAATATAGTCAAGTATATGATACACATCCTGTAAACAATGAGCATAAACACCATCCCCAAAAGCTAAAATTATATACATCATAGATGACATCTGACTTAGTGAGAAAAAAAGTAGCAAACGAATAAGATTATAGATACCATTTTACTAGAGAAGTTTAGGAGAGTTAATGTCTGATAGTATATAGTAGATACAAACACATAAAAGTATTCCTGGATTTTTTGCATTGACCCTCTATCCCCTAAATTATATTTCTGTTTGTGTTTATTTGCTTGTTTGTTGTTACTCTTTTGTTTAAACTGAATGAAAAAATTTCATCTCTGTATACTGTTAGCATTTAAATAGCCCTTTAACTATTTGGTGTTCAGACCACATTAATCTATTTCAGTTTCCAGCTTGCCCAAGTACACCACAACTCTCTAATATGTTTGTGCAGGATTTAATTCCTACATGCTTATTTTTTTCTAATTCCTTTATGAAGGGCATATAACATAAAGAAAGGATTTTATAATACTATGTTGTATTCCATAACTTGTACCCAGATTAAAAAAAAAAAAAAAAAAAAAAGAAGGAAGTTATGAGTAGTTCTGGAACACAGCAAAGCTTAAAAAGAACCCAAAAAATCTGCAAAGTACCTTCCACTTGTCTTGAACGACTTTACATGGGACATTCAAAACAGGCACCTTCCAGTGCCTTAGTTTTGAAAAATCAAAACTCATTGGATGAACAGAAATCTGCTGTAGAGAGGGGGATACCCTTACAAAATTCAAATGTTGACTCAGACTCCAGGCAATAATCAGTCTCTGGCTCTCTTTTATTTAGCAATATAAAGTCTTTAATCCACCTGCCACTTCTGGAATTCTTAGACCACATTTATACAGTGCACAGGCACAGTCTGAGAGTGAAAGACATAGCATTACCTAGTTGTGGGGAGATTTAAACCTACAAATAACTACAGTGACAATTATTTTTATGGTTGTTAATTCTTACGACATGAAAAGTTATTACAGAAGATCCCAACTAAATAATTCAGTGTATTCTGATTTGCAGCCATTGAGGATTAAGGTTCACAACTGTCCATTTAATTGTGCAAAGAGGTTGTGCTACACGTCTGGGTGAAATAGAACGTTACAGCCCAGAGGACCATGGTGAGTAAAAGTGGATTAAGAAAAGAGGTCAAAGGTAACTAGTAACATGTTTCAAATGTATAGACAAAGGGGAAGAACTCTTGGAGAAAACTTTCTGTAAGAAAGTTGCCTCATGATTTGGCAGTGGTCTTGATGCAGGGGAGAAAAATGGAAAAGTTGAAGAGGATGAACTCAGGATTTCATGGTTTATAAAGACTTCCGTGCGGTAATACTGTACACACAAAACAAAACCCAGAAGAAAAACGCAAAATCAGTCATCAACTGTATTGTAAATAACTTCACATGCTAAACGTGAAGTCTTACAGGAGGGTGAATAGCTCTACTACAAGCTTAAAAAAACTGAGTTTGATGAAATCTAGATATTGGAGAAAATGCAAATAAATTTTCCATAAATTGACATGGAAGTTGAATACGAAGTCTGGAGTCAATATTACTGTAGTTAAATCAGATATGATCAGGGTAGTCTAATTTTAAAGCCTGTGTGGACAGGAATATTTTTCTATAAATGTCTGCTCTCACCTCTATGTTCTTATATTACTACTCATAACTACTGTCTGGTTTGAACAAATCTCTACATGTAAACTAAAACTGTATTGTGTTTGACACAGGTAACTACAGTGAAAACATAATCTTATTGTTTTATTTTAATTGGCATAACAAAATTTTGATTTGGGTACATTAAAATCAACTACTGGACTGCCAACAATATACACGTATATTGTGTGAGATTTTAGCCCTGATAGCATTTACTGAGGCAACAAACTGTATATTTTTAATTTAACTTTTGACATTTGTCTCTGTATTTTCCATTTATTTTCTTAAAATTAGAAGAATTGTGTGAATACAAAACGCATTTTTGCCAGGTACATTCCATATGATGACATAATTAGAAAATTATATTAAAAAAATCTAAGAATCAAAGACAAAATAGATATTATTATCAAGCATGATGAATGGGCATTGGATATATTTTTTGTATAAGTAATGAATATTGCGAGGTCTACTGATACAGTTTCCTGATAATTACACTAAATACATTGCCCACAAAATAGCTAAGAAGCAGACCCAATAATTTCTGCATAATTTATAATATATTCAGACATAATTTGAAAGGAACATTTATCAAGTTGTACATGAAAAAATCATTTCAGGTGTAAATGATACCTATCAACATGCAGTGCTGGTTAAAAGTGGGATGAGAATTGACAGAGATCATAATGAGGATCCAAGGCGAATGAGGTAGCTGAGGAAGAAGCTGGCGTTCTCTGAGCCAAGAACTGAAACAAGGAGCAAGGTTTCATTTGAGAAACATCACACTATCTTCAGTGATCTCAAGAGCTTCACCTTTGTGTGCCACTCAGAATAGCAGCATTCATACATACAACTTCCTCTTTGCAGGCCCCTGCCCTTTTGTTTTTTTTTTTTTTAATAAAAACTTGTGTAAAATTATTTAGGAAAGATTTTGACATTGGCAATCCTCTAAGTTCTTCTCCTTTATCATGCAGAAAGTGAAGAAAAAAAAATAGATGCTTCTCTAGCAAGTAAGTTCTATATCAGACAAGTGAGAAACTTGCATGAGGAAGTCGATGGGAAGTCTGGAGTCTGGTATGAATCCTGTTGAATTTGACATGAATGTTGATTCTTAATTTTTTAAGTAATTAGTGGTAACTACATTATCCTGTGTTTCCATTTACTTATTCAAACCTGTCATTGACCTAAGCAATTGCCAACTTCTAAAAAAAGGCTATTTATAAATTATTTAACCAACTAAAAAGAACATCACTCTACTATTGCTTAGTAATAAAATCATTTCAGTAAGGCAAGTGATGAAGTACATGAGAAAAAAAGAAAGCCTATAATGTGAAAACTATACCTTAATTTGTGAGAAGCGCCATTCCATCTTGTCTTGGGAGCAGGGAGAAGGAAGAAATCTGATTTGAATTTTAAATTAAATTCTACAATGGTAAACTACCTATTCACACTAATTTTATTTCCATTTTAGATCTACCCATCATTCTTTTGTTTACTAGAATAACAAAAGAAACCATCAAACAAAACAAGACGGCAAATTTCGTAGCTGTTCTAACCCTATCAATTCTAAGCTCATATAAGCTATGGTAAAACCATGTATCAGCTCCTACTGTGCAATGGCTGTTTCATACAGTTTGACTATATGATGAAAGAAACTAGTTGACATGCACTTACCTTATTAAGCCCTGGCACCTGCATTGCAGACACTAATCAAAGTGTTCCTTCAGAGGGGTGAAAGAATCGCCATTTGTAACGCAATAATTAGGCTGGGTAGAAGGGCCTGAAAAGTAAATCAATCTCCTCTGCTCTCTAAATCTGACACCATTCTCTAGGCATATTGTTAACATAATGAGTCAGAAGCCTACAAGAGGTCCCATAAAAGACCTATGTCTTCCCCCCCCCCCCATTCTTCCTTTATACTTGCAGTGTTACTAAGAGCATAATTACAGACAATCCTACCCTAAGTCACAGGCACAAAAGCAGCTATTTCTAAGATCATCAAAACTAAGTTGGCAGAACAGACGGGCTATGTAACACAGCAGCAGGCTGACTCTATTTGCCCAACTGGATGAAGATTATTTTAACCTATTCCCTACTAAAATTATCAAGCTAATGTCTTACAGGGAAAAAATAATAAGTTTCTATAATATGGAAGTAAAATAATTTTTGTGAATTAATTTGATTCCCTGCTCATACTGGGCAAATGAAGAGTAATTCCACTGAAATCAATATTATTATTACAATTGTGTGAGAAAAGAATCACAACCAATCTCATCACTGTGACTTTTAAAAAGGAAAGCAGTAACAGAATAGCAACATTGATGATAAAGTTTTTAATCAGATAACTATTTGTTGTACAGGCTTTCAAATTGTAAGATCATAATCTGATTTAATGGCCAAAACCATCTATTCCATTTTCCTAGGTAAGACCAAGTTGATAATTTGAAATACCAAACACTCAGGAGCCTGTTACAGACAACCTCTTGTGCATGTTGTACATAATGATGTCAAAAATTCCATAAAAATATATAAGTAGTATATAAGAAACTATAAAATTGATTTTTTCTGCAAGCAGTGGAACGCAGTAAGTAGATATTTGTGTAAAGCAACGGAATTAATGGCATGAACTTTTCTTTCACAGTCAAACATACATTAGTCATTATTTTCCCTTATTTTCCATAATTCCATTTAATCACTCCCACTTACATGTTGTAACTGTGTCACCTGGTAATACAGTATTGTCATTGATAGCAAGAGGCATAGGTTTTGTACTAAATCTGCAAGGGCTCTGGACTGCAGCTTGTCAGGTCTGAGCTTTCTTGGACCCACAGCTTTGTTTTACCTGGGTTAGTTGTGACAGCAATTTCTCTAATTGGCCAGGTGGCTATGGCTAATCTGTATTACTTCTGTTTACCTGTGTATGGCAGAACCAGAGTTTGGCATAAAAGCAGTAATAAGCAATCATTCTACATGGAATGAGACACTTATGACTGTAACATAATAATTACTGGCCCAATGTGATAGCAGAGGCCTTGGAAAGTGGGGACACAGCGTGTAGCACAGAGGACATCTAAGTATAACTTGTAAGGTATATTCAATTAAACAATGTGCTTTCCAATGCTTTTGGTTTTTCAACTGTACATCACACCGGTTCTTTCAAATATCTTTAAAACTGAGGTTAATTAATGTGGACAATAAGGATAAATAAAGAACACTCAATAATTACCAGGTTTTTCAAACCCAAATTTCATACTCATTTCATATGTACCTACTTCTCTTAATACATACAATTCATCTCACTTCACTTTAGATGTCTAGAAGTTATGTATCAGTGCACCTACAGAACAGCTTTTATACTATTTATAAGATTTATCAGCATATTTTTTTAATCACATTATGTAATACCAGATTTGACACTGAGTTAGTTGTTTTACTATTTCTTTGCTGGTCAAAATGGAGATAATGAAAGGGAGACTTGGATGGAAGGGGAAGTTACATTTTTTTCTAAAAAATTGAGTTTTTCATTGGTCATTCTACATTTTTAGAAGACAGTGCCAGCATCATGTGATATTACTCAGTACTTAAAATTATGTTTTAAATTATCTAGTATATCGTTTTCATTTTTTCATTAATTTCTTCATGGCTTTGTGGTTGAAAAGAATATTTTGGGATTTTTTTTTTCAGCTTAAGAGAACAAGAAGAGGAGTGATTTATAGCAAAAGGGATTTTTTTTTTTTTACTCTGATTATGTCCCTAACTGCAATTCCAAGGAGGTTCAGACATCAATTTAAGAAAAGAAATCAACTGTGTATATTCTCAGAGCTCAAAGGAGAAAGTTGCAGATCCTTCTGACAATTCTGATTCAGTATCTATTTTTTTCCCAGATAAATCAAGAGAGGACTGATGTTACAAAAGTTGACTAAAAACATTAATGAGATGTGTCCATTTTAATTATTTCAGACTAGCAATTTTCCCTGTAGCTTGAAGGTCTCTGAGAGTGAAAAAAAAAAAAAAAAAAAAAAATCAGTTAGAGGCCAAATTCTGTCTCCTGACTGCAAACTGTTAACATAGAGTAACTTCTCTGACAGTTATTCTACATTAACTATTCATGATTTATATTTATGTAACTATCTGCAGAAAGGATGTTGAGAATTTCTCTCAATTATGCTGAAAGAAAGGATTCCGATCTAATACTGTGCAAGGCTTAAGTCCAATTCAAAGAACAGGACTTGTTCTACACAGCAAAAGCTTTTATATTTCTTTGTTTAGTTTTCCAATTGAAAACATGTCCTTGAAGAAATACGGACCCTGGAAAACATGACCCTGAAAATACAGATGTGTCCTATTTTGGGGTCACGCTTTGAATAGTAGTTTTTCATTATTCACAGTGCTCTGCAGTTTACTCCAAGAAACCATAAACAGACTATTTTCAATAGCAGTGATTAAAAAGAGTGACTGGAGTGCATTGGAGCCCACCAAAAATTGCCAGTACTCCATAATAGTTCAATGGCCTAAAACACTCTGGATCTATTAGGCTGAAGACTCTATTTAACTAAGTATTATAGGCAGGTATTAGATATAATCCTCCCAGGGTTTTGTGTGACAGCCTAAGCTCCCAATTTTGACAAAAAGAACTGAGAAATCTGTGTTAGACAGTCATTCCTACTGACTCTTATTGACATGCTATTAATGTCTCATTTGTGATTTTTGTGGTGAAGCAGCCTAATTTAAATGGGTGTGGCAAACTAAGAAACACTGTAATCTGCTAAAATTGTTTTAGCTAAAGGTCAGTCAATTTAGAAGAACCAACAGAAAGGGTCTGTGACCTGTATTTACATTTTATAGCTCAGAGCTCACCTCCAAAGAATAAGAGAGAAAGACAAAATATTAACACAAGAACTGCATGTTATCACAGACATATTTTTACTGGATAAAAAGCAGGCCTTAAGATATCCACTCAATATACCTGGTAGTTAACATAACAAAACAGTGATGGTAGAAGTAAAGGAACTTTGTTGCTCTGGCACCATGGTGTTCTGTTTTACATCAGCAGTCCCTCTGAGTTCTGCAGTACTACAGCCCCAATGCACCACTTGTCTAACCAGCATGGACCTAGTTATCACTGACTTTCATTGAAGCTACAGGACTTCATGATTTTTGCCACCTTGGAGATGAATTCTTCACTTTTACATGCTAATATGCTCCTTTAAGTTTTCCCTGTGCCCTGTTCTGGGTTTCAGTAAAACCTTTTATCAGAGCCATTGTTTTTAACAGAAAAAATTAAGAGGCCATCAAGGCAAAAACTGACCTTCAACAGAAATTTAATTAAGGGAAAAGGAGCTAATAAATTTGAAGACCTTCTAAATGCAAATTAACCCCTGACTCACCCACCTGAGTATCAGCTTAGCTTTGATACCACTTAATTCTCTCCGCATTTGTAAAGAGGAAATACCCATCACTCTTTCTAGCCAGCATTTGCTTCCATCTGAGAATACAGGAATACTATGGGTCCAGTTACTAAACAGTGATAATAAACCCACCTTAATTGCTTCAATTAGATCATCCACAGGGAATCATTTTACACAACATATAAGGATTAACAGGGTCTCCATGAAACACTGCAAACAATTACACAGAAACCAGCAACCGTCAAGAGCTGGCGAAGAAACAGAGGTCGCTCTCCACAGACAGTTTTCTCAGTTACTGTCTGTGCTTATCTGGGGGGAGGAATTATTCTTCACCCAAATATGAATACTTAGCCAAGACAAGTCTGAGGCAGATTTCTGTAAAGACAATATACTGGACATCTCTGAGGATCACGCTAATACTAAGCCCAAAAGAAAATGTAGTCTCATCATACTGGATGTGTCACAAGAGCAGGTGTTTAGTATTTTGACACTGGCTTTGCTCAGCCTACATGCCTTGCCCTTTTCAAATTGTGTTCTCCTTGTCTTTTTCTAGAGGTGTTTATTTGGCACAGCAAGAGAGTCAAACAGTGTTAAGTACAGAAAATCAAAGAGATTAATGTTCATAGAAAGCAAATACGATGGAATTATTTCTTTTAATGGGCAAATATTTAAACTATTTTAAACTTTATTTGATCATTTTTGTGAACATGGTATTTTAAAGTCACTTTTATTGACAATGAAACTTTAGAAGAAAGAAAAAACAGGGCTTCCTATGTGCCAATTTATATATGTGGGTAGACACATGGACATGAATTTAATATAAACACACATTATATGTATCAAAGAACACACACATACTCAGGAGGATGGTATGGAAAAATGTGTGTTAAAATTACAAACACACTAGGGATAACAAGCTAATTCTAGAATTATGCCCTAGGCACCACATCCAAGTGGGAAGGATGCAATCTCCTGGATCCTGAAAACTCTGCCTTACAGCCAAAACTCCAGCATCTGCCTGCTCTAGCGAGACCATGCAGGACTCCACATGCTTCAGTGAAACTAAGCCTGTACACTGAAACTTGCCCCCCAACTAAATTTATGGTGGTTGGGTTGAGAAGTCGATTATAATTCCACAAAATGACAAAGTAGAAGCAGTCTTGTCACAACTTAAGAGGTCACAGTACATTCTCGGATGTGATCAAAACTGAGACAGAATATTTTAGCCATAAGAAAATCCCCAGGGCTTTTTAATTTTGCCGTAAGCCTGGATGAGCTGGTTGATTATAGCATTTGACAACTTATGTACCATTTCAGGAAAAGAAGGCTTATTCTGAAGCAACGGATTGGTGACAAAAACCTTCTAAGAAGTTCTGGTTGCAAATGATACAATTGACTTTAACTGCTTCTCCGTCACAAGCACTTAACTTGGCATATAAAGTAGCTTTGGGATCATTTTTTCCCCCCTTTTTCTGCTACATGAGACCCTTACTACATGTCACACTGTACTTTCCTGACAAGCTGATGCTGCAAACAAACAAAATCCCTAATATCTTTCTTTCCTAAACAGTATTTAATGAAGTAGGGAAATACCACAAAATATCTCTGTGGTAACATGCCCCCTTTACCAT